>CM068744.1:45716806-46374822 GCA_035084275.1 Hydrolagus colliei | reverse complement strand
TGTTCCACTTCCACACTCGACTCCAGGATTACTGGCGTTCTGACTGCGTGTCTGTCCGACATTGAGTCATGGATGAGGCACAACTTTCTCCAACTAAACATCAACAAGATGGAGGCCATCCTGATTGGCTCGCGTCAACGCCTCCTCACCTCAGGCGCTGGCAACATCAGCATTCATGGCTGTACTCTCCACCACTCAAAGCCAGTCAGGAATCTGGGCGTCTTGTTCGACCCTGAACTGTCCTTCCTCTCCCAAATCCGCGCCATGGCCGGTACAGCCTTCCACCACCTTCGCAACATTGCCAGACTCCGCCACTACCTCACACCCCATGCTGCCGAAACACTCATCCACACATTCATCGTATCGAGGCTAGACTACGGGAACTCTCTCCTCATTGGCCTTCTCAGCTCCTGCCTTCACAGGCTGCAGATTATTCAGAACTCTGCAGCTTGTGCACTCTCCTGCACTAGGCTCCGTGACCACATCACTCCCACTCTCGCCCGTCTCCACTGGCTCCCCATCTCCCAGAGGGTCGAATTCAAAATGCTTGTCTTCACTTTTAAGGCCATTCACAGCCTTGCCCCCGCCTATCTCTCCGACTTGCTGTCTCCCTATCAGCCTGCCCGTCCCCTCCGTTCAGCAGACTCTGGCCATTGGTGACTGGGCATTCAGCCTCTCTGCCTCCACACACTGGAACTCCATCCCGCAATCCCTCCGCCTCGCTTCCTCCCTTTCCTCCTTTAAGGCTGATCTCAAGAGCTTCCTCTTCGACCATGCCTTCTGCTCCCCTCCTAGCTCTCACCCCTCTCCTACTCTCCTTTCCCCTACCCCGACCACGCTCCAACCCTGCTCGGGTCCTGACCTAACTGTTCAGTGCGTTGTGACATCCTCCTGACGTGAAAGATGCTCTATAAATGTAATTTTGTTGTTGGTGGTGTTGTTCCTCACTTTCAAAGCCCACTATGGTCTTGCTCCCCAACCTCCTAAACCCCTAAAAACCTACCCGTTTCCTTTGCTCAGTGGGCTCTGGCCCATTTCAAGTCCTCCGCCTAAGGTTTTGTGTGTTAAAGACTCCATGATATCGGAATGCTTGAACATGTTAACTTACTGCAAGCTGTGAGACTGACTTTTGGGGGGAATTGCAATTTGCAAGTCAGAGATGCCAGAAAAACACAAATACAATTAGACAAATAGCATGTCATTCATGAGAACAAGTGTTCAGCGTAATCATGCAGTGAATCATGTGCCTTGATTGTTCAGAGGGATCTCTGCAGCCATTCAAAGTACAGGTACTATGGAAATTTTTGTTGGGGGCTGCAGACCGCATAACCTTCCTATTCAAGCAGAAAACATGTAGCATGAATGAAGAAATATTCCATGCCATGCCTGTGGAAGGGAAACAATGTCTATCTTGTACTAATGAAAGATGAGGCAACATTACCATGGGACATTTATGAATCTCTGTTCAAGTCAACTTCAAGTGGAATCCATGACTATTTGTGGGACATTGATGTGCGCAATTGGCTGCCTTATTTCACCCACAACTGTACAGTCAATTTACTTCTATTCTGTATATTCTGTGAAGCACTTGGAGACGTCTAGAAGATGTAATAAAAGCTATGTCAAATGCAAGGATTATCATTATTATTTATATTTTAAGGAATTTCACATGCCTTTGCAATTGAAGCCACTTAGGTGTCAACCTGCCTCAGTTGCCTCGCCTGAGTCAGAATGTTTTGGGTTTAAGCTTGCAACCTTGCCCTCCAACTTGCCCAATCCTTATAATCTTTCATAAAGTAATCATATTATCTTTGTTAGCACAATAGTATTTGATTGGTAAGAATATGAAAAACATGTACCAAACACAAAGGGGTCTATCATATACTGATCACTAACACGAATAACCGTAGCATTTTGTATTTTTAATAGGAAGTTATATAAATAATAAACACACAAAGATTTATTTGACAGCACACAGCATGTGATAAGTTCTAAAAAGTAAGACAAGGTTTGTAAGCATCAGGTATTTTACTAATTTATATTTTACAGGCTGGATGTAACATAAGAATATCGGAATTGCGAGATGAAGAAAAATCAAGGTTCATCTAGTCTGTTTTTTACCATGCTGGTAGTCACATACTGGAGTCCTGTAGCTCAGTGCTTAGCGCACTCGCCTTCAAGCGAGAGACCTGGATTTCATTCCCGGCCAGAGCAAAAACTTGGGCAAGTTTCCTTGCTCCACACGCCTGATAATAAGCCCACAAAAAAATAATAATATAGTAACTTGGTCATTTCAATACACGACTGTTTATTAATGGGTAAAATCAGGCTCTGAAGAACACTGAATATCACTGCTACTTTACACTGTACTTGATTTTTTACATAGTTGAAACAGTTAATTTTATTAAGGTAATAAAAGTGAATTGATAAACTGATAGAAAATTGAGTGTATCTTTTAATTTCTTTTAGATTTATTATATATTGAGATTTATTATTGAAAAGTCAATCACTATTGACTAAGGCTGGATGCTTATGGGACGCTGCTATGTGTTAATGGCTGCCACGTTTTGCCTACAAATATACAGTTAATTCACTTTACAATATATTCTGTGAAGCGCTTTGAGACATCTAGAAGATGTGAAAAGCTCTGTTTCAAATGCAAGGATTATTATAATTATATTATAAATAGAATAGAATGGAAATCTCAGGAATATTTCAAGGCAGCAGTGATGCCAAGATTTTAAATTCAGTGAAATTAAAGATTACGTTTACAACAGCAGATTATCAGATGACCTTTCGCTAGCCTCCATTGTCCCTTTCTCTTCTAATAAAAAAAAGTCATCAAAAGTGAGATCCTCTTTGAGGCTATGAGGATAATTTGCAATAGACACAGATAGGAAAGAGCAAAACAAGGCCCACTGCTCTGGAGCTTGTCCTATCCCCATCTTCTAATGTGCTTTATGAAAATTACCTTTGAAACATCACAGATTTGATCCCATTGACTTTTATCTCATTTTTTTGCAGAACATAAATTAGTTTTAATTCCAAATATTGTCCCTAACATATTTCTACTTTTTAAAGTACACTGTCAAAGTGTTTCCGATCATCACCAAATTTACATTTAATGACTAGTTTGGTGAGATATTGCAATCTTCTCCCCCAGGTTGTAGTGTATTTCTGCTGATGAGTTTCAATGGAACATCCTCCTGACGTGAAAGGTGCTGTGCTATACAAATGTAATTTTATTGTTGTTTTATTAGAATGGTTCCTTTTAGGGGTGTTTGTTGCATCTTGAAAGATTTCACTGTTTCTAACCAGGTTGATATGTATTAACCATACAAATTTAAAACCATATTCATAACCAGATTTGAAAAAGTTTTCCTTGGATTTACCAAAGTTTAGTAGAAAATCTGAAACAGTCAGGAAATTAATGACCAATTTTACCTGGGAAATTGTTGGCCAGGACTTCAGCAATTTATGTACAAACATAACCAGTTTATTGAGCCTTTCCGCCACTTTATTGCATGACAGAGTATCTTTTAATCCCATATTCCTGCCTTTTTGCATATTCTTACTTCCTGAGTATTTATGTACAGTATTTGTAAATCACTTTCAAACATCCCAAATGATTCTGCCTGACCTACCCTCTGGGGCTCTGCATTCCACATTTTCATAAGCCTTTGTGTGAAGAAATATTTTCGAATCTCACTTCAGAATTTACATTTCTCAGATGTCAGTCTGGATTAGTTGATTAGTTCAGAGTCAACTGAATGGATTCAAGCTCTATGTCGGGACTTTGAGCTCATCGTGTGTAGTCTGGCACTACAATGTGTTGCTGAGGGAGTTGCTTTGTAGGTCATTAGACCAGATTTTATGGCATACTGTGCTCCTTGTGCTAAATTAATCTAATGTTGTTGAAAGAATAACTTTGACAGAATAACTATGTGGTATATATTGGAGGCCCAATCTATAATATTGACATTTGCCGTTGAATAATGCCAAAGGCTCCTTGATTGCCTATGTTGGTCATCAGGTTAACCTTGCACTTACAGCCTCTGGAAATTACCAAGACCAATCTTACATCTCGGGCAAATTGAGTGTCTAAAATTAGAGTTTCCATCCCTTTTTTGAACACAATATGTTACAAATTAGGCCCATCATTTAAAAAAAAATTCTAGTGCTGCTGGGTTAATCTTTTGTAGCAAAGTCGAGATATGCGAGTCGACTACAATGGTTGCAGCTACCTGTTCGAATTCATTACAAATAAATTATATATATTCACAGAAGTTAAATGTGATCCATCTAAATATATCTTGATTCCTTACACACCTACCAAGAAACAAAATGAAACAAGACGAATTTCACCGCAATTTACCGGTAATCTGTTTTTCATTGTACTGTACAGTTATGGGATTAAAATCGAAGAAACAAATTTAATGTTGTTGATTGAACGAAAGAAGAATTGCAACTTTGCGTGACTACTTGGTGCTTAGATCTCTGTCTGCATTTCTTCATAATGGAAGCAATCTGTATAAAATCAGATTGTGATATTTGCAGTTCTAAAAAACAGCGCATCTGAATGAAAGATCTTTCAGCAGTGAATGACGTAAGTGCAATTGATGAATGACTTAACTGGTACATTTAATGAGCCACTTAGAACACTGTGTCTGCCAAAAATGTGAGGTATAATATATTCCAGATATTGAATATTAGTCAAGGGAAATAAAATTACAATGTTATCACCTTGCTTACCATCATTATTGGAGAAAACTTGGAATTAGTATAAATCAAGGATGAAACATAAATGATAATCAAAGTATTTTAATGGGAATTTTACCAGGGATCTGTGCAATTGCATTAAGTGCAACAAAGCACAATATGTCCCAAGAGGCACATGTTGACTGCTCTTAAAATTCTGACTCTTTTGTAAATGCAGATAGTTTAGAATAATATTACAGCTGCTAGGTGTATACAACAACAACAACAAAATTATATTGATAAAGCGCCTTTCATGTAGGGGGGAAATTATCTGTTTTCGTAAACATGTTAAAAACTGTTTTTATTTAACAAATAAGGGTGTTACACTGTTTAATTGTTCATTTGCCCAACATTTTGCCCTGCCTGGGAATCAAACCCAGGTTATCTTGCTTGTGAGGCGAGTGCTCTAACCACTGAGCTACAGAACCCCATGTGGTCCATCAGATCCTCACATTCCAATGTTCTTATGCACTTTTAAATCTTCTTGTCCTGTTAACATGACAAATCTGAATGGTGTGAAGCTGTGTTGTGCAAAGGCATAACCATTAATATTGAATTCTTCACTGTTGAGGGTAGAGACTTCCCATTACTGCTTTGTGCCATGATGGTTTGTATGTGAGATACCGTAATTATAGCTAGTCTTGTGTCTGTAGTTAAGCACTTTAAAGTAAACATAAGTGATTCTCAAAACCACCCTAGTTGTTACTTCTCTGAAGCAAAATCAGGATTTTTCTATTCTTCCTGGATAGTAGAAGCACTAAAATTGTTACACACTCTGTCTGGCGTTGCTGAGGTTCAATGGGGGGAAGGAGTGGGGTGTGGGGGTGAGTGGTACAGAATGTTGTAAGTGATATAATCATCACAGGGGCAGAAAATGCACTAAGATGTCCTTAAAAGCTATTGTTAATAACCAGTTGCAAGTGAACACCCCCTCCCTTTGATTTAAAATGAAGCTGGTATCTGATGAAGCAGTGTTGAAATGTACTCCTACTTCCCCCTCCCCTTTCTCCCATGATAAAAGCTGGGTAACTTTCAAGTACAACAGCATTCAGGATATTTGACTAATTATGTTTTCAGTAATTTCCTGATCGTGTAACACAAGTTGATTGAGTCACCTTTGAACAGTGTCCTGTTTCTCTCAGTATTATTTTGCAGAAAAAATGGATGTATTCAGCAAACAGGGTGCTCTTATGGCAAATATTTACTTTTTGATTAAGCTGAACAAGTAAAGAAGTGTCAGCATTCATATTAATGGATTCATTGTAATCAGAGTTTCTCTTTAGGAAAAACATAGGAACATAGGATCAGGAGTAGGCCACTCAGTCCTTTGAGCCTGTTCCGCCATTTAATTAATCAATTAATTAATCTCAATCCACGACTATTTGTGGGACACTGCCATGCATGATTGGCTGCCACGTTTCGCCCACCAGATATACAGTACAGTGAATTCACGCTACAGTATATTCTGTGAACTTCTTTGAAATGTCTAGTAGGCTTGAGAAGCGCTATATCCAATGCAAGGATTGTTACTATTTAAAATATTATTATTTAATAATATTTAATTTTTTAATATTTAATATTTAATAATATTAAATATTATTTAATATTTAATATTAATATTTTGGTGAGACAGCACCTTGAGTATTGTGTGCAGTTTTGGTCTCCTTATTTAAAAAAGGACATACTTGCCTTAGAGCTAGTACAGCGTAGATTCACTAAGTTAGTTCCTGGGATGAGGGGACTAACTTATGAGGAGAGGTTAAACAAACAAGGGCTGAGTACAGAAGAATTAGGGGAGATCTTATTGAAACGTATAAGATTCTTAAAGGGCTAGATAAAGTAGACAATGAGGGTCTGTTTCCCCTGGTAGGAGAATCTATAACCAGGGGTCACAGTCTTAAAATTAAGCATCAGCCTTTTAGAACAGAGCTGAGGAAACATTTGTTCACTCAGAGGGTAGTGAATTTACGGAATTCATTACCCCAGAAGGCTGTAGATGCTCAGTCCTTGAACATTTTCAAGGCTGAGACTGATTGATTTTTTAAAAAGAGAGGGATTAGGGGATATGGGAATAGTGCAGGTAATTAGAGTTAGGTCAGAAGATTAGTTATGATTTTATCGAATGGTGGGGCAGGCTCGAAGGGCCGAATAGCCTACTCCTGCTCCTAATTCTTATGTTCTAACATAAGAACATAAAAGTTAGGAGCAGGAGTAGGCCATCCTAATCCTAATATTTAAAAAATGTCTCAGTCTCAGCCTTGAAAATGTTCAAGGACTGAGCATCTACAGCCTTCTGGGGTAGTGAATTCCATAAATTCACTTCCCTTTGAGCGAAGAAATGTTTCCTCAACTCTGTTCTAAAAGGCTGACCCTTAATTTTAAGATTATGACCCTGGTTATAGATTCTCCTACCAAGGGAAACAGTCCCTCACTATCTACTTTATCTAGCCCTTTAAGAATCTTATATGGTTCAATAAGATCTCCCCTAATTCTTCTCGACTCGAGAGAATACAGCCCTAGTCTATTCAACCTATCCTCATAGGTCAGTCCCCTCATCCCAGCATCCCCTCTAAGGCAAGTATGTCCTTTATTAAGTAAGGAGACCAAAACTGCACACAATACTCTAGGTGCGGTCTCACCAAAGCCCTATAAAGTTGCAGCAAGACTTCCCTACTCTTGTACTCTAAACCTTTTGCGATGAACGCTAACATGCCGTGTGCCTTCTTAGTTGCTTGCTGCACCTGCAAACTATTTTTTTGAGACTGGTGTACAAGGACACCCAAATGCCTTTGTACACTAACACTATCTAACCTCTCCCCGTCCAGAAAATAACTTGCTTTTCTATTTTTGCTACCTAGGTGAATAATTTCATACTTCCCCACATTAAATTCCATCTGCCACCTATTCACCCACTCCCCTAGCCTATCTATATCCCGTTACAATCTTATTGCATCATCCTCACAGCTGACTCTCCTACCTAGTTTAGTATCATCCGCAAATTTAGACACGTTACATTCAATGTCCTCGTCTAGATCATTGATGTCAATTGTAAAAAGCTGAGGCCCAAGCACTGATCCTTGTGGTACTCCACTAGTTACATCCTACCAATTCAAGAATGACCCGTTTATCCCTATTCTCTGTTTTCTACCTGTTAGCCACTCTTCTATCCATACTAATATGTTCCCATTAATCCGATGGGCCTTGACTTTGTGCAATAGCCTTTTGTGTGGCACTTTATCAAATGCCTTCTTAAAATCTAAATATACCACATCTATTGGTTCCCCCCTATCCAACCTGCTGGATACATCCTCAAAAAACTCTAAAAGATTAGTTTAACATGACTTCTCTTTTGTAAAGCCATGCTGACTCTGCCTAATCTTGTTATGGTCTTCCAGATATCCCATAACGACGTCTTTGATTAAGGACTCAAGAATTTTCCCTACCACTGATGTCAGACTAACCGGTCTATAGTTCTCCATGTTTTGTCTCCCACCCTTCTTAAATAGTGGAGTTATGTTTGCAATCTTCCAATCAATGGGAACTTTTCCAGTATCCAGAGAATTTTGGAAGATTATAGACAAGCCATTCACTATCTCAGTAGCCACCTCCTTTAAAACTCTAGGCTGCAGGCCATTAGGTCCAGGGGATTTATCGGTTTTAAGATCTGACAATTTACCTAAAACCATTTCTTTATTAATCTCCCTAAGTTGCTCGCTAACATTGTCTTCTTGGTTCCCCTCTATTCTTGGTAGGTTTTTACTATCTTCTATGGTGAAGACAGTAGCAAAGTACTTGTTTAACGACTCTGCCATGTCTTTGTCTCCTATTATAATTCCCCCTGTCTCTGCCTGTAACAGACCCATATTCACCCTTGATAGCCTTTTCCTCTTTATGTATTTGTAGAAACTCTTGCAGTCTGTCTTTATGTTCCTTGCTAGTTTGCCTTCATATTCTATTTTCTCCCTCTTGATCAATTTTTTGGTTCTCCTTTGTTGATCCCTAAAGCTCTCCCAATCCTTGGGTTTACTACTCACCTTAACTGTTTTATAGGCTACTTCTTTTAACTTTATACTTTCCCTAACTGCTCTAGTTAGCCATGGTTGGACCACCTTTCCCATGGCAATCTTATTCCTTAAAGGAATACGTGTTTGATCGGAATTTTGCACTATCTTCTTGAATGTCTGCCATTGCTGCTCTACTGTCAAATCCTTAAATTTAATTTCCCAGTTTATCTTGGCTAAATCCTCTCTCATACCAACAAAGTTAGCTCTATTTAAATTTAGGACCTTTGCTTTGGACTTAACTACTTCCCTCTCTAACTTAATGCTAAATGTCATCATATTATTATTATGAGATATCTAGAAGACGTGAAAAGCTCTTTATCAAATGCAAGGATTATTATTATTCAGAATAGATCTAGGCTTGGTGTATGTGAATTGGGTGGGTTGATGAGACTAAATGAACACATTACACTTTTCAACAGTATCTTGAATGAACATCATTGGAAGGCAAGAATAAACTGGAGTCCAGCTCATCTGATTATCTGTGTTTCTACGTGTTTTCAAAGGCTTGTCTTATCTTCAATGTGTTAATGAAGTGTGATCCTATGCTGTCATGAATCATTATGAAATTTACATCAGTTTCACATATTGGTTGGCATTAGTAAATTGTCATGATCATCCGCTTCCTATTCAGCTTGTGTCCCGTGAGTAACAATACAAGCCCTAGCATGCTGATGACTCTTAACAGTGTTCTAATATTAAACCAGGTTCTGGAAGAAAAGAAACAAGGACACAAAATAATCTAAATATAATAATAATAATCCTTGTACAGTGTTTAAAATAGCAATTTTCACATCTTCTAAATGTCTCAAAGTGCTTCACAGAATAAACTGTAAAGTGAATTGACTGTGTATTTGTGCGCAACGTGCAGCAGCCAATTGTGCACATCAGTGTCCTACAAACAGAAAGAAATTGAGTGACCAAATTATTGTTTTTTTCTTGAGGGATTATTATCAAAAGAGTGGAGTAAAGAATCTTTCCCAAGGTTTTTCCCTGCCGGGAATTGAACCCAGTTCTCTTCCTTGTGAGGCGAGAGCTCTAAACACTGAGCTACAAGACTCCGTGAGTGGTTAAATATATGAGTTTTAGTTAAATTAATTACATTCATGAATAAAATCACAGTTGAGTCCTATGTTCATGATAACTGCCAACAATAACCAGTATCTTCAAGAGATAAGGATGACAGAAAAGGGGAAACAATTTTGGCCTAACTACTATAAATCATTGTTCTTTGGGTGGGATTTAAATGAATGCTAGTCTGTTCAAGAGGACCTCAAAGATCCCTTGGCACTATTTTTAAGGAGAAGGTGGTTCCCAATATACTGGCCAACAATCCTCAAATAAAATTGATCATACACTCAGTTGCTGTTTGTATCATTTCTGTGTGCAAATTATCTGCCATGTTTGCCTACATGTCCACAATCACTATAGTTGACAATAAAATCCTGTGAAGTAAGACATTTTG
Organism: Hydrolagus colliei; assembly: GCA_035084275.1. NCBI lineage: Eukaryota > Metazoa > Chordata > Chondrichthyes > Chimaeriformes > Chimaeridae > Hydrolagus > Hydrolagus colliei. Next base: position 46,364,538 of record CM068744.1, on the reverse strand, counting down.
ACAATGTGATATGGCACTATATCAAATACAAGGATTGTTATTATTATTAAAACACCAATATTTGGACAAATGTTTACCTTGAAGCAGGACTCCACACTTGTATCATGTCTTGAAAGGCGCTCTATAAATGTAATTTTGTTGTTTGTTGTTGATCAGGAATTATGTAATGGAATGAATGAGTTTATATTTAATGTGCTTATATCAGCCTTACTTTTAGGATTTAGCATAGAGTTAGTATAATTGTATTCATTTTTCACAATGTGTGAAAGTGGCTGCAGGAGACAAGACTTCTGAGAGGGGATCTCTCTGGTCTGCATGCTCTCATTTTGTTGTATACAGTATTTGTATTTGACCTTATCACCTCTGTTACTATTACTGATTCCCTTGCATTTGTCTGTTGTTCCTTCTGAGCTTTACATACATTGCCTCACAGGCAACAACAACAACAACAAATTAAACATGTATAGCGCCCTTCACGTCGGAAGGCGTCCCAGGATGCTGGACAATCTGGGGATTTTTTCTCCTTCAGGTGTTGAATCTTGACCACATATTATTTTATTCTTAATTTTTTTTCCAGGATCTCAAGACTCTAGACCTCTTTAGTTTCCTCAGTCTTCCCTCAATTTATAATTTACAGGCTTTTGAAACCTACATTTGTCATTACTGAACCATTTCTGGATTTAACTAATTCTCTCCATTCTGCTTTGCCTTTTCAATATTGGTGATGTTCAATCACTGTGGTTCTTGGGCATTTGCCTAAGTTCTCTGTAAGCAATATTGTCTGCTGTTCACTGAAACATTGGTAACATTGGTACCCTCTTCTCACCACTATCAGAGGTTGAGCCTTCAGATACTGTGTCCCTAATCTCTGAAGTTAACAGCCTCAATCCTTCTGCCTCTGCCCCTCTCTTTCTGTCTATAGATTTACGCTTTGACTGCAGAATTATCACCTCCCCACTTCTTGAACAGCATCCAACCCTATCTTTGTGTAGTGTACCAAGACATTATTCTATGTGAAGGTACTTTATAAATGCAAATTGTTGGAAATCTTTACAACCCATGTTCATTAACTAATATCAATTACTAATTTTTTTAAATACATTCAATCAGTTAGATGATATGCATGAAGTTGCCAACATAGTAAGTGTTGTAATTATAAATATGCACTATAATTCCCTGGTTATCAGAACATGGAATACCAGTAAGTAAAGCTGAAAGTATACGAGAAAGTGCAAGTATTTGAAGATTGCACTTAGAGAAATATAATACACTGTACTGTAATTTATACCTATTCAGTACTGTAATTCTGACTATAAAGCTGCACTTAAATGATAAGATTAGTGCTGCTGTAATTTGTGCATTCATTTCAATTAGAAATAAAATATAGTCAAATAAACAAAGAACAAAACACACAGTCACTAAACCTTACAATACAGAATGTCCTGTGAAGTGCTTTAGTCCGTCCTTTTAATGAGAAAACTGCTCCACAAAATCTAAAGATCATTATTGTTATAAAAACTGAAGAGGTCCTTGGTTTCATGTCTTATCTGAAGGATGACACTTCCAACAACGTAACATTCTTCAAGTTCTGCACTGGGATATCAGCCAAGAATGTGAGCTCCAGTCATTATATTTTTGCAGTATAGGTTGGGAAGCACTTTGATATGAGCGTCCAACATGGAAACCACTGAATCAAATATAAGACTTACTACTAATTCTCACTACTGTGGATTCCCTCACCATATTGGTTAGAGCAATATCTGCAATGATCTGCAACCTGTAGAGGGAAGAGTTGGGGAGGTCAACAAGCAAGAGGACCTGGGTTCGATTGTCGGGAAGGGGCAAAATGTTAGGCACGTTTCCTTACTGCATATGATTCTGTTTACCTAGCAGCAATTATGATCCCAGTTGTTAATCGATGAATGATCACATTTCCAGGGGTAATAATCCCTTTAAAAAAAATTGTTTGTTTGATCCACTACTTTATTGGACACTGCTATGTATAATTGGCTGCCGTGTTTTGCCCACAAAAATTTACAATTAATTCAGTTGACAGTACATTCTTTGAGGTGCTCTGGGACTTCGTGAAAATGTGATATGGCGCTATATCAAATCAAGGATTATTATTATAATGTTTATGTGGACTATCAATCTATAATTGACTGATCCAGAGCCAGGAATGTTACCTACTGAATCTAATCAATGCTCTAACAGAAAATTAGGATGCATGTAGGACTTGTGACTTGTGCATCATGGGTTGGTGGCAAAATAATAATCGGACAATAATTATTAAGGGAAAAACAACAACAACAAAATTACATTTGTATCACACCTTTCATGTCAGGAGGACGTCCCAATTAGTGGACAATCAGTGTTTTTTTTACCCGAGCTGTGAGTCGGATCGGGGAGAGTGAAGAGCAACAACAACAACAACAACTTAAACTTATAAAGCGCCTTTCACGTCGGGAGGACGTCCCAAGGCGCTGCACAGGAGGCGTGTGACCCGAGCGGGGAGGGGAATGTTCGGGAAGGGGTGAAACACGTAGGGGAGGTCAAAAAGTTCGAGGGGGAACAAAAGGCACAGTTGAAGAGGAAAGTCTTCAAACCGGCCTTGAAAGAGGAAAGGGAAGAAACAAGGCAGAGGGATTGGGGGATGGAATTCCACAGGGTGGGAGCGGAGAAACTGAAGGCCCGGCCTCCGGGTGGGGGAGCTTGGAGCAGGCCAAGACCTGCTGAACGGAGGGTCCGGGTGGGCTTATAGGGGGAGAGTAAATCGGTTAAATAGGGCGGGGCAAGGCCATGTAAGGCCTTGAAGGTGAGGATGAAGATCTTGAACTCGATCCTCTGGAGGATGGGGAGCCAGTGGAGACAGGCGAGGGTGGGGGTTCTGTGGTCGCGGAGGCGGGTGCGGGATAATACACGGGATGCAGAGTTTTGGATGACCTGCAGCCTGTCAATAGATGAAGTGGGGAGGCCGACGAGGAGAGAGTTTCCGTAGTCCAGCCGTGAGGTGATGTACACGTGCACGAGTGTTTTGGCAGCGTGGGGGGTGAGATAGTTGCGCAGCCTGGCAATGTTGCGTAGGTGGAAATAAGCGGTGCCGGTCAAGGCACGGATGTGGGGGAGGAAGGAGTGTTTATGGTCAAACGTGATGCCAAGGTACTTGACTGGCTTTGTGAGGTGGAGAGTACAGCCTTGGATGTTGAGGCTGGCAGCGCCCGATGTGCAGAGGCACTGGCTTGAGCCGATCAGGAGGGCCTCGGTCTTGCTCACGTTCAATTGAAGGAAGTTGTCCCTCGTCCAGGACTCAATGTCGGACAGACATGCTGTCAGAACATCGATGGTCTGGGGTTGAGGATGAGGCGGAAAGGTACAGTTGGGTGTTGTCCGCATACATGTGGAAATTTACCCCATGTTTGCAGATGACATTGCCCAGAGGGAGCGTGTAAATGGCGAAAACGAGGGGGCCGAGGACAGAGCCCTGAGGGACGCCATGAGAAACTGTGCGGGGGTTTGAGGTGAAACCATTGGAAGATACAAAATGTAGGCGGTGGGTCAGGTAGGAATGGAACCAGTCAAGGACTGTGCCTTGAAGGTTGAGGTGGGAGGAACGACGTTGGAGGAGGATGGTCTGATCAACTGTGTCAAACGCAGCAGACAGGTCAAGGAGGACGAGGAGGCAAAGGGAGCCCTGGTCTCAGGCGGTTAGGATGTCGTTTGTAACCTGAACCAGGGCAGTTTCCGTGCTGTGAGCAGGGCGGAAACCTGATTGGAGGGGTTCAAGGAGTGAGTGAGTTGAGAGGAAAGAACGGAGCTGGGAGGCAACCACTCTTTCAAGGACCTTTGATAAAAACGCTCAGGAGGTTGGAGATGGGTCGATAGCTTGATGGTTGCGACGCATCAAGGGAGGGTTTCTTCAGGATAGGGATGATGGTGGCTGTTTTAACGGAGGTAGGAACGGTGCCTGAGGAGAAGGAAAGGTTGATGGTGTCAGAAATGAGCGGGGCCAAAGGTGGAGCTGGGTGCAGAGGAGGGGGTTGGGGATGGGGTCCAGTGAACACGTGGTGGGTTTCATGGAGGTGATTATTTTTGTGACTGAAGACGGGGAGGTGGGGATGAAAGTACGAAAGGGGGGGTGGGTGGGGGTTGAAATAACGGATGGAGGGGCGGAGGTGGAGGAGAGGTAAGGGGAGGAAACCGCAGTGCGGATTCTCTCTATTTTGGACTCGAGGAAGTCCAACATCTCCTTGCAACGTGCATTTGAGGAGAGGATCTGCGAAGTGAGACGGGGGTGGGGGGGTGGGGGTGGAGGGGCGAGGAGCTGGTTGGTGGTGGCGAAGAGGAGGCGGTGGTTGTCCTTCGCTTCCAGGATTATCCTGGAGTAGAAGGCTGATTTGGCAGTGGCTAGGGCGGAGCGGTAAAATTTGGTGCGGTGCAGCCAGATTTGCCGGTGGACCGTGAGGCCAGATTTGAGCCAGGTGCGTTCAGTTGTTCTCACTTGGCTTTTGAGGAATGGAGGTGAGTTGTGGAACATGGTGATGATCGGGAGTGGGAGATGGTTCTGGAGGTGAGGGGGGCCAGGGTGTCGAGGGTAGTGGAGCGGTGTTATGGAGAGTGGTGGAGGCGGAGGATGGGTCGGTACAGGAAAAATGCCACAGTGGGAGGAGGTTGGAGGTTTCAAGGGCAGAGGTGAAGGTTTGAGGGGGAATCTTCTTCCAGGGCCGGTAGAAAATGGTGGTGGGTTTGGAGGTGGAGGGGGGAGGGATAGACGTGTTGAGAAAAATGAAAAAATAGTCTGAAATGGCCTTGTCGGTGATGGTGACGCCAGAGACGTTGAGGCCTCGGGTGATCACCAGATCGAGCAATGGGGGAAGGAGGATGACCGAAGGCACAATTAAAGAGGAGTGCCTTGAGATGGGCCTTGAAGAAGGCGAGGGGTTGAGGTGACCGGACTGTGGGATGGATTTCCAGAGAATAAAGGCCAGTCCAACAATGATGGGGTGGGTGAGGCAGGGGACATGAAGCAGGCTGGAGTTGCTGAGCGTAGGTAGTAGGAAGGTCAGTAGGGAGTTAGGAGGTCGCAGAGGTGAGCGGGGAGCAAACCCATGGAAAGCTTTGAAAGTGAGGACCAGGATTTTTAATTGTATCCTCTGTGTGATAGGAAACTAGCGGAGTTGGGCGAGAATGGGAGAGATAGGGTCGTGGAGCCCAGTGCGGGAGAGGGCCTAGACTGCTGAGTTTTGGATGATCTGCAGCCTGTAGAGGGAAGAGTTGGGGAGGTCAACACGCAGGGAATTTGCTTAGTTGAGGTTGGATGTTATAAATGTATGTATGAGAGTCTCAGCGGCCTGCAGTGGAGCTGAGCGATGTTGTGGAGGTGAGGATAGGCAAAGAGGGAGATATAATCGATGTGGAAAAGAAAGAACAGTTGTGGATCAAACAAGATACCAAGTTTCGGACTGGCTTAATGAGATAGAGTATGGCGTCCTTGGATGGTGATGTTGTCAGTGTATGACGTGTGGAGATGCTGACAGGAGATAAGCAGGAAAGCCTTGTTCTTGTTGACATTCAACTACAGAAAGTTGGCTTTCATCCAGAATTTGATGTCCAACAGGCAGACAGTGAGGATAGCAGTGGTCCTCGAATCGAGGGTGGAGACAAAGAGGTAGAGTTGGGTCATCCGCATGTGGAAGTTGATCCCAAGTCTGCAGATGATATCACCAAGAGGGGGTGGGTGGGGTTGGGGCATATAGATATTGAAAATGAGAAGGCCAAGGACAGAGCCCTAACAAAAGCCATGTGTGAAGGTGTGGGCTGGAGGAGAAGCCATTAGTGGCGACAAAGTGGAGACAGTGTGAGTGATAGGATTCGAACCAGGCAAGCACAGGTCCGTGAAGGTTGAGAGGAGACCAAAGTAATTTAGTGATTTACTGCAGGAAGAAATCAAACTTGAAATAAATGGAAATGAGAAACCTAAGCGAACTCTCATGGTTCATAAAAAGTGGATTAAAATATGTTTCTTTTTTAATCATCATATGAACATTTTTCGGTATTTATATTGAGATTCATGCTGAAACTGCCAAAAATGTGACATCCATTTATTATTAGAAAACTATTTTCAGGCAATCTGTATTTTTCTAGTGGTTTTTTCAAGGTAATTTCTGTTAAATGTACCAGAAAAGCTAATATTTCTCAGTAAGTAAGCTCAATATTTGATCCAGGCAGCGATGCAATGTGCATAGGAACTATTAAAGAATGTTTTGTGTGTGTCAAAAAATTGGAGAGAATTCACCGGATACATTTTTAGGTAAATTTAGTGAAAAAGGATTTATTTTGCAACATTAAAAGAAGTCAAAGCAAGTCAGGTACTAACTTAACAGTTGCTTTCGTTGATGGACATAAGAACTAATATAGTAGAGAGCCAATTATCAACACTAATTAGGACTGGCCCCCTTGGAGATAAGTTAACAGTACAAAAAATTGGACATACAGTAATGCAAAATGAAGGCCAAAAGCGCCAAATAAAAGAAACTACTGTATTTCATTGGAAGTTATAATACTACCATAACCACCACTGAATCAGTACAATGCTGTCCAGTTGTGTGAATGGGTGGACATCGAAGATATTTGGGGTGTGAAACCAGCAGTTCTACAGTTTGGATCATTCAGACATTGGTTTCCAGCTCCACCCAAATAAAATGTTATGGTCGGCTGCATGTTGCACAATGTGTGTTAGTCACAATCAAGAATTGTGTCTCAGGGGGAAGCAACAGGGAACATTGCAGCTCCTGATTGAACAGATGCTGGGTTTATAACAGACAGACCTAGCTACATTGAAATTACTGACAACCCGCTTGGGAGTAGAGGGCAAGGTTGATGACGATACCAGCCATTCAGAGGTTCCTCAAGGATGCGTGTATGTGTGTTGGGGAGCAGTGGGGCTTGTAGGGAACACTTTAGGGATGGAGTAAAAATTAGGGCAATTAAGAAATATGAACTTACAATATATTTTTAATGTTATTTATTGTGTGCAATAAATATTGTAATATATTTATTTATTTACGGAAATTCTCTCCTAGTCGGCCTCCCCAGTTCCTCCATTCATAGGCTGCAGGCCATTCAAAACTCTGCAGCCCGTGTACTATCCCGCACCCGCCTCCGTGACCACATAACTCCCACCCTCGCCCGTCTCCACTGGCTCCCCATCCTCCAGAGGATCGAGTTCAAGATCCTCGTCCTCACCTACAAGGCCTTACACGGCCTTGCCCCATCCTACCTAGCCGATCTACTCTCCCCCTACACGCCCACCCGGACCCTCCGTTCAACAGGACTTGGCCTGCTCCAAGCCCCCCGCCCGAACCACCCCACCATCAGAGGCCGGGCCTTCAGTTTCTCCGCTCCCACCTTATGGAATGCCATCCCTCAATCCCTCCGTTTCGTTTCTTCCCTTTCCTCTTTCAAGGCCGATTTGAAGACTTTCCTCTTCGATCGTGCCTTTTGTTCCACCCCGAACTCTTTTACCTCCCCTTCGTGTTTCACCCCTTCCCAAACACTCCCCTCTCAGCTCGGGTCACACGCCTCTTGTTCAGCGCCTTGGGACGTCCTCCCGACGTGAAAGGCGCTCTATAAATGTAAATTGTTGTTGTTGTTGCATGAACGTTACAGGCAAAAGTGCTCAATATCAATGCAGTGCCCTCCAGTGGTTAATATTTGCCATGTCAGTGAAAATTATGTCACACATGTCTCGTCTCACAGTAATGTCAGTGAAAATGTTTTGGGAAAAACTATAGATTTCAAATCCAGTGATGGATCACTTGAGTTATTTTTGCATAAGCCTACTTTTTTCCACGAAAAGGTAGGAAAAGAAGACGCAATGCAAATTAGTTAAATAACTTGGCCATCAATGTGGAGTCTTGTAGCTCACTTGCCTCGTAAGCGTGAGACCTGGGTTCTATTCCTGGCAGAACAAAATATTTGGTAAATTTCCTTAGTCCACACACCTCTATTTACCTAGCAGTAAGGAGGAAGCTGGTTGTTAGTCAATTGACAAACGGCTATTCCGGGGTAATAATCCATCAAAAAAAAATATTATTTGGTTACTCAATGTGCGACTGTTTGTGGGACACTGCTGGTCACAATTGGCTGTCATGATTCGTCCAAAAATATACAGTCAATTATCTTTACAGCAACAGGGAACATTGCAGCTCCTGTTTAAACAGATGCTGGGTGTATAACAGACAGACCTGGCTACATTGAAATTACTGACAACCCACTTGGGAGTAGAGGGCAAGGTTGATGACGATACCAGCCATTCAGAGGTTCCTCAAGGATGCATTTATGTGTGTTGGGGGGCAGTGGGGCTTGGAGGAAACACATTAGGGATGGAGTAAAAATTAGGGCAGTTAAGAAATATGAACTTACAATGTATGTTTTACGTTATTTATTGTGTGCATGAACATTACAGACAAAAGTGCTCAATATCAATGCAGTGCCCTCCAATGGTAAATATTTGCCATGTCAGTGAAAATTATGTCACACATGTCTCGTCTCACAGTAATGTCAGTGAAAATGTTTTGGGAAAAACTATAGATTTCAAATCCAGTGATGTAAGTATCACTTGAGTTATTTTTGCATAAGCCTACTTTTTTTCCACAAAAAGGTAGGAAAAGAAGACGCAATGCAAATTAATTAAATAACTTGGCCATCAATGTGGAGTCTTGTAGCTTTCTCACCTCGTAAGCGTGAGACCTGGGTTCTATTCCCGGCAGAACAACATATTGGGTAAATTTCCTTAGTCCACACACCTCTATTTACCTAGCAGTAAGGAGGAAGCTGGTTGTTAGTCAATTGACAAACGGCTATTCCGGGGTAATAATCCATCAAAAAAAATTATTATTGGGTTACTCAATGTACGACTGTTTGTGGGACACTGCTGGTCACAATTGGCTGTCATGATTCATCCAAAAATATACAGTCAATTATCTTTACAGTATATTCTGTGAAGCACTTTGAGACGTCTAGAAGATGTGAAAAGTGCTATATCAAATGCAACGATTATTATTAGTAGTATTATCAATCAATTAAGGGACAAAGAGTGAGGAACAGACCATTTTGTAATCTTCTACAGGAGCACACATCTTCCTTTGCACTTCTGTTGGTTTCCCTGCCCACGCACTGATGTCAAACTAGAAGACGAGCTGATGTGTAATTCTAATGTAATGATAATAATCCCAGCATCAAGTAAGGGGTGGTCTAAGTTTAATTTATAGAGCAAATCATGGTAGAGTCTAGGAACTGAAAACTAGAGGAAACGGTTTGTGGAGTTCTGCTGCCCTACCCTAAATTCTAACAAATTGCTAAATTGCTAGTTCTTGTCAATTTAAATTCCACTTTGCTTAGAGTTTCTCCCAATCCCCTGGCGACTGGGTCAGTCTGACTGAAATGCTTGCACTCTTGCCTCTGAGTCAGAAAGTTGTGAGTTCAAGCGTCATGCCAGACTTGGAATCACATTGTCTAAACTGACACTGCTATGCAGTGCTGGGAGCGAACTATGTTCTTGGAAGTTCTGCTGCCAAATGAGACACTAAATAGAGATCCCATCTGACTATTTAGGTAGATGTTAAAGATCCCGTGGCTAATTCCTATTTGAAAAGACGAGAGAGATTCTCCCAGTGTCCTGGTCAATAAACCCCCAATAAATATTGCTAGCTTATTTCATAGTAACTGCTGCGTTTGCCTACACTTTACAGAAAATCAGGAAAAGCACATTGAGACATGGAACTGAAAAGTAGAACGTAATGTATTTGACCTAGGGTGTAAAATATGAACTGTTCTAAATTTCACCAGTTGCAGTATATTATCCATATACCATTGTTATGATTAATATTACCATACTTAGAAAAGTATCTGTAAATTTAACCACAACAGTATCTATGTACGGTATTTCCCAGTGAAGATAGGCAGTGTTGTAAAGTTAAATATGCTCAGTTTCAAAGCACTTCACAGAACACAGGCAGTCAATTGCACACAGCAGTGTCCCACAAACGGTCATGGATTGATTAGTACGTTTTATTATTTTTTGAAGGAATTATTATCCCTGGAAAAGTGATCACCCAATCAACTGGGTTCCTACTAGGGTCTGGCGATATATCGATATATCGGTTATATCAATATAATTTTCATATCGATATGCCGATATCGGAATTTTAAAAATATCGATATATCTAAAAATGTGATTTTAAAAAATCGATATATCGCAAATATTAGTATATTGTGTTGATATTTCGCTGGACACGATATACCGATATTTGTGATATATCGATTTTTTTAGATCGAATTTTTAGATATATCGATATTTTTTAATATTAGACTTTTTCAACTTGTTCACATCTGAATGCGCGCGCATGCGCGGGACAAAAAAAAACATGATATCCATATATTGGTATATGTCGATATGAACAAACCAATATATCGATATCGGAAAATTTCTGTATCAACGGACCATAGTTCCTATTTACTGATAGCTATGTGTGTGGAGTCAGGAAACTTGCCCAATGTTTCGTCCTGCTGGGAATCAAACTCGGGTCTCTTACTTGCAAGGCGAGTGATCTAAACACTGAGTTACAGGACTCGATATGAAAGTTAATTATTAAAAAATATATAAGGAATGTGGAAGTGCTCAATATAGAAAATAATTCTGTAGTAAATATTTGACAGCTGCAGTTTGGCACCTTTTCTGAGAGATGCCTGCAACAAATTAATTCACCACGAGATGGCAATACCGTCTAATGCTCAATTATATTCTTGATGATCAGCAGTACTGAGAGGGGTAAGCAGCTAGCTCTGCTGTTCTGTTACTTAAATTTCAGAATATATTGAACACACAGTTTGCAAATACTGGTAAATGTATAAAACCAGAAAAGAGCTTATTTCTATAATTAGAAGCATGAAAACACAGACCTTCCTACACCTCCTTTCCCTATCTTTGTTAAATATTAAAACTGTAACTGCACTATTTAGTTATATAAATATCTAGGTACAGGACATTGCAATGGATTCACACAAGTGGTGTGAGAGCACCTAGCGGTGAATTGATATGTGTTGAGTTGGGTTGTATTGAGGGTGTATTGAATAATAATTATGTTATTCTGGCTCAGAAGGTAGCACTCTTGAGTCAGAAGGTTATGGGTTTGAGCCCACATCAGGACTTTGAACAACACACAGTCCAGGTTGACACTCGAATGCATAGCTGAGGGTGTGCTACATTGTTGGAGGTGCTGTCTTTCAGGAAAGATGTGAAACCAAAGTCCAGTTTGCCTGCTCAGATGCTAGTTAAAGATCCCATGTCACTATTTGAAAAGAGAAGGGAGTTTATCCTGGTGTTCTGATCAATGATTCCCCAAAGTAACATTGGTCATTTACTTCATGGCTATTTGTGGGACATTGCTGAGAGCAAATTGGTTGCTAGTTTTTGCCTACATATTACAAGGTGACTACATATTATTATTATTATTATTATTATATGCAGTATTACAATAATCCTGAGTACTCTGAGACATCCCACTGATGTGAAAGTCTCTATATCAAATGCAAGTTTTTAAAAAATCTAAATACGGAATGGGAGTAGGGTGGGGGAGTTTGTAGCACAGATCTCTGAAACACATCACGCAGTAGCTCTCTGAATGATTCTCTCAGTTTTATTCTATTTAGCCAGATATTAATCCATTTTGTACCCTGAATATCCCATGGTATCAATTAGTAAAGAAATCTCTCATGTGCCACTTTGTTACAGGCCTTTTGGTCACAAATTGGGACGTCACATCCTCAAAATCGTGTCTGAGGTTCACCTAGGTTCAGGTTAGAGCTTTGGCACATTGCTAATCACTGCAATGAAGCGCTTGTCAATGGCTCATAGGATTGCTGGCATGCACATCATGGTCTAAAGACTACAATAATTTCTGACACTCTATTGGATTCTGGTACATCTCCACCTAAAGTATTGTATCTCATTCTGGGTGCTGCACCTGTGAGTAGATGTGGAGGCACTGGAGAAGGTTGTAGAGCAAGGCCAATGAACTGACTCTGTGCATCAGACTATGGATGTTTAGTAAAAAGCTTGAGGAACCAGATGTATTCACATTGGAGCAGAGGATTCATGGGACAATCTTGTTGATATCCTCATGCTTCTGTATGGAACCAATATAATGACAAGATATGCATCATTAATACTGTACATGTTCCGGAACTAGAGGTCACATTTACAAACTGAAGAAAGCTTGATGGGAGGACCTGAGACACCATTTATTCGCACGGAAGGTGGTGAACATTTGCAACAGGTTCTAAGTAATATTGTCTGGCCCACCTGACCTCTCCCAAGAGTTTATTGTTTTTGTACATTGATCAGAAATGCGAAATTGAACACGTTTGGATAATAATTAAACAAAGAAAGTCAAAAGCCTTGTGCAGTTATTTTACTTTGTGAATAAAGTATTATAAGAGTTCGACATTTAAAACACTCATTTACAAATATGGTACTTTTGCAGAATTTTAGAACACAATTCAACATACAAGATAAATAAAGCAATGGTAATAAAGTTCACACAATTCCTATATTCTACATCTCACTGCACTTCTTACATTGTATGACTCTAATTAAGTAACAAATAAAAACACACATAAAATTCACTATTTGTTAATGAAATATACAGAAAAATCTGTCACATGTCAAAGAGCATTTTTTTTTATTGACACTAGTAGATTAGTACAGGATTATACTCACATACATAATACAGTTATACAGTTATACAGTTGCACTTACTTCTGAAAATTGCTGAAACCTGTATAATTAAAGGTATATCATCACAAATGAGGAACAAAATGCAATTGAATATAAGAATACGCTTTTAATATTTTGTAGATTATTTGTGTGATACTGTACTGCATTAATCCTCTGAATTCTTTGTATTCGTAATCTGATGAGATCTGTTATTTACATCCTGATGGTTTTGGTTGTTGAATTATACTATGTGCTCAGTAAAGACTTGGATGACACTGAGGGAGGTTTAAACATTTTTCCAGCTCATGAATCTGTGGTGCAGTTCCTCTGCATTTTAGTGTTTTAATTATTATTGGGCTGAGAACAGGTATCCATTTTTATGCTAACTCCTCTTCAAATGCAACTCGAGTTTTGTGATCTAGGCTTGTGTCATCTGGGAATTAAACTGAGACTGTTCTGTTTAAATTATGACACCTACTGGTTGTCAAAGGGAAACATTAATCTCCTCTGTCTGGATTGGATTCACTCTGTGAATGGAAAGATTACAATAAACTGTTTGTACACATTGTGCCATCAGTTTCTTTGACAATGAATGCAAATCTTGGAATGTATTGCAAAGGTAAGAGAGCATCTAGGCTGATTTAAGAGTTGACAATGTCACAGAATACGAGCATAGATTCATTTACATCAGAAATAGTGATTTGAATATTGAAATCTGCATTACTGGACAAGCTGACACAGTAACAATTCACAAACACTTTTTTTTGAGAATACAGATTTGTTTGCATCTAATAACTTGAAGGCAATGTACTTTCTACGTTATTATTTTCACTTTCAGTCGTTTCTGAAAATTTGTGCAGCCAGTCAGCCTCCTTTGGAAGTTGCTGCTGAGCAATATGTAGAGGAAGGGGTTAATGCTGCTGTTGGCATAGCTGAGGCAAATGGAGATGTAATAGCTGATGTAGTAACCAGGAGTCGGATGCATTGTTTTAAGATTTACCAGTTGAATCACATGATACGGTGCTAAACTAACCACAAATACACTCACAAGCACCAGCACCATTTTGGTAAATCTCTTCACCCGCTCCCTGGGGATAGTTGAGTCATATCTGAACAGCAATAAGAAAAAAACGTTTATTTGCAACTAATTGCTCAGCATTCGTATTATTTAAGCAAAGCTATTCTAGTTACACTGAGATCCCATCTGCCTGTTAAAGATTCTATGGTACTATTCTCCTTGTGTCCCAGCCAACAATCCAACAAAATTGGTCACTTCAATGCACGACTGTGTGTGGGACACTGCTATGTGGAATTGGCTGCCATATTTTGCCCATAAAATATACCGACAATTTTACAGTATGTTCTATATTAAAAGCAAGGATTATTATTATAATAAATAACAAATTTTAAGATCCAGTTTGGATCTGCATTTTTAAATTTGCAAACCAATTATGTTTCAATAAAAATTAAAATAGGAGCATATCATTATTTGGAGTCCTGTAGCTCAATGGTTAGAGCATTTGCTTTACAAGAAGAAAACCTGGATTCAATTCCAGGCTGTGTGAAACCCTGGGCAAGTTTTCTTGCTCCACATGCCTAATAATAATGCCTCAAAAAACCCCACTAATTAATTGATCATTTTAAGCCATGACTGTCTGTGGGACACTGTGGTGTGCAATTGGCTGCAGCATTTCAGTATATTCTGTGAAACGCTTTGAAACATCCAGAAGACATGAAAAGCACTATATCAAAATACAAAGTTTATTATCATGAGAGTGTTGCTTTTTTTCTAAAGAATCCATTGGAAATGGAATTCTAATACTCCCTCGGTTTGCACCCGAGCTCGGTGCTCAGTCAATACTGTTAAGCATATTAAGACATCCTGATGATTTGAAGGCACTATATTAATGTACTGTATTTTATTACATGATGCAGACACTCTACTTCATATAGAAGTCCTTCTGATGTAAAAGATACAATATCAAATGTAAGGATTATTATCATTCAACTTCATTAGAAATTACATGAAAGAAATTGTGTGGCTGTTTCTTTACCAAAATTGAACAACAACAACAAAATTGCACTTATATAGTGCCTTTCACGTCGGAAGGATGTCCCAAAGTGCTGAAAGAGCTGAAGTGATCTTTAATTGCATAGATATGGGGCATCATTGAATTTGCTGAATGAACTGTATAGAAAGATAAGAATTATCAAGGGGAAAAGAAAAACAAATTTGCTATGAAAAAGGAAACCAGATTTCTTTGAGGGATGTGAATTCTACTTGAGGTCAATGGGTATAGTGAGACTGAGAATGTTGATGGATGAAGAAAAATTAAGAATGGAGCTAAGAGGTGGCAGCTTTTTCTAATAAAAGCAGAGCCAGAATTGAAAAGAAACATGTCCTGAGAATTGAAAGAGTGTCCCAATGAGGCGTGAAAGAGATCATAATTTATAATAATAATGATTATCATGGAAGAGATCACTTGATCATGCCCTGAAACTACCCCGCTAGCTCTGAGACCTGCACCACACAGAACAAGAGCAACAATACAATAACATTTGCACTTTTTATGATGCATTTCACATCAGCAGCATATTTCACATCAGCTGCATCGCTGAGAAATCCAAGTTCCAAGTTCCACCTTCAAGTTCCCCTCCAGGTCACACCCATCCTGGCCTAGACCTATAGTGCTATTGCCCCCTACACTCCTTCATCATCAATAGGTAAAAATCCCTGTACTCCCTATCAAGCAAAATTATAGAAGCCCCATCCCCACAAAGACTGCAGCACCTCCATCATCTGCTCAGGGAACTAAGGGTGCAGAGGAAATGTCGGCATTACCAATGTCACCCATGCCTTGAGAAAGAGCAAACAAAACACTCTTGTGATCTCTCAAATGAACATTAAATTTTTTACCACACGTACATATCTCGATCTATTCAAATGAAGGACCACTGATCAATTTAATGTTACAATCACAAATGTATATACTTTTCAAAATGACATCAGTCTGAAATTAACCATTTAGCCACAAAATTGTGGAAAATACATTTTTGGGCTTGTTAATCTGAGCACATGATCCTGAAAACAAATTTACCTTCCAGCTCTCTTGTTTGCTTGATAGATCTTCCAAGTGTAGCATAGAATCAATGTGTAGCAGATCAGTATTAGTGGTAAAGGAAAGAAGAAAGAAGTTAAGGTGTGATAGAGCGTATACCTGTGAAAAAGATAAAACACGTGAATAAGTCATCAACAGATCATACACATATATTTTTTATTTTGACCAATTATTGCTCAGGCTTTGAATACTTTGGTTTGAAAACTCCAATAGTAACTTTACTGCCTTATTTTACAATCATTTCACTTAGTAGTAGCATTGACTACTGGGTTAGACCTACAGGTACCTACATTGACAGTTCAGATTGAGGGTGGGATAAAGGAATGGGGTTGAATTGTCAAAATTACTCAATTATGTTTGTCTTTCAATATCTTTTCAGGTAGTATTAATAAAAACATATATTGAGTCAGGCCTTAGGATCATATCATCTATTGAGAAATACTCCTCCCCTTGTATCCATGATATAATTATGTCCTCAGCACATTGGGACATCCTCCCTACACGATAGGTGCTATTACAAATGTCATTTTGTTTGTTTATTGCTTGTTTTTCCAGTGGCAATGCAGCTTTTATATGATATTGGAGAAAGTAGAATTCAAAGACTTTTGAACATTTTTTCCTCCAGTATACATTGTGTGATTTAACAAGCTTTTCCTCACCTTTAACTATTTCATTATAGAAGAGAATTATAATACTCTAGAATTGTAGAATTATGAAATGAAAATAGTTTTCCAATAAACCTCATATTGATTTTTGTTCTGCTGTTAAAGTACTCAAGTAAAAACATTTCATATTTAAAATATGAGCTCACGCAAATACAGTAGGAAAACACTGGGGTATTTTTAAAAGTGAGCTTTGACATTGAAGTGTAGCTGTTTACCCTTGGAAAATTCAGTCAAGAATAATAAAGCTAGATTCATGTCCATTATTCTATCCAAATACAGTACTAACATGTAACAGCTGATAAAGATGTGTTTATTTCATATTATTCCAAAGTACGTAAATCAATAACATGCTGTAAATGTTGCTTTTCTTTGTTAATATGTTTCAAAGTGAGAAAGTGACATTTGTTTAATGGAAGCTTCTTAAATTGTATTCAAATATGCCAGCTAGGAGAATAGAATTTAGACTTATAAATCAACATTTTTTCAATGTTTTAAACAGGAACATTTGGATCATTATTTCAGATCCTCACATATCTATGCATCACAGTATTTGATATTGCATTACTAAAATATTAACAAATTGCATTATTTTATTTTTATTAAGAACAACAAAATAATGGCTAATTTCACAAAGTTTATAAATGCACTTTAGGTATGAGATTGCTGTAGTTGGAAAGGAAAATGTACACCAAGCAATAGCTTTCCGTACAAACAATTACAATGGCTATTTAGAATCACACTTACCAAAGAATATCTTGTGATGAAGTCAGCTCAAAAGCGCAGCTTTCCAAGCCATCCTCAAATGTAATCACTTTTGTATACATCCAGACAGGCATGACCAGTATGAGCGAGGCAGCCCAAAGGCATAGATTGATTTTAATAGCTGTTGACCTGGTTCTAAAACTTGTTAGACGGAATGGATGAACCAGGGCCAGGTACCTATAAATCAAATTTATAGTTGAGTTTCATAGACTGGTGCCGTTTTACACAGCAATAAATGAGCAGTAAATGAGGGTTTAAAAGAAAACAAGTGTGGTCTACCAAGGTTCAATATAAATTTAGTATAACTTCTCTGCTTTACACTTCTATCCCTCTAGAAATGAACCCCAATGCTTGGTTTGCTGTTAACCTGAATCACTACTTTTAGCAATTTTTTGTGCATTTGTCACCTAGAGAAGCAAAGGGACCGAGATCCCTTTGCTTCTCTACCCCATTTAGATTCTTATTTTCTAGGCAGGATATGAACCTCCTTATTCCTTCTACCAAAATGTACCATTTATCCATATTGAAATTCATTTGACAACTAAATGCCCATTCAGTAAGTTTATTAATGTCTTGTAATTTGTTGCAATCCTCATCAGTATTAATTACACTCCCAATTTGGTGTCTGTCGCTAATTTTTAAAATTGCACTTTTGATCCCCGAGTCCAAATCGTGAATGTAAATTGTGAACAATAATGGCCACAAAACTGGTCCTTGTGGAACACCACTTCCCACAAGCTTGAGTAGTTACCCTTTATCTTACTCTCTGTTTTCTGTTCTTATAGGATGCCTTTTGGAAATCCAAATATATCACATCTACTGCATAACCCTTGTCTAGTCTTTCTGTTACCTCTTCAAAGAATTCATTGAGGTTGGCCAAGCATGACCTTCCATTTTGATATCTGTGCTGACTATTCTTCATTATATTTTAGGTTTCTAGATATTTTTCTATTACCTCGTTCAATAAGGATTCCATTATCTTTCCTACCACCGATGCTAAGATGACATATCTATAGGTCCCTGGGCTTGTTCTATCTCCCTTTTTATATATAGGTATAACATTAACTATACTCCAATCCCCTGGCATTACTTCCTTTTCTAATGAATTATTACATATATGTAACAGTGCCTCTGCTAACTCTTCCCTAGATTCTTTTAATATACTGGATGTAATCCATCTGGACAAGAGGTTTTAAATTTTTCAACTGCCTGAGTTTGGTTAGTTTAATGATTATTTCCCCTCATATTTGGGCTTATGTCATTCCTTCTCATCCCTCCCCCCATTTTACTAATTTAAAGCCTTTGCCACAGCCTTATTTACCATGAGGACACTGGTCCCATTCTGATTCAGAATAGGTCCCGTCCTATTGGTATAGCTCCCACCTATACTGCTGCCAATCATTTAGCCAAGTGTTAACTTTCCTACTCTGTTTCTCCCTTCTCCAATTTGCACGTGGCTCAGGTAATAATCCATATTATTACTGAGGTGAATAGGTTGCTATTCTGAAAATATTGGAGATTAGAAATGTTCTGTGATCTGTGATGCTCTTTAATTGTACTTAATTCCAGAATACTGCATCGGCACTTAAAAAAACAACACTTGTGTTGTCAGGTATACTTACTGTAATGTGTCTGCAATGACTGAATTAAATGAGCTACTATTTTATTTCCCGAATTACAATTTGCAAATGGGAAAGTGACTTTAAATATTAATCCTACAAATGTAACATAAATCTACAATTTTATCCTATAAATATAATTCTGATATCTAGCTCCAGAGATTTTCATCTGTATTATGAAATTATAATATTCTCCTGTCAGTATATTATCTGCAAGACCAATTGACAAATAAGGGTGAAAAGTGAAAATACACTTGGACTAAAAAACAGACAATCTGTTTCCATATTAATAACATTCACTAAAGTACTCTTCTCAGATCAATACTCATTAAGATTCCCTATACAAATATACTGTAATCAATTAAAAAGGAAATCAATAATCCAGGAACAATGTGTCACTATCGATAAACCGGCAGACCATTAATAATGATATTACATCTGGGGTCATTGAAATTGGGAGGGGCAATCTATATTAAGGCCATTTTGTGATCAAATTATTTCTAAAAAGAGAGTTGGGTTTGGGATTTATTTTCTTACTTTGTTCATTGTCCCTTCTCTTTAAACTGCTTGGCTTAAGCACTGATAATAATCCTTGCATATGATATAGCGCTTTTCATGTCTTCTAGACGTCTCAAAGCGTTTCACAGAATGTACTGTAAAGTGAATTGATTGTATATTTGTGGGCAAAACCCAGCAGCCAATTGCACACAGCAGTATCCCACAGACAGTCGTGGATTGAAATGACCAATTTTATTATTGTGTTATTGATTTTTTTCACAGGGCAAGTCTGCTACACTGATGCTCCAAAAATCCCTGCATCTAGCTGAGGAACGGTGAGAATCTCCCTCCCGTTCTGCCCGTCAAAGAGAAAATTAAGTGTCTAGTCAGGAACTGAGCAAAGGTGGGACCCAAACTTTGTCCCTCACTTCATGCCTCTGAATGTAATAGCTCTATCATTCAGACTCATTAAGTCGTCCCCTATTTCACTGTATTCTAATTGAATGTTGCGTCAAGTTCTTACATGAGTTAATACGCTGATCTGACAGTTCCACAACTTAACCTAGTGAGTGAAGTTTCTACAATCTTGTTTTTCATTTGACTATATATACTGAGTGGAGAATGCTCCTAATAAAGTACAGATATTACTTGACTGCCAATTTGCAAATCAGAGTTCTCTGTACTGTAAAGAATTGTTAGGTTGTAAATCTAAGTATACATATTCTGGTGTCCTCACTGAAATTCATTGTGTATTATTCTTGCTGTAAACTAAAGTTGTGATACTGAACTGTCACTGAATTGAAAATATTCCAGTGGCAAAGTGAGGAAAATATCTTTTAATGAGGAGACTTTAATCCTTTCCTTGCAGAAAAAGAAAATGAAGAGTAGACTGTTTGACATTAAGTTGTCAAAGGGCAACTTAATAACCAAATTAAAGGAGATTTTCAAGATATGTTTTAAATTAACATTACCATATACTATATATGAAATAATTTCAACTAGTACCTTTTAAAAGTAATCTTAAGGCTACTGAAATGTGCACATTGTGCAACTTTTTAAATCTTCAATTAATATTGGTTTTCAAGAGGCATAACAGAGACAAATTTGAGCTGACAATTCTCTCATAACCAAGGATATGTATCTGGAATGGTTGAAAGTAGTCCACATTTTCTTGCAAACACATCATAGATTCATAGAATTTTACGGCA
Organism: Hydrolagus colliei; assembly: GCA_035084275.1. Lineage (NCBI taxonomy): Eukaryota > Metazoa > Chordata > Chondrichthyes > Chimaeriformes > Chimaeridae > Hydrolagus > Hydrolagus colliei. The sequence goes on along the minus strand of CM068744.1, from coordinate 46,343,892 downwards.
CAAAAGGAGGCCATTCGGCCCATCTAGTCTGTGCCGGTTCTTTGAAAAGAGCGATTCAATCCCACTGCCCTGCCCGCTCCCCATAGCCTAATAGACCTGTTCTCCCTAAATAAAGATCTAATTCCCTTTTAAAAGTTGTTATCGAATCAGCCTCCACCACCTTTTCAGGCAATGCATTCCAGATTCGAACAACTCGCAGAGTGAAAAAATTTCTCCTCAGCTCCCCTCTACTTCGCCTTGAAACTATTTTAAATCTGTGACCACGAGTCACAGATTCGCCTACGAGTGGAAATAGTTTTTCTCTATTTGCCCTGTCGAAACCCCTCATGATCTTATAAACCTCTATTAGGTCTCCCCTCAATCTTCTCTGTTCCAGAGAGAATAACCCTAGCCTATCTAGCCTCTCCTCATAGCTGAAGTCCCTCAATCCTGGCACCATCCTAGTAAATCAGTAAAATGATAACAGCTTTTTAATAGATCTTCTTGCAATTTCACAACAACTATTTTATAATTGTTAATTTTAATAATTTTATTGTTATTAATATCATTCATATGTAATTTTGTATAATATTATTAATTAGTCTGTTTCATGTACCGTGCCTAATCTACACCACCATCGGTGATTGAGCTTCCAACAATATTATCCTTTGAACTCCATTCTCCAGTCACTCCAACGGATTTCCTCCCTTCCTGCATTTAATACCCACCTTCAGACCTATCTCTTCAACTGTGCTTTCATCCACCAGTCTCTACTCCCAGCTCCAGCTGTCCCTGAGCCCAGACACTATGTTAGTTATGTGAGCACATTGAGACATCATCCAGATGTAAGGATGCACTATAAATGTAAACTATTGTTATTACTATATATAACATTCTGGCAAATAATCTTAATGAGGCTTTTCCTTACCTGTCCAAGCTCATAGCTGTTATAATTGCGCAGCAGGCAAACTGATTACAGCTGTCTAGTGATGTAATGATTGTACACAGAGCATTGCCAAACACCCATTTCCCTCCTAGGGCCCACTGGTGAATCAAAAATGGCATTCCAGTGATGTGAACCAGATCAGCCACTGCCAGGTTACACATATAAATATCTGGGATGGTTTTTCTTGCTGACCTGAAACATATGCAACAAATTCCATTAAATCTCAATGTCTGGTGTATCAGCAAGCCAGCAGCTTTCTCTTGGTAACACTTTTAAAACATTAACTTCTTCCCAAAATCTATTTTTTCTTGACATTTTTTAAACCCACTTCAATTTATTTAGTTTCGCCCACAAATATACTGTCAATTCACTTTACACTATATTCTGTGAAGCACTTTGAGACGTTGATAAGATGTGAAAAGCGCTATATCAAATGCAAGGATTATTATTATTTTGCACGAACATGTCTGCACATGGTTAATTGAATCTGTAAAATTACATTTGTCTAGTCTAACATATATATATTTAACATTTTGTCTACAAAATAAAGTCAATCCACTTTACAATATATTTAACGAGCTAGTCATCGACTGTCTTTCAATGCAGTTGGCAACAATGTGATAATTATCAGTACATCACACAATTATCAGTACATCACACTATAGAGAAGTGTATTGTTTTCCAAGTTTAGGGATGCTCACTGTGGCAACATTTGAGAATGCCTGCTGTGTAGCAAACACAAATCGTGTCAGTTTTTAATTGCCTTTCTTTATGGTTGTGTTATTTTTAATCCTCTTGATTTATTATGAAACAGATTCTGAAGTCCGTTCTTTGCTATTGTGAAGCAAATTATGAAGTTCCCGTCTCTGGCAAAAGTTTCTTTGTAAACAAAAACGAGTTAACTATGCTTAATATTGCCAATGCCCTACTTGTCGGCCTTCTTAATTCCTCCCTCCAAAGGTTGTTGATAATCCAGAACTCTGTGGCCCGTGTCCTCTATTGCTTCAAGTTTTGTGACCTCATCTCCCCCATCTTCGCCCGACTCCATTGGCTCCCCATCCCCCAGAAGATACAATTCAAGATCCTGGTCCACACATTCAAAGCCCTTCATGGCCTCGTCCCACCCTACATCTGCGACTGCCTAATCCCCTACCAACCTGCACGCCCCCTCTGCTCAGCAGGCTCCGGTTTGCTCCATGTGCCCTGACCCACCTGACCCACCATTGGTGGGCAAGCCTTTAGCTACTCTGTCCCCAACCTCTGGAACTCCATCCCACAATCCCTCCTTGACCTCCTTCAAGTCACACTTCAACGGTCCCATTGGTCACCCCAAATCGCCTCCTTTCCCTCCATCCTCCACATCCCCAACCCCAACCCCAGCTTTGGTCTGAAACAATGACTGTCTAGTGTCTAGGGACGTCCTCCTGGTATGAAAGGCGCTATACAAGTGTAATTTTGTTGTTAACTATTTCATCAAGATTATAAATAGCTAATTCTGAAAACTCGTGAAGCACTTTGAGATGTTTTCCAGAAATGAAAGGTAATGTATCAAAGGGAAAGATTATTTATTTTTGAATTCAAGTATTATTTATCAATATTAATCCTAATTTAAGAAAGATAATAAGTGTACAGGGATAGCTAATAGTTTGTGAAGTAGATACAGATCATACAATCATTTGTTTAAACATGGATAATAAGAATATCTAACCAGTCAAATTGTTTGCCTTGTCAGCTCTAATATGGTCAATTAATATTTATTTAGAAAAAGAAACAAATCCAATTGTAATAGGAATGCAGTAAACCTTCACCTTACTCCTGGTATTCAGAATTCACGCCAAGCCTGAATTTGTATCTAGCCAAACCCACACATGTGTAGATTCCCTTCAGCCCAAATCTACAATCTCCCCCACTTCACCATGCTTTTTGACCTTCAGTGGCTAGGCAGGGAGATTGACTTTGATTTGGATTAAATCTCATGAACAGATTCAAACAATGACAATGCTGGTACTGAAAAAAAATTGGTAAATGCCAAGTCCAGGATTGTAATTATACTTCGCTAGGAATTCCGGCTTGCAGGACCAGAACTTCCCTCATTGAACCTGCTAGCTGTGGTTTTGGTGCAATTTTTATTCAATATTATCCCAAATACTACATTTTAGACCAAATAACATATCCCTGTACATTTGATTTCAGGACTCCTGAGAGCTTTCAGCCTGTCTCAGTCGGTAGCACTTTTGCCTTTGACTCAGAAGGTTATGGGTTCAAGTCCCATGTCGGGGACTTTGAGTTCATAGTCTGGGATGACACTTCAGTGCAGAGCTGGGGAAGTGCTGCATTGTTCGAAATGCTGTACTTTGGCTGAATCGTTGAACCAAGGTTCTATCTAAGCATTAAGATGGACCTTAACAATCCATGACACTAAGTTTCTCTTGGTGCCCTGATAATGCCCTGGATAAAATTGGTCATTCACTTGATGGCTCTTTGTGGAGCATCGTGGTGCACAAACTGGATGCAGTGTATGTCTACAAAAACACAGTTACTACTAGTTGCAGTAAATTCTATGATGAGCTTTGAGACATCTTCCTGGCATAAAAGACACTTCATCAAGTGAAGCGAATAGTATTGTTAAAATTCATGGAGAATACATTTTGTTGGCTGCGCTACAAGTCAGAAGAAAATGGCAGTCCATCAAGGATATCTGTAATCAAAACGTGAGCAGTTTGTCAATGCATCTGAGTCTCAATTTCATTACTGCTTAGAAATTTGCTTCTGTGTGTATGTATGTGTGAATGTTTTAGTTGAGTGGAGGTGAATGTTTATGTATCAAGGTTAGAAGTGTCATCGGAAATGGAACATTTATAATGATAATAATAATACTTGCATTTGATACAGCTCCTTGTCATGTCTTTGAGACATCAAAGTGCTTTACACAATAATAATAATCCTTGCATTTGATATATAATTTACTGTAAAGTGAGTGAAATGTGGCAGTGAATTGCCCACACCAATGTTTCACAAACAGTCATGGATTGAAGTGATCAATTTTTAAAAAAAGCAGAAAGGCAATCCGTGAACTGACTAACAACCAGGTTCCTACTTACTGGTAGGTATACAGAGGCATGTTGAGTAAGGAAACTTTCCTAAATTTCTCTCTGCTGGGAATTGAACCAGGAATTGAATTGTACAGTATCTTGCTTGCGAAGCAGTCCTGTAACCACTGAGCTATAGGACTCCACAAGTGGTTTTGATAGAAAATTGAATAGCATGTACAATTTGAAGGATTAGATAATTTATAAGATAAGATTTATTAGTAGTTTATTGGATAGAAAATCAAATTTCACTCTTGAATTATGAACTAAAATTTCAAAGTCATGGACTGGGTTAGCATAGAATTTATCTATTTTGATTTTCCAGTGTTTTTCTCAGCTTGGATGTAAATGTTTCATCCTTGTGCATGAACATCGTTGAAAATTGTTCTTTTCTGCCACCACCAGTATCAGGATCAAGCATGTTCAGATCAAGTACAAAACAGTCTAATGTGGATCAAAGCTTTCTCTGCTATGGTTCAATCAGAGATCTAGAATGATTTTTCTACTTACCACAGATTTTTCAAACTTCAGGTAAGCCTCGATTAAGGTCGCTTCTATTTAGGACATTTCAATTGAACAAACATAATTTTTTTAACACCTTTTTATCGATATAGGACACTTGGTTTCATTTTAATGAACATAATTATTTTTTGCACATGCGCAGTACATACTTTGAATATCGCAATCGTTTTTGGTGCATCCTTTTTATCCATACGCACAGTCCATAGTGTATTCACAGGTAAATCGCGCTCGTACCTGATATAATGTATCCAAGCATTTGAACTGACCAATAGCATGTCGCCACGTCATGTTTAAAAGCCAGCAGATTTTGAAGCGACACCATGCCATGTCAGTATTACAGTAATCTCCAAACATTTCTGAGCAACTTCGAGCAATTTACAGCCTCTACCGCATTTCTAGCAAGTCGGGAAGAGACAGCAGTAAGTGAAATGAGCAGCGGTAATACCGCAAATGGCGAGAAACCCTGCAAAGTCACTACTTTAAATACTAAATTGGAGGTGATCAAGTGCATTGAGTCTGGCAAAAAAGGTACGGACGTCAGGAGGGCTTTAGGGCTAGCTAGATCGACGGTGTATAAAACAGAATAAGGGCAATATACCAGCAGGTTCAAGGTGTGTTATAGCTACAGGTGCAAGCAGATTATCAAAACATAGGACTGTATTAAAGTTTGCCAGTAATAAAGTGCAATACTGTACAGTTAACCCCAAGTACCCCTTCTTGCTTATGTGTGTTATTTTGTGTGCTATGTGTGTTAGTTAGTAGGTTTAAGGTCCGAAAATTGTGTGAAAAGAACGCATCTCAGGTTATATAATGGGACTTCATGGAAAATCGCATTTCAATTTGGGACGTTTCGATCTGAGAGCCATTTTTCAGGAATGCAACCCCGTCCTAAATAGAGGTTTACTTGTACTGTACTATAAATTAGTTATTTCTTTGGGTTATCCGAGTAAGAATACATGTTTGGTGACATCTTGAGATGAGTAATAATAATTTATGTCAAGATATGGGTTTTTGTTCCTCTGGAACAAACGCTGGGTTGATGTGTTCCAAAGTAATTTCACAAATGACCCTTATATCAAGTGTACAGATTATATCTTCATCTTATCACTACTAGCTGGATTTCAACTATTAATGAGCATTGATTACCACAGCATTATTATGGATTGTTAAAAAAATTACACCATCTATATGAACACTATTTACTTTTGTACCATCTTTCCAATGTGAAAGGTGCTGTATAAATGTAATTTTGTATTGTATTATATCTAGACAAACTGATCAAAGCATCTTTTAGATGCATTCTATGCAGGTTTTTTTTTTCGCAATATCTTACTTTACAACTAACAAATTCAAATTTAGTTTGTTAAATGCAGAATTCAGCCTGGCTCACTTGGTAGTACTCTCACCTCTGAGTCGGTGAATGGTGGATTCAAGATCCACATTTGGAATTTGAACTTACAGAGTGCAAGGTCTTTAAAGATCACTGCTATATATTAGTGTCCGGCAGTATGGAATTTTTCCGATATCGATATATCGGTGGGCTCATATTGAGATATATCGATATCACCAGGTTTTTATCTTGTGCGCATGCGCGCACATTCGGATGTGCGCATGCATTCGGATGTGCACGTGCATTCGGATGTGCGCGCGCATTCGGGTGTACACACATTCGGGTGTACGCGCACATTCCGATATGCAAGCTCTACGCCCAGGAGGTTTGCAATGCTGGTGACAAGGTAGGTTGAAAAAGTTCATATTATACCGATATAACCGATATATCGCTGGACACGATATACCGATATTTTTCGATATGCCGATTATTTTTATATACCGAATTTTTCGATATACCGATTTATTCAAATTTTCAATATCGGCATATCGATATGAAAAATTATACCAATATAACTGATATATCGAAATATCGCTGGACACTACTATCTACAATCCCCAGTAGCTCAGTGGTTTGAGCACTTGCCTTACAAGCGTGAAACCTGTGTTTCGAATCCAGGCAGGTCAGGGCGAAACCTTGGACTAGTTTCCTTACTCCACACGCCTAATAATAACCTCTCCCAAAATAACCACAATAATGAAATTGGTAATTTTAATGCACGACTGTTTGTGGAACACTGCAGTGCTTAATTGGCTGCCGCGTTTTGCCCATACATATACAGTTAATTCACTTTACAGTGTATTCTGTGAAGCGCTTTGAGACAACAACAACAATTTAAACTTATAAAGCGCCTTTCACGTCGGGAGGACGTCCCAAGGCGCCTCACAGGAGGCATGTGACCCAAGCTGGGAGGGGAGTGTTCAGGACGGGGTGAAACACATAGGGGAGGTCGAAAAATTCGGGGGGGAACAAAACGCACGGTCGAAGAGGAAAGTCTTCAAACCAGCCTTGAAAGAGGAAAGGGAGGAAACAAGGTGGAGGGATTGGCTTGAGCCAATCAGGAGGGCCTCGGTCTTGCTCACGTTCAATTGGAGGAAGTTGTCCCTCGTCCAGGACTCAATGTCGGACAGACGTCAATAAGATGTGAAAAGTGCTGGATCAAATGCAAGGATTATTATAAGAACATAAGAATTAGGAGCAGGAGTAGGCCATTCGGCCCCTCGAGCCTGCCCCGCCATTCAATAAGATCATGGCTGATATTCTATTCTAACCACTTACTCGCCTTATCCCCACATCCCTTAATCCCTTTATCCACAATAAATCTATCAATCTCTATTATTATTATAAAAGAGTTATTCCTGTAAACATGTTTGAAATGTTGAATGGAATTTAGGATGAAAATGGTGACTCCAGCATGTAGTTGGTTGATAATATATATTAAACATTTAAAGACATATATTCCATGGCATATGCTATCCCTAGAAGTAAGGTGAATATCTATCTCCACATCAGAATTAAAAGGCATAATTACAGTTCCAATAGGGCTGATTCCCAGTATCTTGGTCACTAAATAAAGAAGTAACATCGGTGCTAAGCAACTCTCAGGCATTTGAAGCACAGTAATCCCTTCAAATATGTGGTTTTAAAAAAATAATAATTTGCGCACTCAAACCACAACTGTTTGTGGAGACACTGCTGTTCACAATTGGCTGCTGTGTTTCAACCACACAATATACAGTCAAGTCAGTTAACAGTATATTTCGCAAAGCGCTTTGAGACATCTCGAAGACATAATAAGGCGCAATATCAAATGCATGGATTATTACTATTATTTTCCAACATTTTTGGGTTGGAGTTAATAGTGGATGACTGTTACTAACTAACTAACTAACTAACTAACTAACTAACTAACTAACTAACTAACTAACTAACTAACAGGACTTTTGGATAAATTGCAAGATAATTTGAAGTTGGCTGAAGTGTATTTCACAAGATTGGTTTGTATTCAAAAAACCCTTCAGCCTATCCAATCTCATCCCTCCAAAACACCCACCCTATCACCCCCTCACCATATGAAGCAGCTTCTTAAATGCGCTGCTTTACTCTCTGTAAAGAAAAACTTGGTATTTGATGCAAAGTTGCCACTTGTTGCAAAGTTGGCACTTACAACTCTAAACCTGTCCTTTTGTACTAATGTCTTGTCACATCCTGAAGTATTATTCGGGGTTTCATAGTCACTCTGGCACTATACATAATAATAACCATATTAATAATAAGAAGAATAGCAATCATCTTGATAATAATAACTCTTGCCTTTGATATAGCACCTTTCACCCCAGGAAGACGTTTCAAAGCACTTCAAAGGATTTACTGTAAACTGTAGGTGGTCATCCCTTGCATACCATATAATCACTTAGTTCTGTGGTTTTGATTGGAGGCACTCTGAGCAAAGCACCTACAGTTTACAGTAATCCTTTGAAGTGCTTTGAAACGTCTTCCTGGGGTTGAAAGGTGCTATATCAAAGGCAAAGAGCTTATTATTATCAAGTGATTGCTATTCTTCTTATTATTAATATGGTCTATTATTCTGTATAGTGCAGAGTGACTATGCAAACCCCGAATTACTACTTTCAGGATGTGACAAGACATTAGTACAAAAGGACCTTTATTTTTAGAATTGTGGGAGGTTTATTGAATACAGTATCATATATTTGCCAAATTAACAATTTTTAATTGAACCTCAACCAAAATCATTCCGGTTATTTTTCTATCTCTATCACATAACATGGAGGTATAGATTGTGTGCAAGTTGGCTGCCACATTTAGGCCACACACAGGCACTGTACTTTTACAGTACAGTATATCCTGGGAATAATAATAACTATACTCTAGTCCTCGATTTGGATGTAGTGCCTTATCGCATAATTTAGCCACCTCAAAAAGCTTCACAGGATATGCAGCACTGTACTAGATTGACTGTACATTTTGTGGGCAAAGTACTTTAAGACGTCCTCCCAACATGAAAGGTGGGATATCAAATATAAGCATTATTATTAAGGAACATTCAGAGTGAATGGACTGTTTCGGTTGCAGTGTTTTTGATGTGTATTAAATAGAATCGTTGATTGCAAACTCATTCCCTAGGTTTATCAAAAACACATTTGCTATTTATAACGTAGAATTTGATGTTGATTCATTTCAGATGTGCTGTGATTATAATTTTCAAACAAAGTGTTTATGCATCTCAAAGTGAGCCACAACTGTGCCTTACTCTCGCCAACCTCCATCTTGCGCTGTTCTTGTTTTCGTCTTCGATCTTCAATTCTCTGACATTTCCACTTCCCAGTGGAAGTTATTTCCACTTCCACTTCCCACTTCTCAGTCACTATTGTTCTGCTCAACAGTGAGTGTATGATTTGCAATGTTGCTCACTCTCTATTGAGAGGCACAATAGTGACTGATTGACGCTGCCAGCAATTGCTCTCTGCCTGACATAGAGAAGTAAAGTACTGTACTTAGCTCTCTAATTTTCAGTAATAAATTATATTGTTGTGCATGAATCTATAAATATTGAGGGGCTGTGTAAATACAATATGGGGGGGGGGTGAGGGGGAGAGAGACGGCTGGGGGGAGAGGGGGAGAGAGACGGCTGGGGGGAGAGGGGGAGAGAGACGGCTGGGGGGGGGAAGAGGGGGAGAGGGAGAGAGAGACGACTGGGGGGAGGGGGAGAGAGATGGCTGGGGGGGAGAGAGACGGCTGGGGGGGAGGAGAGGGGGAGAGGGGGAGAGAGACGGCTGGGGGGAGGGGGAGAGAGATGGCTGGGGGGAGGGGGAGAGAGACAGCTGGGGGGAGGAGGAGAGAGACGGCTGGGGGGGAGGGAGAGAGAGACGGCGGGGGGGAGGGAGAAAGAGACGGCTGGGGAGGGAGAAAGAGACAGCTGGGGGGGTGGTGGGGGAGAGAGACAACGGGGGTGGAGGGTGCAAGAGAGGGACGGCGTGGGGGTGGGGGAGAGACAGGGTGGATGTGATAATATACAGATAGATAGAGATGGGGGGAATGTGAGAGAGGGAGAGAGACACAGAGACACACAGCCAGAAAAACACAGAGATGGAGAGAGTGAGAGACACAAAGAGAGAAAGATATTTACCTCCTGAGGAGATAGGCCCAGAACGCGCGCGCACCCCGAATGCGCGTGCACTCCGAATGTGCGCATCGCGCGCGCATGCGCAATACGAAAAACCCGAAAATATCGATATTTCGGTATATCTCGATATGAGCCCATCGATATATCTAAATCGGAAAATTTCCATATCGACGGACCCTAAAAAGCGCTATACAATTGTAGTGCTGTTGTTGTGATTAATTAGTGTCTCAGCATAGCCTTGCCAAATACATTCAAAACTATCTGATTTGATTTACCTTGGAGATGCCTGCACATAGATCTTGACCTTCCTTTGTACTACTCAGCATCAGAGCCAGAGGTTCAGTGAAATGAATATAACCAAATTGTATGAATGCAATTCAATTCTATTTTTTTTAGTGACAAATATCTAGCACTGTGTAGGTTTATGACAAAAAAAAATACTGTCAAGGATGAACAACAATGATTTCTAAAGGTTTATGGTACCTTATGATGGTAAACACAATGAGGGTGTTTCCAACCAATCCTGTCGCACAGATCATGCTAATAAAAGAAGGGAGAATGATGGTTTCCATAACACTGAGCATCTGGTATTGATGCACAAAGGTCCAGGAGTTGTTTGACACATCAGATGCAGTTTTCCCGGCCCACCAAGGTGCCAAAGATTCATTCATTGTGGTGTATTTCAAATTCCTTTTGCTGAAATGAAAAAAAAAATATTATATAGTACTTTTTGTATAATCGGCTATAATTGGGTGAATGTCCCCAAGCAGTGTACACAGCTAACTGGATACCCGAGCTGGGGAAGATAGGATCTGAGGAGAGTAGGGAGGGGGAGAACATGACCAAAAACGGGGTTGAAAAATGGATATTAAGACAGGCTCAGTAGATCTAGCAAGCAGGAAGGAAGACAATCCATCTGGGTTTGGAATCACTAACTAAACATTTCAGAGCATTCCCAAACTTGTCAAATTCTTAAATCCAGTCTATATATTGAAGTTGTAACTTCAATATATAGACTGGATTTAAGAATTTGACAATTCTGTATATTCTCTTAAGAATAATAAGAAACAAACTTCAAAGTTATACCCAAATTCAACAATTTACCAAATTCTGCACACTCTGAAACCCTTTGTGCTATATAAACAAATATACTGTACAAGTGCGGGGTAGCATTTTGGAATGCTTAACAAATACAGGTATCCCTCCCCAACCACGGGGGATACGTTCCTGTAAACCTTCGTGGTTGGAAAAATCACGGTTGGAAAATGCAGGGCCCTATAGAAAACACGGGGATACGGGGGGAGTAAGTTTAGTTTTTCGCGGTTGGGAAATGCAGGGCCCTTTGCGAAACATGGGGATAGGGGCAGTAAGTTCGTGTTTAGTAAAACTAAACACAAAAAAAACACATGCTGTTATAACATACATGGAGATACGGGTGTAAGTTTGGGCGCATTGCCTGCCAGGATCTGCAGCAATCCGCTACAGAGAGAGAGAGTGACACGGAGCGTGGGGGGTGGGTGGGGTACGGTTGACACGGAGGGCTGGAGGGATGATGACACAGAGGGCTGGGGTGGCTGGAGAAGGTGAGAGAGAAGGTGGGTGGGGGAGTGGGAGGCAAGAGAACTTACAGAGAGAGAGATCTGCAGCTCCTGGTAGACAATGCTCCGAAATTTTCTAGCTACGTTGCGGAGAAGCAACAAAACATTAATCTTACTGTATTTACCTTAATCCTAAAAGAGAAGCATTGTCACTGGTTGATTGCAACATAGCAACTGGGTCCTAGTGCTATACGCTAGCTGTTCGCACAAACACAGTACCTGTAGATCCACGAATGCAGCTAGACTACGTGGGATAGTAAAGATGGTGATAGGCGGGAAATGCAGAGCGGATGAATACACACCAATATGTGGATGAATGCGGTCCCTTACTTGGAGGAGTGAAACTTAAAAATTTAAACCCGCGGATTTAAATTGTGGATGCGCAAAACGCAAAACGCGGTTTGTGAGGGTTGTCGCATTTAGCAAACCGTGGATGCATGAGTTTCATGGTTGGCGAGGCCGCAGTTGGGACAGGATACCTGTAATGTAACTTTACCCAAAAAATGCATTTCTGAGATAGTACAGCAGAGAGGATGATGGAGACATGAGTCAGAGGAGTGGAGGTGGCAGCTGGCAGAACGAGGAGTAAGCAATAATAATATTTAATGTTAAAATCATATTATTTTATATAAAATGAATAATATTGCTTTTAGATAAAATGTAATACTAATGTTTAATAGTATAATTAATATTCAGTTAAACGTGAACTGAAATGACAATAAATCCTAAAATGGGCACATCTCAGTGAAGGTGGAACTCTGGATATTACATGGCAAGTGCACATTGTGTTTTTTCTCTCTGAATTTAACATGAGAATCAGCACAAAATGGTCAAACACACAAAAGATGCCGAAAAAAAATCAATGGTTTGATGATACCCATATAACACACAGAGTGCATGAGTTTTGATAAACTTCAGTGACTGGGAGAGAAATGCAACTCAGAAGAGGAGAAATAGTAGCTCCCAGGGGGCTCTGAGGAACCTGGAATTTGGTAAAAGATGTTGTTCTGTTTATGGATAAAACATTAGATCAAAGCACCAACCCCATAATTTCGATAATCCTTCAAAAGGACCCATCAACAGAATAATCCTGGAAATAACAGACTGCTCCAGATGGCTGGGGTTGAGCACAGGGATGGATAGTGAAGTTCTCTCTCTCTCTCTCTCTCTGTGCAAAAAATGTGCACAAAGCACATTAGCAAGTGGCTAAAATAACGGATCAAATTATAAATAAAACATCTGATAAATGAACGGTGGTGCCTGAAAGGACAGACACCAGTTCCCATCATAATATTGCTGCACCCCAAATACTGCCAATGCTCAGGAATTACATTGGTCACTTGCATAATTCACAGGTTTTTTTTTGTCTATTCGCATTTATATTTTCTTATCCACAAGTTATTTGTGTATTAACATGCATGTTGTCTGATCCACAAATAAAGTATATACAGTATATTTTTTGCATTACATTTCATTATTATATTAACATTTCTATTATCTTATCCACCAGTATTTTTGTGGTTGTTGTATTAACCTGTATATTGTGTGTTATCTACTTGCTTGAGCTCACAGCCAGAAATATTGTTTCAGTCGCATCTTCTCACGGCAAGTCTTGTTTGCGTTCATGTCTGAATCTTCTTTGTAAATGGAAATAACCAGCTGTTCAGCTCTGTCTCTGTTGGACTAGAGGACTACAGGTTTTCTTTCTATCTCCCTGGCTGTGATGAGAGGTAGTGTGGGGTGGGGGGAGGAGAGAGTAAGTTTAGTTAAGCCTGTTTTTTATTTTAACTGAGTTTGGAGTGCACCAAATGATGCTGAAGCCTGTTTGATGGTGATCTGAATTGTCAAGGTGACTGAAAATGAGCTTTAGAAGAGTGTGGAGACGTGACTGAGCAGCAGTTCACCTCCAGATCCAAGGCACACACTCTCCTCTGCTCCTTATTGAAATAAAAGCCCTGAGAGCTGAATACCTTCCGAATTACACCGGGAAACTCAACCAAACAACAGCGCTTGTTAAGACTTCCGTGAATGAATATGTGATTAATAAATGGAAGTGGATCCTCGCAATTTCCACAAACAGCAAGATAGATAGTTTGCCATATGTTGGTGTATGATAATAATCCTTGCATTTGATATAGTGCTTTTCACATCTTCTAGATGTCTCAAAGCGCTTCACAGAATATATACTGTAAAGTAAATTGACTGTACAGGTACCCCTCCCCAACCATGGGGATACGTTCCTCTAAACCTCCGCGGTTGGTAAAATCGCGGTTGGAAAATGCAGGGCCCCATGGCAAACATGGAGATAGGAGGAGCACATTTACTTTTTCATGGTTGGAAAATGAGCTTGGGAAACATGGGGAGTAAGTTTGCATTTCATAGAACTAAACATAACAAACACATACAGTTATGGGATAGGGGGAGTAAGTTTGGGCATATCTGCAGCAATCCACGAGGCTGTCTGACTGACTGACTGATCTACACAGAGAGATCAGTCAGCAAGTGGGGGGGTGAGAGGGTGACACAGAGGGCTGGGGATCTGTTTGACTGACTGACTGATACAGACAGAGAGAGAGGTGGGGGGTGGGGGTGAAGGGAAGAGAAAGTGAAATAGAGAGAAGGTGAGAGAAAGAAGGCGGGGGGTGGGGGAGGGGTGGGGGGATTAGAAGGTGAGTCAGAGAGAGAAGGTGAGAGAGAGAAGGAGGGGTGGGGAAGAGGGGCGTTCGGGGGAAGAGAAGGTGAAATAGAGAGAAGGTCAGTCAGAGAGAGATACACTTACACAGGGAGGGAGAGATCTACAGATTCTGGCAGCCAATGCTCCCAAACCTATGAGCTAGGCTGCGGAGAAGCGACAATAAATTCATGTTATTTACCTTAATCCTAAGAGAGAAGCGTTGTCGCTGGTTGATTGCAACATCACAACTGGGTCCTAATGCTATACGCTAGCGTGAAGCGACATCGAGGCTGATTGATGCAACTGGGTCCTAGCACTAAACACTAGATGCGTGAGTTTCGTGGTTGACAAGGCCGCGGTTGGGGCGAGGTACCTGTATGTATATGGTTGAAACACGGCAGCTAATTATGCACAGCAGTGTCTCACAAAAGGTCATGGATTGAAATTACCAATTGTTTTTTAGGGTGATTATTATTCATCCTTTTTATTTACCCTTGTATTAACTTTTATTATTAGGCATGTGGAATCAGGAAACTTGCCCAAGGTTTTGCCCTGCATGGAATTGAACTCAGGTCTCTCGCTTCTAAGGTGAGTGCTTTAACCAATGAGCTACAGGACTCCACTGAGCGGCAGGCCAGACCATTATATAATATGTATTTAATTTCTCACACACTTTCCACTTTATTTCAGTTTGCTAAACAGCATATCCAATACTCCAAATTTAGCATCAAAACAGTCATATGGCTAAGTAGCACTTCATCAAATAAGAAAGTGCCCAACCTATCCGCTAATGTAATCTGTTTCTTTTGTGTGTGTAATTTTGCCTTTAAATACTCCCGACGTGAAAAGTGCTATAAAACAATAATTTTGTTGTTGTAAATTTTAAAACTACCATCAGAGACATTCACCTCATTGATCTTTAACTTGTGATTGAAATACAAATAATTGGAGAAGCAGAAGAACGTGATTATGAGGTATGCAAATTAAATATACTACATGTGCAGTATTTAGCACCCATTGGATTTTGGTTATTTTGTGGTATTTGAGTAACACAACCACTCAGCTTTCTCAAGCAATATTCAATTGTGTTTGGTGCTTTGGGTTCCAAACTATGTGGTGCATGTGCAGGGTGTGATGTAGTAATTATTACTAGAGATAATTATTATTAATGGTAAATGTCAAATCACACACCTCACTTTCACCCATTGTGGTACAACAACAACAACAACAACAACTTCGATTTATATAGCGCCCTCCACGCCAGACGGCATCTCAGAGCGCTTCACAGTAGCGGATCCCGGGACCGAGCCAGGAGCAGGGGCAGGAAGGTGACCAAAAGCTCGGTCGAAGAGAAAGGTCTTCAACTGTGACCTGAAACTGGGAAGAGAGGGGGCGAGGCGAAGGGAGTGAGGAAGGGAGTTCCAGGGCCTCAGGGCGTAGTGGCTAAAGGCACAGCCGCCGAGGGTGGAGCGGAGGACTCGGGGGACATGGAGGAGGCCAGACCCAGAGGAGCAAAGGCAGCGGGTACCTCTTCTTTCAAAATATCTTCATGCCTAAAACGGAAAAAGAGACAATAATAATAATCCTTGCATTTGATATAGATTGACTATGATGATAATACGCATATATGAGTATTTTATATTGTTCTGATGAAGGGTCATGGACCCGAAAAGGTTGACTCACTTTCTATTCCTCATAAATGCTGCCTGACCTGCTGAGTGTTCCCAGCGAATTCTGCTTTTTGTTTCAGATTTCCAGCATCTGCAGTATTTTGCGTTTTGAATGTATTATTTCTTTTGTTGGTAACTGGTTTGCAGTTAGTATTGACATAGAATTTGCAATGTCACAGCCATGTGCCATATGTGACCAAATGGAAAGGGTGCGCATTTAGATAGCAAGTTGCAGAGAGCGAGTGCTGTACTGCCGTGTCACAGAAGCTTGATATGTGGGAGAAGAAAGGCAGAACATTTGGCTAGTAGGAGAGATGGCCAGTGAGATGCTGAATTTGAGATTGCAGGTTAAGTGGTACCTGATTTGGAGATAGTTGTGATATTAAAAGAATGCAGAGATGCCCAGTACTAGGTCTTGGAGCAGTGTGCCATCTGGCATTCCTGGCAGCTTCAAAAATATGTCTGTAACCTGTTAGATCATAACCAGTATTGTGGAAAGTGCCTTCTGTCTTGCATTAAACAAACTGGTTCTTACAACTGTTGTGGATCAGAAAATGTTGTGGAGGAAGAACGGAGAAGAATGGAACATTAATCTGAGTGGGAAGAGTTTAAGAGTTTGTTAAACCCTAACCAATACCCTGAGTTTCCCCAGCATTTGATCACTTTTCTCTGGTAATAATCCCTTCAAAAAAATATAAGAATTGAAATATAATAATAATTTGGTCACTCAATCCATGACTGTTCCTGGGACACTGCTGTGCGTAGTTGGCTGCCATGTCTCGCCCACAAAATATAAATTTTCTGCAAGATTGTGTAATTCTCTTCAGTAAATGTGTCACTCAAAGGAGGATGAAGCATCCATGAAACTGCCCTTTCCCACAAGAAACATAACATGCCTTTAGAATTAGAATTGTCCTCTTGCATTTAATGGGTTCACAGTTAGCGCTGAGTAATCTCAATCTTTCAAAATTGTTCATATGTAAGATTATTCAGACTTGGACATGAACTTCCATCCATACTGTAACAATAATAATAAATCATCTTTGCATTTGATATCATGTCTGTCACGTCCGAAATTTCTTCATCTGAGTACAGGTACCCCGCCCCAACCGCAGTTTCTTCTACCGCTAATTTCACTTATCCACGGTTGGCTCGCTGCGACAACCCTTGCTAACCACGGCAATGGTTATTGCTTAACCCTTGCTTATCCACGGGTTTTAATACTAACACTAGCGTTTAGTGCTAGGATCCAGTTGCGATGTTGCAACCAACCAATGAGATGTCGCTTCTCTCTTAGGATTAAGATAAATAACATGAATTTATTGTCGCATCTCCGCATCCCCCCCCTCTCCATGTCACCCACCACACCACCTTCTGCACATCCCCCTCACTCTGTGTCACCCACCACACCACCTTCTGCACTTCCCCCCCCCCCCACCCCCGTGTCACCCACCACACCACCTTCTCCGTTGATTTCTCTCTCTTTGTGTGTCTGTGTGTAGATCAGTCAGTCAGACAGCCTCGTGGATTGCTGCAGATCCTGGCAGCCAATGCACCCAAACTTACTCCCCCTTTCCCCATGTTTCCCATAGGGCCTTGTATTTTCAACAACGTATCCCCCGCAGTTGTGGAGGGATACCTGTATTGTAAAGTTTAGTGACTGTATATTTTATGGGTGAATATTGGCTGAGAAATTTGGAAGGCTGATAATAGCTGTGGTACTGTGCCTAGATGTGTATCGAAGAGAGCAGGAGAGACCATCCGGAAAGATAAAGCTATTTGCATGCGTTGCAACAATAAAATAAGATTTTATTGCAGCTCTGATATTTTGCATCTCAAAAGAAAATTGATTGCATGTGTTGCACACAGTGTAAAGGAAGATTAGACAACCTATAATTCACTCAATCCTTTAATAATAGCCCACCTGCTCATCCCCCTTTGCAAATCTTTCATCTGTACTTTCTGTTTCCATCCTTAATAGATTGTGCCAAGTAATCAACTGACTGTATTCCATTTGCAAAAAGATAGCTTTTAAATGCCCATATCCGCTTTGTTTCAAACATTTTAACATGTTCCTTTACGGAAATAGAGCTGCATAAATGTGCCTATTTTAGGTTTCTTTGGGAATTTTTTTTAAGAAAAGACATGCCCCAGGTTAGTTACACGTTATAAGTACATGATGGTTGCTAAGCTATCCAATGCGAACTGCTGATGCATGTGTAAGCTTTTGTCCACAAATATAGTCAATTCACTTTACAGAATATTCTGCAAAGCGCTTTGAGACGTCTAGAAGACGTGAAAAGTGCTATATCAAATCCAAGGACTATTATTATACTGTAAAGTGAATTAACTGTATATTTTGTGGGCAAAATACGGTAGCCAATTGTGCACCATTGTGTCCCACAAAACAGTCCAGTGGATTGAATGATAATTCTTTTAAGGAATTATTACCCCAGGAGAAGCAATCCACCTATCAACTAACAACAGGGTTCTTTCTTACTGTTTGGTAAATAGGAGTAAGGACACTTGCCTAACTCACCATGTAACAAATCAAACCCAAGTCTCCAGCTTGCGAGGTGACTACTCTAACCACTGAGTTACAGGACTCTGATTGAATTTCTGTGAATTGTAGAAGACAATTTACCTGGAATGTTTTAGTTTGATCAGATGGGTGTCTGCTACATGTGGAAATCCATCGCCATGCTTCCGAGTATCCACACTAGACTGAGAGTTCTACATATCTATACCACCCACACAAGGTAATTTCACGTTGTGTAAAATGAAATGTGTACTCTTGCCCCAGAGGGACACACTCCGGTTACATAATGCCAGAGATAATAGGCCCAGATTTGACAGCATAGTCCAGTTCAGGGTCAGCATTGCATTGTTCAACTGGACAACAAAGCACCCATAATACCATTCCAAAGGGGAAGGGAGTTTCTCCCAATGTCCTGCCCAGTAAATCATTCAGATAATTTGATCTATGTGTTTGTGGAACATTGCTGTGCTCCACAGCAGCTAATTTGCATACCATAAGGTGACAAACATAGCTGCAAAGTGATTAACCAATATATCTGCATGATTGTTGGTCAGAACACCTGGAAAAAACTCCTATTTTTATTTGAATGTTGAATCTTTTTGGAATTCAAGGAGTAGTCTAGCATAAGCAGGCTGGTTCCTAGGGACAATAGGAAATGTGAGAAATCCTCCCTGTAAGCATTAAAAAATATATAACTATTATTGTACTCTGTTACTTTGAATAATAAGTATTATTATTCCACGGAATATACTTCCCTTTTTAATAAAATAGCAACATATTAGGATGTGACTTGCTTTCAAATTAACCTTTTAAATGATGCTGTTTTGCTACAACCAATTAAGTCAAGAAACTGATTAAGGCCACCTCAATTCTGATCTATGGATTTAAATAATATGCTAATTTTCAGCAATATACTGCAACAACTTCGATTTATATAGTGTCCTCCATGCCGGACGGCGTGTCAGAGCACTTCACAATAGTGGATCCCGGGACTGAGCCAGGGGCAGGGGTAGAAAGGTGAACAAAGACGCGGTCGAAGAGAAAGGTCTTCAGCTGGGACATGAAACTGAGAAAAGAAGGGCCAAGATGAAGGTAGTGAGGAAGGGAGTTCCAGAGCCTTGGGGCATAGTGGCTGAAGGCCCGGCCGCCAAGGGTGGAGTGGAGGATTTGGGGGACATGGAGGAGGCGAGACCCGATGGAGCGAAGGCAACGGGGGCTGGTTTGAGGTAGGGAGTGCAGAGGAGTGGAGGGATTTGAAAATTTTGACAGCATAATTATTGTGGGTCACTGGATAGTCCAAATTTCAGCTCCTGTTGTGTAAGGAAATCCTTTGATTTTGTTATTTTAACCTATTATCAAAATATGTCACCAATTATTCTCACTCTTTGGGAATAAAGATGAAAGATCAAAACAAACAGATTAAGGGAAGGGAAGGGGCAAATGAAATCTGAACCATTTGCTTCACTTTATAATTTATTCCTGGCATTACAATCAGTGTTGGAAATAGGTTAATAGGCAAAATGCACTTTTATTTAAACAGTGGAAAAAGTATATTACTGTACATCAATTCCTGTCAATGCCAAAACAGTATGAATTTTATTTTTCTTATATGCTGATGGTAATGTCTGATAGAAAACTAATTAATAATAACAATGATCCTTGCTTTTGATACAACAACTTAGCTCAAAGCATCTCATAGCACTTGACAGTGGCGTGGCATGACGCTAAACTGGGGGGATGGCAGGGGTAGGCATGGTCAAAGAGTTTCAGGGTCTAGTGGCTGAAAGTACAGCCACCGATTGTAGAACAGAAACCATGAGGGACATGCGGAAGGCTGGACAACAACAACAAAATTACATTTCTAGAGCGCCTTTCACATCGGGAGGACGTCCGAAGGCGCTGAACAGTCAGGGGTCGGGACCCGAGCATGGGCGAGGGGCAGGGTAGGGGGGAGGGAGAGAGGTGGGAGGACGGCAGAGGGCATGATCGAAAAGGAGGGAGGCAACGGAGGAAGCGAGGCAAAGGTACTGTGGGATAGAGTTCCAGAGTGTGTTGCAGAGAGGCTGAAAGCCCAGCCGCCAATGGGAGTGCAAGTTGGGCGGGCAACATGGAGCAGACCGGAGCCCGCTCAACGGTGTTGGAGCCAGTCAAGTGGAGGCAACGGGTAGTGGGTTGCCGGGGAAGCAGGTCTTAAAGGTGGGTAGGTGCCAGAATATGATGGGATAGAGGCTCAAGAAGTACAAAAGTACAATGAGGAAGTCTTGGGGAGTTCTGTATCTTAGTGGTTAGAACACTTGTCTCACAAGATAGAGGATCTGGGTTTGATTCCCGGGCAGGGTGAAAGGTTGGGCAAGTTTCCTTACTCTATATGCCTGTTTATCCAGGAATGAGGGGGAACCTAGTTATTAGGTGATTGGAAGATTGTGTTTCCTGGGATAATAATTCCTTAAAAAAATAATAATTTGGAAACTCAATCCACGACTGTTTGTTGGACACCGCTCTGCACAATGTCTGAGTCCTGCAGCTCAGTGGTTAGAGGACTCGCCTTACACGCGTGAGACCTATGTTTGATTCCAGGCAGGGCGAAACCTTGGGAAAGTTTATTTACTCCACACTCCTAATAATAATCCCTAAAAAAAAACACAATAATAAATTGGTCATTTCAATCCACGACTGATTGTGGGACATTGTTGTGTGCAATTGTTTGCTGTTTCGTCCACAAATATGCAATCAATTCACTTTACAGTATATTCTGTGAATCGCTTTGAAACATATAGAAGACCTGAAAAGCATTATATCAAATGTAAGGATTATTATTATTTTAATTGGATACTGTGTTTTGCTCCCAAAACGTATACAGTCAATTCACTTTAAAGATCATTCTGTGAAGCGCTTTGAGACATTGCAAAGACATGATAAGGCACTTTATCAAATGCAAGGATTATTATAGTTATTACTGTATTAAGTTCTTGAAACAAACCCTGAAGGGAAAGGTCCAATCAAAGGAAAATGAAACACTAAAACCCCAACCTCCAATGATGGGGCAGGTGGGTGAAGTGTCCAGTGTCCTTTGAGCCAGTGGTGGGGCTGGTTGATAGGGTTTAGTACTGTAATATCAGTATATGATCACATCTGAAAGTTAGCAGCTCTGACATTTGAACACTGCCCCAATACTGCACTAAAGTGCCAGTCGAAACTATAAGTTCAAATTTGTGACGTACAGCTTGAATCTAGAAGCTTCTGACTGATACGTGAGATTGTTGCCGAATGAGTCAGACTGACATAAATACTCTGTGATATAGTAATGTTCATTGAAAAACATTCCAATAATAATGATTGTATGAAGAGCTTAAAGGCAAAGATGTGACTAAAGTGAATAATAATGGCTTTTATATTATTTTGTTCTTTCTGTTGCTGTACAAATATGCATGATTAAACCTTAAACCATTATTAAATCATTATTAAATTTGCCCACAAATATATATAGTCGACAAAAACAACAATAACTTTGATTTATATAGCACCCTCTATGCCGGACAGCATCTCAGAGTGCTTCAAAGTCGATTCACTTCACAATATATTCTGACTTCACAAAGATAAGAAAAGCCCTGTATCAAATGCAAAAATTATTACTGTATTATAAATTATATTACAAAACATATATTGTAAAACAAAAAATAACATGCATTGTATTATACATTATTTTATCTATCAGTTGTTAGTACACTTGCTTCTGAATGAGAAGTTTGTGGGTTCAAGCATCATATTAGGTGAGCTCATATAGGCTTAGACCCATACAGGCTCATATAGAGGCTGACGGTTTAGTAAATTGCAGAAATTGTGCAGTATTATCAGAGGTATCATCCTTCCCCACATTCAAACCCACCTTAAAAAATGACCTCTTTGACCTTGATTTTGGTTGTCTTGCCCCTCTGGACTCTTTTCAGCTCCTACCATCCAGTTTAGTGCCCAGCCAGCAATGTAAAGTGTTTTGATGGCTCCTCCAAACTGGAAAGGCACTATATAAATGTAAATTGTATTGTAAAGTGTAACACAATCTGATAGCCTGACTGACTGGCTGGCAGGACATTTGTTTAGTGTATCTGTCGCAGTCCCTGCTACCATTCCCCGGTTCAGGCGCCCAGACAGCAGTGTAAAGCACGTTGAGATGTTCTCTCGATGTGAAAGGCGTTATATAAATGTAAATGGTATTCTATTGTTTGGGGGACATTGGTCTGTGCAAATCGGTAGCCTTGAAGTTTTGATTCTGTTGGATATGGGATTTAAATTGATCTGGCTGCATTGATTTTCCGTAAATTGTTGTTGGAGCTGTGCTACAATTGTCCAATGTTTTGACAGATGTCAAGAAAATATGTTCTCCAATTACTTTCAGGTGACACAGATTATCACATCAACATCACAAGTTTGATTCCAACCTGAGACTGAAGCAAAGGCAGAAGGTTCGAGCATACTTTTTTTCCCCTCCTTCAACACTCTTGTGTTATATATTCTATGATTATCGGGGTCAGCATCAAGCACTCCCAGCTTCATTGTAACATGAGCAATTTTGTATACTGTGCCTTAGAGCAACTGAAAAGGGAGTAGAATTTGTCCATAGTAATTTCACCCCACATTAATGTTATGTTCGCATCAGGCCAGATAGCTTCAACAATTTACTTTAAATAGATTTCATATCAATGTGTTTCTCACTGGCCTTTTTCCAGCCTTCACAAAGCTTAAGAGTATCCAAACTAGACTGAGGATTCCAGATATGCACTCCTTGCCGGTCTTCCCCAGATTCAGAAGTCTGCAGCCCGCATACTGACCTGGACCAAACTCCATAACCACATCTCACCAGTTCTGGCCAGGCTCCACTGGCTCCCCATCACTGAATGGATCAACTTCAAGATCCTCACAGTGGTGTTCAAATCCACTCACTCTCTGGCACTTCTCCGACCTCCTCACTCCCCAATCTATCACTCGGCACCTCCACTTCCACACCGACCTCCTGTTCGTCCCTTGCACCCTCTGCCTCACCATTGGAAGTTTCATTTTCAACCACTACACCTCTAAACTCTGGAACACTCTCCCTCAATCCCTCTGCCTCGCCTCCCCTCTGTCCCCCTTCAAGTCCCGCCTGAAAACTTTCCTCTTCGGCCGTGCTCATGGCTACTTTAGGAAAGTGTAGTCACAAAAAATAATATCACTCAGAAAGATCTGATTTATTCTTATTTCACAATGTTAAATATATAAGTTAAATGTTTTATTGTTTGTGATAATTACCCCATTAACAAAAATACAATGACAAGCAGGTAATATATGGGAATTCACACTCTCAGTCTACAGAGGTGCTGGGGGTGTGCTGCATTTTTGGAAGTGCAGTTCTTACTGAGATGTTAAAACCAAACCAAAAGAGCCATCTGCCTGTTCAGCTGGAAGGTAAAGATCTCATGGTGCTAGGGTCCGTCGATATGGAAATTTTCCGATTTAGATATATCGATGGGCTCATATCGAGATATACTGAAATTTCGATATTTCCGTACTGCACATGCGCGCGTGGCGCGCGCATTCGGGGTGCGCACGCGTTCGGGGTGCGCACGTGTTTGGGGTGCGCGCACATTCGGGGCCTATCTCCTCAGGAGGTAAATATCTTTCTCTCTCTGTGTCTCTCACACTCACTCTCTCCATCTCTGTGTTTTTCTGTCTGTGTCTCTGTGTCTCTCTCCTCTCTCACATCTCCCCCATCTCTATCTATCTGTACATTATCACATCCACCCCGTCTCTCCCCCCACCACCCTCCTGCCGCCTTCCCTCTCTCCCCCCACCCCCCACTGACACCATCCGTCTCTCCCCCCACCCCCCCTGCCGCCGTCCCTCTCTCCCCCCCGCCGCTGTCCCTCTCTCCCACCCGCCGCCATCCCTCTCTCCTCCCCCTCCCCCCCGCCCCTCTCTCCCCCCCCTGCCGCCGTCCCTCTCTCCCCGCCGCCGTCCCTCTCTCCCCTACCCCCCCGCCGCCGTCCCTCTCTCCCACCCCACCCCACCCTCCCCCGCTGTCTCTCGCCCCCACCCCACCCCTTGCATACCTGTATATTGTATTTGAATACTATGAACACAATATGGCGCTTTGCACCTCGGTCTGTGCATTGTATATAGAGATGAGCATTCTGGGTCTTGTAGTTCAGTGCGCGCGCATCACGATATTTTCGATATATCGACTTTATCGATATATCGATCTTTTTGAAATGCCTATATCGGCTTATCGATACGAAAATTATATCGGGTTTTAGCGATATATCGATATATCGCCGGACCCTACATGGTACTATGTATTCAAAAAGAAGAGTTTCCCCTAGTGTCTTGGCCAACAATCCGCCTGAAAATGGTCATTCACTGTTTATGAAACATTGTGCACAAATAGTCTGCTACATTTCCCTACAATCACACAGTCAATGCTCATCACAGTAAAATCCTATGAAACTCTTTAAGACAGACATCTCAACAATGTGCCATATCAAATGCAAAATTATCTTTACCAGTATTTCAGAAATGCAGAGCAATAACTTGCCTCAGATGAGTGGAAAGCTGTCAAAAAGTTGAAAATTGGCTTTTCGTAGAACTGTTATGCACACTCCAGAAGCTCATCATATCAACTACTGGGAGATACAAAGAAAATGTGTGTATTTTCTTGGATACCTGAAATAACAGAAAATCCTGAAAATCCAGAACTGTAACAATAAATTTTGCCTACTAAATGTAAGGATTATCATTATTATCATTTAATAGCACCTTTTGTGTCAGAGGGATTCATGAATTTACATGAAAGTGCAGTGACTGTGTATCTTGTAGGTGATCTGCTATTGTGCTGAATATTCACAGTAATAAGTTAAAGGCAGAAAATAAAAATCATCTCACAGAGAGACAGATTGTATAATTTCAGCAGATACAACAGAAACAAGAACAATTGTATTTATATAGTGTCTTTCAAACAGGATAGTTTCAGAGCACTAACAACATTGTGCATTGTATTACAACAGCAATAATGTGTACTTAAATAACATGTTTCACGTTAAAAAATGTCTCATGTTCACCCATCAATAATTCAGCCTTGAATGTAAAGTCGAGCAGTGAGCCCAGCTGTGTGAGGAGGAAACTGAGTGAGGTGGAACAGAGTGAGAATTCTGTTAGGGAATTTGGTGAGAGTGGGAATTTGGTGCCGAAGGGGAAAGGGGTACATAATTATAAAATATATAATAACAATAGCAACAACAACAACTTGGATTTATATAGCGCCCTCCACACCGGACGGAGTCTCAGAGTACTAACAAAACATGTCTGGGAATGTGTTAATAAAAACATTCAGTGGAACGTTGATAATCCAGCACGCAACGCATCCAGGTCCAAGCAACAATAACAACAATAAAATTACATTATATAGCGCCTTTCATGTTGAAAGGAGGTCCCAAGGTGATTCAGTGATTCAGCTCCTAGCTGGGATTGGGATTGGGGAGGGTGGATGGAAAGGGTGGGAGTGGGGGTGTTACCGATGGGATCATCGGAAGTCTTGAAGGAGGGGGTGAGGTGAAGGGATTGTGGGATGCAATTTTAGAGATTGGGGGCACCTGCCGATGGTGGGGTGGATAGGTTGGGGGACATGGAGCAGGCCATCCTGCAGTCCCTCTCTGGCCTCCTTCAAGTCCCATCTCAAAACTCCTCTTTGATAGTCCTATCGACAACTCCTAATCCCCCACCTTCCCTCCCCACCCTGTCTCCAGCTTGGGTCCGACACTTGTGACATCCTCCCGACATGAAAGGCACTATACCAAAATTGTAAAATTGTTGTTGTTGTTTGAAGGGAATGAGGGCATATGTGGAATACCCAAAGAGAGTTCCTTAAAGAATGTATTGGATATGTTGGAACAATGTCCAATAAAATTAATTAAATGGAAAGGGTTTTAGACTAAAGTCATATAATATGCAAGGACAGTATTGTATATGCATTCAAAACAAATTAGACCTATGATGGAAATTTTATTTGTCTGATGAAGCCAAAGTTTTTTCTTCACACCCTAATGTTTGACATAGATAGGGGCCCAAGTTCATTTTATTTATATTTATAATGGATTGCAAAACATAATCTGAAGAACCAATTAACATAAAAATTTCATATCATACTTTATAATTCCAATTGCATTGTTGACCCTGACCTTGATTTTCAAGTACTCTGGGATGCCACCCCACATGAGAGGTGCTGTATAAATGCATATTGTTGTTGTTATTACCTAATTAGTGGATGAATGAATATTTCCAATGAAGGGAAGCAAAAGAAATGTTGACTAATGGTAATTACCAATTGTTGATTGAAGGAACATTGGTAGAATTGCTGTTTAAAGTTTTGTTATGTTCCAAATGATATTGATTATGATGCTGATATTTGTTTTACATTGTTTACATGAATGTTTAAGCAATTACATTATCATTTACATTTCGTGAAAATGCAGGAAATTGGTTTGTTTGTTGAAATATTGCAATTGTTGCAGAAAATGATTTAATTTGGGGGTATCAGGAGGATTTTGACTTGAACTGGGAATTGAGATATGATAATGTACAGTGAGTGATTGTCGTTGATCACACACACTAGACGGGGGACTATAAGAAGAGCTTTAAAATCTTTATTAAAATTATTGTTTGATACCCCAAAGTGAATGTAAAAACTGAGTGTGGTCTGTGTTTGTGAGTTTTGTGATTGTGTTGGTGAAGACTTAATGGATAGAAGCTATTCCTTTTCTTATTTGGAAGGATGGTGTCTAATAGTCTATCTCAAGTCAATAAAATGGACATTGTGTTGATGTAAGAGACTCTACGATCAACGAAGAAGACCCAAACGTCAACATTCACAAAATCAGAAATGTGTGGTTTCAAGTTAACCTGACACTGTCCTGATTGATTGGAACTCTTGGTGCCTTCCAGCCTGCTTGGATGAGATCTTTAAAGGATTTTATGACGTGAAGGTGTCAAGAAGGACGAATCAAACTCTTCACATATGGTATCAGAGGAACTCCCAACTTCCTGAGATTAAAACCCTGATAAACCTTAGGGCCTCCCATGAGTAGAAAGATGATTGGATGGATCAGTTCAGGAATATGAATGAACAATCAAAGTGTGAACTTTCATTGGGTAGAATGGCCTCCAGCTACACCTTATTTCATCATCATGTGTCCAAACTTTGGGGTATAAAACAACAAATGTTACGAATTTGGACACCATTGGGATACCATTGGGACACTGTTGGGTCAGTACTTTGAGATACCGTATCCCACGGTCCATGTGGGTTCGTGGCTAAACAATTAGCCAAATTATTATTGGTGTGTTGGCATCTCCAGGGAAGGTTGAGATCAACCTGCCCAGTATCATCTTCTGCAGTTGCATGCATTACACTTGTAACTGTTTAATAACCATCTTTATGATTAATAAATTAACCCTTTGATTTATCGATTGCCGCTGAACTATCTTACCTCAGGGTCGTACCACATAATAACCCTACAGCATTATATAAAATGCAAGGATTATTATTACAATTATCACACCACTTTCACTTTTAATATAAGACGTAGCACCAATAGACCTGACTACATGTTAAGAATAAGGGGATTCAATAGAGTGAACAAAAATAACCTATTTCCACTGGTGGTTGAATGAGTAACCTGAGGACACCAATTTAAAATGGTTGTTAAAAGAAACAACAACAACAACAACAATTTACATTTATAGAGCGCCTTTCACGTCAGAGGGGAGGTGAGGAGAATTTTTTTCACGCAGCGAGTTGTTCGGATCTGGAATGCATTGCCTGAAAAGGTGGTGGAAGCTGAATCTTTAAGAGAGAAGTAGATAGTTATTCTGGGGGGATGGGTTTGCAGGGCTATGGGGAGAGCACGGGGGAGTGGGATCGACTTGGACAGCTATTTTCAAAGAGCTGGCACAGACTCCTTTTGCAGTGCATAATTCTATGATTCTATGATTCTCATGAGCTATACTGGAATGGTTGGTAGATAGATTTATTAACCCAACATTAATGTTGGGTTAATATGATTGTAAATCCATTACTTAGACAGCAATCCATATAATAGAAATCCATCATCTCAGTGATGCTGTGATTACTGACTAAGTTTTGTGGTACAATAACTAAAATTTACAAGTTGCATTCACACAAGCTTCAATTTAACTGGTGATGAAAATCTAATCTAGCTATCATACATAATGTGTCAATGAAAGTGGTATGTCATGTTAAAATAATACAATTGGAGCAAACCGACATTCATATTGTGTAATCACGGTAATGCATGCTACCGCATGCATAATAAACTCTCTCAACTTCCCATGTTTTCATTTTGAATGGATGCAAATGTAACAATTTCCCTTCCTCCTCTCACCAGCCAGCCTTAGGTGACCTGCTTTCCAATTTGTGAGTAGTATCACCATTTACAATATTTCTTTACCCAGTGACTGGTGATTAACAGCTGGTTACCAGGAATGGTGGTTGAGATCAGGACCCTGGATCCATTAACAAGACAGCTTGATTTTGCAATGGAGAAACAGTTAGGCTCCAGGAAAGATAAGGTTGAACTGGTGAAAGGGACTTCTTCATCTGAACCAATCTTGTGATGTTTGAGATATCAAAATTTTTCCTCTGAAACTCTGAAAACCCGCATTCTGACCCGCAGCAAACTTTGTACACTGTTTACCAGTTTTCCTGTAATATTTATCAAAGGTGATAGTGAAACCTACAGTGAAAAACAGCCAATATTCCTGACCCCTGCAGAATGAGGATTTAGTGAAGATTTATTATAATTTTCCTCACGTATTTTTAAATGATATTTTCCTCATTCATGGATCATAAAAGTTTTATTGATGTTACTGGAAAATTTAGCAATGCACTTGCTAAGTTTAGTAAATTTATCTTTGCCTAATAATAATAATTACTAAACTTTATATTCTTAATGTAATTTCCATTTATAGAGTGATTTATTTCACATTGTTTTAAATTTGATAGACATCCCAAATTAAGGGAATGGGCTAGAACACAACAACAAATACATTATGTTTAGCTAATAGGGCAGAATAAATCATAATAAGACAAGGTGTAAATTGAGGAGGATGAGGTAAGATCTACGAGAGAGTCTGCAGACACTGACTGTCTCATCACACTTGAATGGCTTGACATTACCACTGTCCAACTACTTATGATAACTGTGAGTTGACAGATACTGTGAGTTGACACTGAGTAGCATCCTCTTTACCACAGACATAAAGCAAAATCAGACATTCTCTTGCACCTCCTAGTGTCTGAAATCCATGCTCGAGACACACTTGAGCAGGTTACTTGCCCCCATCCTCTTTGTCATAGAATTATAGTTATACAAAAGTGTAAATGAAATAAAGGAAAGGTTTTGGGCCAAATCTTTAACAATCAATGCAAGTTGTTATTGTATTGTATAGAAAATGCAAGTTGTAGTTAAGATTATAAAAGAGGTAGATGGCGAAGGTAAGAGGGAGTGTAATTTTATTATTGTTGTTAAGCTGATTTGATGCAGAACACCCTCATTAGAAATTTATGCATACATTCCTTCCCTAATGAAGCTTCTGTTTCTCATATTATAGAAATTATCACAGAAAATATAATTATACTTTAACCACCACTCTGAAATGGAATGAATTTGTTAATCAAGAGTGTTAGGTTCACATACAACTCAGAGTTAACCATCAGTAAAGTAATTAAGACACTTGATTATAGCATTGTGTAATAATAATAATAATCCTTGCATTTGTGTAGCGCTAAAGTGACAAAATCTTTTTTTATATATGTGTATATTCAACTATACATGGTACATGTGTCATCCTGGCTCAATAGTTGCACTCTCGCATCGGAGGTTGTGGGTTTAAGCCCCACAGCCGGACCCAGAATCACAAAGTATAAGATGACACTTTTATGCAATGGTGGGGGGTGTTGTTGCATTGTTGGAGGTGACGTCCTTTGGATGAGATGTTAAACTAAGGTCCCATCTGCCTGATCAGATGGACATTAAAGCTCACATGGTATTATTCGAAACGAGAAGGTGTATTCTCCCAGTGTCCTGGCCAACAATCCCCAAATAAAATTGGTCACTCACTGTTTTTTG
Organism: Hydrolagus colliei; assembly: GCA_035084275.1. Taxonomy (NCBI): domain Eukaryota; kingdom Metazoa; phylum Chordata; class Chondrichthyes; order Chimaeriformes; family Chimaeridae; genus Hydrolagus; species Hydrolagus colliei. The sequence continues at coordinate 46,313,168 of CM068744.1, read as the reverse complement.
ACATGTTACTATGTGCAATTGACTGCTGAATATCATTCACAAAATATGCACTCCACTTTATAGCATATCCTATGAAGCTCTTTGAAAAGTCTCAATGACATGATAAGGTTCTATATCGAGTGCATGGTGGCTCTAATATCAAGTTAGATAGTTCAGTTTTAGTTAGTTCAGTTTTATTAGAACTTTAAAAGCTCACAACATTTCATTCCATGTGACACTTGCAGTAAAAGTTGCGAAAGGAAGACCCAGAAATAAATCAACCTTTATAATCTTTGCATAAACTTTCTCTTTGTTTGGGACGTCTATCAAATTTAAAACAGTGTTAAATAAACCACAAAACTTTCCAAGCATTTTGGAATGGAAAGGATGTGTGCTGTTTCACACCAAGAGAAAAACAAATCTTAAACATTGCAAAGATGAAGAACACTCACAAGGATCTTTTGGTCTTTAGTCAAGCTATCAAAACAGACCATTGAAATGAAATGAATCACAGTTTCATAGTTGTAATTCAATGGGTTGAAAAATATATAATGACATGCAATTAGTTCACTCAATTTGAAGGTGTCAGCATCACCTTCAACCTTTTACAGAGGTTTATTTTCTGCCTACTGACATAAATTGCTCACATTGTGGGTGTTCAACCATACAATATGCAGTCACTGCACTATAGTGCTCTGAGACGCTGTTCAGGGCGCAATATAAATCGAAGTTGTTGTTGTTGTTATAGAGTACATTCTGTGAAGAGCTTCGCGACGTTCTCCCGATGTGAAAGGCACTATTTCCAATGAAAAGATTAATCAATATACCAGCAGCTTTTATTCAAAAATAGTTTTGAAGCATAACAACAACAACAACATTACATTTGTATAGCGCCTTTCACGTCAGACGGACGTCCCAAGGCACTGCACAGATTGATTCAGACCTGAGCTGAGGACGGCGGGGTGGGGGGGTGGGGGGGGGGGGGGGGAAAGGAGTAAGGGAAGGTTTTGCTGAATGGATCAAATTAAAGTGTTAGTGGTTTAACTGTCAGTAATAAAAAGTAACAACTTGTAATTTTATAATGCTTTATCATGTCAAAATGTGTTAAAATCCTTTTGAAACTAACCATATTTAACAAGAATAATTCTTTCATTTGATATAGCGCTTTATCATATCTTCGAGTCGTCACAAAGCACTTCACAGAATAATAATAATAGTAATCCTTGCATTTGATATAGCGCTTTTCACATCTTATCGACATCCCAAAGTGCTTCACAGAATATACTGTGAAGTGAATTAACTTTATATTTGTGGGGGAATCGCGGCAGCCACTGTGCAGCAGTGACCCATAAACAGTCGTGGATTGAAATGACCAATTCTATTAGTGTGGTTGTTTGGACGGATTATTATTAGGGGTGTGGAGTAAGGAAACTTGACCAAGGTTTCTCCCTGACCTGCTTGGATTCCAACACAGGTCTCCCCAGCGTGGTCTTCCCAGTTTGAAAGACAAGTGCTCTAACCACTAAGCCACAGGAGCTCCACAGAATATATTGTACAGTGAACCGACTGTACATTTTTATGGATGAAAGTATTCCAATTGTTGTGGGACACTGTTGTGGCAGTGTCCCACAACAGTCGTGGATTGAGTGACCAAGTTATTTTTATTTATTTTGAAGGAATTATTATCCCAGGAAAAGCAATCTGCCAATTGACTAATAACTGGTTCCTACTTACTGCTAGGTAAACAGGCATATGGAGTAAGGAAACATACTTAACGTTTTGTCCTACTGGGGTTCAAACCCAGGTTCTCACTTCTGAAGTGAGTCTTCCAAGCACGAAACTGAAGGACTTCTTTTGTATAATTTAATTACTGATTATTCATAATCCATTTAATAGCACAATGTGCATTGTATGGTTTACAGTGAGTGTCTTTCAATCAATACTGCAGTGAGAGAAAGTTTATTATCGCAGAAATAGAGAGAGGCTAGTATAGAGAATTAGACATTTTATTATCAATTATCATCAACAGAAAGAGATTAGTATTACAGAGATGAAGGCACAGCTTTTTAATCACAATGAGATAAAGATTAATATCAAATAATGAGTCATCTTATTATTCTAAAGAAATAGATTATTATTACAGAGGTAGACAACTTATTATCACAAAGAGATGGAAATATATATATATTTTTTTTACGACAGACATCTTAATTGTACAGAGATAAGGTGATGTTACTGCCAGATTGAAATTTCATACATTGCCTGGGGATTGTCTAGAATCTAGATGGTGGTCCATATAATTCCTTATGATGAAAGCTGGATATACGAAAATTGTGCTTCTTCAGTGCTAATTTCTGGCAGGGTCAAAATGTGACAGCAGACCACAATCATTCGTCAGTCAATTTCAGTAAGAGATTATGATTCTAGTTAATTAATAATAATGATCCTTTGCATTTGCTTTATCATGCACTCTATGAAGGAGATGATGGAGGAAATTAGAAGGGGGAAAGAGACAGCTGGGTGAAAGTGGGTCTCAAGGCAACCGGGCTTAGCCCTAGGCAACCATTCTGCCCCCACCCTCAGGAACTCCATTCCAAAATCCCACCGCCTTGCCTCGCCTCGCCTCATTTCTTTTAAGACCCACCTTAAGGCATTCCTATTCGATTGCACTTTCAATCAACTTCCTTCTCCCCTGACCTCCATCCTCCCCAATCCCTCCACCAGCTGAAGTCCAGAATATTATTTGTCCAGTGCCTTGGGACATCCTCGCGACATCAAAGATGCTATACAAATGTAATTTTGTTATTGTTGTTTAAAGATATAACAATGTTGATCTCCTTATGATCCAAACTTTCCAGTCTTCTCTTTGTTGTTGTACCTATGGTCACCTCCGTTCCCTCTTTTTACTTACTTTGCATCCAACCCCACCACTGTGCAGTGCTCCGAGAGATTTTCCTGCATGAAGGATGCCATATAAATGCTAGTTCACACTAGTATTTTGTCACAGCCTGCTGTCACAAGTCTGCTGGGCAGCACCTAAGTTTCAGATCTTAAATGTACTCCTGACATCCATCCAACCATGGCAGAGAAATTTCTGCTGAGGAGCTGGCATGTTGTAAGATGAACATTCCATCATACAAAGTACTCCCGGACTCTACCACATGTGAAGGGTGCTATATAAAGGCATGTTGTTGTTGTTGTTATGCTGTATGTTGCATCCAACATGCCGGACAGGATTGAGATGCCACCCAGGAGGTTTTGAGGATAGAGGAACTTAGAGGCCTCTCCGACACACTCTCTAACATACGCAGGATTTAGATGCACCTACTTTAAAGATGTCTAACAAGTGAATTATCAGTTGCAAAGCTTTGTATAGAGAAGAGTCATCAGTGGAAGGCCTGACTGGCAATCAACAACAAATACCACACCTTGCGTTCATAGAGCACCCTCCATGCCGAGCGGAGTCTCAGAGTGCTTAGCCATGGAGGAGCCCGAGGCAGAGCCAAGGGGAGGGTGGGGGTGGCCACAAGCATGGTCGAAGCTGAAGGTCTTCAGATGGGAATGGAGGGATCGAGGCAAAGGGATTGAGGGTGGGAGTTCCAAAGTTTCAGGGCATAGTGCTGAAATCACAGGAGGGCACCACACAAAAAGAAGAGATATCATCCCATCACACTTCATGTGCAGCATCTTGCAACAACAAATGCTTCCTAATGTCCCAGAGATGTTGCGGCAATTTGGTGTGTCTTTGCTTTGAGGAGATGACACCTTTGAGGTGGTGCAACCAGAGATTCCATATGACCAATTTGTGCCGGCTCTTTCGTTGTTTTACCTTTCCCATCATTTGTGTTCTTTCAGGCATCTTTAATCACTTTTCACAAACTCTTATCAGAGTTTGTGAAAAGTGATTCTTTTTTCTAGGTTTTTCCTTTGTTTTTCTTTGTTTACCTTGCCTCCAAACGCTGTCTGTGTCTGTTTGTGTCATTACATTCGCCTTCTCAAGGCTGGGGTAAAAAAACAAACTGAAGAATAAATCAATCAAAATCTCCATATCCCTTTCTTTCTCGTGGAAAAGAGGCTGCTCAGATCACCGGCTACTTGAGATGGGCATGAGTGTGGCTGCATCTGTATTAAAGGATATAGGGAGAAAGTGGGGAATTCAAAGGATTGATGGAGGCACAGATCAGCCATGATCTAATTAAATGGCAGAACAGGCTCGAAGGGCTGAATGGCCTTCTCCTGTTGCTATGTTCCTATTTTTCTTTCTGTTATGATACACTAAGAGTGAGCACAAAACCACTTTGCAAAAATCACCAGCTTACACATTATTTGGATCTTACAGCAGGTGTCACTGTGGGACAGCAAGCTAATAACTATTGAATCGACATTCCAACTTCCTGCTTACTATGACGGCCATTGTGAATATTGCGGGTCAAAGGGTGCAGAATTGGCAAAATACTGTAATTTACTTGAAATAAAGTACTATGCTATTAGTTAATACAACGTAATTTAAATGCATGAGAGTTTAATAAAATCATACAATATTTAAATCTCCCTCACTTTTCCTGGATGAAACTGCAAATCATCCAGACTTTTGTAGCTTGTGTCCTTTCCCACACCAGGCACCATGACAATTACAATTACTGCACTTTCAGATGTTCTCTCTCCTCTTCTCCCTGTTCCTCTGCACTGAAAACTTGCACATAATGGGTGATTTCAACCTCCATCTTAACTCCCCTTGCACCATCTCCTCTGATTTAATTTATCTTCTCTTCGACCTAAATCTCACCCTCCACATCAACTTGCGGTCCCACAACCGTGATCAACTGCTCAAACTCGTCATCACACATGGCCTTGACAATTTCACCTGTTCATCACAGAAACGGCCACCTCAGACCACTTCCTCGTCTTCTCTCCTCCCGCATCCCCCTCACCCTCTTCCAAACCCTTCACCATTTTTAACTTGTTTGCCCCTATTTCTCCTTCCTCCCTCTCATCCACAATCACCCGCATGGAGTTCACCACCTGTTGCCTCGACCCCTTCCCCACCCAACTGCTGGTCACTCAACTCCCCCTCCTCCTCCCCCCTGCTGGCTGACATGATCAAACCCGTCTCTCTCCTCTGGCTCTTTTCTACTCCCACTGAAAACAACAAAAACAACCAAATTACATTTGCATGGCGCCTTTCACATCAGGAGGATGTCCCAAGGTACCACCCAGATAGTGTTTATCACCCAAGCTGGGGTAGGGATTGGGGAGGTTAGACGGTGGGGGAAGGTGGGAAAGGAGGTTGATTGAAAGCATGGTCAAATAGGAGGGCCTAGAAGTGTGTCTTGAAGGAAGCAATGGATGGGGAGAGATGAAGGGACTATGGGTTGGAGTTTCAGAGGGTGGGAACAGAATGACTGAAGGCCCACCTGCCAATTGTAGGGCAGACGAAATGAGGGACGTCAAATAGGCTGGAGCCCATCCCAAACGGACGGAGTGGACAGGTTGGTAAGGGGTTAGGAGGTCGCAGAGGTAGGGGGAGCAAGGCCATGGAGGGCTTTGCGGATGAGGAAAAGGTTCTTGAACTGTATCCTCCGTGTGATGGGAAGTAAGTGAGTCTGGCGAGGGAAGGGGATTATATGGTCACGGAGCCTAGTACGGGACAGTATGTGGGTTGCAGAGTTCTGGAAGGTTTGCAGCCTGTGGAGGGAGGAGTTGGGGAGGCTGATAAGCAAGGTGTTTGCATAGTGAAGCCTGGATGTTATGAATGCATGTGTGAGAGTTTTGGCAGTCAGTAGTTTGAGACAGTGGCAGTCGAGTAACCTACCTGTGACCAGGCTCCCTGTGTCTTCTCATCCTCCTGGATCTCTCTGCCACAATTGACATAATCGACTACGCCTTCCTCCTCCACTGCTTCTCCTCCCCCATCCACCTTAGTTGGACTGCATTTGCATGCTTCAAGATGTACTTAACCAACAGCCTCCGTTTCATCTCAGCAAATGGTTTCTCCTCCCGCCCCTATCGGGTCACCTGCATGGTACCCCAGGTCTCCATCCTTGGCCCTCTTCTTGTCATCACCTTTATGCACTTTCCTCATGATGTCAACTTCGACATGTATGTGAAAAACACACAAATCTAGTTTGCCTCCTCCAGAATCAATTCCCACTCCACCAATGTTCTATCAGCTTGTCAGGGCCCGGATGCATGCAAACTTCCTGCAGCTGAATGTGGAAAAGATGGAAGCCATACTCTTTAGCGTCTCTAATCATCTTCATTCCAATGGATTTGAACTCCTGAACTTCCCTGGGCTCTTCCCCAGACTGTCCAAGCCAGTGCACAGTCTAGAAGTTTGGTTTGAGCCCCAGCTGTCCTTCCTCCCCCACATCCGGTCCTTGATCAACTTCACTTGTGAGGCTCCATCTCCTCACACTTCTCCTGTCCTCTCTCCTCTCTCAACCTTTCCCTCCACATCCATTCTACCATGCATGTTCATGGCCACCCACTTGATCTGGTGATCACCCGGGACCTCAGTGTCTCATCATCACCAATAAGGCCACCTCCGATCACCAGTTCATCTCCTTCAACTCCTCAATCCCTCTCTCCACTGTCACCAAACCCACCTCCATCCTCTACTGCCACTGGAAGAAAATCTCCCCACATTTCCCTCTCTGCAGCCTGGAGTTATCTGAACTCCTCCCACTCTGGCCTACCTTCAGCACTGATTTGTTTTCCTCGCTCACTCTCCTCCATAATACCGTCTCAACCACCCTCGATGCACGTGCCCCTTCACTTCCTGAACCGCCTCCTATTAACGAACCTCACATTGGTTCACCAGCTACCTTGGCTCCCTCAAGGGTCAGGTGTGGGCCGTCGAATGCACCTGGCTCAAATCTGGCCTAACAGTCCACTGGCAAATCTGGCTGGACCACGTCAAAACATACCTCTTTGCTCTCGCCTCTGCCAAATCATCCTTCTACTCTAAGATAATCTTGGAGATGAAGGGCATCCCAGGCTCCTATTTTCCACCACCAACTGGCTCCTCCATCTACCACCCCATGCCTGTCCTATTCGTTCCTCAAATTCTGACAGGAGAGAAAATGCTGGATTTCCTCAATTCCAAAATCCATTCAGCCCTCCCAACTGCCACTCCCTTCCCATCTCCCCGCCATACTCCAACCCCTACCCATCCCTCCTTCCGCATTTTTGAACCTGCCTCCCCCTCCACTGTCATCACTAGCATATCAAGCATGAAGAATATTACCTGCTCCCTTGACCCCCATCCCCAAACCTAGCTAGTGAAGTTTAGCAAGGACTGGGGTAATGGGCTAGCGAAGTTTGGTGAGTATGCGGGTGGCAGAGTTTTGGATGAGTTGGATTTTATGGATTGTGGTGGAGGGGAGACCGGCGAGGAGGGCATTTGAATAGTCCAGCTGTGAGGTGACGAAGGCATGGACCAGGGTTTCAGCGGCTTTTGGGGTGAGGTATTGCCGGAGACGGGCGATCCGTCGGAGGTGGAAGAAGGCGGTGCTGGTGAGGGACTGGATGTGGGGGAGGAAGGACAGTTGGGGGTCAAACCTGATGCGTAGGCTGCGCACAGGTTCGGAGAGTTTTAGGGACACACTGGGAAGGTGGAGGAGGTGAGAGCCATGTGAATGGATATGTTGACGAGAGCCAAAGAGTATTGCTTCCGTCGTGACAACATTCAGGTGCAAGAAATTTGCACTCATCCAGCTCCTGATGTCTGACAGGCAGGCTGACAGAACATCAGGGGACTCGGGCTCGCAAAGTGAAGTGGAGAAATAGAGTTGGGCGTCATCCGTGTACATGTGGAAGTGTGCCCTATGTCTGCGGATTGTGGAAGTATAATTAAACATATACCCGTGTGATCAAACTATATTATAATTAGAACTAATATTGTGATAATTACTAACCTCATTAAAGTAAAACAGATACATGTACTGATCTAGTTGAACTAAAAGAACTCTCAGTATCTTGGTATTCAAAGAAGGTCTGGTCAACACTCATTTCTCACGGAAACAGACAGGCATCCTTGAGCCGGGTGGTACCACTGACGCCAGCAGCTATACCTATCTCCATGTGACTTTGCTAAGTAATTACGTGTGTCAAGATAGCATTCATTTCTGTCTATTCCCTCTGTAATTCAACTAATACATTGTGTATTGTTTTAAGTGTATAAAGGGAGGAGTTGGACTGTTCCAAACTCAGAGGACAAGAGCGACTCCCATTGAGAGACGCATATTCTCCTCTCCTTTACTAGTATCGTATTAATAAAGCGCATTCTAATTATCTGTTTGAAGTGTTGTTTTCTAATAGATAGAGAAATAATATTACATAAATATCGGATTCAACAGGATGACATCCCCAAGAGGGAGCATATAGATGAGGAAAAGGAGGGGGCCAAGGATGGTTCCCTGGGATACCCCACAGGTAACTGGGTACGAGTGGGAGGAAAAGCAGTTTGTGAAGATGTACTGCTGGCGGTTTGTGAGGTAGGACTCGAACCAGGTGAGTGCGGTCCCACTGAGATGGATGACGGAGGACAGGCGGTAGAGGGGAATAGCATGGTCGACTGTGTTGAACGCAGCGGACAGGTCCAGGAGGATAAGGAGGCAGAGGGAGCCCTGGTCGCAGATAGAGAGGACGTCGTTTGTGACTTTCACAAGCGCAGTCTCTGTACTGTGGGCAGGGCAGAAACCGGATTGGAGGGGTTCAAAGAGGGAGTGGGAGGAGAGATGGGCGCGGAGTTGGTTTTTAACAACCCCAAATTCCTCTTTTCCACCACCCACCAGCTTCTCCATGCACCCCCTCAGGCCTCCTCAATCTTCATTTCAAATGCAAAGTGTGAGGAGGTCATGGACTTATTTTCCTCAAAAATCCACAATATCCGCCATGCAGCCTCATCCTCCTGCCACTCATTACCTTCTACCACCCCCACCCCATCCCCCTCACCCTCCCCGTCATCAGCTCCTACCTTGACCCCCTTCCTACACTCCTTCTCCCCAGTCTTTCTTTCCTCCCTCTCACGCACTCTCACCTCCATGAAGCCACCCACCTGCTGCCTCGATCCCATCCCCACCAACCTACTGCTCACCCAGCTCCCTCTCCTCTGCCCACTGCTGGCTGATATCATCAACCAGTCCCTCTCCACAGGATCAGTCCCTGCCCCCATCAAAACTGCCGTCATCACCCCCCTCCTTAAAAAACCCTCCCTAGATCCCTCAAACCCTAGCCACTACCGACCTATTTCAAACCTGCCCTCAAATCCCCTCCATCCTAAAGAAATAAGCACTTCCATTCTGGGCAGGGGAGTGGCAGTTTGGAAGGCAGAGACAGCTGAACAGATTCCCTCATACATACATCAAGGCTCGACTACAGAAACTCCCTCTTTTTTGGCCTCCCCAACTCTTCCCTCCACAAACTGCAGATCATCCAAAACTCTGCAGCTTGTGTCCTCTCCCACACTAAGTGACCTCATCAACCCCACCATTGCCCGGCATCACTGGTTCCCCATTCCTCCTACCTCTATGATCTGCTGACCCCCTATCAACTTGTCCGCTTCCTCCATTCAGCAGGCTCTGGGCTTCTCCAAGTCTCCTGCCCGACCTGCCCTCCATTGGCGGCCGGGATTTCGGCCTCTCTGCACCCGCTCTTTGAAACTCCATCCCACAATGCCTTCATCTCCTTTCCTCCCTTGCCTCCTTCAAGGCCTGACTCAAGACCCTCCTTTTCGACCATATCTTCGACTGACCCCCAACCTCTGCCCTCCCTCATCCCAACATTTCCACCCCTCCCACAATGCTTGGGTCCTGACCCCTGACTGTTCAGCACCTTAGGACATCCTCTCGACATGAAAGATGCTCTACAAATGTAATTTTGTCATCGTTATTGTTGTTGATCAAGAACGCCGTTCGCAACATTGCCCGCCTCCAACCTTGCCTTGCATCAAATGCAGTCGAAACTCTCATGGATGTGTGCTTTGACTGCCGCCTAGAGTACTCAAATGTACTCCTTGCCAGTCTCCCCAGCTCCACTGTTCCAAAAATCCGGCTCATTCAGAACTCTGCCAACTGCCAGGATCAAACTCTGTACCCACATCTCGCCACTTCTGGCCAAGTTCCACTGAACAGATCGACTTAAAGATTCTCACACTCACGTTCAAATTCCTTGAGTTTCATGCACCTCCCTACTTTTCTGATCTCCTCACTCCCCAATCCACCCTCCAATCAAGCTGGAGCCTCTCTGTTGACGAATATAAAAATCTGTCTATTTTGTGAAATTCACAATTTATGATTTGTAATGACATAAAAGAGTGAAAAGGGGTTGGAGAGCAGAACAGTCCAGTGATGTTTCAGTTTGCTTTATCTTAATGGTGCAGCATATGGAATAAACATTCCAGTAGTGTAAACACTGAATAATCCCTGCCTGATTCCAAGAATGCACTCAAAACCTGGTCCAAGCAATCTAACCGCAGAATCAGTAAATGCAAAAAAATCAATGAATTTGGATTTCACTAATTCAATTTAGGAGAAAATTTCCATTTGCTTTAAACAAAAGAAATTGTGTATTTATCAGTTTAGCAAGGAAAAAAACTCAATGATCCTAAACAATGCTTCTTGAGATCACTGTGCTCAAACAATCATCATGGTGATACAGGGGATTTATACGTGGTAAATTCACGGGGATGAATAGGTTAATTAAAAGGTCAATTGAAAAATAGATTGGTTCACTGTTTTCTACCAAATATGCTCCACTGTACATAATTTATTGCTTACATACAAAGCATAGCCTCTTCTGTTTTTATTAATTCATATTCTATGCTTGTATATTGTTTTAATCCTCTCTGTTTATGGTCTCGTAGTTGTATAACAGACCAGAAATACATGGTGCTGAATCACCTGTGAGATTGTATTTTATTGCTGCTCAGTCAGCTGAGACTGACATGATGCTGGATGTTTTCCATGTACCAGATGGTTAACAGAGCTACAGTACTTTGCATATGTAACACAAAATAATGGATAGTCAAAGACTTAATTAAATCAAGGGGGCTTTGAAATGTTATATATTGTGCAAGCAATTTTGATATAATCAGAGTAGCTGCCTGCTATTTTTAAATTCTTGTAATGCATACTAGCGAGTGTTTGTATTGCTGACCACTTGCTTTGATTTGTTTAAACATTGACTTTAAACATTGACTTTAAATGTCCAGCACCTTGGGACGCCCCCCTGACGTGAAAGGCGCCATATAAATGTAATTTTATTGTTGTTATGTCATTTCAGAGCAAACTTCAGGAATTACCTTAGTTAATAAACTGGTACAGACAGATTTGTGGAAATAAATATAGTAGTCATTGATTGCATTTCTGTGCTCAGTTTTTGTACCACTAAACAGCTAGCATATAATAAATGTAATGCTGCTAGTAGCACCAAACGTAGAGAAGACTCGTTTATGAGGGGACCTAATAGAGGTGTTTAAAATATTGACGGATTTGATAAGTTTAGCATTAATAGGCTACTCCCACTTGTTGCTGAGTCTATAACCAGGGCACACAGTATAAGATAGCGACAAGAGGGTTTACAAGGGAATTTAGTATGAACTACTTCACACAGAGGGTAATGGATATGGAACTCGCTCCCCAAAGCAGTGGTTGAAACAGACAGTATAGATGCATTCAAGAAAAGCTAGATTTTCACAAAGGAGGATACAAGAGGGGAATAGAAGGGTATGGGAGAAAGAAAAGAGTGAGTGGAGACTCATAACGTCGGAATAAGCGCTCTGAGATGCCTTCCGGTGTGGAGGGTGCTATATAAATTGAAGTTGTTGTTGTTGTTGAATACTCGCATGGACTGGTTGATAATTATCACTTCATCAGTTGCGTTTTTCAACCCAAAATATCATGACTTGTATGTACATATCAATAAACACACACATTATGACAGATAAGCATTATCATGCTGGATTTTTTAAATCAAGTGTTCAGGGTTAATATTTCATATCAATTTCATACCAATATTTTAGACAGGTGATCGTTTATACTGGCACTAGTTCAATCTGAGTCAGTATCATGTTGCGGGTTTAAATAGCGCATTCAAATTAATTGAGATAATTCCATATGAAGTGAAATGGAGCTCAGTTTAAATTCATCCAGTTTCAACTAAACAAATTGGAATTTAGGAGATTACATTACTCATTTTCTTTATTCTTTCCATATTTTAAATGGCTTTTAAGTTAATCAAAGCACACAAATTAACACAAATTTATTGAAAACAATGCAACTTTTTTTCGTTTACGTAACCTCATTAATTCAAAGCTGGTGTTTGTTATGATTTTCAGGCACAATAAGTCTATGATTGTTGTGAACATCAAATACATTTTAAAAACAAAGCCTATTAAATTAATATGCAGAAAGCATACCCCAGTCAATGAATAGGAATGGTTTAGATAAAAAATAGCCAATATTAATTGAAAAATGTAGCATTTAAATATTTCCATGAGCTTGTGTTTACTCTGAGTGCTCTGCATAGGATTGAAATGTACTGTGTCGGGTACTTTAGTATTAGTTAATAGGCAGACCTGCTTTCATCTTGCTGTTTTATGCACAGTGGCTTCTTTCTTTGCCTCACTTGTGGCACGGCACGTAAGTGTCTTCAGTACTCTAGCTCCTTACTGGCTTAGGAACCCCAAGAAAGTGTGCCATTAGCCTTCGGCCTGTTTATAGAACATGTTGCTTATTAAAAAGTAGTACTCCTGTGATGCTCTCACATACAGTTTCAAAACTGTAAAAAAAATTGCCAGCATTGATCTGAAACATGGGGTGCGTTGGGGGTGGAGGGGGTGGGGAACAGGAAGACATTATACTATTGTATTATTTTGTACTGGATTAAATATCTAAGAGTGCACACTTTTAATAATAATAATCCTTGCATTTGATTTAGCATTTTTCACGTTTTTTAGATGTCTTAAAACGCTTCACAGAATATACTGTATTGTAAAGTGAATTGACTGTATACAGTATTTGTGGGCAAAACGCGGCAGCCAAGTGTCCCACAAACAGTCGTGGATTGAAATGACCAATTTTATTATCGTGTTTTTTGGGGGGGAGATTATTATTAGGTGAGTGAAGTAAGGAAATTTGACCAAGATTTCGCCCGGATCTGCCTGGATTTGCTGGTCTCACGCTTGTAAAATGAGTGTTCCAACCACTGAGCTTTTAGTCTGGTTCTCAGTCTATCTCTGTCTCTCCCACAAAACAAACAGTCGCTGCACTTTATAGTATATTCTCTCTCAAAGTCTCTCTCTCTCTCTCTCTCAGTCTCTCACAGCAGCATCAACCTCCTTGGTTGCTCACTCAACCTCACCAAGCCAGTCAGGAACCTAGGTGTCTTGCACCTGGCATTGTCATGGGCATTTGTTGTTGGTGGTGTGGGGGTGGGGAGTCTCCTACTGTTGATGAGGCCAAGGCCACTGAAACCCTCATCCCTGCCTTCATTACATCCTGGTTCGACTATGCAAATGGCCTGCTTGTCGGCCTACCCAATTCCTCCCTCCACAGGTTGCAGATAATCCAGAACTCTGCGGCCCGTATCCTCTACCCCTACAAGCTTCGTGACCGCCATCTCTCCCATCCTCACCCAACTCCATTAGCTCCCCATCAACCAGAGGATCCAATTCATGATCCTGGTCCTCACATTTAAAGCCCTCCACACCCCTCGCCCCACCCAACATCCATGACCATCTAAGCCCCTACCAACCTGCCTACCCCCTCCCCTCAGTAGGCTCTAGCCTGCTCTTTGTCCCCCGACGACCCGTCCTACCATTGGCAGGCGAGCCATCAGCCGCTCTGCATCCAACATCTGGAACCCCATCCCGCAGTCCCTGCACCTTCCCCCTCCCTGGCCTCCTTCAAGTCCCTCCTCAAGACCCTCCTCTTCAATGGTCCCATCGTCCCATCGGTTACTTCTAATCCCCCCTTTCTCCCCCGCCCACCCTCCTGTCCCCAGCTCGGGTCTCAAATGATGACCGGCACCTTGGGATGTCTTCCTGACGTGAAATCCGCTATGTAAGTGTAACTTTGTTGTTGTTGTATAATTTTAAAAAAATTTCAATATAGCTCATCAACAGTAGGAAACTCCCCTCCCCAAACAATAGTTTGTTTTAATGTTGCTGAATTTATATAATTCTGTGTAAATAATCTAGTGCATTGTGAATCAATTATCAAAATTGGGAAGTATTCTTCAATTGTGTAATATGATGTTACTTAGGCTTTCTCAAATAATAATAAATCATCGTGCATTTGATTATTTTTTATTTTCATGATTTTCATGTCTTCTAGATATCTCAAAGTGCTTCACAGTATATATTGTAAAGTGAATTGATGGAATATACATGGGCGAAATGTGACATCCAATTGCGCACATCAGTGTCCCACAAACACATGGATTGAAATAATCACATTTTTTTTATGGATTATTATCAGATATATGGAGTAAGCAAATTTGTCCATGGTTTCACCCTGTCTGGAATAGAACCCAGGTATCTCACTTGCTAACCACCGAGCTACAGGACTCCACCTTGTGATATGCTTTGAAAACAAACAGATTAATATTCTGTAATTATGTTATCAACTAATTGAAGACATTAACTAAGTTATCAATTTATAGTAATGTTCTCTAATGGTGTACAGCATGTTTGGTTGCTGCTTTTACTGAAAATTTAATTTTAAGCTGCTGGATGGGATGTGGGAGACTGACCTGGTCCTTTGGCTGAAAGAGAACCATCTTTCAAAATGTAGAGATGTCACAATATTTTTTACACAACAGTCTGACGTGCAATGTTTCTGAGATTTAGATTTAATAAACAGATGGTTTATGACCTCCTTGAAGAGACAGAAGAGGATTTGGAGTGTTTGGTACCAGGATTTGTGTACACTGGTGCGAGTGAAGGTGACCACTGCTGTCACCTTGTATGAAACCAGCATTTTAGAAACCCCTGTTGGAGCATCATCCCTGGGCATCAATCAGTCAACATTGTCCAAAAGAATATCTCAAGACATTGTTGCTATATTCAATAGGGAGAATAACTATATTGGATATCAACTTCCCAGTATCCTGTCTGCAACAATAAAGAATTGCTCCAACGGCTTCTCCTCCAGCCCCCAAGATTCACATGCGGCGTTCCCCAGGACTCTGTCCTTGGCCCTCTGCACTCTCCCAATGGGCAACATCATCCGCAGACATGGGGTAAATTTCCACATGTACGTGGATGACACTCAACTCTACCTATCCACGTCAACCCTCGATTCCAGGACCACCGGCGTTCTGACTGCATGCCTGTCTGACATTGAGTCCTAGATGAAGGCAAATTTCCTACACCTCAACGTCAACAAGACAGAAGCCCTCCTGATTGGCTCATGTCAGTGCCTCCGCACCTCATGCAACATCAGCGTTCAAGGCTGCTCTCTCCATCTCTTTGAAGCCAATCAAGAATCTAGGCATCTTGTTCTACCCCGAACTATCCTTCCTCCCCCACATCTGCTCCATGACCGGCACAGCCTTCCATTATCTCCATAATATTGCCACACTCTGCCACTACCTCACCCCTCACGCTGCTGAAACTCTCATCCACGTGTTTATCACTTCCAGGCTCGACTACAGCAATTCTGTCCTCGTCGGCCTCCCCAGCTACTCCCTTCATAGGCTTCAGATAATTCAGAACTCTGCAGCTTCTGTACTCTCCCACACCAGGCTTCATGACCACATCACTCCCACCATCGCCCATCTCCACTGGCTCCCCATCACCCAGAGGATCGAATTCAAGATCCTTGTTCTCACTTTCAAGGCCATTCATGGCCTTGCCCCCACCAATCTCTGTGACCTACAGTCTCCCTATCAGCCCACCCATCCTCTCCGTTCAGCAAACTCAGGGCTGTTCCACGTCCACCGCCCTAACCGCCCAACTATTGGCGGCCAGGCTTTCAGCCGTTCTGCTCCCACACTGTGGAACCCCACCTTGCTTCCTCCCTTTCCTCCTTCAAGGCCCATCTCAAGACCTTCCTCTTCGACCGTGCCTCTGGCTGCCGCACTAACTTTTCCCCCTCTCCCACTCTCCTTCCCCTTCCCTCTACTCCGACCCTCCCACCCCGCTCGGTTCCCGACCTGACTGTTCAGCACTTTGGGACGTCCTCCCGACGTGAAAGGCACTATATAAGTGCAATTTTTTTTTGTTGTTGTTAATAACAGGCAGGGCTTCTTAATAACAGTGTAAGCATCGTTAACTGTGTCTATGTTTTCATTAAATCATGGTGGTCAACCATGATTTAATGAATGCAAGCCTGTGGGCCAGATATGTACCACGAGGCCATCAAGGCATGGCCCCTTGAACATTCTCTTGACTCATATGAAGTCTGCATTTGATCAATAATGTCTTTTTTGTTCTCTTCTTGCTTGAATATTTCTTGCTTTATGACATAACTCAAGAAATATTCAATCAAACCTTTTTATTTTGTTGACCAATCATTAAATTTGTATTTCCAAATTCCGAATTTGTTTCACTTACCTCAACCATAGGACTCTCATTTTGTTCATTTAATTTCATCAGAGGAATACATTTTATGTACACATCCTTTTGCCTGGTAGACTGGCCTGCCTGGTAGGATGCAGCCTATTTCCATCTCCCTCATACCTCAATTGACAACCACTTTCAGTAAGTGGAGGAACAGGTAAAGCTACAGGTTTTCTTGCTTGAATATTTTCTTACTTGATGACATAAATCAAGAAATATTCAATTAAACTTTTTTATTTTGTTGACCAATCATAAAATTGGCCACCACTGCATTCAAATTAGTATAGACATGCTCTATATATCTCCAGAACATTGCACTATCAAATTATTTAAATTGTATTAGGAACATCTAATACTACCTTGTCTCCTTCTGGTCTGCCTGTTTTGGTGCAATTTCTATCCCCCCACCTTTATTTCAGACTCTGTCACTACACACCCCCCAACCCCGCCCCGCCCACCCACTATGCTGCCAAAACACTTATCCATGCATTCATCTAGGCTCAACTACGGGAACTCTCTCCCCGCCGGCCTTCCCAGCTCCTCCCTTCACAGGCTGCAGATTATTCAGAACTCTGCAGCTCATGTACTCTCCCGCACTAGGTTCCGCGACCACATTACTCCCACCCTCGCCCGTCTCCACTGGCTCCCCATCCCCCAGAGGATCGAATTCAAGATCGTCGTCCTCACTTTCAAGGCCATTCACGGCCTTGCCCCTGCCTTTCTATCCGACCTGCTGTCTCCCTATCAGCCTGCTATTATACTGAAGCAGTATCTGTCCAGCGCTTTAGGACATTCTCTTTATGTGAAAGGCGCTATACAAATGTAATTTTGTTGTTGTTGTTGTTGTCCATCCCCTCCATTCAGTGGGCTCTGGCCTGCTCCATGTCCCCCGCCGGAACCGGCCTACCATCGGTGGCCAGGCTTTCAGCCTCTCTGCCCCCATAATCTGGAACTCCATCCCACAATCCCTTCACCTTGCCTCCTCCCTTTCCTCCTTCAAGGCCGGTTTCAATGACCTTCCTCTTCGACCGTGCCTTCTGCTCACCTCCTAACTTTCCCCCCTTTCCTACTCTCCTTCCCCCTGCTCGGGTCCTGACCTAACTGTTCAGTGCCTTGGGATGTCCTCAAGACGTGAAACGCGCTCTATAAATGTTGGAGACACTTGGAGATGCTCCTCTCTTGTCACCAGACCTAACTGAACAAACAGTTGAGATAAAAACAGTTGATATATTTCTTTAACATCTCATCAAGAACAACAAAATTACATTTTTAAAGTGCTTTCATGTTGGTAGAACATCTCAAGGAGCTGAATCGTCAGGGGTCAAGATCCAAGCAAGTGTGGGAGTAGTTTGGATGAGAGAGGGCAGAGAAGGTAGGAGGGCAGTTGAAGGCAAAGGACAAAAAAGAGGATCTTGAGTTGGGCCTTAAAGAAAACAAGAGAGGAAGCAAGGCATCCATCCAAAGGATAAATCTCTAGAAATGTAGTGATCTCTTGGTCTGAATGTCAACCTAGACAACATGCTCAAGTCCCAATGTGTGGCTTCTGACCCTCCATTGAGAGAGCTATGGAATAAACCAAGCTGACCCTCCAATGCATGTGGGCTTACATCAGTTCTGCTGTGATGTGAATGAATCAAACCCTTCCATCCATTTCACGTCTTTCTGAAATTGTCCTTTATTGCTCTCTGTCTAGGACCACAAATACAGTTAAGTCGGAGCATTTTGCAATGTTTGAGGGTATCTATTATTTTTACTCTCTTTCCTAATTAAAGTCAGTTTAATTGTGTCCACTTCAAAATAGTCAGCCCTGTCCCAAGATCAGTAAATCGAATCTCTGTAAAACACCCAGCATCATTGCTATTTTGGTTTGTGTTATATTCTGGTGGCCTGCAGCCAACTCGCAATGTCAGCCACAGTCATAGTGAATTCATTACTGTCTTGTTAACATTTTTCATGCAATAAATTGGCAAATCTGTGTGGTGGAGCCGCGTGCTTTTAAGGTAATTTATAAAATACATGTAATGGTACATAAATCCACAGTTTGCCCTCTTATAGAGAACATTAAATTTAGATAGCAAAATTACCATAGTTAAACTTGCTAAAGAGTCTTCCTATTCCCACTAACCTATATATGATTTGTGTTTTATTTTGAAGACACAAAATCACAATGTGTACGATAGGAGCAATCAACCAATCATGTACAAATATAAATGTAATGCAGTTATACTTCATCTTTTTCAAGTATGAAATCTTTTCAAGATTAATTTTAATCAGAAAATTCATTGCTAACTGTAATCTATTTATCAATGTGGCGTGTTTACTACAATACCAGCCTGTAAATTTTATGAAATGTGATAAGTGTGCTGGTTTGAGCAGTGCTGATCTGTCTGTTAATGGCAATGGAGTATAAGGAAGTGAAGAGGATTGTTTCGACATATGAATCTTTGTCTCATTCTTTACATCCTACTCTGGGTGGTTGTAGTTGGCAGCAGCATCTCCAATATTCTGCTCAGTGACTTTGTCACATCCTCCTCCCCTCCCACCCTCTCCATCATTGAGCATTACAAGGAAGGTTCTATATTGAATGTGGATCAGGAACCCCAAATAATTGTTCAATTGGAGAATTGTGTGAAAATTCATGCAACTGAAATATGTTATTATGAATGCACACATATAATGTTTGGTAACCATGAACTAATGTTTGAGTGTATCTAAATACTAGGCTTGTGACCCATACATTAATTATAAAATAACATTTTCTGGATCACAATGTGTATGATTTTTGCCATTCACTTGAAGATATAGCCTAGAAAATGAGTATTAAGTCAAAATAATACTTACTTGACTCTCAATTGGGCAAGCAACAAATAGTTTTGTTACCTGAAAATTCAAACTGATAACAGATCAATATGCAAAATACTGTACAGTACAGTATTGGAAAACACAAATACTACCACTGGTGGCTAGGGTCCGCCGATATAAAAATTATAAATATCGATATATCGGTTTGCCCATATGATATATGCTAATATATCGATATCGCTTTTTTGTCCTGCGCATGCGCACGCATTCCGGTGTGCGCGCGCATTCGGATATCGACAAGGTAAGTTGAAAAAGTCTGCATTATACCGATATATGCCGATATATCGATATATCGCCGGACACGATATACCGATATTTGCGATATATCGATTTCCCCTCTACATATCTCATTTTTCAATATATCGATATATTTTAAATTCTGATATCGGCATATCGATATGAAAATTATATCAATATAACCAATATATCGATATATCGTCGGACCCTACCGGTGGCCAGTTGGTGCACTACAAGAGAATACAATTTATATTTATACAACCACAAATTGTATTTATATAGTGCCATTCACACAGGATAATGTCTTCAAGCACTGTACAGTGGAGGTGTTGGTCGCTGAATGGCTGAGTTGGATCCCAAGGAGTCACAAAATCGCGAGATCGGTTTGGATGAAGAAAACCCTTCAGTCTTGGTAGATGGTAGTGCTCTTGCCTCTGAGACAGCAGGTCATGAGATCAAGAACCAAATTGGGACATTGAGGTTTATCATCTTGCAATGCAGTGATAGAGGTTTCTTGCATTGTTGGAGATTCTATTTTCCAGATGAGATGTTAAATCCAGGTCCACCTGCTTTTTCAGATCCCCCTGCTTTTTTAGATTCCATGGCACAACTTGAAAAGAGAAGGGAGTATATCCTAGTGTCCTGATCAACGATGTCCCAGATAAAATCAGTCACTTTGTGGTAGGGAACGGCGATTAATCGGTTTTTCGATTAAACCCGATGTGATTTTCACATCGGTGTGCCGATATGGTAATTCTAAAAAACCTGTTATATCGAGGGATTCGATTTTAAAAATATACATCGATATATTTTTAATATCGTTCCTGGCAATATATCAATATTGTTGGTATTATCAGTGTAATGCGATCTTTTCCAGCTTACCTTGTCGCCGGCATTGCAACCTCCTAGATCTAGAGCATGGAATGCGCGTACATTCGGTGCGCGCGCACAATTAACGGGCGCGCACATCGGATGTGCGCGCACACTTTACTGTGTATACTCGACGTGAGTCGTGGCGTCTTAACAAAGTCGCATCGCTGAAAATTGTAGTTTGAAAATTTACCTTTCTCATCATGGGGAAAAGAAGCCCCGTATGGGACTACTTTGAAAACAATGCAGTCAGTAATGGTGTGTATAGATGTACAGTTTGCAAGGTCTTGGTTAAGACATCTGATTCGAGCACGAGCAACCTGCGACATCACATTAAGCAGCACCACTCCGCCCAGCACGCTGCCCTCAGAGCGAAATCATTGTCGACAACAGCAGGAAGTCGAACCAGCGCTTCGGAGAAAGCGACAGGTAGTGGGGCCAGTGCAGCTCAAACAATTCCTGCTTTATTTAAGAGGAGAACATTGTACCAGAGAGGGGACAAAAAGTGGCAAAGTATCACGAACGCTGTCACTTTTTGCATAGCAAAGCAGAGCTTGCCAATGGCGAAGGACATTAATTCAGACTTCAGACTACATAAAAATAAGTGGCATTTTGTGGCTGTAAGTGTTATTTTTGTGTGTGAGAGAGTTAGAAGCCAAACTATCACTGCCTCTATGTGTGTGTCTAGTCAGACACACACATAGAAACAGTGATAATCTGGCTTCTAACTCTAACAGTCAGACTGTCTGGCTCTCTCTTTTCTATTGTAATAGATCTCATTTACACGTGGACATTACATGCTACTTTCAAGCAAGAAATGGAGGAGAATAAATCTCTAGATTTTGTTTTTGGTGTGTGTGTGTTCTATTTTGAGAGAAGAAGAGGGGGAAAGTTGGGAGAGAAGGAGAAAGGAAGAGAGAAGAAGGAGGGAGAAAATGAGAGGGTGAAAGGAGGGAGAGAAGGGGCGAGGGGACAGGAGGGAGAGAAGGAGAGAGGAAGAGAGAAGAGGGAGGGAGGGAGAGAAGGAGAGGGGGAATGGAGGGAGAGAAGGAGCGAGGGGAAAGGAGGGAGAGAAGGAGAGAGGGGAGGGAGGGAGAGGGGGAAAGTTGGGAGAGAAGGAGAGAGGAGAGGGAGGGAGAGAAGGAGAGGGGGAAAGGAGGGAGAGAAGGGAGAGAGGGAGGGAGAGAAGGAGCGAGGGGAAGTAGAGAGGGGAGGGTGGGAGGGGGGGAGAGTGGAGGGGGAGGGAGAGAAGGAGAGGGGAAAGGAGGGAGAGAAGGAGAGAGGAGAGAAGGGAGAGAAGGAGAGGGGGAGGTAGGGAGCAAACAACATCGTATAATTCAACAGACCTTGACACCAACATTACAAACTTTCTGGACCTAGAGCACGCATTTCGAAATGTGCGTGCACCGCGACTGCGGGCGCATCGTCAGTGCGGACGCACCGTCAATGCGCGCGCACCGCGACTGAGCGCGCACCATAAATGCGCGCGCGCCATCAATGCACGCGCACTTCGAATGCACGCGCATGCGCAGTATAAAAACTCGATAGATCGGTTTAAGCAGGTATGAGCCAACCGATATAACCATATCCGGAAAAATCCCATATCGCCGTTCCCTACTTTGTGGGTGTATTGTTAACCTTTCAAAAAATATATAACCTATACCTTACAGTAAATATTTTGAAACATTTTGACAATGTGAAAAAGCATTATATTAAATGCTAATGCATTATCAAATTATTGGGGTTTGCAGCTCGTCTTAACTTTTGTATGTTGCAAGTTGCAATCAATGCACTGATTCTAATTCGTGAATATTGCTTATATGTTATCTGAATAACGATAACTGCTGTCTGTATTAATGAATGCAAATGAACAAAAGCAGGCTTTTTAATGTTTGCTCACAAATCTCTAAGTGGATACATCTCGAAGCAATAGAGAACAAAGGTTGAGGAACAGGAAGGGGTCAGAAAGAAAGATCACGGTCACCGAGTCTAACAACAATTCGTAGACACACAGCACACACAACAGACACTGATTGCATGTGACATGGAACTGTTCTGTGGAATCACACTGATCTTATTGCTTTCCATTGTGTTTATTCCTAGCCAGGCAGGTAGGTGAAGAACATTGTTTTTCTTGTTCATACTCCTGTTGTCAATCATTATTTAAGTAAACTATGATATAAATACTAACTGTGGTTTACATGTGAGCTGTTCAGAAATCTCTTCAGTCTCTAGGTAACTGAAATATAAATTTAGAAACTTACTGCTTTACGTTATCATGAAATAATGATCCTTGCACTTGATATTGGTATCTATGATATCAAAATGTGTACTTAGGAATGGTAAAGTGAACTCTGCACCTATCAGGGATAATAGCATTTAATGGAGAGTTATTTGCTCAACTGCGATGGTAACTTCATAATATAGCTCCTAATCACATCACTGAGAAATATCAAAGCGCTTCACAGAATATATTGTAAATTTAATTGACTGTATATTTTGTGGGCGAAATGTGGCGGCCAATAACATAACATCTCTCCTGATGGATTAGTCAGAATTTAGGTGTCAACCTAGGTCATTTAATAGTACTCTCATCTCTGAGTCACAAGGTTCTGGGTTCAAGCCTCATATTTGTATATTGAACTCATACTGTGTAGGTTGACACTGTAATCTGGTGCTGAGGGCACCACTACATTATTGGAGATGCTGTTCTTCGGATGAGTGGTTAAAATGAGGTGCTGTCTGCATGTTCAGGTGGACTTCAAAGATCCTAAGGCAACATTTGAAAAGAGATGGGAATTTCTCTTGATGTCGTCCTCAGATAAAATTGATCATTTCACCTCATGGCTGTTTGTGGGGATCTGGTGTCCTCAAACACACAGTTATGGCACGTTACAGTAAATCTTCCCAATGTGAAAGATGCTATGTCAAATTATATTTTAAAAAGATTGTTTGTATTCTGTGTCACATATACATTTAGTTAGATCCCATATTTGATGCCCAGTCTGTGTTGAGATACGTGATCTTACCTTCCTCCCGACGTGAAAGGCGCTCTAAAAATTTAATTTTGTTATTGATTTTGTTGTTACTCTTATGTTGAAACAGTTGATCTTACTCAGTATTCAGTTAACTCATTTTATTCTGTGTTGAGTTAGCTGATCTTAGCTAACTCTAAATGTATGTCAGTGGGAACAGTACAATTTGCCTCAGTGATTATGATTGAGCAAGAGAGCATAACATTTATCATTTCTGATCTCTTTACCATGATCAATGCTGGAAGATACGTATACATGGCAATCAGGTGAGAACAGAATTGAGGTTTGCCTATGATAATAATAATAATAATCCTGGCATTTTGATATAGCATCTTCTCACATTGTCTGGAAGTCTCAAAGCGCTTCACAGAATATACTGTACAGTGAATTGACTATATATTTTGTGGACAATAATGATACTCAATTGCTATTCTCACTCCAAAATAATGACCTCTGACACAAGGCACCTGAAAGCCAAAGGCACATTTAGATCTGTATCCCCAAATAAATTGATAATAATAATGGTCGCATTTGATATACCACTTTTTCACGTCTTCTAGATGTCTCAAAGCGCTTCACAGAATATATTGTAAAATGAATTGACTGTATACTTTGTGGGCGAAATGCCGCAGCCGATCACACACAGCAGTGTCCCACAAACAGTTGTGGATTGAAATCAACAATTTATTATATATTTTTTCTTGAGGGATGATTAGCAGTTGTGTGGAGTAAGGAAATCTGCCCAACTTTTCATCCTGCCAAGAATCGAACACAGGTCTCTGGCTTGTGAAGCGAGTGCTCTAACCACTGAGCTATAGGACTTCACTGAGAATGATTGCTTCAAAATAGAAGAGATAGGAAGGAAAAACTTAATGGGGCACATCAGGAACTATAGTGTAGATTACATACACCCAAGTTTCCTAGACCAAGCTTGTTAGGTGATTGTACAATTTTTGGGGGGTTGAAGTACTGTCTTTTGAGATTTATTCAGTGAAGAACACATAGTATAAAGCACAGTGTTTATTATAGTATGCTGTAGTAAAGTGTAATGGTGCATTTAGTGTGGAGTCCTGTAGCTCAGGGGTTAGAGCACTTGCCTTGCAAGAGAGAGATCTAGGTTTGATTCCTAGCAGGGCAAAATGTTGGGCAGGTTTCCTTCTTCCACACACCTCTGGTTACCTAGCAGTAAGTAGGAACTTACTTAGGTAGGATCCTAAGTAGTTGTTAGTCAATGGGTAAATCGCTTTTCTGGGGGTCATAATTCCTTATAAATATATTGTTCATTTGAATTCAAGTCTGTTTATGGGACACTGCTGTGCTCAATTAGCCGGGTTTTGCCCACAAACATATACAGTCAATTCATTTTACAGTATATTCTGTGAAGCTCTTTGAGAGGTCTTGATGACTTGATAAGGTGCTATAACAAATCCAAGGATTATTATTATTACTACAGTATCTGGATTTGGTACATAACTGTAAGGTAAAGTATTTTCAATGATTTCATAAAAATAAACACACTCTGATTTTTTCTTAAAACTGGTGACTTTTAAAGGCAGCCAGGTGTCTGTCACACACCAAACGACAACAGCAATTTGCATTTATATAGCATACTTTACTCAGGTAATGTCTTGGTGTGCTTAAATCTTGCGTTGAGCCAGGAGGAGGTTGAAATTATCCATTATGAGTAGGTGTTCAGTGCAAGAGGTAGATGGATGAGAGGAGAGTGGAGAAGTCCAAGAGGAAGGAGCCAGAATTTGTTTGGTGGGGAGTGGTAGACCAGAAGATTTTAATGCTCTGGGACCACCATCAACAAATTCCATATGAGCCTGGCAGAGGATGCCCAGGCTCGAGCAGAAGGAGGCCAATGAAGGGTCCAGGAGAGAGAAGGCTAGGAGGATAGTAGGAGAGAAGAACTGAGAACAAGTTAGCAAAGGGTGGGGAGTAGAGCGAGGTTATTTTGGAATGGGCGGCTCGGGTCAAGGGTAACAGCAAAAACCATTCGCTATGCTCAAGAGCATCCAAACAAAACTATCGAGAGTTCCAAGTATGAACGAGAATTTCTGTTTATTGACTATGGAGTACGTTCTCTCTCCAGAGAGTTTAGGTACAGGTCAATAAAAATTTATGATAACAAGTGAAAGGTTCTAGAGGTCAGTTAAATATTGATAGCTCGCTGAACCTTTGTTGACAATGCAGTTACAGATTAGCAATTATTTTGTTGCTTTTTTAGCAGGCATAGTTTTAATCTCTAACTCAAACTTAAACCTGTATATTAGGTTTGACTACAACTAGTCAAAAGTTCATTTGCATAGATCAACATGGTCCTCCAGCATCCAATCTCTACAAAGATGGACAGTTGACCCATTGGAAAATAAAGATACCAGGTATCCAAAATGACTGTGTGACGTATGAAGGAGAACACAGTTTCACTTGATCTAAGCAATACTGAAGGCTGTACTGAGCCCGTAAGAGAGCATTGTGTTTAGCCTAAACACAAAGCAACATTGAAGGATCATTCAGATTGAGGGACTCGCTCTATGTTTCCAGACAAGGAAATTGCTTCCTTGCTAACATTCCGTCTTTACCTGTCTCCACCTCCCCAACTCCCCGCCTGCCACACCACCCACTACCATTAGCTACTCAACTCATTATCTTTTGTGGAGTGTTACTGCCACAGTTTAACAGCAGTTTTTGCCTGGATAGGGATATTCACTGCATTTTAAAGTAACTTGTTTTGTAAAGAGTTTGATACGTTTTGAAGTTTAAGTTGCTATCTTAAAGGCAAGTTTTTATTATTTCAATCTTAACCTCATCAGAAAGATATGACTAGGATCTGGGCTCAAGCCTGCAATTTGCCAAATGGTGAATTTGACCAAATGGTGAAGAAGCCTGGTAGATGTTGGACAAATGCTTCCTCATAGAGATGGAAAGAACATCTAGATATATTTGGATTATTTAAATATTATCATATTTGGATTTTCAGAAGGCATTCAACAAGCTGCCACATAAAAGGCTGTTACTTAAGATTAGGGCCCATGGAATTAACGGTAATGTATTATCATAGATTGGAAAGTGGCTATCAGGAAGAAAACAGAGAGTAGGGATAAACAGGTCCTTCTCAGATTGGCAGGATGTCATCAGTGGAGTGCCACAAGGATCAATGCTTGGGCCTCAACTATTTACAGTCTATATCAATGATTTAGATGCGGAAATAGACCTTAACATATCTATATTTGTGGATGATACGAAGATAGGTGGAAGAGGAAGCCATAAGGATGACACAAGGAGAAAGCAAAGGAATATAGACAGGCTAGATGCATGGGCAAGAAGGTGGCAGATGGAGTATAATGTGGGGAAGTGTGAAGTTATTCACCTAGGCAGTAAAAATAGAAAAGCAGATTATTTTCTAGAGGGGAGAGACTAGTGTTAGTGTTCAGAGGGATTTGGGTGTCTTGTACACCAGTAAGAAAAAGTTAGTATGCAGGTACAGCAAGCAACTAGGAAGGCTAATGGCATATTGGCGTTCATTGCAAAAGGGTTAGAGTGCAAGAGAAGAGACGTCTTGTCCCAATTGTTGAGACTGCACCTAGAATATTGTGTGCAGTTTTGGTTGGGTATTGATCTACAAGGATAGGTTGTGTAAACTGGGCCTATATTCTCTAGAATATAGAACAACAGGGGATTGACAAAGTAGACAGTGTGAGACTCTTTCCCCTGGTTGGAGAATCTAAACCTAGTGGTCATAGTCTCAAGAATAAGGGTCAGCCTTTTCGAAGAGAATTGAGGAAACATTTCTTCACTCAGAGGGTAGTGAATTCATGCAATTCTCTACCCCAGAAGGCTGTGGATGCTCAGTCCTTGAGCATATTCAAGATAGAGATTGATAGATTTCTAAAGGATATAGGGATTAAGGGATTTGGGGATAGGGCGGGTAAATTTCCGGGGGGCACTCGATAGTCCGAAGGTTCGATAGTCCAAACACACAAATTTCCCATACCCGGGGTGGTTACCGTGGTTACCGCTCGATAGTCCGAAAATAAGGTTCGTTGATCCGAACATTTGGTGCGATAGTCTGAAGGTTCATTAGTCCAAATGTTAGGGTTAGGGTTAGTGTTACGGTTAGGGTTAGGGGAAGCTTTGGACTAACAAATCTTCGGACTAATGAACCTTTGGACTAACGAACCTTCGGACTATTGAGCTGTAACCAAATTTCCTCCCCCACATCCAAGCAATGACTCGCTCTGCCTTTCACCATCTCCACAACGTTGCCCGACTCCGCCACTACCTCACCCCCAAAGCTGCTGAAATCCTCATCCCTGCCTTCATTACATCCTGGCTTGACTATGCAAATGCCCTGCTTGTCGGCCTACCCAATTTCTCCCTCCACAGGCTGCAGATGATCCAGAACTCTGCGGCCCGTGTCCTCTAGCTTTCCAAACTCTGTGACTCCCATCTACCCCATCCTCGCCTGACTCCATTGGTTCCCCATCACCCAGAAGATCCAATTAAAAATCCTGGTCCTCACATTCAAAGCCTTCCACAACCTCGCCCCACCCAACATCCGTGACCTTCTAACCCCTTACCAATCTGCCTACCCCTGCTGCTCAGCAGGCTCTAGCTTCCTCCATGTCCCCTGACCCATCCGCCCCACCATTAGCGGGCAAGCCTTCAGCCATTCTGCCCCCAACCTCTTGAACTCCATTCCACAGTCCCTCCGCCTCGTCCCTTCCCCAGCCTCCTTCAAATCCTGCCTCAAGTCCCTCCTCTTTCAATGATCCCCTCGGTCACTCCAAAACCCCTTCTTTCCCTCCAACCTCATTGTCCCCAACCCCAGCTCAGATCTGAAACAAAGACTGTTCAGTGCCTTGGGACGTCCTCCTGACTTGAAAGGCGCTTATACAAGTGTCATTTTGTTGTTGTTGTTGTTGTTGTTATTCTTATGTTCTAACATATTTGTGTAAGTGAGAATAGGATATGTTAGTGATAGGTTACTGAGTGACATTGACCAAGTCTAATGATGTCCTCTTGGCCAGCATACATAGTTTAAGAGAGCTTTCAAGAGGAATGAAACATTAATTTACATGGGAGCAGTATAACTGCTGATGACAGCACAGCCAGCCTTTAACATGACTTGGAAGGGCAGACAAGTCACTGGGGGCAGAGAATCCTTTTACTCAGCTCCTGTTAACCTTGCAAGTCAAAGCTCTCGTGGAGCCTGCTGGATAAGCAGTGGAAAAGCTTGCTGGTAAGTGATATCGATGACAGGCTATGCAGGTTTAGCTGGTTAGACTCCAGCAGTAGCGCAATGCACAGTCTAGGGTCCCCAAGCTGGGCTCCTTCCAACCTGCACCTAATACTTTCTGGAAATAGATAAGCAAGATACATTCCTTCAGAGAAAGCGTGCACATTCCATTCCAATAATCTATCTCTGGAATTTCACTGTGTAGGTGGGATGCATGAAAATCTCAGTTTGATTTGGATATACTTTAGCATGGTAATGGGTTTCTGTATGTATCAGATACCTGCTGAATCCAAAATACAACCCAAGGCAACTTTTACTATAAAAAATAGATAATTCCCACCTTCTCTCCTGAAGGTATCTGAATATTTTTTCCTTCAACTGGGTAAAAGTCCAAGAGTAGTGGTCACTTTCTGAGACCTTGCCATGTGCCTATTATTCTCTTTCAAGATACAGTCATTACATTTTATCCTGTGAAGATATCCCCCTGCTTGTCGGTCTCCCCAACTCCTCCCTCCATAGGCTGCAGATCATCCAGAACTCTGCAACTCTGCATCCCCACCTCGCCCACCCCACCATTGAGCAACTGCTGTCTGATATTGCCTTCCCATTCCTAGGGATGCCAAGGCCAATTATATTGCTGAATTGATGAAGAGCACTGACCAAGATTCAAATGTTAACTTTCTACCCCAGATGGTATATCATAATAATTAATTAAAATGAGGATTAAATATTGAGTTTTAGATTACTGACTTTTTTACCTGTATACCTATCAGCCTTTATAAAAGGCAGCATTTTTGAAAAGCAAATAGTATTTTTTACATATATATTATATATACTGTAAATATAATATGTTATATATATGTTTTAGATATAATATACGTTTAATAATCCTTAAAAAAAACAATAATAAATTGGTCAACCCAGTTGTTAGTCAATGGGTAAATTGCTTTTCCGGGTGTCATAATTCCTTATAAATATATTGTTCATTTGAATTCAAGACTGTTTATGGGACACTGCTGTGTGAAATTGTTTGCCGTGTTTCGCCCACAAATATACAGTCATTCATTTTACAGTATATTCTGTGAAGCACTTTGAAACGTCTAGAAGACTTGAAAAGTGCTATATCAAATGCAAGGATTATTATTATTATTATTATTACTATTACTATTATTATTATTGTAGCCTGTGCCCTGTTGCCTACAGATTATATGGGGAGCTTGGAACATCTATAAAAGTCAATTAGTTCAAAATTATTGGAATCAACCTTAACATCTCTTTTTTTTAAAAAAAAGTTTACTTAAAGGGTTTGTATGTGAAGAATGTTTGGTGAAGCTGTGGCATGTTACTTGTAGCTTTTTTCACTCTCAAGCAAAAAAGCTTTGTCTTTCACTCTGTTATAAGGAATGTGCCCCTTTAAAATGAGAGTGTCGTTAAGCGTATGGGTGGCAATTAAAGGGGAATGGTATGAAGGGGTTAATAATTGTGAAATTATTATCGAAAATGAAGTAATTATTAGAACATTGGCAGCTTCAGCGAAGTCTCTGTCAGAGAGCTCTGGGCCAGGCAATGCTTTTAAAAGCCTTTCTACTTGGAAAAATCCAAGCCCTGATATTACTGGAAGAATCCTTTTTAGATGTCATGAGTAGCTTTACATCTGTGACATTAATAGCCCTTACTCCACCCAAATAATAGTCCTTGCTCCACCCAAATAATCGCTCAGAAATTAGACAAAAATGAAGGTAAACATCTTTCTACATTTTTCTCCTGCTTACTCTTTATTCCTCTATTCTATCCATTCATATTTATTTTATTTTTCACATCAGTTTTGCTTGATATCTAAATAGCAAACCCTAGTTCAAATGATCATTTTTGATAAGATGACATTTGATTTTATTCCTGAGCCCTCAACCCTCTGCCAGGCATTTTGGAAGTAACTGTAAATTTGCTGAAAACCAGCTCTAAGATTCATGAAGAATTGATTCAGAACCTTTTGTCTGCATATAAAAACCACCTGTGAAACAGTATTAGCAGATGATGTTATTGTCAACACTATGGAGGTGTTTTTTTTGTGAAGCTAGGGGGCACCAGATACCTGACAACATGAAGGTGTAATTCAGTGCTGAAGCCTCAGGAGCCTGTGTATACTATTCTGAAAGGGATGTATAAATAAATATACGCTGTTGTTCAGGATAAAAAATATGCCAGCCACGTTCCAATTGTTGGTGGATTCTGACTTGATGCTCAAAATTTACAGTTATCAACAATAAGCCAAAATACAATTATCTTTATATTTCTGAAATTTGAGTCACTTAAGGATTCATTATTAAGACATATCTTCTCACTGGCATAATCCTGTTGAAGAAGTGTCATTAAGTAATGGATATATAATCTTGAAAATAACACTGTGAAATGGCAAAGCTGCTGGCACAAGATTTAGCTTTCATTTTTATCTATCCAACATGAGCAATGACTTGATGAGCTAGCGAACTTCAGCCTTGAAAGGAGATGAAAGGAGATGTCTCAGAGGGGACCTTATAAAGGTCAACCTAGACTATATGAGTTCATAAACAGCCCCCATGGGGCTTGAAACCCAACCTTCTGTCTCGGAGTTGAGAGTGCTACTGACTGAGCCAGGGTCTCTATAGTCACTAAAGTCAAGTTTGCTGCTTGTTTTTATAATAGGTAACATGAAAATAACAGAAACAAGCAATTTAAAGAAAGTAGATAAAAAGGAAAGACGTTTCTCCATTTTCAGAATTGTATTGGAGATTAATTGCCAACATTTCATAACAGATTCAAATTATGACACTGACTCTCGGACAATGAATATTGTTTGGTTTTGAGTTTCAACATCCACACACGTTTGTCCACAAAAAGCTGTACAATTCTGGTAGTCTAATTTCCAGTTTGCTTACAGGTTGCATCATGACACTTCATAGTAAAATCCTGTGAGGCTTTTTCAGAAGTCTCAATGACTTGATAGTGCGCCA
The DNA here is from genome assembly GCA_035084275.1 of Hydrolagus colliei. Classification (NCBI taxonomy): domain Eukaryota; kingdom Metazoa; phylum Chordata; class Chondrichthyes; order Chimaeriformes; family Chimaeridae; genus Hydrolagus; species Hydrolagus colliei. The sequence continues at coordinate 46,281,389 of CM068744.1, read as the reverse complement.
TCAAAAGCAAGCATTATTATTATTAAGAAAAAAAATCGAATAATTGATTGAATTTTTGCCATTTCATACCTGATTTTGTGTGTTAATTATCAAATCAAATCTTTTATGACATATTATATTTGTTTACTTCTCTAAGAATTGTTTAGACTTTCCTTGAGGCTAAAGTCACTCAACGATTGAACTGAGTAAAAACAGCACCCTTATATGGCAACCTTCACATAGGCTAATGCATCATGAGCACTTATAGCACTGTTCAGCACTTTGGGATGTCCTCCCGACATGAAAGACGCTTTATAAATGCAATTTTGTTGTTGTTGTTGTTGTTATACCAATATGTGGTCATAAGTTGAACAAGTGAAAAGAGGTGATGGCCATAAAAGAGAATAACAGGCCATTATTCACGCATCGCAGCCAAAAAGCTATTAAAATCTTACATGTGAAAAACAATTTATTTCAAAGAAAGTTATAAACCTGAATCCAAGTTGAGGACAAGACTGATAAGTGGCAATCGGATGTTCCGCTATATTCCTGCTCGTCACACGATGGGCAGAAGACTACGTCTGAAGCTGAGAAGACGGGGCCCCATACCCTTTTAGAAAAGACAGGTAACTTGACTTTATTTTCATAGCAACATTATCCCTAATTCATGATTCATTAAATATCATGCGCATTGACTTCTGGTAACTATTCCCCTCGTCATCGTGTGGACAACTCTCCCCTCAACCCCAAACCCCAACACCAATCTTCATATACAAAAATCAAAAGACATGTAAAATGAATTATCTCACGTTTGAATTGGATGCATGTGGTGCGAACTGAATGTTCAATGAAGAACAGGCAAGTAGACTCTATTCTGGTTTGCAAAACGAATTATGTCTCAATGTGAAGCATAGAATTGTGGTATGAAACTAGAGGTGTGATGTTGTCAGAAGTTCCAGTGCAGAGCAAAGGATTTTATCAACTGCAAATAAACGACTGGCTTCACTCAGCTGCTGTGCTGTAAAAAAAAAGCTTCAGATACTGGCTTCAAGGAGAGAAAAATGTATTTTGGCTAGTCCTCCTGATCTACACTGGAGTCCAAAAAATGCTCCCATGGAACAAGCTGTTCTGCCAAAGAAATGGGATTGAAACCTATTGATAATTATCAATTAAAATGCTTTTGTTTCATAGCAGATTCTGGGAGAAAATCATTAGAGCTTATTTCTGAGCGCTTTTTCCTAACCAACTTTTGTGAACACTTACCAACAGGAATAACGATTAATAGTGGCTGATTTGTTACCAACTACTTAGCCCAGGAGGACTGAAGCCAATTGTATCCTTACCACCTTTACTGTGTCTGATATAAGATGGCTCAGTACAAACCAATATTTAAACCTGGAATTTCCCTTGTCTCTCTGATATAATTTGACACCAGATATTGAATTTACCAACTAAGCCGTCTGGTTAACCTTGAGCTTCACAGACACTTTTTGTACATCCAATACAGCTTTGTCCTTTGAGCTGCTTTACACTAAGTATTCAGGAAGAATAGCTTGTTTTAAAGATATGATTGAAGAAATTCAAATAAAATGGTCACAACTTGAAATTTGCTGTCCAAATTGTCTTTTGAAACATTTGTAACATGTTCTATTTTTGTCTTATAAGGAATATTGTCCCGCTGGGAAGAAATAAGATTTCATTTATAGACCGCAAATTTCCACTCTTAAAAGACCCATTCAACAACTAAACTAGTGGCTCGAAAGTGGATGACCTCCATCGATGCACACAATGTTAACCATAAAAAAAGAATGATAAACTTGTACAAAATGTTGTGTATGATGTGTAGATGAAGCTGACTGAATGAAATATATAAGTTTGCAGTTCTTTATAAGTACAGTAACCCATGTTTTTTTTTCTTTTCTGATCAGTAACTTCTATTTGATTACATTTTTGTTTCAAATATAAAACTCTGAGTATGCAAATTGTGACATTTGCTCAAGTTAATTTACTTGTTTATTATAATTTGGATGAATTGAATAAGTTAGCTCTCATTTAAAAGCACCTTGATACTATGATTGGGAGGAAAGTAGGGTGAGTATTCTCGAAGGATAAGATCAGATAGGCCAATATGCCTTTTTGTGATCTTGTGGACTATAAAATCTGAGTAGTCATTTTTAAATCACTAAAATATAAAGATTCGAGTTTAAAACTTGCTTGCTGGAAAAAACTAGGGTGAATAGCAACTCAATACGTGTTTTAAAAAAACAAGCACTTTGGGAAGTAAAATGAGTTTACTTTAAGGAATCCTATACTTACTTGCAAGAACTTGACTGAGGCAGAATATTGATGCGGAATTATCTACCCAAACCATAGTTCCAACTGAGACCATAAATTCTGACATGTCACATCTCAATTTTTAAAATTTAAAGTCTATGTATGGATCAATGCAATGGAACTTCTATTTACTATTGTAAAAAACATTAGAGTCACAATAAATGTGGATACAGTACGTATTAAACATATAATGTTCCAACTCCTGTATAAATTTGAATTGGATGGAAAATGAAGTCTTATGGGTTTGATAATGTATTTAAATATTTCTCAAGCGAAGATTCATTCTGTTGCTATGATGCTGGAACATTCAGGTGATTCAGCCACAAATGAAAGAAGGCTGGTTGAGTCATTAAATGTTGGAGTTAAATGTTCCAGTTGTTGGAATAAACTGCCTGAATACACAGGAAATGTGAATGCCAGCCATTAATGTGTATATTGACACAAATATAATCATCAACAGAATTGAGATCAGGAAAGTGAGCAACACCAGAGCAAAGACAAGGGACAATATGACAGAAACTTGACAGTCAGGTCAAGATTGCAGACATTGTATATTCTTGGCTTTTAAATGTTCATCTTTCAAAGTTTGGTTCAGGAAAACCTTAATTCATTTACTCCAAGTGGTATATTCAGGCTAAAAGTGGTCGTTTTCTATTGTTTTATATTTATCTTCCAGCCCAGCAGAGGAATAGATGTCAGGAATAGAACCTCAGGATGTCCTCCTGATTTGAAAGGCACTATACTAATGTATTTTGTTGTTATTGTTATATCTGTGCCCTACTATATTCTCCTTCTTGTCACTGCTATATATATATATCAGTGTCCAAGTGCAAGTAACCTAATTCAGTCTTTCAGATCTCGTAGCTCCTTGTAGCTCAGTGGTTAGAGCACTCGCTTTAAAAGCGTGAGACCTATGTTTCAAATCCAGGCAGATCAGGGCAAAACCTTGGACAAGTTTCCTTACTCCACACCACTCATAATAATCCGTCCAAAAAAAACCACAATAATAAAATTGGTAATTTCAATCCACGACTATTTGTGGGTCACTGCTGTGCACAATTGGCAGCCCCGATTCGCCCACAAATATACAATCAATTCACTTTATAGTATATTCTGTGAAGCGCTTTGAGAAGTCGAAAAGATGTGAAAAGCACTATATCAAATGCAAGGATTATTATTATTATTATCCTGGTACAATATTTTAAATTGCACATGTAATATCAAAGCTTCCCAAACCATTTCACAAGTAATTGCTTGTAAAGTGATGTGACAGGGTATTTGTAGGCAAATATGGCAACCAAATTGCAAACAATAATATCACACAAATTAATCATCAATTTATCTGGGAAGGATATAGAATCATAGAACCTTACAGCAGAGAAGGAAGCCATTCAGCCATCATGCCTGTGTTGGTTCTTTGATAGAGCTATCCAACTAGGAGGGCTACTCTTAACCCATAGCCCTACAATATTTGTTTTCCTTTTTCAATTTCACATCCAATTCCCTTTTGAAAGCTATGATCGAATCTGCTTCCACTACCCTTTCAGGCAGTGCATTCCAGATCATAACAACACTTTGGGTAACAAAAATATTTTTGTCTTCCCACTAGTTCTATTACCAACTATCTTAAATCTTCTGTTTAATCTTCTGCATCTTTTGATCCACCCATTCTATCAAAAACCCTAATTTGGAGTAAATTCTCTTTTTTTTTAATAGAGCTATGGGATCTTTAACAATCACCTGGTTGGGCAAATGGGACCTCAATTTAATGTCTCATTCAAGAGACAGCAGAATGCAGTGTTTCTCCAGCAGTGCACTGAAGTGTAAACTAAACTGTGAGCTCAAAGTCCTAACGTGAGCCTTGACATGGTTTCATTGTATAAACTGGATAAAATCAGAAGTATCACTGATGTTAAGCAACAGTAGATATTTATACTGGGTAAACAAATAAGGATGCCAAATTCAGCAATAAGATTCTAAAATGGATTATAGTTGGAACAATTATTCTGAGTATTCGAGAATGAGTAGCAGTGGTATTGCACATATATCAATACTTTCACCCAATCTAGTCTAGATGGCCATGTGTTTTATTTGGTCTCATGCTTTGTAGTTAGAAAGATTAATTGGATTAATGTCAAAACTCTTCTCTACATTTAATAACAGAGTGACCGCTTCATAAAAATCACTGCCCAAATTGTGAATTCAATTAAAAACGCCTCGCAAATTCAGCAATGACACAGATACTTGAATTTCTGTGGATTTTTTATCAGGTGCTCAGATCAATGTGATGTAAAAGCTCAAAGTTTCACTTCATTAAACAGCTAGCTGTTAGGACATGTACCAGTTCAGTCCATTTAACTTTTCACATTGTGTTGCGAGTGTAAGTTGTAATTGTAAAGCCATTGCTCTGATTGCAACACAGGCTGTACATTCATTTAAGGAACAACTACAACAACTTTGATTTGTATAATGCCCTCCACGCCGGACGGCGTCTCAGAGCGCTTCACAACAATGGATCCCGGGACTGAGCCAGGGGCAGGGGGAGAAAGGTGACCAAAAGCCCGGTCGAAGAGAAAGGTCTTTAGCTGGACCTGAAACTGGGAAGAGAGGGGTCGAGGCGAAGGGAGTGAGGAAGGGAGTTCCAGAACAACTTGATACTGTTATTGAAGAGTGAATGGATGAGATCAGATCGACCAAAGAGTCTTCTACATCTTAACTTTATTGATTATCCTCCAGAATTGTTACATTTAGGCCATATTGAGTCCCCAATGTTTCAGGCTACATGTGAGGATTGGCAAAGTTCCAGGCAGCCAGTTCCATACCATAGCATTTGTCTGCACCTTTAAGCAGATGAGGGGAGAACATTGAATGGAGAAAATAATCATGTATAATTTAATATAAAAAACATATTGAAAGAGGAAGAACAACAGTAAATGCTAAGAGAGTACAAATGTTAGCATTATAAGACACATGGTCAGATATCAATCATGTTTTATTTAGGGAAGATGATTTTAATAAAATATATTTCAGAGACAGGGTTAGGATTTATTGAACACATGTAAACTTAGATGATCAAATAATTTACAGGAGGCAGGTGAACTATAACATTTGTTGTTTGACCAAATAAACTTTTAATAAAAATGTATGCAAAAAAATATTGGGCCATGAAGTCATATCTAAAATATTTTAAAAGCATGCATTTCACATGACTTTTGTTATTTTATCATTATTTATTTTCTTACAAGCAATCAATTGCCTTTGTGGCTTGCTTTCAGCACTGATGCAAATTTACACTTCAAACCTGTGAAAAATAGAACTGTAGTTGCTATTTGATATAAAATGGAGGGGACAAAAATACTTCAAAGGCATACTTAAGCTAATTTAACTATTTCTGAACCCTGGCAGAAAATGATTGCTCTTGGCGTATTGTGCTGACAGTCTCATCCGTAGGATTGGAGAAATTACTCATTGTTTTTAATCCATGAGCTTCTCAATAGCAGCAACCAGCACAATAGCACACTGAGCCTGTAATACGTAGGTAACAGTACTACACAATACCTGTAAATAACAGCCAGTTTAATTCAAAAACAGACCACACTTACCAGACCTTTGTAATGAATTACTTTATGAATAAAATAATAAAATGTCATCAATAGCTGGATGTGCATTGTTACTTTGAAGTTGTTCCCAGCCGCCACCATCATCTGTCTTATGTTGAAGGTGCAGCCTTCTACATGAATCATTATTGAAGCACCTATGCGACTTATTCTTAATGTATGAATGATTTATTCACTCAGGTGCACCACCACACTTCATTTTAATTAATACCACATGAAGTATTTGCAGAATGAAATGTCACTTATGCTTGGCTTTGGCAGTCCACTATGATGGATGATAAAACAAAGGATCGTCATGACAAAGTAATTATATTTAAAATTTTCAATTAACACAAGGTCAATTTAAAAATCACATTTGTGTTTTTGAAAACTTAATCCCATTTTGCTGCAATGTTCATCCTAAATCTTTTGTCGTTGTTGTGTAGAGCGCATGGGTTGTTGGGGGTGATTCATTTTGATTTATTACTTTTAAACCAAGCTGGTAGAGGTAAAAGGAGACTTCTGAACTGTATTATACAACTCCATTCACCTTATTTTAGGGTGCCACTATTTGGTTCATATCCTTAAATCTCTCTTTGCCCTCCTCGGCACTGTTTATTATATTGATGAAGTACTTTAGGATGTTCAAGTGACTTCAATATTCTTAGATAGATCTACAGTGATTCTGTCACATCCACATTCAAGGGGCAGAGTCCCATGTCAGGATATTGATCTCAGAGTTCATACTAATTCTCCCCAAACATACTGGAAAATCCTTGTATTGCTCAAGATAGTGACATGAAAGATTCCATGATGAGTTTATTCAAATGGCCCATTTACTTATAAGTACATACATAGACACACTCGTAAACTTCAGAACTGAAACTAGTTGGCAATTATTGCTGGACGTGTATCTGTTCCAGGCCTCCCTGACAGGATTGTGGCACTACTATTTGTGATGTTATTGTGATGGTGGCAGACTCACCTCGGGACGCCCTGCACTGTATCTGCCATCTTGAACACTGGACCAACTGATGGGACATGGTGATAAGTGCCTCCAAGTGCAGAATCATGGTTCTTCGTGGCCAAGAGTACACTTCGAGGGAGTTGATTTGAAGCTACAAGGGACATCAGTCCTAATTGTTGAATCTTATTGGTTACTTCATGCTTGTGGTGGACACCAACTTCAGACTAGACACTGTCCCGAAGAACTGTGCTGAGAAAGGGCTTAGGACACTTTGGTCGGCCTCATCCCTGATCAAGGACAGCAAGGTCCCAATACAGGTCAAGCTTGTGGCGTAGAAGACCAATGTGCAAACAATCCTCCTTGGATGTGAGCTTCTGCTGTCTCATCTGCAATGAAACATTGGGATGGATTTGTAGCAAACACAGGAAGTGGCTGCAGAGAGGGAGGGCTCTGGCCTACACTGACATCTCACTAAGTACTGTACCCTGGAAATGGAGGCGGCTTTGCAGCGGGCATATCTATTTGCCAAAGTCCCCCACATGATGGCGAAAAGAATAATGTACTATTTAGTATAAAAACATATTGGAAAAGAAAGAACACTGATAAATGTTTAGAGAATGCAAATGTTAGCATTATAAGCCACATAATAATAATAATAATATATCAATCATATTTTATTTGGGGAAGATGATTTTAATAAAATATATTTCAGAGACAGGATTAGGATTTATTGGATGCATGTAAATGTAGATGATCAAACAATTTACAGAAGCCAGGCTATATAAGTGCTTGTTGTTGCTGCTTGCCTGTCTGCATTTGGCTCTGGACAGGCAAGCAGCTGCTGCTTAAATTTTGCACCTCCAACTGGTGGAATCATCGTTCAATGGGAAGATACATATGCCTAAGTTGCAGACAGGAAGATGGTGGCAGTGCTCTCATACATTTTGTGCTGAGACGTGTTGCCCACCAGGAAGCTCGCAGGGAGATTCTTATATCTACCATCCACCTACTGAGGGCTCAAACCCATGCTTGTCAGATGCTGAACAACCAACTAGTGACTATCATCTGGGGTGGGGGTGGGGGTGGGAGATAAGTGGGGTCTCTCTCCTTGGTGCTGAACTGGCTCCAGCGTGACATGCCTGGCAATGGAGTGTCAGAATTCTCTGTGGCAATTTTGGTAGTCCGACTACTGAGCCAGCGCAGTATTCCAGGGCGCTGCTGATGACAGCACAGCCAGCCTGGCTCATCAGCAGGATCTGGAAGGGCAAGCAACATCAACTTCAGTTACAAAGGAATTCTGAACCTTGAACTGTAGTTTTGTTTCATGCATTTATCTGCCTACTTGAGATTCAGTGGGAAGAGCCAAGGAACCAATATCAAATTGGGTACAGTTTAATTTCAAGGTCAATGGCATTGTGTTCTCCTAGACGTGTAGCCAGGGAGGGTAATGCCACTTGCTGGCAAATGGATAACAACAACAATTGACATTTATATTGCTCCTCTCACACTTGGGAGTGTCCCAGAGCACTTGGCTGGGATACAAATACAACAACATAACTTGGATTTATATAGCACCCTCCACACCAGACTGAGTCTCATAGTGCTTCACTATAATGGATCCTGGGGCTGAGCAATGGGGCTGAGAAGAGGGAAAAAGGTGACCAAAAGCGTAGTTGAAAAGAAAGGTCTTTAGGCGTGTCCTGAAAATAGGAAAGGAGGGGTGAGGTGAAGGGAGTGAGGAAAGGAATTCCAGAGCCTCGAGGGGTAGTGGCTGAAGGCACAGCCGCCGGTGGAACGGAGGATTCAGGGGACAAAGAGGAGGCCAGATCCGGTAGAGAGAGGCAATGGGTATTGTTCTGGATATGTAGCTTTGACGTTGTAAAGCTACGTTTCTAAAAGCTACCCTTACCCTTCAAAAAAACCCAGAATTTATAATTGTTGATGGCCAGGAATCATGTTTCTATCAATTTCTGACTGGAAAAGGTTGGGAGAAAAAATTACACTTCTCTCAATTACTCTACCTTGCCTAGATCTGCAAATCATAAGGCTATTCTCATTAGCAACTGAAGAGCTACTCATTTGTACTACGTTCAGCGCCTTGGGACGTCCTCCCGACGTGAAAATTGCTCTATAAATGTAATTATTTTGTTATGTTGTTGTTGTCATACAACTGGTGGCAAGGATGTTCTCCCCAAAGATGTGTATATGATGTATTCCTGCACGCACAATGGATTTTTAAATTCCCTGCCGTGGGTTTCTCCACTCTAATGGCGGGTGGCAAGCCGAATTGATGCCAGACAAATGAATACAGACTCCTTCATCAACATTGCTTGCTCTGCTCTCAAAAATCAACTTGTCGACTGTGGTGGAAATACAAATTACCCACATTGCAGTGAATATAAATGAGACTTGACATTGAGATATAAATTAGCCTTACAGTACCAGACATGAGCGAATTAATATATTTTGCTCAGTGTACACTCCTTGCAACAGCAGTTGTATGAGATGCAACTTACAGCAAAGCACTCAAGTCCTCCAAAACTGCACTTACAGTACTTGCAATGGCAATCACACAGCTAGCAGATGTCAATCACCAACTCCTCTATGCCGGCTAAAGTCTGTCTGGACACAATTTGTACTTGCTTGAATGGGAATTATCTTTCTTTTTTTTTTGAAAAAAATAAGCCTCTTTACTATAGCTTCTTGATACACAGAAGTAAACTTGCAGTTTCCATAGCAAATTCGTCACATGCCTGGTGTCCTGATCAAAGATCAACTCATCTGCTTTGAGCAGGGAAGACAGCAAAAGAGCCCTTAGGGTTGAGCTTGTCAAGTCACAACAGAAATTTACATAGCTGCTCTGGCTTCCCAATTCAAATGACTCTTCATTGTTTTTGGCCATTAAATAAGCAAAAATCCATTTGTTTTCACAAATACGTTGAAGGAGTGCTATTCATTAGTTTCCCTGCAGAAGGAAAATAGTTTAATTTCTCCCAATACTGTACTTGGATACATGTATTTGTTTATAAGGTGCTCTTTTCGTTACTGTAGTCATCAATAATTGCTTACTGCTCTGTGCACACAACTGACAAACCACACATATGTAAGATGACGAGAGTGAACCAAGTTTTATCTGGACAGTTGCTTCTGCTAAAAATAAATAACATAGCACCGTTATTATACTGTTTAGGAAGGAACCTGGAAATGCAGTAATTCTATCCAATCACTACAGCCATATTCTAATTCAAAAATTCAATTCTCATGCAATGTGTGGCATTCTTGCATAACCACTCAGATGCACTAATTAAACAGGCATCAATCTTCCTTTACATAGCATAACTAGTGTTATTTGCATATCTAATATTGAGTGCAGATAAAGACTCCTGCCAATCGTTTGTCAACGAACCTTCAAAATGCAACCGACAACTTCACCCTCATTACCCCAGAAGACATAATGCAGATGAAGTGAACATTTCAAAAATACAATTAAAACCTTCTTTTACCAAACGCACAAGCAAATAAATAGTGTCACCATACAATTTGTCTAAGGGTTTGGAAACAGTCAAATTATTACTGGTGTCATGTTCAATCATATCCCCAAGGATCTGGCCCCATTAGTATGGTATTTGTGGGTTCAGTTGGCAATATTAATCATGTTGTTTTATTCCTACAGTGATTGAGTTTGACACCGGCACAGGTTTGATTTTCACACATTCTTATTTCAGCCCTGCCTGTGGACTAATTGAAGATTCAACATTTAATGACTCAATCAGCCTACCACCTTTCCTGGTGGTTTATGCAATGTATCACACAGTTATTCACTTATGGATCAAATTTGACTAAAAAAAATATTCTAGAGAAAGGCACAGCACTTGAGATGTGCCAAGTTATTGTCTGCCAGAATAGATCATGAATATTTACTGACCTGATAAAATTCAGATAAATATTGTAACAGGTATATGCATATGTCGTAATGGCATATTGCTCAGTTCTGACTTTTGTTGGGTAATAATGCAACTTGAGTCAGATGGTCAAAAGAAGCATCTATAGCTGTCTGAGATTGAGTAATTCACACCATATTTAACTGTGTTGACCTTTGATAAGATACAGTTGCTGTCAAATGGCTGATACTATTTTCACATCTAAGTACTGAACTGCCCTTTCTACATCACACCATACACAGACATGTTTTGCATTGTCTAAGTACAGTCCATAAAGAAATGTTACAACTTGGAAAGAATAATCGATATTCAAACGTTTTTAGCCAGGAATTCACTTGTCATTAGCGTAACATGAGAAGGAAGATTGTATGGACATTAACTGTCCTCCAAACTGTTCTTTACATTTAATAGTGTACATTTTTATTCTCATAAATGGGAATTGTGGTCCTATCTTGTAAATGATACTTGAAGTCGGAAATTACTTACGAAGGAGTACTGAAGAATGTATACGTACACAAAAAGGGATGAGGAGCTCATATGCCACTTTTATCACAAATGCATCATATGCAACTGATGCAGTGGTACTTTCAATAAGATTTATGTCATTCTGTGATGTTTGTAAACAACAACGATAGTGCCCTTTAATGTTTTGTGATACTGATGGAAGACATTAAATCTACAACAGGAACGTTCATGGAATTTCCAGTTTCTCAGGAAACCTTTTTATTTGAGCTTACACACACCATAATGATACAATAATAATGCTACTTAGGTGTTAATATTACTGCTGTTAGTACACGTACACCAAATGTTTTTAAAATGGTACTTCTATCTAAACTGTTACTACTATTTTCCTCATTCTCCCTTTCCTATTCGGCACTTAATTTACATTATTTTCCAATAGGCATTAACCTATTCCATCTTCTATTTTACTTATACATATTTTCTTTCTTCATTTTACACGCTCAGAACCCAGATTTACATCATCTTGTTTCGAAAAGTCCCTGATTAATCACAGACATAGACAAAGCCATCCCTGATCACCACCCCTGGAAGAAAATTTCTGCACGATCCCTCTCCGTAGCCATGGAGTCATCTGAACTCCGCCCCTTCTGGCCTACCTCCCACACTGATTTATCCTCCTCGCTCCATCTCCGCCATAATATGTGGTCCACCACTCTCAATGCCCTTTCCCTCCTCACCTTCCAAACTGCCTCCTATTCACGAACCTCACCTTGGTACACCAGCCACCTCAACTCCCTCGAGGGTCAGGTGCGGGTCACCTGGCACAAATCTGACCTAACAGTCGACCAGCATATCTGGCTGGACCACATCAGAACATATGGCTCCAATTTCGCCTTCACCAAATCGTCCTTCTATTCCAAGATAACTTTGGAGGAGAGGGGCAATCCCAAGCTCCTATTCTCCACCACCAACCGGCTACTTCTGATTCTGAGGAGATGCTGGATTTCCTCACATCCAAAATTGAGGGATTTGATTCAGCGGCCTCTGCCTGGCCAACTTCCATTTCCTCCCCATCTCCCTCCCCACCCCCCACCCCACCCCCACGCACACTCTGACCCCTACCCATCCCTAATTCCACATTTTCGAACTTGTCTCCCTCTGCTCTCTCATCACCACCACATTTATCATGAAACACCTACACCCTTGACCCCCATCCCCACCCCTCTCCTTACCTCCCAGCTCCACCTCCTCGCCCTTCTACTCTCCAGCACTATCAATCTCTCCCTATCACCTGGCACCATTCCCATGACCTCTCTGCTGCCTTGGACACCGTGGACCACTCAATCTTCCTCCACAGCCTCTCCTCTCACCTCAATCTTGTCCTCCCGACGTGAAAGGCGCTATATAAATGTAAATTGTTGTTGTTGTTGTTCTGTCCTCGACTGGTTCAGGTCTTATCTCTCACATCATTTTCAATTTGTCTCCTCTAAGGGTTTCTCTCCCAGCCCCCGCATCATCTTGTGCGGTGTTCCTCAGGGCTCTGTCCTTGGTCCCCTCTTCTTCAACATCTAAATGTTCCCACCTTGGTGACATCATATGCATACATGGGGTAAATTTCCACATGTACGTGGATGGCACCCAACTCAATCCACGACTGTTTGTGAGACACCGCTGTGTGCAACTTGCTGCTGTGTTTCACCCACATAAATACAGCCAATTCACTTTACAGTATGTTCTGTGAAGTGCTTTGAGACGTTTGAAGACATGGAAAGTGCCATATCAAATGTAAGGATTATTATTAGTATTATTATTAACTGGTGTCCTGATCGACTGTGTGCCAGACATCAAGTCTTGGATGAGAGATAACTTTCTGCAGCTGAACATCAGCAAGACCGAGGCCCTCCTGATTGGCTTGCTCCAGTGCCTCTGTATCTCATACATTGGCAGCATCAGCATCCACGAATACACCTCACCAAGCTAGTCAGGAACCTAGGCATCTTGTTCAACCCTCAACTGTCCTTTCTCCTCCATATCTATGACCTTCCACCACCTCCGCAATACTGTCCGACTCCGCCACTATCTCAACCCTGAGGCTGCCTAAACCCTTATACATGCATTTGTCACCTCCTTGTCGACCTCCCCAAGTCTTCCCACCACAAGCTGCAGATCATCCAAAACTCTGTAGCTCGTGTCCTCTTCTGCACCAGTCTCTATGATCCCATCACCCCCACCATTGCCCTGCTCCACTAACTCCCCATCCCTCAAAGGATGGAAGTCAAGATCCTCGTCCCCACTTTCAAGGGCCTCCATGGCCTTATTCCCTCCTAGTTCTCTCAGCTGCTGACCCAATAGCCCTGCTGACTTATTTAACTGTACAATATAAATATTATTTTGGTAGCTGTATAGTATAACTGAGTGGATTACACTCTGAACTATAAAATTCTGCTCATTACTGTTATTTTAAATCAGCATGCATTTTATGTAATAGAATAAGCAGTGTAAAATGAGCTCTGTCCCTTATACAACGCATTATGAATACCAGGTGAGTTACATAACACACCATGTGATACACCAAAGCAATACACTTGTCCTCAACTTGTTTATTATCATCCATATGGGTTACAATTCTGTAAAATGTCACCTCTGACATTGTGGACCTACCTAGAAGTCTTACAGTCTGACCTCGTTAAAATGAGTGACAACAGTTGCTGATGATCAGCGATCATGCTGCCAAATTTCAGCAGCCAGTTTAACTTCAGGGTAGTGCATTCAGATCAAAGTACTGTATTTAGATTAATGGGAGTCAAACTGGTGTTTGGTAAATAGAGACTATGTGGGTCTTTCATAGGCTATTTGATAAATATAGCAATGGGATCCCCAATTATAACCACATAATGATGCATTTCCTATTTTTAGTGACCAGTATATGTTATAACCCTGTGTGCCCTACATTCCTATTTTTGTTAATTACCATGCAGGGAACGGAGATGTTGGGAGATTATACTAACAAGCGGTTGTCTTCCAGCGCCTTGGGACATCCTTTTGAGGTGAAAGCCGCCATATAAGTGTAATTTTGTTGTTGTTGTTGTCTATGTTTAGTGCTTCTCTGATCATTCCTATCCCTCAGAATCCAGGATCACAGTTGAAAGGCGTTTAGGAGGAACTCTTGCATAACTGTGCAACAGAGAAGTCACATTGAACACATGTGGTTTTTAAACAGCATTGAATGCCTGGTATCCTTTCTTTTAATCATCCAGGTGTCTGATCGACTCGTGGCGTATTTTCTGTTGTGAATAATTTCAAATGTTGATCTTTAAACACAAATACTGAGTCTAATTAGCAGTATGTCTTGACAGCATTTCTTAATGATATCATAGGTATTGAGATACTACTCGGTGGGAAAGGCTCTATAATAAATTCAAATTGTTGTCATTATATACACTTTGTACCAGTGATACGAACAACAGGAAGATATCCCAAGTATCTATAGAATGATGAATTGTCGAAGAATTCATGGAAAAGTATCCATGGTAAACTTGATGAGGGTTCATCCCTGAGGAACAGGGAGCGAAGCAACCTGTGACAGGAGACTTGGGTGGGGACCTGGGGTTGGCTGTTTGGTTCAACTGGCTACTTGTGTCCCGATATGCCTGGCATAGGATTCCCAAGCTGGAGCATAGGGAAATCATGTGGGAGCAATGAAAGGCAGTCATTAGTGGCAGGACAAGAGGAAAAATGAAGGAAAAGAAAAATAGCTAGAGAGAAAGGTGGAATCCAGGGAGAAATGGGGGAGAGGAAGAGGTGAGGAGGCCCAACAACTAAAATATTCAGGCCGAGGATGATGAACTTGGGTTTAGGAGGAACTGAGGAGAGGGTGAGCAGTGATGCAAAAGATGAAAGCATTTTAGGCACTAAATCCAGGTGAAAGTGAGATTAGCATATTCAGGTCAATAATTTTTGTAAATCTTGTTGGAGTTTCCTTTCCACTGATCAATATGATATACTGTAGTTTGAGCTACGAAAATAAATCACTATTCCTACAACTAGGATTCTTTAGAATGGCATTCCTTTAGGAAATTCAACTCACTAGACTGCCTTTAATACACTCCAGTCTAATATGTACATCTATTAATGTTAGAATAACCGCAATAGCAGGGCTCTATAGGTAAATAACATTGATAACCTGACCCCATGTATTTGTAGAATATGACATTGAAATGCAGTAGCATTTCAACTTGCAGTTTCCAGAGGATTGGAACAGTTGCCTGGCAACTGAATAAATTCCATCTCCTCCTAAGGCTTCTGTGCTTTTGATTGGGAGGATATTTTATATTATATCTCTTCAAAACTAATTTATGAAGGATTTAACTCAAGCACCTAATTGTTGGGCAGTCCACACCATGCACCTCAGCTGCTATTCCTGACAGATCAGTCATTACTAGCCAGGATCTTGGTACCATTTCTAATTACTCCAGTGAGCTCTGCATTTGACACTATTATTTTCACAATGACATGCATTATTTACATACCCAGATATTCTATTTGTCTTCACAACCTTCGCTGCTTACATTCTTTATCTATTAGCATTTGGATAGATGAACCTTCATGTATGCCACAGTTAAAGAACAGCAGATTGCCAAGACGCAGTCAGTTAGAAATCAATATATTGCATTTCATAGTGTGACTAGTTGAACATTTTTAATATGGTTTGCTCCATTTATCCCTCTATTATGACCTACTCGATGTGAACATAATCAGAGTTCTGAATGGGCTGGATCTTTTGAATAGTGGAGTTGGGGAGACCGGCGAGGAGTGTGTTTGAGTAATCCAAGCTGGAGATGACAAACACATGCATGAGGGTTTCAGCTGCATTGGGGGGTAAGGTGGCAGAGGTGGGAGAAGACGAGGTCAGGGATTGGATGCAGGGGAGGAAGAACAGCTGGGCGTTGAACCGGACGGCTAGATTGCGCACTGGTTCGATGAAACTCAGGGAGAGTACAGGGAGGTTGAGTAGTTTAGATCTGCAGGAATGAAGACATTGATGGGAACAAAGGATATGGTGTCCGTTTTGTCCATGTTCAGCTGCAGGAAGTATGCACTCATCCAGGCTGTCTCTGTATTGTGGGCAGGGCGAAAACCAGACTGCAGGGGCTCGACGAGGGAATGGAGCGAGAGGTGTGACCGAAGTTGACCTACAACAAGGCGATCGAGTACTCAGCACAACCTTTTAATGACAATTGTATCGTTTTCTAATGCACTTAATATTTCTAATGCATTGACTTCTCTCTGGCAGCACACTGCAAAGTGGCTCTCTTGTAGCTACACAAAACATTATTCTTTGTGGATATATATGTTGCAGAAATAGCAGCTGAGACACTTATAAATTCTATCACGGGCTTTCTTAGGTGACCAGCTGGTGGTTTTCTCATTGATACAAATAAAACCAATGCTTTACAGAGAAGTACTCCAATGTTATCTTTGAAGGTCATGATCTTTGAGTGAAATACTTTCAGTGTAACTCAAATCTTTTACTCGAAGAAGTCATAGAATCAAAGAAATGATAGTATAGAAGGACATTATTCATCACATTGAATCTTTGATGGTATCAGCTTCTCTGATGGAGCTAACAAATTTAATCCTAATTGCCTTCTTTTTCACCATTCCCTTTTATATAGAACCATAGAAGAATGCAGCCCAGAATGCCATTCAAAACCTTGGCTCTGTGTTGGCTCTTCTAAAAGCAATTCTTTCAGTTCCATTTATAATAATAATTGTAATCCTTGAATTTGATATAGCACTTTTCATGTCTTCTAGACAGCTCAAAGCATTTCACAGATTTGATTTGGACAGCTTTTTACAAAGTGTATATTTGTGGGCGAAACATGGCAGCCAGTGTCCCACAAACAGTTGTGGATTGAAGTGTTCAATTTATTTTATTATTTTTGTCTTGAGGGATTATTATCAGGTGTCTTGAGTAAGGAAGCTTGCCCAAGGTTTTGCCCTCCTGGGAATTAAATCAAGTCTCTCTTTTGTGAATTGAGTACAGTACTCTAACCACTGAACTACAGGACTCCAAAATCTGCTTTTTCCCAAACCCCATGCAGTTTAATACTTAATAGATATCTATCCAGTTCCTTTTGAAAGCTAATATAGATTCTGCCTCAAACAGTTATGAAGTTATGATAAACCTTTACAAAACACTTGGTTAGGCCTCAGTTAGAATACTGCATTCTGTTCTGGGCACACTTCAGGAAGAATGTCAAGACATTGGAGAGGGTACAAAGGAGATTTACCAGGCTGGTACCAGAAATGAGGGACTTCAGTTTTCAGGAGAGGCTAAAGAAGCTAGGATTATTCTCCTTGAAACAGAGAAGGTTAAGAGGAGACTTAACAGAAGTTTTCAAACGTATGACGGGATTTGATAAGGTGAACAAGGAGAAACTATTTTTACTGGCAAGTGGGTCAGTAACCCAAGGATACTAATTTAAAATAGTAGTTAATAGAAACAGAGGGGAGGTGAGGAGAAATGTTTCGACGCAGCGAGTTGTTCCGATATAGAATGCCTGAAAGGTTGGTGGAAGCCGATTCAATAACAACTATTAAAATAGATGTAGATAGTTATTTGGGGAGGATGGATTTGCAGGGCTATGGGGAGAGAGCAGGGAGTGGGATTGATTTGGACAGCTTTTTACAAAGTGCCGGCACAGACACGATGGTCTATATAACCTGTGCTGTATAATTTTATGATTCTATGAACCACTGCTCCCAGAATGGCATTTCACATCCTAAAAACTGTATATGTGAATGGGTCAACTTCCAACATTCATTCAATTTCATTTTTTGATGTGGTCTAAGCTTCAAAAGGTACTTATGACAAAATATTCTAGGTTGCAATAATGCTCTTCACAAAAAATATTCTATCGACTTCCCTCTTGAATTGGCATTACTGAGGGTGATAACTCTTAATATGTATTATGGAACAAGGTGGAACCATTGAAGAATTCTTCAAGTTATATTGACTATGAAATTTGTCTCTGTTTTCCAGCTGGTTTGGGAAGGTAACGTGAATTTAAAGTGGAAAAAAATCTGGTTGAAAATATTAAAATACAGGACATTGACATTTCTTTCATATTATCTGTATTTCTTTCTTTTTCATATTCTGCTCAATTCTTAAAACAACAACTCATGTTGAGCAAAACACAAAATACTACAGATGCTAGGAATCTGAAAACTCATGTTTGTGGAATACCAGCTATTCCACAAACAGCTGGTAACATTTTGCTGTCTTGTCAATCTTCTTCACCACCTTTGGATGTCGGGCTTTCAGCTTTTCTGCCTCCACCCTTTGGAGCTCCGGAATCCCTCCCCCTCGCCCATTTCTCTTGCACCTTCAAGATCGGCCTCAAGACTTACCTTTTTGTCCATGCCTTCAGCCATCCTTTCATCCCCACCTTCAACCCTCCACCCTTTTAAATTCCAACTCCCAGCTCAGATGAAAACCCTTGACTCTACAGCACTATTGATGATCTTCCGATGTGTGAGGCAGTAAATGTAATTTGCTGTTGTTAGGAGCTTAAGCAAGTAACGGTAAGTATCAAAATGTGCTCTTTCCACTACCTGATTTCACTAAAATTGGGTATTAATCAGAAACGGTATCCCAGTATTGAATGTTTAGCAGCATCTTGGGATGTCGTCCCGACGTGAAGGGCACTATACAAATATAATTTTGTTGTTGTTTTTGTTTATGGAATAACTGCACAAGTATTTTTTCCAGACAAGGTCACACAGACAACTATTAGGTGAATGACCAGTTCTATTTGGAGAATTGTTGCTCTGGCCTTGACACAGTAACATACTTTTCTTCTCTTTTCAAATGGTGTATTTGGATCATCCTGGCCAACTTGTGACTTTCCTCCAAGGTGTGTGTGTGTGCTGCAGGGTGGTGGTGGGGGGGGGGGGAGGTAATTGGTGTCTCCTTGGAGCTGAATTGGTTCCAAGGTGATGTGCCTAGCAATGGAATGTCAGGATTGAGTCAACGCTCAATCTGCGGCAGACTCAATAGCCCATTTCCTGAATCAGGTGGATCCCCAGGACTCCAGCACCCCTTTGGTAACAGATAAGTCAACCGAGTTCATCAGTTGGACTTGGAGGTACAGACCAATCACTGGGAGTAAAATTCTTCCCACTCAGTTCCTGTTAACCCTGGAAGCTAAAGTAGTAATGGGTAAAGTAGAACAAGCAGTGGGAAGCTTGCCAAACAGTGCTTTCAATTGGAAGTTATGCAGTTTTAACTAGTGCACATTTCATTCCAGACACAATTTTAATGTAGGTGGCATACAAATGTTAAATTCTGAGTCTGATTTGGTTAAGTCTTATGCACAGTGATGGGTTTCCACATGTATCAGATGCCCATCTGACAAAACAAAATCCAACTAAGGACAAACAAGATCTCAGTTTAACATCTCATCTGAAGAACAGCACCTCTGACAATGTAATGCATATCCCAAGTCCTGACTTGGGGCTTGAAACCCCCAATATTCTGATCATGGGCAAGATTGCTACCAACTAAACTAAGATGGCACTTGACCAATACGCATCCATACACAACGTTAATTATATTCTACAAAGGCTTCGGGTGTGTGAATTTTACGCACAAAGTGCAAGAACGTAACTCTGGATGTGAGTCATGTGTAAAATGCACATTAAGTGCCGCAAACCATGACTTATCTGCTCCAGCTGCATAAAGATTTGAATCAAGCCCCAGGTCATCAGTGTGGAATCCATTATAGAAAGGAATTTTCTTTTATCTTCAGGGTAGCTCCTAGTACCATAAACTAACCTGGGAAATAGGCAGTTTGTGCTTAAAATCAGTTGCCTGCTAGTCTTTATTACAGGACAATCTAGTTCTTAATAAAAAGTGACATAATAATGTTAAGAGTGGTTGACAAGTGTAAAGATGCCTCTTTGTGAATTTCAGTGCATAATTATAGTTATAAGAATTATAGAGCCCAGACTGCGATAATTTCTGTTATACTCCTAGTTA
This sequence comes from Hydrolagus colliei, assembly GCA_035084275.1. Classification (NCBI taxonomy): domain Eukaryota; kingdom Metazoa; phylum Chordata; class Chondrichthyes; order Chimaeriformes; family Chimaeridae; genus Hydrolagus; species Hydrolagus colliei. The sequence goes on along the minus strand of CM068744.1, from coordinate 46,261,064 downwards.
TTCTGAGTTTATAGGAGTATTTAAAGCATTAATCTGATTTTGTTTTATTATATTTTATTATATTATATTTGGTGAGTAAATATGATAAAATATAGAGACAAATATAAAAATTTGAATTCAGCTTTTACTATTTTGGTTGTTTTTCATTTTCATACCTTATTCATGCATAATGATAAATATTCTAAGCATATATTTCCCCCAGAAAATACGCAGTCAATCCACGTTATAGTATATTCTGTGAAGTGTTTTGAGACATCTCGATGATGTGATAAGGTGCTATATCAAATGCAAAGATTATTATCATTATTGTACAGTATATGATAAACAGATAGATACATAAACTGGAATTTATTATTCAGTGAGCATAGTTTTTACCCTATCATATATTATATATAATATAATCATACCATCTCAAGGAGGAGCTGGATCAAAACTTCCATGTTTTTCAAAGTACAGTATTAATATGAAATGAATGAATGAGATTGGCTTTCTTGCAGGGCAGAGTGATTTTTTGTTAATGTTAATGTCTGTTAATGTTATCAATTTGTCAATGCAAGTAGTTTTGCACACCGCTTCAAATATAGTTATGAAAACAGAATATTGCAGCAACATTTAAAATATGAGTCAAGTAGGTCACTCAAAAGTAACAAAGAAATAGGATAAATATCTTTGTAAAAGAGTTATCGCTAATATCAATTGAGCAGATATTTACAGGAGTTGATTGTTGGCTAGAACAGGGATTTCTTTATATTGCACATTTCCTAGAATATACATTTTGAACATTTTTGGTAATACTATACAATAAATATACAAATGTAATTTGCTTGTTGTTGTTGACATCAAAAAGATATTCTAAAATGCCTATGATTCACACATATATGTAAATATGTTTATATAGACCCAGTTTGTGGAACTTGTATTTAAGATTGGTTGGAGGCATTGTAAATATGCTAAGCCCGTGCAATAAAGAACAGTTACATTGAGGAATGACCACTGGAAATCTGCAGTGGGCTCCCTTTGTTTAATGCGCCAATTTAATCCTTATTTGCCGATTCCCTGCAAAAATATCTACTGTATTAAACTGCTACTTGTTGCTAATTACAGATTTTTTTTTAAAAATACTATTCTACTATAATATGGTAATGATAATTCAAATCATAATTTTTTTGTTTTAAAAAATAACTTAGAAAAAACATGAATGATTCATGAATTTTTAAATTTTAAAGAAAAATTGGAGAGAAACACAGACACATCTCATAATGGATTAGAGGTAATTAACAGTCATCCTGTTCAGTTTAATATAAAAAACATGAATTGCTGGAGAGGTGTATCAAATAAATAAGCAGCTGAAAGAGAAAGATAAATTCAACATTTCAGATGGTGCATGTCATCCATTTGTCTCTATTTCTGAGTCTGCATTGTATTCTGAGTGTAGAGCACTCTGAGACTTTACCCCACATGTAGGGTGCTGTATAAATGCAAGCTGTTGCAGAGGAATGAAGAAGCCATTAATGTCCTTACCATTTTGCAGAGCCCTTAGTTTTAAAAGTCATAAATATCTCCCACTTTTTAAATAAAAATGAATGTCCCTGATTTATGAAAGTCTAACCCTGGTAATTACATCTGGAAAATAAAAATACATCAAATGCCTTCTGCATTGTTCAGAAAACTCTGTGAAGCACTTTAAGATATTTTGATATGGTAATGTATGGTAGCTGCCTTTGCTGTGTGTGCTTAATTAAAGCAACTTTGATTTACTATTGAATTTGGTTATACACACACACACACACACACACACAGTATACAGATTACGTTTTTCTAAATTTTATTCTATTTATTATTCTTTCGATAAAGATATTTGTTGGTACAGACTTTGTGCAACTCTGAAATTCAGCAAAATTCCACAACTATGGATTCCTTTCTATTATTAGTGATACATTTGCACCACTACTCCTGCAGTTGGGTTAAGATACTCCGAAACATGAAGATGGGTTTCCACATGTGTCAGACACCCAGCCAATGAACACAATATTGTGCTGCTAACTTGAAGGCATTTCAAGCTATGCAAGATGATTGCTAAACTGCTAATGCACAATAATCCCGATTGAATCCAATTGCTGAAAAATGTAAAATAAGATATGCCGACATAAAATGTAGGACTGTATCCAATACATTTAAAATGTGGGAGATTCCATATTGTGAGATAAACATTTTTCATCCCATAACTTCAATAGGCCTATGAATTATACATTTGTGAAAACAAGCTATGCAAGTGTAATTTTGTTGTTGGTGGTATAAATTTGATTATTTATTTATAATAAATCAGAAATTATATTGATTTTGAAACAATCATTTTCACTGCATTGAACACACATATTAATTATTCCAATCGTCTTTCTTTTAAGCAGTAAACTGATTGCTGGCTATTCCCACATTATAGATTCACAACACATTTTCACATCCCCTAAGATATATGTTTAAGTTAACAATATTTTGACATAGTGATGCTATTCACATTTACCCTAGAGTTTTTTTTCTCTTTTATCGACGATACACAGTTGCTTTCTTCTAATGGATACAAAAAGCCAAAATAGAGACAGGACACAATAAATATACGTCAATTCACTTTACAGTATAATCTTTTCACGTATTTTAGAAGACGTGAAAAGCGCTATATCAAATGGAAGGATTATTATTATTATAAATAAAATCAAAACAGACAATTCAGTCCAGTCTATGGTTTTGTACATGTTGATCTAACACAGATTCATTGTATTTTACAATTAGAGAGAGTATAGAATTACAATATAAAATTGTCACTTCTCTCTCTCAAATATAAGCACTTTAAAATAGATAAACAACCAAGATTTCTTCTTATAAAAGTAGTTGGTATTTCCTTTCCATAACTATTGTATTCTGATGATAATAATAATCCTTGCATTAGAGATAGCACTTTTCACATCTTCTAGACGTCTCAAAGCATTTCACAGAATATACTGTAAAGTGAATTTACTATATGTAAGTGGGTGAAATTATATTTGATTAAAAAGGGTGAATTTTTAAAATCAATTACTGGAGTCAGAATGATCCTGTTTTAATGATCCATGTTTTAAGCAGATATTTTGCTTTTTACACCTCATAGAGATTGTAATTATTCAATGATAAATGTGAATTCTAAAGACATTCTATTTTTCTTGTGGGTAGGGGCAGGACTTTTCAAGAATGCTTTGTCCTCCTGTGAGTTACACATTCACAGAAGACAATTACACAACCTTGCAGTAAATGGCTATAGAAGATGCAACCAATGCTCTAAAAACATTCCACTTTTTACAAAACCCCTCCCCCTTCCTTTCACCCCCCACCACCATTAAGGAAGGAGCATAGAAATAAACATGTATTCATTTATGTAAAGCTTAAATTCTATTGATATGGCTGTTGCAATTAAGAACATATAAGAACACAGGGAAAAAAACCTTTAAAAAAATTGTTATTCAATCCATGACTGTTTGTGGAATACTGCTGTGCGTAATTGGCTGCCGTGTTTCCCCTACAAAATATACAGTGAATTCACTTTACAAATGAAGCGCTTTCAGATTTCTCAAAGATGTGAGGTGTAAAAATCCTTACATTTGCAAATGTAAGGATTTTTATTTATTAATATTATTCATTGTAGAATTTCTAAATTCCTGAAACATCAAATGTGATGAAAAAAAATACCTTTGGCAGAGTCAATTCTTTAGAATGTAATGCTTACACATTTTGTTGTAACAAGTCAGTTAAGTAATACCCTGCATTAGATTGTAACACCCTGTATCTCAATGAATTTATCGAGCTAGATTTAATTAAGAAACCAGAGCCAACTAACTAACCTTAAAAGCAAAGTTGAATTGCACAGCAGGATTTCCACTTCCCAGTTTTACACTTTGCCCTTGTACATTTCAGTTCCTTCTGATATGCTTTCGGTTTGAACATTAAATGTTAACACTTATAATAATGTCAAAAGATAGTAATGATTTCCATCAACCAATGGATTCAAACATGGAATATTACATTGTGGGAATATAATTTGTAAATAGTCACGACAATTAAATAGGAATCTATTTACCATTCAATTAATTTGTTTACAAATATGCCGTTTTTTAAGCAAGTTGTAGATTCTCGGTATTTAAAATATATGGACACAAGAGCTGACCATTCTGCAAACCCTTATGCTCTCCCTTTTGTGCATTTCTTCAAACTCATTATAAATATTACAGAAAATCTTTTGTAACCACTGGCAGATAAATACAAAGCAATGAACAAAACTGGTGAATACAGATGGGAAAATATAATTTTTTTCCTCGGCATTTTCGTTGCTTCATTTTGGTTAAAAGTATCTCCTCATCAAACACTTTTACTTCAAAGCATACATTATATTAAAAAAAACATGAATGCCATCAGAGAATTCTGCTTCTTTTGACTGTAGCTTCTTTTTCTCCAGCAGTCTCTGCGTGAAAATAAGTTTTTGTTAACCCACCTCTTGTCCCGGATATGAGAGTTGTTATTCTGTCTCCCTTCGCATTCTAGTCCATTGGAATTACACTGGATGAACAACATATGGATGTATAAGTAAATTTTAGGCTAATGTTCAAAGCCATTTCCAGTAAATTACAGCTAACCAACACAATGTACTATAACATTAATAAAGTATGAGGAACAGGAAATAGACTTTGAATAATCTCCAAGCAATGGTTGTCCGACAATGAGCAGAAGTTACTTGAAGAGGCCTAATTTTGTATTATCATTTCATGTGAATACAATTGAACTCTGTCATCAAGTTCAAAAGGTATTTTCAAATTGCTAAAATTAATAAATTACCAGAATTTCAGAGGGAACCTAAGACTTGTGCAATTGACTTTTCATTATGTATAATCACCATCATCCTCATTATCATAAACTGTAGGTGAATAGCTTAACAACTCCTGTAAGATTATTTAAATTATATTCTTGATTCTGAAAGCCCATTCTGCTGTAAAATAACTTAGTTCATTAGTATGGTCTTCCTGAGATAAATGGGTAAAAATACAGGAAAATGCTGCCATAAATAATTATGAATGGCTAAGCTGTCAGATAGTCAGATCAACTAAAAGACCAATTATTCTGATGATACACAGGTTGTAAAGCTGGTTAGAGTAGATTTCAGTATTGACATTAACCCTTTTCGGTGACTGGAATCTCTGCAGTATTGCAGAGCCAATTAGTATAATAAAGGTCTTTTGGATTTCACATGCGTATGCACACTTAGAATCATTTGTCCTTACCTGTTCTGCCTAACCTAATTTTTTTTTACATCTTTGAATAAATGAGGCCCTGACATACAAACAGAGAGGCAGACAGACAAGCTGGCACACAGACAGGCAGACAGTGTAAAGATGGATTTACCCAAAACATTTGGAATAAAATGCCGCTTGGAGGCAATATGAAAATTAGAAAATCAAAACATCCAAAGTAACACTAGAAACATAAAGCTGCTGAATCAATTTAAAAGATGAGACGTTTGATTTTATTTGAAGAAAAATATCTGTCTCGTGGGACATCCCCTGCTTTAGTTCGACTGAAGCTAATAATAAAAAGGAGGCAGATTTAGGGGCGGAATTCACCCTTATTGGCCTGGAATGCTAGGGGGATGGATTCACCCAACAACTATCAAAATTATATTGTACAAAATCGCTATACAGTATTTACTGCTTAACATTCAAGAGACGCTGAATTACTTTTATAGCCAACAACCCAGGGATAGTAATGAAAATGACAACCATATTTATTTATACAGCTATCTGCAAGAAGTTTCAACAATGTTCATGAAACCTTCTTTGTTGTGTTTACAATACATCAGGTTTCTGATACTCTGAGATGGTCTGAGGTGGTCCTTATCCAAAAATGTGTTTATCCTTGAATATATTGAAATGGTTACATATAAACATAATTCTGTCTCTTGATTATACGGTAGAATTGGACAACTTAATTCCTCTGATTTATGCATTCTGTGGAAAGTAGTTGCAGTTTCTTCAATATGTTTTCAAATATGATTAACACATAATTTCAGGAGCACTCAATGTGGTGAATTCTGCATTTCAAATACTGTAAGTCTAAAACACCTATGATCCTTGGTACTGTGATACCTAGATGTGCTTATTGGATGTATTGTTTTGTATCTAGTTGTTTAGAAGAGATCTTTTTTGAATAACTCAAGTCTCTGGAATGGATATTATATAAAAACAAAAGAGCTGGTCATTTGAATCAAAGCAAACACATCCAAGATAAAAATAATAATCCTTGCATTTGATATTGTGTCTTATCTCATCTTTGAGAAGCCTCAAAGTGCTTCAGAGAATATACTGTAAAGTGAGTTGACCATATATTTTATGGGCGGAACTTGACAATCCAAGCAATAAATGTCCTCGCAGTGAATTCTTGTGCTTGAGATTACAGTAAATTTAATAAATTAAATTCATGAAACACGATTTCTGTAAACTGTGGAAACAATTTGCAAAATACGCGTGACTACAATGTAACTGAATGGAAAGAACAGCAAAATAATAAAGAGAACATCACTACGATGATGGATTCTTTCAACATCTTTTCCAGGTTTTAGGTGAACATTAGAGATTGCATGGCATGACTGGAAAATGTGAAGTGAGTTTCTGCCAGTAAATTTCTTCCAGCCAACAATCTTTTTGCTAAGTGTAAGTCACAGAATTGTTCTGGACTGACAAATGCTGTCTTCTTCCTCTCTCCCTCCAGATGATCGCTTACCTGTTGCACTCACTCTGAACATCTCACTGCCTCTAGGGTGACCACATGTATATTCCAGCTTTTCTCCTATATGTTGTGGAGTGTCGTCAATAATAACTGAACACAGCTTCCAATTAACTCTGTGCCGCACTTTAAATGATTTGTCCCATAAAATACATAAATCACATTGTCACATCGTCATATCTCTTTGTGCAGTTGGAGAGATACAGGAACAATTTGTACATTGGTGAGACTTTGACTATGAGATTAGTGTTCATATGGAAGAAGGACAGTGTGTTCACCAAGGTTCTCCTTTGGCAGTTAACACAGGCTTCTGTGACACAGATGCTGCTGCTATAGCAAGTGTGTTGTGCGATATTCAGAATTGTACTGCTAGCTGTACACCACTGTGTATTTTAATGTTAATTTCACAATGCATTTTGTTTTCAGAATGTGGAGTCCTGTAGCTCAGTGATTAGAGCTCTCGCCTTGCAAGCAAGAGATCTGGATTCGTTTCCAGGCAGGGCAAAGTTAGACAAGTTTCCTTACTCTGCATATGTGATAATAATCCCTCAAAAAAATAATAAATTGGTCATTTCAATCCACGACTGTTTGTGGGATACTGCTGTGCTTAATTGGCTGCCCAGTTTCTCCCACAAATATACAGTCAATTCAGTTTACAGTATATTCTGTGAAGTGCTTTGGGACATCTAGAAAACATGGAAAGCGCTCTATCAAATGCAAGGATTATTACTGTATTATTATTATTACACTGATACAGCACCATTAAATTGTAAGCATATGGTTTTCAATACAAAAGAAAACACTATTAAATGATACTTTGCTCTCTTCTTTGAAGTCCTGAATTCTCTAGAGCTTCCTATGAGTTGCACATACCTCCCAATAAGTGCGCATAACCCCCAGAACATATAGTCAAGATCATTTTGTTTAATTTTTAAAACATTAATTTGTTTAGCACCTTTCACATTTGGCAGACATCTCAGTCCTGTGATGTCTTCACAGGATTTACTGTAAAGTGTAGTGACTGTGCATTTTGTCGGTGAACCACATATTTTGAAGTGAGAATCAATATGATTGTACATTGTGAGCCCTGCTTTTATCTTTTCTTTTACTAAATATTTATTTTGTATGATTGAACAGCCAAGGAGAGCTAACATCTATGCTCTCCCTAGTCAAAATGTACATGTTTGCAGATTGACTCCAAGGCTTCAGTCCTAGGCCACTCAATAGATAGCACACACTTTGTATGTACTTTGTAAGTAGGAACATGGAAATACAGGAACAGGAAAAACAGGTAAAGATATCTTCCACTGGTTTATTAGATCTTGGCAGATGTTTCAATCCCACTGTCCTGCCCTTTCATTATATTTCTTAATAATTGTCATATTTCAAAGGACTTTTATAATGAATTGCTAAAATACAAATGGAATTATGGTTATTGCTCTCAGTAATTATTCATAATTAATGCTAAGTGCAGTGACTGCTTTGGGGGGAAAATACAGCGGAAATTTTGTGCACAGAATGTCCCACAAAGAGCTGTGAGTTGAATAACCAATTTATCAGAAGGATTGTTGAACAAGATACTGGGAGAAACTCCATTTTTATAGTGTTATTTACTTGAACAGACAGACATGGGCCTTGGTTTAAATTTTTACCTAGAAAGACAATTGAAGGTTCCCACTGCACTTCACCAGAGTGTCAGCCTAGAGTACGAGATCACATATTGCGGGGCTTGAATCTACAACAATTCAACCAAAAAGTGAGAATTCTCCCTTCTGTGCCAAGCTGATGCTACATGTTGGATCTATTCCTACAAATCCTGGATCAGAGCTAATTTTCTCCAATTGAACATCAATAAGACCAAGGTCCTCCTGATAAGCTACTGTCAGTTCCTCCACACTTCCATCAAACTGAAATTAGTCCTGTGGAGGTACATGAGGAGGCCTACTCCAAATATCTAAGAGGAAATCTAGCGTAAAAATAAATTTTCCAGGACTCCACTTACAAATGAAAACTCAGACTTTCCTGTAGCTTTAAATCTCTATACAGCCATAGGGGCTGAATAATGATGACCATCGTAAGAGATGTAATTGTGTGACATTTAACTGAATGGATCATGATAAGTGACACTGGGCATGGATTTAGCAACTACAAATCATGCCTGATAAATCTATTGGATTTTGTTTTGAGAATGTCACATCAACTGTGGACAAAATAAAATACAGTGGCTGTGGTATATTTGGTTTTACAGAAGCTGTTTGATAAGGTCCATCACAGTATTTGTCAGTGAGTGATAGGGACATAAAAGTGTGGGGCAGAAATAAATAGAAAAGGGTAATATTGTAGAACTATGTTCAAAATCAGCAGATTGTCAGGTTTGCAGACAACGTGAAAGTACATGTACAGTTTTACCATGGTGGACATACGGTTGTTATAATAATACTGTAATCGTAATAATAATAATCCTTGCATTTGCTTTAGCAACTTTTCACATCGTTGAGACACCTCAAAGCCACAGACTATGGCTCACAGAATGTACTGTAAAGTGAATTGACTGTATATTTTGTGGGCGAAACACAGCAGCAAATTGTGCGTAGGAGTGTTCCACAAAAAGCTGTGGATTTATTTTTATTTGTTGAAAAAATTATTATCCCTGCCAAAGTGATCCACTCGACTAACAACCGGGTTCCTACTGACTGCCAGGTAAACAAATGTGTGTGGAGTAAGAAAACGTGCCCAGAGTTTCGCCCTGTCCGGGAATCAGACCCATACAGTATCTCTCATTTGTGAGACGAGTGCTCTAACTACTGAGCTACACAACTTCACCTATTGTGGAGGAAGAGCAAGAGAGAAGCCTTAGCACTCATCAAGCAGCACCTAATACTCTCCAGAAATAAGTAAGTAGGGTGCTTCAATCCAATGAGAAAATGCAAATGCTGTTCCAAACAGGAATTTTTCATGTGTAAGTGACACACATTGAACTCTCAATCTGGTTTGGATAACCTTAAATTAAAGATGGTGATGCATGTTGGCATATGTTAGACACCCAGCTGACCAAATAAAAAAATTGTTGAAGAAAATTCTACTCTGTACAGATTTGTGGATAAAACAACCATCTTTAATCATAACCAAAATTCACAAAAACAAACTGTAATGTGTGTAGAGGTCACTGAGCTATATGTCCTCACAAGTTGGTCCTTTGCTTCAATGAAGTCTGGTAGCTCAGTGGTTAGACCACTCACCTCACAAGTGAGAGGACCTGGGTTCAATTCCTGCACAGGGAGAAACCTTGGGCATTTTCTTTACTCCATATATCTCTGCTTACCTATCATAAGTAGGAACCCAATCATTAGTCAATTAGCAGATCGATTTTCTGGGGGTAACAATTCCTTAAAAAAAAATTGTTCATATTCGGCTGTAGGATGGTGACTACAATCCTACTTTGCCTCCTCCAGTATCGACTCCAGGTCTGCTGATGTTGTAGCAGCTTGTCTGATAGACATGAGGGCATGGATGATGAGTGCAAACCTCCTGCAGCTGAATGTGGTCAAGACAGAAGCCACAGACTATGGCTCACATCTTCACTCCTGCAGAACTAAACTCCTCAACCTCCATAGGCTCTCCCTCAAACTCACCAAACCAGTTGGCACCTCCACTCAACTGGCACCGGCCTCCTGTTCGTCCCTGGTGCCTTCCGCTCCACTATTGGAGGTTGCACGAAGCTCTGGAAATCTCTCCCTCAATCCCTCCATCTTGCCCCTCTTCAAGTTCAAGTTCAGCAGAAAACCTTCCTTTTCGACCTTTCTTATGGTCATCTCTCCCTCCTTGGAATCAGGCTCGGCCACTCTGGGACGCTACCCTGCGTGGTGGGTGCTATATAAGTGCAAGTCATTAAAATAATGGTCAATCTATTGCAAAACTCTTTAACTCAATTTGGACATCTGCTATTCACAAAGGTAATGCATAGAATTTATATGTTTTGACAAAGACTCTTCCTTAAATTTTTTAATGGTCAAGTTTCTTTTGTTATAGTTGGACAAATCTACGTTGCGGCAAAAAACAATGAACTATATATGTGTTATACATCAAGTTGCCATCTTCCCGGCATAATATGGAGAATGATAGAATATCGTTATACAAGTACTGTATATAAGAAGTATTAACTTTGATTCCTTCCTGAATACCTCTTGTGAAAATTATGACAATTATGGGTAAGTCCTTTCAAGTGACAAATGGAGTATTTGTGGAGTCCCATAGATCAGTGTTTAGAGCATTCACCAAGCAAGCGAAAGATCTGGGCTCGATTCCCATTAGGGCAAAACCGTGGGCAAGTTTCTTTGCTCAATATGCCTGATAATATTCCCTCAAGAAAAAATAATAATAATTTGGTTACTTCAATCCAAGACTGTTTGTGGGACACTGCTATGCGCAATTGGCTGCCGCGCTTCGCCCACAAATATAGTGAATTCACTTTGTAGTATATTCTGTGAGACATCTAGATAACGTGAAAAGCTCTATATCAAATGCAAGGATTCTTATATATTATAGAGTCTGAAGAGGCAATTTGGGTTATGTGGTTTGAAGAAAATTAAAACTGATTTAGGTGATGAATCGGAATAAAATAGTTTGTAACCCATATAAATGGATCCAGTTATCTAGATTATGGAGGAATACGTTGGTTAGATCAAACTTTTTTTCTGTTTCTAAATTATCACTTAATTTATCTTTTCTGTGTAACTAATATACATACAAATACAGTAATTACTGCTGTTGAAGATACTAAAGATACACTTGTCTCCAATCCGTTTATGTCAACATCCCATGTCCTCCGAATGTGAAAAGCTCTATGCAAATGTAACGTTGTTGTTATATCGACAAAAAAGTGAAGTCTTGTCTCTTCTCCACACATTAACATTAAAAACTTACCATCTATGTTGAAAACAACATGAACTGTGACACACTTATGTCGACAAATAGTTTAGGTCCTCAACAGTATTAAAGACATTACCACTTGTGTTCACAGTGAACTCTTGTACGACTATTTTTTAAAAATGAACAAACTTTATGTAAATAAGATAATAAAAATAAATGGTTCAGGAATTGTAATTATTGATAATCCTTGCATTTATTGATATAGCACCTTATTATTTTTCTAAATGTCTCAAACCATATCACAGCATATACTGTAAAGTAAATTGACTGTATATTTTGTGGATTAAATATGTATGATTTTTTTTAAAAAATCAATGAAAATCAATACAATATATACTGTGAAATTTTAATCACAGAATATCTATGGCTCGCTTCTGATTACATGTGTCCACAAAATCTGAATAGTCCCTAACATGCTGATATAAGTTGGTAGGTATACAGGAGAGACTGTCATCTCGGGTAAAATATTAACCTATATTAGGTTAATACCCCCTAATTAATACCCCCTAGGTTAGGGGGTATTAATAATTTATAAAATATTTAAATAAAATTATTTGTAATATCTTGTGTTATAATGGAAAGACAGTGGCCTGTGGAATATATAGGACAGAATGTGATTTAAGACTATTTATGACAGCATAAATCACTATTAATCTGAGCAAAGCATGTGGATTTCAGAATCCTGTTGGTTCAGGAATTTTCCCTGTTACAGAACAGAATCCGATGGTGCTCTCTATCTGTTAACAAAAGTTACATTGAATAAAATATATTCATATTCACAGTAATGTGTTTACTGCATTTTTTCTAAAGACTATTTTCAAGAGTACAAACTTCCCCAGGCTTTAATTCACAAAACCCAACAAAGACTGATGTCAAAACACACCCATTAACAACAACAAATTAAATTTATAGAGCGCCTTTCACATCGGGAGGACGTCCCAAGGCGCTGCACAGGAGGCGTGTGACCCGAGCTGAGAGGGGAGTGTTTGGGAAGGGGTGAAACACGAAGGGGAGGTAAAAGAGTTCGGGGTGGAACAAAAGGCACGATCGAAGAGGAAAGTCTTCAAACCGGCCTTGAAAGAGGAAAGGGAAGAAACGAAACGGAGGGATTGAGGGATGGCATTCGATAGGGTGGGAGCGGAGAAACTGAAGGCCCGGCCTCCGATGGTGGGGCGGTTCGGGCGGGGGCTTGGAGCAGGCCAAGTCCTGTTGAACGGAGGGTGGGCGTGTAGGGGGAGAGTAGATCGGTTAAATAGGGCGGGGCAATTAAAATGCATCACTGTATGTAAGTATGCATTTCACTCACAGTTCCTCCCTTTTTGTACAGCTCCCATACCTGCTTTTCCTCCTTGTGCTGACATCTCTTAATTCCATCTATACTTTGGTTGGTCCCTTGCATTCACAGTCCTTGGTTCTTCGCTGTCACTGTTGGCAAATAGTGTCACAACACTTTCAAGGCCAGAAACAATAAAACAAATGTGATATCTCTCCATTCCCTCAAAAATGTTGATATGGTACAAAATTAATCCTATTGCTATTGAAATCCCAATTACATTATATTCCATGTATCTATAGCATCAAATCAGATTCTTTAACAATCGTGCAAAAAAATCCCTACAGGGAAATAGGGTCTCATTCACATAATTGGAATATCTAACATCAACCAGTGAGAATAGAACATTGCTCTGATTCAATTTACTTTATTAACAATAATAGTCGTTGCATTTGATACAGCGCTTTCCACATCTTCTAGATGTCTCAAAGCACATCACAGAATATACCGTAAAGTGAATTCAGTATATATTTTTGCAGGGGAAACGTAGCAGCCAATTACACACAACAGTGTCCCACAAACAGTTGACCAATTTAAGATATTTTTTCTTGAATTATTATCAGGCGTGTGGAGTAAGGAAACTTGTCCAAGGTTTCACCCTGCCTAGAATGGAACCCAGGTCTCTCACTTGCGAGGCAAGTGCTCTAGCCACTGAACTACAGGACTCCACTTTGGGAGCGCAGTTCCCACAAGTCACTAAGGAATACTATTAATCAATGCTGCGAATTATGTTGACTGTTTTAGGAAATGCAGCTAGAGCTATAAGTTAATTACTCTCCCGCTGATCACATAGAAACAGAAGTAAGCCATTCAGCCCCGAGAGCCTGTTCCACCATCTATAAGATAATGCTTAACTTGTACCTCACATCCAATTACTCGCCCTTGCACAGTATCCCTTAATATCCTGAACTAATAAATATCTATACACCTCAGTCTTGAAAATTAAAATCGATCCAGTATCCACAGGCTTTTGGGGATAGAGTTCCAGATTTCCACTACCCTTCGGGTCAAAATACTGCCTCCTAATTTCATTCTTAAATGGACTAGCTTTCATTTTAAGATTGTGCCCCCTTATTCTGGATTCTCCTCCAAAGGAAATAGTTTCTCCCTATCAATTTCTCCTATTATTTTTAAAACCTCAATCAGATCACCCCTCAACCTTCGAAACTCAAGGGAATAGAGGCCAAGTTTATGCAATATGTCCTCACAAATTAACCCATGAAACCCTGATATAATTCTGGTGAAGCTTTAACCCCTTCACAGCCAATATATCCTTCCTGAGGTGCGGTGCCCCAAACTGAAAACAGTACTGCAGTCTCTATTATTGAAAGCATCATTTTCTCTCCTTTATATTCCAGCCCCCTTCAAATAAAGGCCAACATCCTATTAACCATTTTTTTTAATAACGTTTTATATCTGTGAGCTGGTTTTTAGTGATTTGTCTACATGGACACCCAAATCCCTTTGCTCTTGCACAGTTCTTAGTTTCTCACCATTTAGAAAATATTCAGTTTTGCTTTTTTTGTATCCCTGGTGGATGACCTGACACTTACCCACATTAAACTCCATCTGCTACAGTTTTGCCTACTCACTTAAATGTCTAAATCCCTTTGTAACGCTCTGCTCCCATCTATACAATTTACTGTGCCTCCAAACTTTGTGTCACCTGCAAATTTGGATTCAAAACTCTCAAGGGGCCGAATGGCTTACTCTTGCTCCTCTCTGCTCCCACACTGTGGAACTCCATCCTGCAGCCCCTCCGCCTTGCTTCCTCCCTTTCCTCCTTCAAGGCTGGTCTCAAGACCTTCCTCTTCGACCACGCCTTCGGCTCCCCCACTAACTCTTCCCCCTACCCCAACCCTCCGCACCCCCACACCACTCCACACCCACGCTCGGGTCCCGCCTGACATGTTCAGCACTTTGGGACATCCTCCCGACGTGAAAGGCGCTATATAACTGCAATTTTGTTATTGTTGTTGCTCCTAATTCTTATGTTCATATATACATACATGATCCTACATTTCTCTGTCTTATGTACCTCATCTGATATCTTCTCTAAATAGCTAGAATTATAGAATTTTACATTCAGTCCATCCTACGCACTGGTTTACTGTATGCCTACCCTTTGCCTCCGTCTCTCCACATCATTTTATATTTTTCCTCCTCAAATATTTGCCTAATTTCTTTTTAAAATTATGAAATTATTATGAAATCTGGTTCAATCATCATTGTTTGTATGGCATTGCATATATCAATAACTCCATAGCCCCTAAACAAAAAGTGAAAAAGAGGGCTTCTCCTGGTGTCTTGGCCAACAATCATAAAATATTACATCATAGGAGGCCATTCGGCCCATCGTGCCTGTGCCGGTACTTTGGAAGAGCTACCCAATCAGTTTCCCGCTCACCCGTTCTTTGCCCATATTATTACAAACTTGTGCTTTTCAAAACCTTTCTAATCCCCTCTTGAAACTTGTTATTGAATCTGTTTCCACTTTCAGGTAGTGCAAAATTAAATTGATCATTCGCCCCATTGATGTTTATAGGACGCTGCTATGCACAAATTGACTGCCTCATTCACCTACAAATAAACAGTCACTGCAGTTTATACTAAATCCTGTGAAGCACTTTGAGATATCCTTCCAATGTGAAAAATGCTGTATCAAATACACTATTATTATCTTCAAATGGGTTCTGACCTGTAAGCTTAGAGTTTCAGTTTGTTTACTGATATGATTATGGTAGATTGCAAATGACTTTAATGGCAAAATTAGAAGCCAAGCATTACTTATGGGTCTCATTTGCAGGTTCAATGACACCGATAATCTATAGTTGATGTCCAGATAGTTTAGAGAATACTACAGTGTGACAAAATTAACCTCTGTGACTTTAGCACCTTCTATCTGCTATCATTTTCAGCAGTCAATTCCTCATTGCAACACATTTATTATTTGTTATCAGTTTCAGAATAACAAGCTAAAATGCAACAATACGATGATTCTATATTTGGCTGAATATCCAAGCTATCACACCTTGAAGATAATGGGTTAAGATTAGATGCCTAGATTTTTAGATATGTAATTTGACAATGTTTGTGTAGAGCTGCCTGCATCTATATTGCACCATTATTTTTGTAACCACTTTTGACATGTTTGAAAAGCAAGTTCTATTGTACCTCACCATCTGCATCAAGGTTAATGTTTTACATGTGACTTTGATTTGCTGTGGTTACCTACAACATTCTTTTGTTCAGTTTCAATTCAGTTTAATTCAGTTTCATTAAATAAATTAATTGATTTTTTAACATTTTTTTATAAAGATACTGTTGGTGGAACAGAAATCCAAAAGAAACACAGCGTACAACATCTTCTGTTACATTTTTCTCTTTTGTTACATTCCTTCACCACATACAGGTTGAGCACACGTTTTTTGGGATGCTCCCTTTAAAACAGTCAGGGGTTGCCCCTGTGTGCACTACATCCATGTGCTCGCCTGCACACACGCTTGCTGCTTTCAGAAGGTGCCCTAATGTGCACAGTACACACACATGTGTGCCATTCATACATATTTGTGTTGTTCTATGTTTACATCTTGGAGGTCCTTCTGTACATTTATACGGTTACCCTCACGTTTATTTTAGTCATAATTTTGGATGCGCTCGTGGATTACCTGCTGGGTGCACACTGAGTGGTTTGTGTATAAATGGCTCCTTCCAGGTGAGGCCCCATCTGGCCTTTCTGGCCTTTGAGCTGAGCTTCACCTTGTTCCTCAGTACATAGTATCCGATCCTAACTTGTGCTGGCCTGAGGCCTCTCTGTCCCCTCATTCATCACGTCCAGACTTGACTATGTCAACGCGCTGCTTGTCAGCTTTCTCAACTCCTCACTCCAAGGCAGCAGATCATCCAGAACTCTGCAGCCCGTGTCCTCTACCGCTCCAACCTCTGTGACCCCATCTCCCCCATTCTCGCCTAACTCCACTAGCTCTCCATCACACAGAGGATTCAATTCAAGATACTGGTTCTCACTTTTAAAACCTTCCATCCCTTGCCCCATCCCTACCTCTGCGTCTTCCTAACCCACTACCAACCTATCCGCTCCCTCCTCTCAGTGGGCGGGCTCGGGCCTGCTCCATGTCCCCCGACCCACCCTCCCCACCATCGGCGGGTAATCCTTCAGCCATTCTGCCCCCTCCCTAGTGCTCGGATTTCTGATCCCGAGAGTTCTAATGATGACCCCAAAATCCTTATAAGTATAAGTAAGTTTAATGTTTGATACAGGTATAAATCATAGATTTCAAATATAGTTATTAGATACCGTAATTAGAATACAAGGTGATAGTCTTAAGATATACTAATGAGGGTAACGAGCATAATTATAAGTCACACAAAAGATATATAAGTATACTACCAGCTTCACACTGCACTCAGCTGAGAAGTCATGAAGAGGTCCGCTCCCCTAACTCACAGCTGGAACCACTGCAGCCTTGCCTGCTCTTCGAGCCTTGTTCTCTACATTTCCTACCTCAAAACTTCTTCAATTATACTCTTTTCGACCCTCACCAATAGATTGATTCCGTGAGACAAAGTTCTCTGTCCTATCTCGAAGATGATGGAGTATCTACCCTTTCTTATGAACCGGGGTCAGGGTCCCATACTCCAGTCGTTCCCTGCAGAATGCAGTCTGGTCCTGGCCGAAAATATGTACTTTCACTATGTTTATACATTTGGTTGTTATATTTGGATACAGAATGATACATGTTATGTCTAAACCTGTTTTTATCAACACTAGCCTCCTTCAAGTTTCACCTCAAGACCCTCCTCTTCGACAGTTCCATCCACCCTTCCCTCCACCCTCCCTGATCCCGACCCCAGCTCTTAATCCAGTCTTAATCCACTCAAAGACCATCTTTTCCAGGATCTAACGCTCTACATTCGGTAGTGAAATTAACACTACAGCATTATGATCCTGCATTGTTCAATTCACATGTAAATTTGGTCGGCATCTGTTCTGAAATGACCTTTTGCAGTTCCCCATCAAATGTACAGTGCAGGAGAATTCAAATTTAAAATAGATCAGTCAGGCACTTTAAAAGTCTTACTGTGTTGCACAAAAAATGATTGCTGGGCTAATATTATTCTGGTCTTACAGCTCAATGCATTTTATTTTCATCATGGTATTGGAATAAATGGGTTATATTGCCACCATAATGCTGGCTCTGCACCAATTTGCAGCCGGCAACCTTGCAAAGGCAAGACTAAGTCAGATTGGACGAGAGTAATACGGCCCCAAATATTTTTAAATACATCAGAAGTCCATGACCCTATCACCACTAAGCATCCCTTCTTGATGCAGTATGCATCTCACATTTGAAAGCGTCAACAATTTCTGGCTGGCTGGCTTGATATTGAGGCATGTTCTATTTTCTTTCCGAAAGGCCATGTCATTCTTATACAACTTAATCAGTGGCTACGTACAGAAAAGCAAAAGAGAACACTGCAACATTCCTGATCATTTTAATGAGGACCCCTGGCTATTCAGTCATTGAGGTATAATTGACTTGCTCTTCTCTTATTTTCATAATAGACACTCCAACCTAGACCATGATTATTTTGCTATAAGAAATGTCAAGAAGAATTTGAAGTTTTACGAGTGTTCCCATTAAAACTGAAGAGATGCCACCCTGTCTTTTTTTCATGAGCTGCCCTCATTGGGTTTTGGGGGCTCATTATGCAGATTGAAGATGCAAATGACAATGCACCTACCACGGTGTATTCCCTTATATATGCAGTTTGTGACGTCACCTCAGTGGCATGAAAGCTTGCCTCACGTTCAGCCAGCCTGCAAACATTTGCGAAAAATATTTCCCTTCAAATTGTGGAGTTCTGTAGTGGAGTGGTTAGAGCACTCGCCTCGCAAGCGAGGAGACCTGAGTTTGATTCCTAGGTGGGATGGAACCTGAAGCAAATTTCCTTACTGAACATGCCTCTGTTAACCTAGCAATAAGTAGGAACTGGGTTGTTAGTCGATTTGGAGGATGGCTTTCCAGGATACTAATCCTTTTGGTCACACAATCCACAAATGTTTGTGGAACACAACTGTGTGCAATTAACTGCTGTGTCTTGCCCACAGAATATATACTTTAGTCAATTCCCTTTAGAGTGTATTCTGTGAAGTGCTTTGAGGCATCTCGGCAATCAATAAGATGATATATCAAATATAAGGATTCTTATTATTATTTGAACTTCTGGGTTTTTTGTCACTAGTGAGGTTAAAGTACAAACCATGTTTCATTTGTATCCGCAAGCTATCACTGCTCAGTTGGGTGGCAGCTTCCAGTGAAAATGATTCGATCAATAAAATGATAGACAATTGAAAGGACTGTACCACCATCTTGGTGAGTAAGTGAGACGAATGTTTGATGGACGATGTTTTATTTTGAAACGAAAGTTTTCCTCATGGAAAGAGAGAGGTTCAAACGTGGCCAGGCAAGAGAAAATCAATGATTAAAATAATCTTAATTGAAAAAATGTAACCAACAGAAAACTGTTTATTTTTAATTTCTTCAGATTATTTGTACAATATTAAAACACAGCAAGTTGCATAGTACCGCTAATGATATCATCATTTCACTGCATATTACAACAAATAAGAGGTGAGTTCATTTATTCCTTGGCCATTAATGAGATTTTCAGCCTGTCTCCTATGCTCTTAACTTTTTTAGCTCAGTCTTTGACTAATGGTGGCATGATTTTACAATGTGTGACCATCATTAAAGTAATTACTACAAGCTCTAGTAGTTGCAGGCTAGTTCCTGTGTAGGCAGATTGATTTAGATAATTTTTCTCTAGTACAGTACAGGGCAGAAATTATTCGGCAACTAAATGTTATATTCATATTGTGACAGCGGTCAAAACCCGTAACATTATTCTTTGTGAATATTCATGGATTGCAATAATAGGTTGAGAAAGATACATTAACTATCAGCCCTCGGTATCAACTGCATTGTCACCTTGGGTGATTATGTATCTTTAATGTTTTGAATTAAAGCAGCACATATACAGCTATAAAATTCAATCCCTAAACATAAATGTGATCTGCTTCTGTGATGTAATCTTTCATCATTACTAAACCTTCAATTAACATCACATTATCTCTGCAGCTTGAGTAGTTTAATTGCAAGTCCTCTCTTCTTATATGGACTTCGGAAAGTTGAAAGATCAGAACAACACTGTTTCCCTCTAATTAGCGATAAACAGGGAATCAGGTCAATGTAATGAACACAGCCAATTGGGGTTGGTTACACCAATCTGGTGCTGAGTCAAATGTCAAGGTCAAATGTTCTGTTTAAAAAAATCCAATTAGTCTGCTGATATAGTGTGCAGCATAAGTAATTGTAATTCATAAGGTCAATCAGTATTTATATCTTTGAAGTGCAAAGGGAATGACTATATTGGACGTGGAGATCTTCCCATATGTTCTTCGCATTTTAGTATCAGCGCAACTAAACAATGAAGGAGAAGCGACCAATATTTTATGGATGTTAAGGTAGTGACCTTGTTTCTGGTCACCAATGAAAGCCTTGTTTATTTGCTTATTAGTCACTTATTGTGGTACAAATTCATTACCTAGATGCATGTTGATAAATTGAATACATTCTTGTTTTCCAATTGACAAGACATTTTTTTGGGGGAAAAAAAATCCCTCACAGATCTAATCCAGTTTTTAATATGGTAATTTTTAAACTCTTCCTTTCCTTAAACCTCTAAACAGCATTTTTCCGGCCTTCCTTTCTCACTGTAGTAATTTACTATCTTCCTAAAAGTCTCCTCATTATTCATTATGTGGCTATTTGGGACGTTTATAAGTGAATACTCAAAGTATAGTTCAAAGCTGTGAGTTTGTTTTTGCTAACTTTTATTTAACACTTTGAATGTATTACTATTTGAAAGTTATTTATCAGAATTTTTAAAAAATCATTTATTTTAAAAATGACTAATAATAATAGTAATACTTGCATTTGATATTGAGACGTCTCAAAACGTCTCACAGAATTTATTGCTTAGTGGATTTACTGTGTATTTTGTGGGCAAAACAGCATGAAATGTCCCACAAACAACCATGAAGTGAATAACCAATTCTATTTGTGGATTTATTGACGAAGACAATGAGAGAAAGTTCCTTCTCTTTTCAAAATAGATCCTTGAGAACTTTCATCTAGCTGGTCCACCTGACAGCACCTTGGTTTAAAGTATCATCTAAAGGACACCTCCAACAATACAGTGCATTGCCTCTCTGCAGCATTGTATTGGAAACCACATGAATTCAAATTGTTACCAACTGAGCCAATCTGACAGCTTCCTGCACACTGCAGGAACTATAGGTGGGATTTTATAGACACGTAAATTATATTTGTCTTGTGTCTTGTAAAAACCTATAGTTTTTATTCAAATTCACTGTTTTATTTTTAAATCATAAAAAGGATTAGGAATATAAATATAAAAATCAGTTGGTTTTCTGTTGAAAATGTACTATTATACAATCCGGTCTCAAGACCTTCCTCTTCGACCGCACCTTCGACTCCCCCACTAACTCTTCCCCCTCTCCTACTCTCTTTCCCCTTCCCCCTACCCCAACTCCCCGTCCCCGTTCAGGTCCCGACCTGACTGTTCAGTGCTTTGGGACGTCCTCCTGACGTGAAAGGCGCTATATAAGTGCAATTTTGTTATTGTTGTTGAATTAAGGGCTTTGTCTACTTTGTTGCAATAATTTTTTCTAGTAAATATACATAACATATTTATATTGCAATTCTTGCAATATAAAATGTTCATGATGCAAATGATGTACATCTCTGGCTTTCATTAATCTGCAATGAAATTGAAAGTTGCAGAAAGCTATTTTGAGAGTAACAATGAATTCTAAACCACAATGATTTCACATGTGTTTCTTTCTGGTCAGGTGGCTGTCTTATTCTTGTTTAAGATTATCAAGCCAGAGACTGAAAATGGGAGGTTTGGGATTGAACAACCCCTTGTAAAAAAAGTACTATGGTACTACCACCATTACCATAGTACTGTTTTTTGCAAGGGACAACTTGTACATACATAATGACTTACAGGTTGGAAAACATTGCAATGCATTTCAAAGAGTAGCAATTGTGTAGAGTGGAAATGGGGGTTAAGGGCAAGAGAGGAAGAAAATAGCCTCAGGTACAGTACAACATAATTCTAAATACTTTCATTAGATATTTATTTTTGAATGGCTGGTATTAGATCTGAGTGCCTGTTTAAACAGCAGTGCATCTCAGAACTGATAAAAAAAAATGCACAACTGGTTAGAATCCTCCCAATACTCCAATGTTACTTAAACAAAATAGCAGGGACAATAAAACTCCTGTATAAAATCAGTTGGTAGCATAAACTCAATGTGTGCACATTTATTTTGTTTTAGAAAAATTTGGTTCAGTCATTCATGTAGGCTTAAAACATTTTTACTATGCACCAGGCCCCATGCTGAGTTTGGATCATTCCTGCACAATCACTTGCCTCTCGTAAAGTGGAATCAGGTTTTGTATGCAGAAAAAGCACAGTTCAGCCAATTCCTGCCATCATCATAAGCCATTGTTTTGCTCAAATGGGGTTCCAGCTCGCAACCAAATCCATAGTCGCTACACTTTACAGTGTATTTCATGAAGAGCCTTTGAGAGATCCTCTTTGAGTGCAAGGCACTATATCACTATTATTATTACCATTATTATAAGATCAGGCTCTCAGCAGGGCTTCCCCATGGTCCCAGTGTGTAAACGATTACTCAACATTTCAGTTGATGTTTTTGTTCATGAAATGTGCTGAACATATTTTTAAAATGTGTCATCAATAAGTGGGAACATTTATTCCACCTATATCTTATTTCAAGCTGAGGATAAATATGAATATTACAGCCAAGGGTAAATATTCTGAACATTAAGCAAAATAAATTGAAACAATCATTAAAAATGTAAATTTAAGCCAGTGTGACATACAAAACATCTAGAAATGTAGTCTTAACACATACTATACACCCATGAATATAATAATAAAGATTAGCCTTTATATTTGTTATAGCGCCTTTCGTATCAAGAGGATATCTTAAAGTGCTTCATAGTAATGTACAATAAAGTAGAGTGTAGGGGATAAAAAAAAATGGCCATTACACTCGCACATGTAAAACCATCCTAATGAGGTATAAATCATGTCTCTACATCAATTGCACACTTCTGTGTCAATTCACTTTACAGTACTTTGAGACATCTAGAAGACATGAAAAGCGCTATATCAAATGCAAGGATTATTTTTTATTACAATTGGTGATTGCGATATTGGTGGATACACAGAAACACATACATACACACACACGCACACACACACTTTGCCTTTATTAGTATAGATTATTTGGTCCTTATGTCGCAAAATTACAGAATTTCCTACTTGGTGAATTTATGTGTACAACAAAATTCAATAACAAAATGTGTATGTAAATATGACATAATATTTACATATCTATTTACATATAGTATATAGTAATACACAGTATATTTTGTATGTTAAATATCACTAATGGTCTGAGACCCTACCCTATGAAAGGCATAATGTGAATGTAAGCTGTTATTGTAATTTCAACCCCTATTTTATGAAGATTTTCAAGACAGGCAGAGAAGGTGCATGGTGAAGTGATTTGGGGAGACAATTCAGGAGAGCAGGAACAGAGGCAATGAAGGATGAGGGGTAAACCAGATTTCAAAGAGCAAAGCAGGAAGATTATGTCCCAATTTAATCTTTTAAACGGTTCAAAATAGACCATAACAAAGCAGAAATACACAGAGTGTCTCCATTTACATCAAATCAGTCAACTGAGTAATACAGCGTAAGCAATGGTCTTTCTAATTGGGCTATAAATGTGATGCTACTCTCCGCAACTTGCTTCTTTATCTTGACACTTGCTCATTAACTTCTGCTGTGGATGGAAATTTGGCTCCTCTTTGACATTTATCCTGCACAAAACAGAATCTTCCAATTCATGTCAGTGTATAGTCTGTGCATTTCCACATGCCTTATGATCAGTATTTCCCTCGACGTTTTGTTTTCCTATTATTTCAATTGTTCTTCAATTACAGGACAATATGGAACAATCATTCATCAGTTTACTCACAATATAACAACAACAACAACTTCAATTTATATAGCGCCCTCCACGCTCTGAGACGGCGTCTCAGAGCGCTTTATAATAAATATAGTACAATATAGTACAATACACATATTATATTATTGTACTTTATAGTACAATATAGTACAATACACATAAATATAGTGCGGGAGGGTTCCTTATCGAGTAAAGGCTTGCAGACAACCCTGGTGATTGGCTCCTGTGGATGTTGCTGATACTATACTGTTTTGGTTTCCCAAGGTCTCACAGGGAGTTTGACAATGTGGCCATATATTTAAGGGTTTCCACCCTTGAATGAATTGGAGTGCCCCTACTCATTATTCTCTCATTGCTCCCTTTGCAGCTTGCACAACCAGCTCTATCGCGAACCTGTATTCACTCGGCAGGCAGAACTGAATAATAATAATAATCCCTGCATTTGATATAGCACTTTTCACATCTTCTAGATGTCTCAAAACACTTCATGGAATATATTGTAAGGTGAATTAACCGTATATATGTGGGCGAAACGCGCAGCGAATTGCACAGAGAAACAGTCGTAGATTGAAATGACCACTTTAATTTATCTGTATCATGTAACAGCAACTATGTCTCATTGATGAGCCAGACAGGTGGTGAAGAGATAAGATCGTGATGCCCTTCTGTTAAGTGGACTGCGAACATTCACCACTCAGGCACACACATCCACATTGGTCATTTGGGATGGGGTACCTATAGAACAATGTCTGTTGATCTGCTTCCCACCTTGAAGAGGCTGGGGACCAGAGGCAAAGGCATATCCAGTGGAGAGAAATTTTACAAATAATTTTTATTTAACTGAACAAGCATATGTGCAGTTAGTTTCTTTTTCCCAAATACAGTATATGTTTGCGCATCAGAATCAGAGTCTGTTATTCTGGCGCTCAACCTTGTGTGAATTCTTACCATTGCCAGGCTCTCCTGGTACAATGGCCAGATTATATTGGGTATCCCTTCTCTATAAATTGGGTTCACACATAACAACGAGATGTGAGTTGATAGTCTCGGCTGACACTCCATTTCAGTACCGGGGAGCACTGTATTGGCAGAGTCAGGTGTTAAATTAATTAAGCTTTAATTAAGGTGGACATTAAAGACATTATTTGAACAGTTTTTTTTAATGGTGTCCTTGTCAACAATCCTTTACATAAATTGGCAGTTGACTTTATGGGTGTTACCTGTATCAGTTACTATCATTTAAATCATGCAAGCAAATGTCTAAATATTTTATATTTGTATTTCTCAGAATTAGCCTGTATATTTTGATGACTGAAATAAGTCTTTATATCATTCAAAACAGATTCATCATAATAAATTATTTAAACAAAGCAAAATGTCCATGTGAAATATTTATATACTTTTTATAATGCAGATTACTTCTTGAAACAAAGCTTGTTTGATTCATTGGGTAATAATAATAAATGTTTGGGAAAAATGTTAGCTGTACTTTTAATCTTTTTTTAAAAGTACCAGCAATTGTGTTATTTTAATAACTTATGGATATCTTGAAATAAAAAAGCAGGCATTTTGAGTCAAGTCAGAAACTACACTATGCTGAACAATAGTACTAATAGTGTGCTTGTAGTGCGTGATTGCCGAGGTCAGCTACAACAGTGAAATGTCATGTGAGATCACTGTTAAAAAGGACATTGGATTTGATGTTCTGTACAAATGGCAGCATGAAATAGACTTTGTTACTGACCCTTATCTTTCTCTTTTGTGAAAGCACCGCTTACCATGTTTTCTGTGCCAACCTGTGCTCTGGAGGAACAACAACAGCCTCTCTGGTTGTGCATCCTAATTAGGAAGCAAGATCATGACACACAACCTCTCCAAGCAGAATTAAAGTGGTAGGTCAATGTAGTGAAGCAGAACAAGCTTTTGTAGCTGGTAATTTAACGTGCAGCAACAGGGTAATGTGCAGCCAAGGGAGTGTGCAGCATGTGGTGTGGTTCTCAGAAGAACAGCAAGCCTGTAATAAGGCCTAACAGTGGATAGCAGCTGGTAAACTCTGCATTGGAGAATAGGTGGCTTAGGCAGCCTTTATCTCCAAACAAAAGCATGCAAATTACTCAAAAGACTGAGCAGGCACTGAGAACATGCTCATATGGTGAACCATCTCTCTTTTAACTACACATTCTCAGAATAGATTAAAGCAAGAGAAAACTTTCCATGTAGGGAAAAAGACAAGACAATATTCCTGGTTTGGAAAATAATACCGAGAACATTTCAAAGGACCACTTCACCTACCCATCCTTCTGTTTCAAGCTACTGAACCTGTAAATGTTGTTGTATAAGGTTTCACCAGAAACTATTACAAAAATAGTTGTACGTCTCTGTTTGAGCACCGGAAAATATTTATTTTTAGTTTTAAACAATTTTTGAAGGTATTTCTAGAAATAAAATAAAACAGTTATCAGTATACTCTAAATATTCTTTCACTTTTTAATTTGTAGCTTCTACAAGCCTTGAAGCAAAAAGGCTCTTGTCTAAAGGTAAAACAAAATGTGAAAGCATTATTGTCATTGAAACCAGTATCGGGCAGGCAGGCAGGCAGGCAGGCAGGTAGACAGACAGACACGTTAAAATGTCTCCCTATATTAAGTTGAATAACTTAATATAGGGAGGTCTGGGTGTCACTTTCTTTTTAACTCATGATGAAAATAATTTGGCAGTTCAGGATTCAATATTTATATCCCTGGCAACAGGTGTAAAGCCTAACCCACATTGCCAGTTAGTGAAATATCAGCTTTTACTTGTTAGACAAAAAACTGATATACATTCTTTCGAAAGGAATCATCTGGAAACTGGCAAGACGATAGTGAGAACAGCACAGGGTGTGGTGTACTGTGTATGTGTGTGGGGCAAGTGCATCGTGCTGTATCCAGCACATCTGGGTACAATGAATCTGAAAATGATCAAATGTATTGTTAAATTGACCTCAATATCACTTTCTCATCAAACCACACAGTTGTGTTAATCAACACAAAGAATCGATTAAGAAACACCAGATATTATACACCACATTGTCTACTTTGAATTTTCTACTCTATAGCCTTTGATTTGGTGTGATGTAGGAAGGAATAATAATAACCCTTACATTTGTTATTTGAAATACAGTATATTGATTATTTTGGGTGCTTTGAGATATCTCCCCAACTTGAAAGGCGCTTTATCAAATGCAAGGATTATTAACATTACTATTAATACCTGTAGCCCTGTACTCCTGTAGTTCAATGGCTATTGCACTGGTCTCGCAAGCGAGAGACCTGGGTTTGATTTCCGACAAAGCGAAATGTTGATCAAGTTTCTTTACTCCATACGTATCTGTTTACGTAGGAGTAAGTAGGAACCCAATTGTTAATCAATTGGTGGATTGTTTTTCCCCGGGGGTAATAATTCCTTCCCATAAAAATAATCAATCGGTCGCTTCAATCCTTGTCTGTTTGTGGGACACTGTTGTGCACAATTGTCTGCTGTGTTTTGCTCACAAAAATATACAGGCAATTCAATTGGCAGTATATTCTCTGAAATGCTTTGAAACATCTCAATGACCTGGTAAGGCTCTATGTCAAATGCATCTATTATTATAATTATTATTAAACACAGCACATACTTTCAGGCATCAACACCCGTTCAAAATTTCAACTACAATGCACTGATAAATGCCAGAAGAAGATACTGAAGTAAAATAGGAATCAAACCCTTACTGATTTAAATAATAGAAATTCTAATATGATGTGTCATATATCAAACATTAACATTCTTACCAGTTATACTCACATTTTAGCATATTTATTATCTTCTTAAAACTACATTCCACCAATGGTGACCCCAGGCTCTGGAACTCCCTTCCTCACTCCCTTCGCCTCGCCCCCTCTCTTCCCAGTTTCAGGTCCCAGCTAAAGACCTTTCTCTTCGATCGCGCCTTTGGTCACCTTTCTACCCCTGCCCCTGGCTAGGTCCCAGGATCCACTATTGTGAAGCGCTCTGAGACGCCGTCCGGCGTGGAAGGCACTATATAAATCGAAATTGTTGTTGTTGTTGGCCATGCCTTCAGTCACTACTCACAAACCTCTGGAATACTATTCCTCTGTTCCTCTGCCTTGCCCCTTCCTTGCCCATCTTCAGATCATGCCTGAAGATCTTTCCTTGTCTGAGTTACCACTCCCATCCCCTCCCCCAGGTTGGCGTTGTGCTCCGCCATTGTTAAGCACTCAAGGAAACAAATCTACATAAGGGGCATTATATGAATGCAAGTTGATGTTATGATTATGAACCTAATTAACTTCAATTATATTTCTATGTGATCACAACGTGCTCGGTTTTTCAAGGGAATTAAGGTTTAGGGATAAGAATATAGATCATAAATGGATGGAAGAGGGAAAAATACAGTACACGTTATCATTGTTAAATGGAATTTCAGGCCTTATATTCCAATAACAATCCAATAAGTGACTATGACTGGATATTGCACATTTCTTATTTTATATGATGAAAATCCTTACAATGTAGTATTACAAATTAAAGGAGTTAAATAATATTAATAATGCAGCAAGTATTGGTATGAAAGTTGATCCTGGGATGTGTTAATTATCAAGAATCCTTACATTTGGTATAGTGCCTTTCAGGAAGATGTCTCAAAGCACTACACTGGAAATACTGTGTGTTTGTGGACGAATTATCACATTATTGAAACTCATACAGGGAACAAGATACATGTATGTACATGTCGACTGGGAGCTGGTCTTGGTGTTAACTAAACACCTGGTTAAAAAGAAAAGACCCTAACAGCATTCCTCCCAAGAAGGATAGTCACTAGTTTATCATTTGACATCCGAAAAGTGCAGGTTTGAGATCTCACAAGGTGCATGGGAGATACCGAATTAGGGTTGGAGTTCCAGGCATCAGGAATTTCCTGAGAGCTCCTGAGTGAGCAAAGCAGTTCCACACCACAGTCATCAAGAAAACTGAGGGTAAAAATTGCATTTTTTTTTAGAATTCTCCCGTCATGAAAGGCGCTACACAAATGTAATTTGTTGTTGTTCTGAACAGCAGCATTAGAAAGAAGAAAAATAATATCAAAGCATACAGCTAAAGAACAGGAGAATGGAATTTGAATAGATAGTTCCAGTAGATGGAGAGAAGGGGTTAGTTCCAGCACAGATATGAAGAGTTGAATTATTATTTACAGTAAAAGCCCGTTTATCCAGCACCCTCGGGACCTGGCCAATGCCAGTTAAAGCGCCTGCCGGATATTCGGCCGAAAATGGAACTTTGTAAACGAAAAACGTTTCAATGTATTTTTCCGGATAAATTCCGGTTAGTCAAATGCGGACCTTTTTTTTGAGATGTCGGGTATACGGAAGTTACGGTTGATCGGGTGCCGGATAAACGGGTTTTTACTGTATTATTATCATGAATTATTCGATATGGTTATGCCCCAAAACTCAAAAAAAATTTCCTCCATCCTTCCGAGGTAAGACCGAGGCCCTCCTGATCGGCTCAAGCCAGCACCTCCGCACATCGGGCGCTGCCAGCCTCAACATCCAAGGCTGCACTCTCCACCTCACAAAGCCAGTCAGGAACCTCGGCATCACGTTCGACCATAAACTCTCCTTCCTCCCCCACATCCGTGCCTTGACCGGCACCGCTTACTTCCACCTGCGCAACATTGCCAGGCTCCGCAACTATCTTACCCCCCACGCTGCCGAAACACTCGTGCACGCGTACATCACCTCAAGGCTGGACTACGGAAACTCTCTCCTCGTCAGCCTCCCCAGTTCCTCCATTCACAGGCTGCAGGTCATCCAAAACTCTGCAGCCCGTGTATTATCCCGCACCCGCCTCCGCGACCATATAACCCCCACCCTCGCCCGTCTCCACTGGTTCCCCATCCTCCAGAGGATCAAGTTCAAGATCCTCGTCCTCACCTTCAAGGCCTTACATGGCCTTGCCCCGCCCTATTTAACCAATTTACTCTCCCCCTACAAGCCCACCCGGACCCTCCGTTCAGCAGGACTTGGCCTGCTCCAAGCCCCCCGCCCAAACCGCCCCACCATCAGAGGCCGGGCCTTCAGTTTTTCTGCTCCGACCCGATGGAATACCATCCCCCAATCCCTCCGTCTCGTTTCTTCCCTTTCCTCTTTCAAGGCCAGTTTGAAGACTTTCCTCTTTGACCGTGCCTTTTGTTCCACCCCGAATTCTTCGACCTCCCCTATTTGTTTCACCCCTTCCCGTACACTCCCCTCCCAGCTCGGGTCACACGCCTCCTGTGCAGTGCCTTGGGACGTCCTCCCGACGTGAAAGGCGCTTTATAAGTGTAATTTGTTGTTGTTGTTATTCCGTCTTGCCCCTTCCTTCCCCATCTTCAGATTGCTCCTGAAGATCTCCCTCCAGTTCCTCCCCCCAGCTCGGCATTGTGCTCCGTCAAGCACTCCGGGGGCGGGGGGGGGGGGAGGGGGCGCTACTCTGCATGAGGGGTGCTATATAAATGCAAGTCGTCATTGTCGTTGAGCTGATTGGCCTGGTCTGTGCTGTAAGCCTTCTATTAAGAGCTACGGTGCTGTATAAATGTCCAGGCAAATTTTCCAGTCTTTAACATTGTACATCTTTGAAGATATTTTAATGCAATGTGACTGAAGACAAATGCTCAGTGCCATAGTAGCGTGGGATGCAAATTTCCCTCTTCACACCACTGAGTTGCCAATTTCAGGCATGCTGCTGAGAGAAGGTGCCTGGAGGAAAGGATCGTCAGACAGAAGCATTCTCAAGGTACTCTCACTTTGGGACTAATTCAACCAGTCATCCAAGGAGACCCAGAAAGGAAGCTGGTCCACCCTAGAAATTTCTCACTGGACAGAATCCTCAGCTCTTCATATTGCATCCTGGCTTCCTTTAGAAAAGTATCAGAGCGTGGCTTAAAGTATTTTTTGTGAATGGTAAAAATTGCTCTTAGAAATGATTGATTTAAAATTCAGCATGCCAATGGGAGAAAGATGCAATGAAAAATATTTGGGGGCATTAAATGTGTCTTGTGTAAGGAACCCCATGTACATCATGCTGACCTGCTCCCCTCCATCCTGAAAATCTCACAAATTAACAACATGCACAGAATTCAATATATTTTTACAACCTATAGCACTTTGTTTGACACATTCTAAAGATCCAGGATTTTGAGAAAAGCAAATAACTTGAGAGGATTCAAGTTTTGGGTTATGAAGTATTTTACAATTTTCCATGCATTACCAAGTTTTGCTGTGCTCTCGGAGTTATCACAAGCTGGCTCGCAGTACAACTCCCGTTAATGTCAGAAATTCATGACTTGAAATGCGTGTGCCACACATTAACCTTTGCTTTTGAATGGACTTTCGGAAATCCAGTACCTGATTATTCACTGTCAGTTCAGAGGCGCACTGATTTCTGCCAGCGGCAAAACTGAAGGACCTGGCTGTGCGAGTGTATCTGACACTCTGAGAGAAGAGCTCAGGCCTAGCGTGGCACCGGCATCTGCTCTATGTGTGTGTGCAGACTGGCGTAAGTGAGTGTGGGAAAGCAGCAACTGCAACAAGCAGGGTTGCCAGAAGGCACAAACCAGTGTTTGGCTTTCTGAGATTCACAGCACACAGATGGAAACAAATAAAAGAGCCATTATGGGGGAGGGGGAGAGGCCCTCATTCATGCTAAACTGCATGAACCAGAGCATATTCCAAACATTCTTTTATTTTTGCGCAGGTTGCAAATTGAGAACAAAATGTTTCAGCTGATCTTTGATCATTCAGCACAAAATTCAATTGTTCGCCTGTGGCTTTGATGTGCTCTAAGGCTCCCAAAACAAGATGCAGAAAGGCGATCAGTCATGCTTTTTAATTTACCTTCACTTTGTTTTAATGAGAGTTCAAGCAAGCCATACCCATTGCTTCAGTCTTTGGTGCACATCACTATTTAAATTGATTCAGACAAATATCTTCCTCCTGCTCACTGCAAGCGCCCACCACCACCAACATCGCATTCATTCAGGTTTCTATATTTAGCCATTGGGAAGCAATGGTTTCTTCCCAGGCAGAATTAAATATCTTCCCAATGATTTTGTAAAATTATTTTTCTCCATCCAGAAATGCAATTTAGATACATCTGATACACAGAGTCCAGGGCCCACTGATAGAAGATGACATATGCTCTGTGGGTTACAAAGCAGAGACAACAGGAACATGTCCTGCCCTCCCTGTGTCAGCCTGGCTTTCAGCCTGCACCCCTCGCCAATATACAGCCTAACCCCTCGCCAATATACAGCCTGCAGACTACAGTTTAGCCCATTCAGGTGACTGAACTGCATCATCTAACCCTAATAGACTCAGTGTTATTTTCACAACCTTTAGATTGTGAGCCAGAGCTCCACCGTGTTACCAAGAGGAATTACATCAGATCATTGATCCCCTTAGCCATTTTGACATTTTAATTAACACTGGTGAGAATTATCACATCATCAATCAATATGCTCACTAACAACAAAATGACAGTTGTATAGCGTCTTTCATGTCAGGAGGACGTGCCAAGGCACTGGACAGTCAATATTTCAGACACGATCTGGGGTCAGGAACAGGGAGGGTGGAGGCAAAGGAAGGGATTTGGGGTGACCGATGGGACCATCAAAGAGGAGTCTTGAGGCAGGACAAAAAGAGTGTGAGGGAGGGGGCGAGGCAGAGGGACTGCAGGATGGAATTCCAGAGGTTAGGGGCAGAGTGACTGAAGGCTCACCCAACGATGGTTGGACAGGTGGGTTGGGGGACATGGAGAAGGCCAGAGCCTGCTGAGTGGAGGGGTGGGCTTGTTGGTAGGTGGTTAGGATGTCACAAAGGTAGGGTCGGGTGAGGCCATGAAGGGCTTTGAAGGTGACGACCAGGATCTTGAATTGAATCCTCTGGGTGATGGGGGTCAAGAATGGTGGAGATGGGGTCACGGAGCCGACGACCAGGTCATTGGTTGGATGTGTTGAAGGCATGAATGAGGGTTTCAGCAGCCTGAGGGTTGAGGTAGAGGCAGAGCGAATCATGGCTTGGATGTGGGGGAGGAAAGGAGGTTGAGGATTCAACAAGACACCTAGGTTCCTGACTGGCTTGGTGAGGTGGAGTGTGCAACCTTGGAGGCTGATATTGCCCGTGCCTGATATGTGAAGGGGCTGGCGCTAGCCAATCAGGAGGGCCTCAGTCGTATTCACATTCAACTGTAGAAAGTTAGCTCTCATCCAGGACTTGATGTCTGACAGACAGTCTGTCAGGACACCAGTAGTCCTGGAATCAAAGGTACAGCAGAAAGATAAAGTTGGGTGTCATTTGCATACATTTGGAAGTTGACCCCATGACTGTGGATGATGTTGCCAAGGGGGGAAGAATGTAGATATTGAAAAGTAGGGGGCCAAAGAGCCCTGGGGGATACCACAGTTGACAGTATGGGGGCTGGAGGAGAAGCCATTGATGGCAACAAAGTGGAGATGGCCAGTCATTATCTATAGAGTGGCTGTGAGGGGCAAATCCATCCACCACTGATTACAGCACAGTTGAGCCTGAAGCTAGCACCGCACTTCCAGCATTCGAGAGCAGATTTCATAAGATACCTGCTCAATGCTCAAGGTTTCTTTGTTGAATTCTCCTGCTATTGTATAAACTGGTAATGCTTCAGTGCTTCAGTATTGCGAGCGAGTCAGTTGGGGAGTGGGGAATGTTGAGTGAAAGAATCACAGTGGCCTCATCTGGCTTTTCAGTCTTCTACACGTCCCTCATGCCCTTCTGCTCCACAATTGGCGGCTACACTTTGAGGTCTATGCCTGTATCTCTGGGACTCCTTGCCTCAATCCCTCTGTTGTTCCCTCTCGTTGCCCATCTCAAATCACACCTGAAGATTTAACTCTTTGGTTGTGCCTTTGGAAATCTTTCTTTCTCTACATCGTCATTGAGTGTTCCGAGATGCCACCCGTGTGAATAAATACATGTATAAATACATGCTGTTGTTACAGTATCGACTGCACTGGTTGACCACATTTATCAAGTTCACATTTCATACATTTCACCCCAATATCTGTAAAAGGCATTCTGTGAATTACATGCCTCTAAGTCAGAAGTCCCCATTTCAGAATTTGGAGCTCCCTGTCTAGACCAGTGTTCCCAACCTCCTGACCTAAATTAGGGTCGTGGGGGACCTCAGTAGGGTTGCGAAGGGTCATCATAAAAAAGTTTTTCTTTTTTTAATGCTGATAATGCTTTTTTAATGCTGAAAAGTGCCCGAGGCGACACCGCTGACCAATTTGTATGAAAGACCGTACTAGCAAGTTGCACTGAGTCCACAAAAGAGACAGAGGTATCGTCTTGGCTGAGCTTCGCACAGGGTGGGAGTACCTGTTGGTGGGCAATTTACAGATTATTTGAATCTTATTTGAACAACAGCAACAAAGTTACATGTGTATAGTGCCTTTCACATTGTGAGGAAGTCCAATGTATCAATATTTCTTTGTCAGGGATGTTTATTTTATATTGGGTACCTTAAAAGTAAAACAAACTTACAAGTGTTTCAAACATCCTTCACCTCCCTCAAAAGGAACAAATCTAATAGTGGAAGTGTGACTTCAGTTCAGCAGAAGCATAGCTTTTTGTCAACCAGTCCTAAATTTTCCAGGGGTCATCTGAGTGTCCAGAATGTTATACAAACTGTAGGGCCTAAATGCCACAAATGTAATGAGTTGTTCATGTGCACACCAGGAATCAAACACTACAATAGCGCTAGCTTATTCCTCATCATGAAGGACCTAACTGCGTCCATAAACCACACACCTGGCACTTTGGCAAGGACATTTCTCCTCAAAGAAAATTGGAACTTCAATGGAGCTCTCTTGAACAGACCATAATTATGTTCCATGAAAATAATTTGCAACAGAGAATTCAACACGGCAGAGGATTTGGAGAACCCATTGTAATAGATTTCAAGCAGATCTTCAAACTGCTGCAAGACAAAAGACCCATTAAATGTAATTACATTAAATCTAATTACCAGTACCAGAGCTCAAGAACTCGGCTGCTTTATCAATCTGAATTTGCTGCAATAAGAAGAACCAATCGGGTCCATTAACAAACTAACTGTTCTGTGACAGACTGTGAGTTTTGACTCACGTCAGCCTGCTTTAACTTGTTACTACAGAGCCAATAAGATAAGTTCAAAAGAAGTGAAACATCCCCGGCACAGTGAATGGGACAAATGGCTTCTTTCTGTGCTGAAAAATTCTGTTGCTAAAGAGGGTATTGGGCATGGTTTGAATAGAAACATATCAAAGGACTTCAGAATATTATGTTTGAAAAAACAGGAGGATTAAAAGATGCCACAGTGAGCAAGTGAGTGTAATTAGATTATAATTAACAAGACAAATAGGTTGGTGGACCATATTGCTTAAATCAGTTGAGATTAACTCCTCAGATGTCATACTCAGATTGTACAGTGCTCTGGTCAGGCCACACTTAGAATATTGGATACAGTTCTGGTCACCACAACAGTGCAGAGGAGAGCAATAACAATGATCCCTAGTATTAGAGAAATGAACTATGAAGAACAGCTTTATATAAGCTTGGGCTCTTCAGTCTTGGGAGAAGACAACTCAGAGGAGACCTCATAGAGATGTGCAAAATATTGTTCTGTTGAGTTTCTGCAGATTCATGTTGGACCTTTTGGTGGAGCAACATTGGGACAGCAGAAAGCTCCATGACAGGGGAAGGGAAGGGAAAGCAAGAGAGAGAAAGAAAGAGAGAGAGAAAGAGGAATGGAGAGGCAATGGTTATACCAAGTTAGGTCATCAATCATGGGGGAAAAATTACAACCTCAACTGAGGGAGGAATCCCTCGAGACTAACCACACCAACCATACACAGTAATGCGGGGAAATTGTTGGACAAAGAAAATATGTACATTGAGTACAAACAAAAATTTCAGGGCAGATATGAGGAAGTTTTTTCTTATTCCAAGGCTAATTTACAACAGGAACAGGTTACCAGGAAGAGTTGTTGAGGCCAGGAAACTTGACTTGTTTAAAAAAAAACTTGTGATGTGATGGGAAGATAAGAGGGTGGATTTTCTAGGGTGATGAGAACAACGTGTCTTCTTCACCCAAGCCAATTTTGTGATCTTATATGTGAAGAAAAACATAAAACGAATGGTTTATTTATTTGTAATATATTGAGTGTAATTCTAGGGTCTGCTCAGGTAGACATCATTATCATTATCAAAATGGTGCAAACTACTGTACAATGAACACATCAATCGTAATTGTCTGATGGCCCTGGGTTGATATGTCAGCTATTGCTATGGACAATAGTTAATTTATCCAGTGAAAGGTTTGCGGAGCATTTTATCCAGAAATCTGTTTTTGAAGAAATTTCATTCAAATTTAAATAGCTTTGGATTTCATTTCTATTACCTTGGAAAATGATTCCCAATAACAACAACAAAATTACACTTGTATAGCTCCTTTCACGTCAGGAGGACGTCCCAAGACGCTGGACAGTTACTGTTATAAGCTATTTAGTTTAGCCATATTAACAATACATTGTATCCTAAAACGAAATGTTTCCAGTTCAAGTATGCAGATGGTTTATACCCAAGTATGTTTGTTAACCTTTTCAACACTGTTGTCTGTTCACTCCCAGGACTCAAGAAATGCACTCAGGATAAACATTTGTTAGTGTTTTCTATTTGCGTATCATGAAAAAAATGTAAGTTTTGATGGATGGGTGGGTGGGTGGGTGGGTGGATGGATGGATGGATGGATGGATGGATGGATGGATGGATGGATGGATGGATGGATGGATGGATGGATGGATGGATGGATGGATGGATGGATGGATGGATGGGGTTCAGAATAGAATTAAAACATCAGCAGTAAGTTATTTATTGACTTTGTGGGACAATGCTGTGCCCAAGTGGCTGCCTCGTTTTGGCCACAAAATATACAGTTAATTCACTTTACAGTATATTCTGTGAAGTGCTTTGAGATGTTTCAACATTGTGATGGAACGCTATATTGAATGCAAGGATTCTTATTATTATTACCTATAGCCTACTTCCACCGGCAACTGAAATTGCATAACAGAGCTTTCCAATGCTGAACTGATCCAAATATATCAATGCTATTTATAACAATGACATTTAATTAATTGTCTCAATTCAATTATCATATTTCAAAATACTTATTTGTCTGAATTATTTATAATTAATAAGCCTTAATCGTTACTGATGTAATGTCTCTTACATTAATACTTTTTCATATTTTTTTCTGGTCAATAACACATATAATCCAAGCCTAATGGAAACTGTTTTAATTAATGAGTTTAGGCAATACATTTATTACTGAATTTATCTTTCCAGTCATATATAAATTGAAATTCAAGTTTTTCAAAAGATACATCAAAGTAAACATAACCACATTTATTCGATTAGGTTAATAAATTTGATAAAAATTCAAACTACTTATTTTTTGAATGAGTCTCCAATCCTAAAACTGCTAGGATTAGCATTCTGTAGTATTCAGCAACAAAATACACCATCACTGCACTTTACAGTAACACCTTGATGCTCTTTGAGACTTTTTAATGATGTGGTAAGACACTATATCATACTTAAGTGTGTTCTAAAGGGTTCTACATGTAATACATAATAAAGAAAAATTGAATTAATTCTGAATGGAGGAGATCATAGAAATCAACAAGATATTTATTGCAATTTGGGAGATTATGAACATTTGTCACAATTTATTTCAATCCAGAATCCTTAATTTCAAACCAATTTTGTAGAGAAAAAAAAACGCTTTCCTCACCCAGGTGTCACCAAAGTTTTCAACATTTCCAAGCCAGCACAGCACTGGCTCCCCATCCTCCAGAGGATCGAGTTCAAGATACTCATCCTCACCTTCAAGGCCTTACACGGCCTTGCCCCGCCCTATTTAACCGATTTACTCTCCACCTATGAGCCCACCCGGACCCTCCACTCAGCAGGACTTGGCCTGCTCCAAGCCCCCCGCCCGAACCGCCCCACCATCAGAGGCCGGGCCTTCAGTTTCTCTGCTCCCACCCTGTGGAATTCCATCCCCCAATCCCTCCGCCTTGTTTCTTCCCTTTCCTCTTTCAAGGCCGGTTTGAAGACTTTCCTCTTCGACCGTGCATTTTGTTCCCCGCCGAACTTTTCGACCTCCCCTACGTGTTTCACCCCTTCCCGAACACTCCCCTCCCAGCTCGGGTCACACGCCTCCTGTGCAGCGCCTTGGGACGTCCTCCCAACATTAAAGGTGCTTTATAAGTTTAAGTTGTTGTTGTTGTTGTTGTTGTTGTAGCAATTTGATACATACTCTTCAAAAATCTTGAACTCCTGAGTCATTGCTTTAGGTTCAGACCGGCTTGTGAGTCAAGCGACTCATTCACTCTACCATTCCCCACCTCCACTACTATTCTAAAGGAAGTGGAATTTAAATGATTGGTAATTGAAACTCCCAGTCATTCAAATTCAAAATATATTGTATTGAGAATGCTCTGAGAATTAATAATGATAACTCACCATTCATTGTCCAGTATATACTTTACTTATAACAGACAAATGAGTTTGTTAGTCAATGTTTATTAATGTAGGAATACAAGGTTATCAGAAAATAATCGTTGAACATTTCTTTTTGGGAACATGAAGACGTCATCAAATATGTTATTTTGATGAGCACTCACTTGACCTGCTGGAATGTTTATTAGCGCAAACCACATCATATTCTACTGTCGGGATGTCACCAAGGATTACCATTTTAAAGAATATTCTGTACTTGCACAACACAGTCTGTTTAACAAGGCTGCTTGACACAGATTCCACAATCTCTCTGGAGAAGGCTTTGGATGCTTTCTCAATCCCCCAGCAGATGTATGCAATTTATTTGCAGCTTTGAAATAGAAATGTAGAACTCACAATGTGTATGTTATTATGATCTTACTGATAATTCAGTAGGCTCCAGTACAGAGACTTTTTGGTGGAGAGAGGGCAAGGCTGCTATTTTAGAGAACAGTGAAATATGTTTGTTGCTAACTGGGGATTTCAGTTGTGATTAACTGACAGATCGCTTAGCTCATGCTTTAGGCAACATTTATATCCCTCGCTCAGTTTTGCCTGTACAGTATTTAGTTTGTGTTCATTTACCCTCCAGTGAAAGAATCATTGTTACAACTGTTGGAATCAACTTCTGGCCAAATAGGTGGTAAAATGTTCTTGTGCCCACTATTGAGCAGGGTCTCAAAATATAAGTTAAGCAGATGATTTAGGGGCAAATATTTTCGCTGACGGATGTTAAGTCCGTTAAAATGTTGATCATGTAATCGTTTTGTTCATTGGGTTGATTTTTTCCCCAATATGTGGTATTAAATCCAGTTAAAAAAAAAGGAAGCATGGGTTAAATGCATATGTTTTTAAAAGATGGATATCTTTTTCCTAACAGAATACTGCTGGTCAGGGGAACTCAGGGTATGAAACTCAAGCAATTTTAATACAGTAGTCAATCCAATATAAATCTGAATGACATTAAAACAAACAGTCAACAAGCTCAATAACCCATACAGAGCCTGATTAAAGAATCAATCAATAAAAAAAAAGCCTCAAGTACAAACATGTTAATATATTGAGCGATACCTGTAGAGTCCTGTAGCTCAGTGATTAGAGTACTCACCTTACAAACATGAGACATGTGTTCGAATCCAGGCAGGTCAGGCCGAAACCTTGGGCAAGTTTCTTTACTCCACATGCCTAATAATAATCCCTCCAAAAAACGATAATAAAATAATTGGTCATTTCAATCCACAACTGTTTGTGTGACACTGCTGTGTACAATTGGCTGCCGCTTTTTGCCCACAAATATGTAGTCAATTCACTTTACAGTATATTCTGTGAAGCGCTTTGAGATGTCTAGAAGATGTGAAAAGCACTATATCAAATGCAAGGATTATAATTACCTGTCTTCAGCATTAACAAAGTTTCTTGGAACAGCCTGTGGAGGCACAATTGTAGAATAATTCTCAGTCTTGAAATTGCAAGGCTTCCCTGAGTTTTATAAAAGTTTTACAAAGCTGTTTTGCTTGTGTACTGTATTGTCTAATGTCTAACTTCTGATTCATTTAGTTTGCAGATTATTTGAACCAGAGATGTATTAAGGGAGAAATCGCACGTGACTCTAGATTTGTTTTTACTTATTGTAGCATTTCAGAGAGCCTAGCGTTTGACAACTTAATTTAATTTTCAGCTTGAGGTATTTGGTAGCACTCTTACCTCTCAGTCAAAATATTGTGGATACAAGTCCCACATTGGGAATTTGAGCTCAGAATCTAGGATGACACTCTGTGCAGGGCCAGGGGGACTGAATTGTCTGAGGTGGTATATTCCAGACGAGACAGAAACTGAGATCCTGTCTGCTTGATAAGGTGGACGTTATAAATACCATGGCACTATCTGAAGAGAAGGGAGTTTCTTTTAATGTCCTGGCTAATAATTTCCCTAGATAAGATTGATCATTCACTCCGTGGCTAGTGCTGCATCATTGGTGTGTGCAAATTTGCTGCTGTGTTCACCCACAAATACACAGTAACTACACTTAAGAGTAACTCATTTGAAGTGCTTCGAGATTTCCTCCTGACATGAAAGGCACTATACCAAATGCAATGATTATTATTATTATTATGGTGTTATCGGTAATGAAGCAGGATTGAATAGATGGCTGGAAATCATTTTTGATCCCCAATACAAAAGGTTAACCGGCAGCGGAAGTCTGAATACCCACGAACCAGAGTCCAGTGCCCTATCTATGTTCTCACCAACAGTCTCAGGGATGTGTTCCTCCAGTCTATTCGATATGATGAATATTAAATGGATGGAAAATCTCACCCCATTACTTCAAAATGAAAATAATAATGACATAATAGTCCTGGATTTAATACAGCTCATTATCACTTTGAAGCATCTCAATATGCTTCATAGAGTTTTCTGTAAAGTGTAGTCAGGATATTTGTGAACATAGCTGCTGATTTGTGCACAACAATGACCCACAAACTGCCATGAATTTTTTTTTTATCTGGGGAATTGTTGGCCAGGATGCAGGAAGAGAAATACCCTTCTCTTTCTGAAG
The DNA here is from genome assembly GCA_035084275.1 of Hydrolagus colliei. Taxonomy (NCBI): domain Eukaryota; kingdom Metazoa; phylum Chordata; class Chondrichthyes; order Chimaeriformes; family Chimaeridae; genus Hydrolagus; species Hydrolagus colliei. The sequence continues at coordinate 46,219,611 of CM068744.1, read as the reverse complement.
AGTGCCATGGGATCTTTAACATCCACCTGAATAAGCAGACAGGCACCTGAACTTGGTTCAATATCTCATCCGAAGCACGACACTTCAGACAATGCAGCACTCCAATATTAAATGAATAGAATGGAAAAATTGACTAGGACTATGGAAGAGATAATATAGGATGCCATTTGCTCCCTTTTTATTACGTTCCAATGTAACTCCACAAAAGATGGACAATGATGAAATGGCTCTAAAACTGCTGCAATGAATTCTGCAGAAGGCCAACAGTCTGAGACTGTTGAACCTCCATACGCAATTTCCCCATCACCATGAGCAGGTTTTGTCCCTGTTGTTGCATCAACTACTGCATGAGTTGATTCTCATGCTCACACAGCTGCTGGGCCCTTAGCTCCCTCAACTCCTTCAGGATGCCCTTCGCCATATGAACATCATTCTGCTGGAACAGGCAGAGTTCCCGTAGGAGTTTGGCTGAGCCACCAGAGCCAGATCCAACAGCTGCCCCCTCCCTCAGGAAAGCTGAGATAGTTCAAATTCTATGGAGAATGTTATTCTGCCTTCTAAATATCCATTGAAATTCACAAATGTGCATAGCATATGACATGTTGCACGTTACGTTTGTTAGGATCTTTCCACAGCCGCATATGGTTTATATAGTTGGTTGTTACTTACAAAAAGATATAACAACAAATTACATTTTTGTATAGCTCCTTGCACATTGGAGGATGTGGAGGACATCCTAAGGCACTAGACAGTTAGGGATTTGGACTGTCCATATAATCCATATAGTGTTACTTATTTGTGGGATACATCCCAATATACATGATTTAAAATACTGTACCAATAAAAATTTACATATAAGTTAATGTAAATGTAAGTTCATTTGCTTGATGGAGTCCCTCATTCCTTTCTGTTTGGTTGCTGGTAGAATTGGCATTTATAGAGCACTGTGCCTGTCTTTTGGCTTCTTCTGGCCTCTACAGTAAAGGTCTTTTGGGTGAATGCTTTGCTCTGAAGACCTTATTAAAGGACAGTATATTTTCTCTTGACTTTAGAACATGTACTAAACTATCCTAAGGGAAAACCTTGTTTATCCATTGATACCGAAAATGTGAACAACTAAAATCAATGAAATAAATCATTTAGTGAAAATACACCATACTTTCATGGAGTCTCCTCTTCATTGGCTGTGAAATAAATATGGGAGCACTCAACCCAATTCTTAATGTGTATGGAGCAAACTGGCAATTTATGGAATGAGGCTGCCAGTGTTTGACTTTCCTATTCAAACATTACTGTTGCCAATAAAACAATAGTTTCAAAAGAGAAACACTGAGGATTGAAAGGGGCGTTATTTTGATATTCAAATGCTGAAAGGCCTATATATTGTAGATTCAAGGGGGGTTACATGGAAAATATAAATTGTTGTTGATTATTTCAGCCACTATGCCCGAAGTTTTGGAACTCTATCCCTCAATCCCTCTGCCTTACCCATGCCCTCTTCACTTTCAAATCCCGCCTAAAGACCTTTCTTTTCGATCGTGCTTATGGTCACTTCCCCATTCCTCTCCCCACTGGCTCAGTGTCAGACTCTACCACTGTCAAGCTCTCCAGAACGCTACCCCGTGTGAAGGGTGCTATGTAAATGCAAGCTGTTGTTGTAACCTCAACTGTGATTGTAGGATTAAAAGACATGAACATAAAATTGGCAAGCCTCAGGCAAGATTAACAATCACATAGAATTCCATTGAGTATTACAACACAGAATCAGGCTATTTAGCTAAACTTGTCCACAAGAGTGTACACTGCACCTGCTCTGAAGGAGAGTCCATGAGAAAGTTAGAGAATCATACATTGCAAGATACATTGTAATTAATGTTAATGTATCAAGTTATACAGTGTTAGTAGTGTAAATGATTACTGTAGTTTGTTTGCTCTGAGATGCTACCCTGTGTGGAAGGCGCTTTATAAGTGTAAGTTGTGGTTGTTGTTGTTGTCTCTGTGTCTGCCCTTGTTTGTTGTGAACCTGCCTTTAAATGATTGCAATTACTACATTCAAGTGTTCTGTGTTCCGCTTTTGCATTTGCGCTTGACATGTGAAAATCTTAATATTGCAATTGCCTCCATATCATCTAATTATAAATTTTAGTTTGTCCGAATGATTTACATACATGTTATCAATATTAAATTATTACTTATCAAATGCAAGGAATAATATTAACATAAGAAATAAGAACAGAAATATTTCAAAGGATGTTCCAATTAACATTTTACAATTAGGAGGATTCTTAACTTACTAAATGAGAGTAATCCCCGAATCCTCCACTCCATCATTGGCAGCTGTGCCTTCAGCCACTCTGCCCTGAAACTCTGCCCTGAACTCCCTCCCTCAAACCTCCTCCTTTTCCATCTTCAGGTCAGCGTGAAGACCTTTCTGTTCGACCGCGCCTACAGTCACTTTCCCCCTTCTTTTGGCTTGGCCTCGGGCTCCACTATTGTAAAGCACACTGGAGGGTGCTATATAAATGCAAGTTGTTGCTGTTGTTGTAAGAACCCATGCTGTTCCTCTGCCTTCTTCTAGAAGGTACCAACAACTAATGCAGTAGATCAAGATGGTCCAAATGTTGTTGTGTGCCGGATTCCCAACTTGAAAAAGGGCCACGGGCCTCATCATATTATCTGCTCTATATCCATGGCTTTCACATCTCATTATTACTGTCTATTTGTTATTATTTAGTCTATTTATTTATCAGGAGATCTTTAATAAGTTTAATTAAATAACGAAAATAGATGTGTTATTTTAAAGCTGTGTGTCACAAAATAATCAATAAACATAACAGGTGATATTATAATGGACATATTGTTACAATGGATATGGAAGCATAATAGGCACAATGTCACATTGGACGTGATGTCTCAACATAGGAACAAGATATTATCAGTGGAGATGAAATGATGACCAGCACTAATACATTCCCCACATCGTAAATGCAGTTGGTGCTGTTTTTGTTGGTGATGACGGCACTCCAGTCAATATGAATATTGCTGTACAGACACAGACTTTCTTGAATCAGGTAAGCTGTCTCTCTTAGAATGCTACCCGTTTGCTCCACTCAAGCCCTCTCAGAGGTTCAGAAAGGCCTGGGCTACTTCCAACATTTGAGGTCCCTGGCCATTAAAAAAAAGATGGTTAATTTCCAAATCACGGCCTCACCATATTTATTAACCACAATATTAGGAAATTATAATTAAAATTTTGTTTTTTTAAATGAATCTAATAAAAGCGTGTAAAAATATTAACAGAAATTAACAAGTGTCTAAATTTGAGGCCCCCTTTGATCTTGAGGCCCAGGCCAAATGGCCCTCCTGGGTCAGGAGGTGACTGTAGATATAATTGAAGGTAAAGATCTTCAAGTGAGATAAAAAAATGGGCAAGAAAGAGACAAGGCAGAGGGATTGAGGCAGAGAGTTCCATAGTTTGGAGGTGTATTGGCTGAAACCATGGCCTCCAATAGTGGAGTATAGGGGCAAGCAGGTGGCCAGAGCCAGCTGAGCAAAGCAGATAGATAGAGGAATAGTCTGTGAGCAGGTTGAAGGTGTAGACAGGTGCCAGGGAATTAAATGATTTGTACCTGTGTGAGAATCTTAAAATGATCTGTGATAGGGACCCGGTGGAGCCTGGCAAGGACTGGAGGGATGGGATTGCAGAGTTTCATGTAGGTGAGGTCACGGGCATTGGAGTTTTAAATTGATTGGATTTTATGATCAGTGGAACTGGGGAAACCGGGGAGGAAGGTATTGGAAAAATCGAGTCAAGTAGCAGTCAAGTATGCCCAGCAGTGTCTCACAAGCAGTTGTGGATTGAAGTGACCAATTTATTATTCTTATTTTTGAAAGGAATTATTACCACCTGATAAGTGATCTGCCAATCAACTAACAACCAGGTTCCAACTTACTGCAAGGTAAACAGGAGTGTATGGAGCAAGGAAACTTGCCCACCATTTTGCACTGTCAGGAATTAAACTCAAGTCTCTCACTTGTGAGGCAAGTGCTCTTACAACTGAACTACAGGATTTAAGAGTCAAATATACTAACATTAAAAAAAAAGCATTTTCAGAGATTAATAGTTCTGCTCCATAACATTTATATCTGATATCATATGAGTAGATCATTATAGCCAGGTTCTCAATAGTATCATTTGTAAAAGGAAGTCAATTTACAATAGCTTAAAACATACTTTCCATCTGTCAGTGGAGGGAAGAAGAAGATTCATCCTATTGGAAATATTCTCGAGGCCCTGTCATCTTCTGAAGACAATGTTTAAAACATTCATATCCAGATTTCCAATGCCCCAATTAAGTCAATGAATTGGTGTCGGAATCCATTTAAAACATTGACATGCAAGTTTTCTAAGTGTTGAGTGTGAGAAATATGATTTTGTCTTTGGCTTTAATACACTTTGCCTACCAGTTCAGTTCGGAACTGTGAAAATTCAAAAGGTCCTGTGCTGCTATTTGAACTGATTCCTTTTCACCCATAGTGACTGGAATCATTCTATCAAATGAGAAATGTTACACAACAAAAATACAAGCAGACTGGGGCAGAACATTCAGAACAAGTCTTACCCTGGGAAGAGGATGTATAGGTCAGCAATGTCCAATATTAATCTTGGGGAGGAGCGATGTCTCATTGTCTCAAGAGTCCAAGAGTCAATTGCAAACATTGATAAAAATACAAGCTGATAAATTAAGTCTCCTCAGTAATAGAACGATAGGACCTCACTGCTAATTCTTGTCAAAGGTCAGTCCAGTCCTGAATTTTCATGCTATCATCTTCTTCAGGCATCTGGTGGGAACGCAGGTGAAATTAACGAAAGAATGATTGCCACCATATAATGAAAGTTCCCAATGCACAGTTACAGAGAAGTTCCAGCGTAACACATTTTTGACTGAGTGGTGGAGAAACATCTGGAGAGATGGAAACAGGTTCTTTTATTGCTACCTTCCCAAGGGTCCAGGAAGTTATAGACCTCACGCATGTTGATTATGGCTTGCTTAACCAGGGTAAGACTCCATTCTATCAATGTTCAGGTAATCTGTGATGCGAGAAAATCAATCCTTCATGTGAATGCACAATCCTTGAGTTCCACACATGAAGCATTTTTTTTCAGTAACTCGGCTTTACCAGCTGCATTTTAAGTGAAATAATCGAGGCAAAACTGGTTGTTGGGGATATGAACTATGGCTTGAAACAATTACTTGCAATCGTGGTCTGTGTTCCACAGATGCCTGCAGAACACCAGATGCACAAGTCTACATATTACTGTTAAAAACGTAGATTGTTTAACAGTGTTTTGATCAGTACTTTTAAACATGGTGATTTTATTACTTGGATCATTTCGTGGGGGAGGAGGTGGTTGGAGTGGAAAAGAGAGGAATAGCTTTATAATACAAGCCAAATTAAGTATATAACAACAACAACAAATTGCATTTACACAGCACCCTTCATGTCAGGTAGTGTCCCTGAGCGCTTGGATAACATTATATGGCATTCTAGGTTATATTGTCTGCTAAAGAGGTTTCTTTTCATCAGATAACTGCACTGCAAGTACCGGTACATATTTATCCCATAATAACACTAAATAATTATTCATTATAATATAATGTATCACCATACCACTATATTAGCATTTGATATGGTGTATTTCATGTCAGCAGAATGCCTCAAAACAGTTCTCAGGATTTACTATAAAGTATAGTGACTGACACCTCCAACAATTCACTGTATCCTCAACGCCATATTAGCATATCAGACTAGGCTTTGTAAGTTCACTGTACACTAACCCATGGACAGAAGCAATATTAACAATAATAATAATAATCGTTGCATTTGGTGTGTATTTTGTAAGTGAACTCTGCAATCCGATGTCACCCCACCACACCACCTTTAACCACTGAGCTACAGGGACTAATAAGAATGGTCATCATTAGATGAACAGCAAGAGAAAGGCCAGTATTAAGGGAATTTTTGGTCCTTCAGAGCAAGTAACAACATTTGTTTTAAAAAATTTAATTTGTATCTAAACCGAAGGCGATCGCACATTTCAAATCACTTTTAATTTAGATCAAAGCACCAGTGCATTACAAATAACATGGGTGAGTATATAACAAGTTAACACAAAAGCATTGAAGGTCAAAGCTTGGTGAAGACTCAAATTACTGCAATGTAGAGCAGAATATGTATGCACTAAAATGGGACAGGTAAATTGGGCCTGCTTTCACATCATTACAAAGCCATCAAATCTTCACATTACTTTCAGTGCATTACAGAAAATGTTTTTTCACTGTTAATAAAGCCTTTGGTAAGGAACATTAAATGACCAGTAATTACTGATGAAAACTAATAGCTATTTAAAATAGCACATTGTAATAACATCTAATGCAGCCTTATTTAGAGGCTAATTTGCTGAATATGAAAAACAGAAGGGTCTTGTGCAAAACAGAGAAAGGAATTTGCTGACAAAGCATGAGAGGAAATTAAATATGGAGAGATATGAATTGTAAAATTCTACCTTTTTTTGAGAACCCGTGTGTCCATTTATTTTCCTTGATGTTTGTCCAGCCTTATTTTAAAATTTATACCTTCACTTTCTCATGAACTGAGGTGCAGAATAAATAAAATCTGCTTATGATTCTTAATTATTTGAATAATATTTCCCGTCTACATCAAGCTTCTATCAACAAGATTAACCAAATCCTGGGTGGCACTATAAGGGTGTTGGACTATAAGTTCAAAACATTTATTCCACCTTATCGTGGTGATAATTATATTAATGTGTAATTATGGATGGCCTACAAAAGAAGATTGAAACCTTGCAGAGAGCGCAGAGGAGAACCAGAATAATTCAGCACATTGAGCTTTAAGTTAGGATGAGTGATTTGCAGAGCTAAATGTGATTACAGCAGGTAAAAAGAAAATAAGGCAGAATGATCCATGCCTTTAAAATGAGAAAGCATATAAATGTAATAGGGTCCGGCGATATATCGGTTATATCCGATATAATTTTCATATCGATATGCCGATATAGACATTTTCAAAATATCGATATATCGAAAAAGTCGGTATATCGCAAAATCGGGATGTGCAAGCACTGAACTACAAGACCCAGAATGCTCATCTCTATACACAATGCACAGACCGAGGTGCAAGCCGCCATATTGTATTCATAGTCCTCGAATACAATATACAGGTATACAAGGGGTGGGGGTGGGTGGGGTGGGGAGAGAGACGGCGGGGTGGGGGGGCGGAGAGGCACAGCGGTGGGAGAGAGACAGCGGAGGGGGGCGGAGAGGGACGGCGGCGAGGTGGGAGGAGAGGGACGATGGTGGGGAGGGGGAGAGAGAGATGGCGGGGGGGGGGGGGGGGGAGAGAGGGACGGCGAGGTGGGGGGAGAGAGGGACGGCGGAGTGGGGGGAGAGAGGGACGGCGGAGTAGGGGGAGAGAGGGACAGCGGGTGGGGGTGGGGGAGAGAGGGACGGTGGGGGGCGGGAGAGAGGGACGGTGGTGGGGTTGGGAGAGGTGGACGGCGGCGGCGGGGGCGGTGGGGGAAGAGAGCGTCTGTGGCGGCGGGTGGGGTGGGGGGAGAGAGGGACGGCGGTGGGGGGGGAGTGGGGGGAGAGAGGGACGGTGGGGGGGGAGACGGGGTGGATGTGATAACATACTTATAGATAGAGATGGGGGGGATGTGAGAGAGGATAGAGACACAGAGACACAGACAGAAAAACACAGAAATGGAGAGAGTGAGTGTGAGAGACACAGAGAGAGAGATATATTTACCTCCTGAGGAGATAGACCCCGAATGCGCGCGCACTCCGAATGCGCGCACACCTCCGAATGCGCGTGCACCTCGCACCATGCGCACATGCACAGTATGAAACCCCCGAAAATATCGATATATCGGTATATCTCGATATGAGCCCATCGATATATCTAAATCGGAAAATTTCCTATCGACGGACCCTAAAATGTAAGCAGGTTGTTTGACTCGGACTGTAATGGAACATATTAACATTAAATATTCACAAATGTGACTAGAGATGAGAATTTCTTTCATATAGAGTCGTAAATATGTGCCTAATAAAGGTCATTGAATTTGGCTTAATTATTTCCTTTAAAAATATTAGATAATTATCTGTCTCGAACATTGAAAGATATTTGGTCAGATGCAAATTGAGATAAACAAATACTCCGTAGGATACAAAGGATATGTTTTTAACCTTGCAATATGTTAATTTGGCCCTGCATAAGGACCACTAGATGGCAATGCTCCCAATCCCAGCTTGTGGAATTTTCCTTTCAACAACAAACAATAAAATGACTGAATCACCATATTTATTCTCCCTCGATTCGAGGTGAGAATTATTGTAAATTCCACCCCCAAGACGTAGTTGTAACATCTTTTGTTTGTGAATGTTTATTTTCCAGAGTTAATCTGCCAAAGATGGACAAACCTCAATCTCTTCCCAGTTCTGGAATAGTTATCTACAAATTGGAAGCCTAGACCCAAAGCCAAGTTCAGGTGCCACCATTGTGAGGGGCATGCCTGCAGTGCAGTCAATCATTTGTATACAATAGATCACCAAATAGTGGGAAGAAGATAGACAAGCAAATCTGCAAGCAGATTTCTGAAAGCTGTAAGGCCAATAGAGTAGTGATAAATGGGGACTTTAATTATCTTAACATAGACTGGCAAAATTACAGTGTAAAGTGCAAGGAAGGGGAAAGATTCCTGACATGTGGGAAGGATAACTTTTTGAATCAGTATGTTCCAAGCCCAACAAGGAACAAAGCAGTTCTAGGGAATGAAGTAGTACAAGTGGAGAAGGTATCAGTTGGAGAGCATCAGGACAACAGTGATCACAACATCATTAGAGTACTTATGGAAAGAGATAAGAAAGAATCAACTGTGAAAATATTCAACTGGGAGAGGGCTAATTTCAGTGAGTTAAAATGGGACCTAGCTAAAGCGGAATGGAAAGTAAGATTGGCAGGTAAAACAGCTAATGAGCAATGGGAAGTCTTCAAGGAGGAGATAGTTTGGGGACAGAACAAATACATTCCCAGAAAGCGGAAAGGTAGAACATCCAAACCTCTAAAGAAATTGGTATTAAGATAAAACAGGAAAAGGAGGTGTATGATAAATGTCAGGTCTAAAACACAGAGATAATCTAATTGAATATAGAAAGTACAGAGGAGGATTGAAGAATGAAATAAAAGGGGAAAAGAGATTGTATCAGAAAAGATTAGCAGGTAACACAAAGGGGAACCCTAAGATATTTTACAAGCATATAAAGATCAAAAGGTTAGTCAGTGCTCGGGTAAGTCCAATTTGGGAACAAAGATGACATTTTCTTGTAGAGGCAAAGTTGCATGGCTGATGTATTGAATGAGTACTTTACATCTATCTTCGCAAAACAAGAAGATGCAGTCAATGCCACAGTATCGGAGGAGAGGGTAGAGAAATTGGATAAGGTAAGAATAAACCAAGAGGAGGTATAAAAAGGGATTTGGGGGCTCAAGGTTGATAAGTCACCCAGTCCCAACAGGATACATTCTAGGTTACTGAGGGATGTAACGGTGGAAATAATACAGGCTCTGGCCACAATCTTTCAATGCTCCTTAGACACTGGGGTGTTGCCAGAGGACAGGAGGGTTGCAAATGTTACTCCCCTGTACAAAAAGGGACAGAAGGATAAATCGGGGAACCTCAGGCCAGTCATCCTGACATCAGCAGTGGGGAAACTTCTAGAGACTATAATTCGGGATGAAATAAATTTTCAATAAGAAAAATATGGGTTAATAAAGGACAGCCAGCACGGATTTGTTAAAGGCAAATCATGCCAAACAAGCCTGATAGTTTTTTAATGAAGTAATGGAGAAGGTGGATGAAGATAGTGCAGTTGATGTAGTTTATATGACTTTTTAAAGGGTTTTTGATAAAATGTCACATGAGAGACTGGTGAGCAAAACAGAAGCCCACAGTATTAAAAGGACAGTGGCAGCATGGATTCAGAACTGGCTAGGAAACAGAAAACATAGAGCGGTGGTGAACGCTTGTTTTTCTGTTTGGAGAGAAGTGTGCAGTGGTGCACCCCATGGGTCAGTACTGGGACCACTACTGTCTTTAGTCTATATAAATGACTTGGACTTAAGTATAGGGAGTACAGTTTCCAAGTTTGCTCAAGATACAAAGCTGGGAAAAGTAGTAAACAGTGAGGAGGATAGTATGGCAGATTAAGTTTAATGTGGATAAATACAAATTGATGCATTTTGGAAAGTAGAATGAGGAGAGGCAGTATAAGTTAGATGGTAGAAACTTAAAGGGTTGAAGGACAGAGAGACCTGGGGGTTCATACAAATAAATAAATCTTTGAAGGTGACAGGTAGATAAAGCTGTTTTTAAAAATCATACAGTGTACTATGCTTTATAAGTAGGGGCATAGAGTATAAAAGTCAGGAAGTTATTATGATGAACCTTTATAAAACACTAGTTGGGCCACATCTAGAATACTATGTTCAGTTCTGGGCACCAAACTTCAGCAAGGATGTCAAGTAATTGGAGAGGGTGCAAAGGAGATTTACCAGGATGGTACTAGGAATGAGGGACATGAGTTATCACGCGAGGCTAGAAAAGCAAGGATTATTCACCTTGGAGCAGAGAAGGTTATACATATATATAAATAAATTATGAGGGATCCGAAAGGGTGACCAATGAGAAACTATTTGTAAGTGGGTCAGTAACTGAAGGACACCAATTTAAATAGTTGTTAAAAGAAACAGAGGGGATGAGAGGGAATTTTTTTCATGCAGCGAGTTGTTTGAATCTGGAATGCGTTGTCTGAAAGGGAGGTAGCTGATTCAATAGCAACTTTTAAGAGAGTAGTAATTGGGGAGGACAGATTTTCAGGGTAATGGGGAGAGAGTGGGGGAGTGGGATTTATTTGGACATCTCTTTTGAAAGTGCCGACACAGACACGACAGGCTGAATGGCCTCTTTCTGTGCTGTATAATTTCATGATATGATTCGATGATATTTAAGACATCAGCTGGGTACATTTTGCATATCACAGATCACAAACCACAGCCCATAGAGAGACATAATATATACAATATATAATGTGTATGATGCAATATAATACAATATAGAGAGATATAATGTGATATAATATGGCACCATGCAGCAAAAGAAGTGACAGCAACAACAAAGCTACATTTGTATAGCTCCTTTCCTGTCGGGAGGACAACCCAAGGTGCTGGACAGCCAGTAATTCAGATCCGAGCTGGGGTCGGGATCAGGGAGAGTGGAGGGAATGGAGGGGAGGGGGATGATCGATGGGATCGTCGAAGAGGCGGGTTTTGAGGCGGGACTTGAAGGAGGCTAGAGAGAGTGTGAGGCAGAGGGATTATGGGATGGAATTCCAGAGGTTGGGGGCAGAGTGGCTGAAGGCTCGCCTGCGAATCGTGGAATGGGTGGGTCAGGGAACATGGAGCAGGCCGGAGCCTGCTGAGCGCAGTGGGGCGGGCAGGTTGGTAGGGGGTTACGAGGTTGCAGATTTGGGTAGGGCGAGGCCGTGGAGAGCTTTGAATGTGAGGACCAAGAGTTGTAGTGAGCGGCTGTTTTTCAGACTGGAGGGAAGTGAGCAGTGGTGTGCCACAGGGATCGGTTTTGGGACCATTGCTCTTTGTAATCTACATCAATGATCTGGACTTGGGTGTAGGGAGTACAGTTTCCAAGTTTGCAGATGACACTAAGTTAGGGAGAATAGTAAATAGTGAGGAGGATAGTAGCCATCTGCAAGAGGATATAGACAAATTGGTAAAGTGGGCAGACACATGGCAGATGAAGTTTAATGCAGAGAAGTGTGAGGTGATGCATTTTGGGAGAAGAAATGAAGGGAGGCAATATAGGCTAGATAGTACAATTTTAAATGGTGTGAAGGAACAGAGAGACCTGGGGATTTGTGTTAGTGACTCGTTGAAGGTGGCAGGACAGGTAGGCAAGGCTGTTAAGAAGGCATATGGGATACTAGGCTTTATAAATAGGGGTATAGAGTACAAAAGTCAGGAAGTGCTGACTAACCTCTATAAAAGTTTGGTGAGGCCTCAGCTGGAATACTGTGTTCAATTCTGGTCACCACACTACAGAAAGGATGTGAAGACATTGGAAAGGGTACAAAGAAGATTTACTAGGATGGTGCCAGGATTGAGGGGCTTCAGCTATGAGGAGAGGCTAGATAAGCTAGGGTTATTCTCTCTGGAGCAGAGAAGATTGAGGGGAGACCTAATAGAGGTTTATAAGATCATGAGGGGTTTCGACAGGGCAAATAGAGAAAAACTATTTCCACTCGTGGGCGAATCTGTGACTCGTGGTCACAGATTTAAAATAGTTTCAAGGCGAAGTAGAGGGGAGCTGAGGAGAAATGTTTTCACTCAGCGAGTTGTTCGAATCTGGAATGCATTGCCTGATAAGGTGGTGGAGGCTGATTCGATAACAACTTTTAAAAGGGAATTAGATCTTTATTTAGGGAGAACAGGTCTATTAGGCTATGGGGAGCGGGCAGTGCAGTGGGATTGAATCGCTCTTTTCAAAGAGCCGGCACAGACTAGATGGGCCGAATGGCCTCCTTTTGTGCCGTAAAATTCTATGAATCTATGAATCTATGAATCTTGAATTGGATCCTCTGGGTAATGGGGGGAGGAATTGGGAAGGCCGACAAGCAGAGATGTGGCATAGTCAAGCTGACATGTGATGAAGGCATGAATAAGAGTTTCAGCGGCCTGAGGGATGAGTTACTGGTGGAGTCGGGCAATTTGGCGGAAGTGAGTGAAGGCAGAATAGGTCTTTGCTTGGATGTGGGGGAGGAAAGACAGTTGAGGATCAAACAAGACATCTCAGTTCCTGACTGGCTTGGTGAGGTGGAGTAAGCAACCATGGAAGTTGATGCTGCCAATGCCTGAAGTATGAAGGCGCTGGCACAAGCCAATCAGGAGAGCCTCGGTCTTATTCACATTCAACTGTAGAAAGTTGGCTCTCATCCAGGGCTTGATGTTTGACATGCAGTCTGTCAGAAGTCCTGGAATTGAGGGTAGAGGCAGAAAGATTTGGTTAGGTTTCATCTGCATATATGTGGAAGTTGACCGCATATCTGTAAATGTGTCACCAAGGGGGAGCATGTAGATATTGAAAAGTAGGGGGTTAAGGACAGAGCCCTGAGGGATACCATAGGTGACAATGTGGGGGCTGGAGAAGAGCCATTGCTGGCGACAATAGTGTCAAAGGCAGCAGAGGGGTCAAGGAGGACAAGGAGGCAAGAGAGCCCTGATCGCAGTTGTTTAAAATGTCGTTAGAGACTTTGACCAGGGCTGTCTCCATGCTGTGGGCAGCACAGGGGCTGGATTGGAGTGTGCCACTTACAAAGAATAACACAACAACAACAAAATTACATTTATTGCCTTTCACGTCGGGAGGACATTCTAAGGCACTGAAACAAGCACAAGAACAATCACAATATAAGAAATATAGTTGTCTGTGCATCTGAATGAACAGAAACAGGAAGGGCAGTTGAGGTTAGGACATTTAAATAACATCTTTGATGCTGAGATAGATGGACGGGAAGTTGGGATTTCAGGAATCATCGGATCAGATGGGTTGAAGGGTTTTCTTCTTCTGAATCAATTTAGTTATTTTATGAGGTCATTAAAACTGGAAGCCTTCAGATCCAATATACACCTGACCCAATGTATTGCTTATAGCTTGTGTCTATTCTGCAGTTGGCTGCGTACTGTTCACTTTGTCCCTGAAGTCCAACTGTTGCAGGATCTACTTTGAAGCAAAGAAAAATATAGATTTTGGTGAATAACACCTACTTAATAATAAATTTGCACCAGGAATACTTCAAGTATATCAGCAAGGGAATTACGTCATTGTGGAGCAGCTACTTTATCAAATAATGAACATCATTTTCATTTGGACAACTTTAATTTTTCACTACAATCAGCACTTGAACACACTGAGACATGTGGTTCCTCACAGTCTTAGCCCTTAAGAGCATTTGGTCTTCAATTTTACAATGGTGTAAAATTGTGAAACATTCTTAAATTCCATTTTAATTTGGAAGCCATTTGTTAATTAGCTTTCAAACTAAAGCTCAATTTAAGAAAGTTCTTCGTTACATTGTAGGATGGATGGACCACCAACAAGCAACAAACACATCTGAGACTTTAATTTCTGGCCATCCCCTTGGTTAGAACACAATGGTAGTTAATGGAAATAGCAATTACTAGCCTGTCCTTAGCTCTGTCATCTCCAGAGATCTTAAGGTAGGACTTCCATGCCTTTGGAAACAGCCAAGCTGCTTTAGGTACCCTCCATCCTTCAGATGCAATGTTAAGTTGCTAAGCAGAGGCCCTGACTATTCAGGTGGACATTAAATATCTCACTGCGCTATTCAAAAATTGAATTGGTGTTTTCACAGTGGCCTTCCTTGCCAACAATCACCCAGATAAAATCAATTATTCACTTAATAGTTATGCTAAGGACATTGCTGTGTGCAAATTGGCTGATTCATTCACATTCCAAAATACCGTCACTGTACTTCACAATAAATCCTGTGAAGGACTTTGAAATGACATGGAATGAGCTGCATCAAATGCAAGGATTATTATTAGTATCATTCCAGCATCTAAATTGGTCAATTGAGCTCTTATCTTTTTTTTCCACGGAGTTCATAAAGCTTCAGTATTAAATATTTCAACTTGGAACTCTGAAATGATGTAACAGCAGTATTCTGTTTGTAAATTCATGAGTGTATCACATTTCAGTGAGTCTTCACTTCCACCGATTAACTTTAAAGGAAACAACTGCACAGACTGAAATTGAAAGGAAACTTCTTTAAGGCTCATTAATATTCTATTCGCTCTTCAACTAATGGAATACAATGTCAAAGGTCAAGGGATGAGACACGCCCAGCCTACTGTATTGAAATGACTTTGTAACGGTGTGTACAAGGCCTCAGCAACCAGGGAAACGGCAGTAATACCAATCATGGTGCTTTGTACACAGAACAAAATGGATTTGTTTCATACCCGTTTGGGGTTTCTAATTAATTCTTTTAACAGTTTTGTGTCATAGAGGCCATCACAATAAACAGCTGTAGCACAAGAGCATCATTATATTCATTTGTGCAAGGGTTGGTTTTACGCTGGCACATAAAGGCTAACAATATCATTTAAAGTGACTTCATCCTCCACATACTTCCCAATGAATGTATTTAGCATTTGAGATGCATTTTTTCACAATGATGGCAGGAAGGCCCAGCGCAGTCCCTTGTATTGGGGTTGTTCCCCACTAATGAATCATTTGACTAGTGTACAAATTCCTCCACAACAGGAAACAAGTTCCTAATTATCCCTTGGAAGGAAACTAATAGAGTTATTACTGCTGTTTTTTAGGAAAGAGAGAAGTTTACTTTTTTTCTTTGCAAGCAAGAGTAACTAACAACACAATATCTATAGTGTTTTTTTTAACTGTGAAAGCTTTCTGTTGCTTGTTGCTTCTCTCCTTCAAACTATAACTTTTTTATACCTGTTGCAGGACATTAGATCCTGTGAAAGTACCCTAGCAATACTCTGACTTATTGCTGAATATGAGACTTCTTCTGGGAATAGACAGTACACCATGCAGGTTGATCCACGTGAACTCTGCTCTTCAAATAGATCATGTCAGAGAGGAATTACTGTAAGCAAACCAAGTAAGTGCACAGTACTGCAAGGCACACCAGCCAGGCTCGCTCATAGACAGGACTTGGAGAACGAGACTAGTTGCTGTGCAGGGATTCTTCCGACTCAGTTCTTGCTATTCCTGCAAACCATAGCACTATTGCACAGGATTATCCTACACTGGACAAGCAGCAGGAAGCTTGCAAAACAGTGCTTTCAATGGCAAGCTATGAGGTTTTAGCTGGTTAAACCCCAGCAGTAATCAAACACACACTCTTGAGTTCCCAAGTATTAGCTCTTGCCATTATGTGCCAAATATTTTCTGGAATCAGGTAAGCATGATGTGCCTCTCCAGGGAACGACTGTACATCCATTCCAAGTACAGGAGAATTTCAACTTTTAGGACCTCTCTGTCTGGTTTGTATACTGTATTCCTAAGCACAGTGACAGGTTTCTGCATATGTCAGACATCTGGCATATCAAATAAAATAGCTTGGTAATAGCCTAATAATCCTCCCAAATGGTTACTGATCTTTTCTTCATCGATTGGTCCCAGGGGATTAAATTCACAGTGAAAGTACATTTATGAGATGGATGTTTGTGAATCTATTAAAATGTTATGTTAGTTCTTTGATATTCCATGGCTTTATTATTTTTAAACAACAAAATTGCTTTTATGCTTCTAGGACTCTTAACAGTAGAGATAATAAGCTTCAACAGTTAGAATTACATGAATAAAGCACTTAATCAAAAAGTCTTTGAAACTGCTGGTGAATTATTTAGAAGCCAGTAAACTATTGACAAGATCTGCTAATTAGAAATCTTCAGATAAAATATGAATACTTTGACAGTGTTTTAAATAGACTTGTACTATCACTGCACAAACAAAGGTTTATAATTACAAAGCAACTGTTCCATGTAAAAGTATGATTGAAAAAGCTCCTAAAATGCCAAGCCCTACAGATGATGTGAAAATATTGCGTGTAAATTGGTTGCCTATAAAGCCACAGAAAGGCATCACAAAACAGCTCAGAGTTTCCACCAGAGTGCTATCCTTTGAGATGGTGACCTGCGATGTCAGACAGTGGCGGAGTCAGATGATTATTATTGTTATGAGATGTTTAAATGTTGACAGGTGACAACATCAAAGTGGAAAGGTGATTATTATGACAAGCGGTGTCTAATATGAATGCAAAAGAGACTGGTTCTGACCACCAGATGGAGTGGAGTTTAACCCACCTGTGGAGTCCCATAACTTAATGGTTAGAGCTTACGCCTCTCAAGCGAGAGGATCCAGTTTCATTCCCGGGTGGGGTGAAGCCTCAGGCAAGATCTCTTACTCCACATGCCTCTACTTACCTAGCATTCAGGAGGAACCCGCTTGTTAGTCGGCCTGCCGGGAGTAATAAACCCTCAAAAAAAATTAGGTCACTCAATCTACAATTGTTTATGGGACACTGCTGTGCGCCATTGGCTGTAGTGTTTTGCCCACAAAATACACAGTCAATCCGCTTTACAATATAATTGTGAACTGCTTTGGAAGGTCTTAATGACTTGATAAGGCACTGTATCAAATGCAAGAATTATTATTATCTCAAATATAAAAATGATAAGTGTACTTTAATGTAAAATGTTGACTCTTAGACAATAACAAAAATGGAAGAAGGGAAACAGATAGGAGTAATGATTATCAAATTAAATGTTTATTTCTTTAAACGGGGTATCTGACTCAAGTCAGAAACCCATTACTATGCTTAAGCATATCTTAGTGATGGATTTCTGCATATGTCAGGACAGCTGGTTGACCAAAATAAAAAATATGTAGTAAAATACAATACCACTTATTTAACCACTTATTTACCCAAGTCCTAAGGGTATTGGGTGCAGGTTGGTAAAATCATAGCTTTGAGGATCCCAGATTGTATTTTGAAATACTGCTGGAGGTTAGCCAGCTAAAAAAATACATGTCAGGCTGGCTCACTGTTGCCTTGAGTCAAATGGTTGAAACCCCATGTTTTATTTTACACTTTAGGCTGACACAACAAATTATGCTTGGATAGCACCCATTGCATTGTAAAGACAATCAGGATTTTTAGACCCAAACTGGGAGTTGGGGTCAGAAGGGGAGGATGGTAGGTGGGAGGGTGGCCAAAGGCTCAGTCGAAGAGGAAGGTCTTCAGACAGGGCTTGAAGGAGGAAAGAGAGGGGTTTTTGTTATAGATCCCACAGCACTATTTTTTCCAGTGTTCTGGCCAATAATCCCACAGATAAAATTAGTCGTTCACTTCATGGAGATGTGCTTTGTGCCAATCTGTAATTTTCACCTGTAAAATACATAGTTTGATTCCTGAAAGGTGCAGGACTATAATTGCAGGAATAAAGTTGTTATAGATTATCATTTCAACATTCAGTAGCAACCTTAATGTCAAAACCTAATGGGTGTGTCAAGAGGATTCAGAAAATGCAGTGAGTCCTCAACCTTTATCTTGATGTTTTAAATTTGTTTCAACCAAAATAAATCCATATTTCTGCTCTGTACCTGAACAGTAATAATGAGCAATGCCTAAAGAGCTATTGATAGTTTGATAGGACATTGATCAAACATCATCCAAAAGGCTACATTTTCCTCCCCATTGTTGCAGAGAAAACCTTCTCAAGAATTTCTAATTCAATCATATTTCTCAGTACTTATAAACTGTCCAGTTTCTATTCACCCAAAGTACTTATGAAAGTATCTTCAGTTTCTTAGGCAGTGTTCCAGGTGACCCACACATTGATCTGCTGCACTATAATGAGTGCAGCAAGTTTTCACTTTTATCACTTCAGATACCTATTGAAAAAGGAAATATCCCTAATGGCATCCACAAATATACAGTCAATTCACTTTACAATATATTCTGTAAAGCGCTTTGAGACATCGATAAGTTGTAAGAAGCACTATATCAAATGCAAGGATAATGTGTATTGACCAACTTAACCAGCTCCTTGTGAAGATGGTGCTAGACTCATTTCATCGATTTTATATCTACAGTGGTACATTTTCGTTCCATATTGTGCCACATTTTCAGGAAGTGACCACTATCATTTAAGAAATGAATCCTCCTTGAGTTCCGTAAGACCCAGTGAATACATAGTTGGTGAAGAGTCTGTGTCAGTAATAGCAAGGACCTCACTCTTTGGATAACTCACATACAAATATACAGGAGTGAATAGAAAAAAGATCATGTAGTGCATTGACTGGTCTCAAAGTAATTTGAAAATTAAATAAATAATTCAGTGCAACATTGCCTGAACTGTCAACCAGAGAGGTGAATGGCAAAATATTGTTCCTCTTTGTTTCATCCAAAATACACAGGTAAATCCACTTTACAATATATTCTGTGAAGTGCTTTGAGATGTCTCAACAAAGTGATAAGTTACCATCAAACTATCAAATGCAAGTATTATTATTATTTTATCAGTCATATTACCCCCTATTCACTTTAGTAATAAATAATAAGTTTTTCATTTCTTTTAAATTCTCACACACATTCTCACAGGTGGCATATTTTTGTGATTTTGCTCAAATAAAGTCTCTTTCTTGGGACTATCTATTTTTGCTTTCTCCACAATGATCTCCCCATGTTCCTCCGGTTCTGGCCACCAGTCAGCAGTTTGAAGCTCTTTGAGATGGCCTCCCAATATATCAGACACTTTATAAATTGTTATTATAGTTGGGTTTAATGTGATTTCAGCCTTTTTCTTTTTGAAGTACAAACACACTGCTGATGTGTCTATCATTTCAGAATATTCCTGCCTGAGTTTGAAGATTTTTTTAATGAAATCACAGAGGTTAGATGCTGGATGTGTGAGACATTGTGTCACTGGATGAACATAGATCTGGTGAGCACAATGGAAGCATATTCCACAGCTCCCGGATTTTTCTTCTGTCCGAAGTCACTGTAAGGTTAAAAGAAAATCCAGGAAATGTTCTCCAGATACTGCCTCATTGCTGAAATGTTGCCATAGAGACATTTTTTGGTAATGTCATCTGCTGTGTGAATGTATTCAGGTAATGTTTCTGTACTGTTAATAAATCTACGGTGATCCAGCCTTTTAAAGGCAATGTTTACAACAGCGGGTTTTCAGTCTGCTCTCTCCTCAATCATAGCCTAAAATAGTGTTGTCTGCTGTACTGACTGTGTGACTGTGCAGGAGAGTGTTGTGCAGGTTTATACTAGTTGCAGTTGATGGACACTGTGTTTGGGGGTTGGGGGGGACGGGACGTTTTTCTCTTCTATAATCTGCATGACTAGTATTGGACTCCTCTCGCAGCCAGTGAGATCAGTGGCTCTGGATCTCACTGAGTGAGCTGCACATTCCTTCGCCTCAACAGTCTGCACTCATGGCAGCATGAATCTCTGCCAAAAGAGTTGCAGACAAGGGACAGGCAAAAGAGCAGGAGAGAAAGGAAATGTGAGCAGAGGAAAGGGGAGCGAGAAGCAAATGGAGAAAAATGGTAACGAATAAAGGAAGGAGGGGGAAGAGGTTAAACTAGAAATTGGAAAAGAGTAAAACAGGGGGAGATCAACTGCCCGAAAAATATATCATAAGCTCCCAAAGTAAAGATTAGCTGGATTATCTGGAGAATTAGTAACATCAGCAACTTGTCTTCATGTAGCATCCTTCATGTAAAAGAACCTCTTGGATATAGTCAAACACAGGTGCCACTAAAAGAAGTGGGAGAAAATCATCATGAGTTGCTGTACTGTCAGTTTGGCTCGATTGGTCACATTTGCTTCCAGATCATTTTAGGTTAAAGCCCCGTTTGAGGATCTTGACTTTATAGTCTCAGTTGTCCCCTATAAAGCAGCATTCAAATTCTATCTCTGGCCTGCTCCAAGTCACCCAGCCTGACCTCCATTGGCGTTTGGGGCTTCTGCCTCTCTGCCCTGACCCTCTGCAACTTCATCCCAGAATCCCTCTGCCTCATCCCCTCCCCTGCCTCCTTCATGCACATCTCAAGACTTTCCTCTTTGACAGTGCTTTCAGTCACCCTCCTACCCAACATCCCTCTTGATTCAAACCCCCGCTTTGGGTGCATACTCTTGACTGTCCATTGCTTTAAGCTTTCCTTCCAATGTAGATATAATTTGCTGTAGTTGTTAAGAATCTTAAAGTGTGAAAAGCTTGTATAAAGTAAACCATTATGCCAAAGCTGCAAAGGTTTTCAGACCAGAAACCTATCCATAAATATCAACTAACCATATGTATCCATTTCATATTCTGTCTCCCATATTTGTCACTTATCTCCCCACCCTCCCACTCATCATGTCACCACAAGCATCTGAGGCATATTGGGAGTTTGGGAATCAGAAAAAAATATTTTTGAACCAAATAGGATTTAATAATAATATTAAATAGTAATAAAATTAAATAATGAAATATGAAATAGCAATAATATTACTTGTAATAATAATCTTAAATAGGATTAGTTTGCAAGGTGAGTTGAGAATGAATTCTAGACGGACGGCTGATATCTGTTCATTTCCTGCTCATTACTTGCCTCTTCCTCCACTCCCTATTTCTTATTATTGGCCATTTAACTTTGCATTTGTTAACATAGAATAAAGTCTGGCATCAGTGGGGGCAATGTTCCTTGAGTGTACAAATATGATGATATCACATGCCACAATTTCAATCCTATACTTGAATCGAAAATGGAAAGACTGAATAATGTTCTTCTTGGCATCCCCATCTGCCACACACACACCCCCCCACAAAAACACACAAACAAACAAACAGATTGTTGAACATTATATCTTATGGTCATCTATTACACCATGCTTTTTTAGACTGCGATAGCTAAAGTCGTGGACTTTTCAACCACAGCTGACTTCTATCGCCCACGAGACAGCCCTAGAACCTTTGCACCACCTGAGCTCAATGTTATTTTTGATTCTTTGTGCTGAAATCCAGTTATTTGAAAGGAAACCAGGTACTGTTTAATAATAGTGAATAACAAAAAAAAGACAGATAACGTTAACTGGATAAATAAAAGGTTGAATTAATTTGCGGACCTTTGTGTGTATGTGTGTTCATTATTATTCTGCCTCTACCTTGCTCCTGATCAATGCAGACGTGGGATTTGCATCATCTGCAGTGGCAAAATCAGGCTGAAAGGCCACGTTTTCTAATCACAGCCAGGTCTTCTAACACTGGCAGGTTTCCACGTGCTATCCCATCATCCCTCTGTTCGAGGGGACTGGATGTGACAGCAAGAGAATATGCCAGCTGGCTTTAAAAGGAACAACATTCATTAAGCTGATGAAGGATTGTATAGCATGTCAGAAGACGTCTGTCTGTATCTTCCCAACCAGTTTTCAAAGTGCAAGGAAGAACAAAACCCCCAATGAAAACACCTAGACTTTTCAGCCCGCACAAAAGGTGGTCATTATGCATACTGAGCAAGTTCTTTCATCGCTATAATTACACAAAAATTGGAGATGGACGTAACAGAGTAACAAACTCATCCATCTCTTCATTTGCTCAGAATGCAATCGCTGCAGCCATTATCCAATTACAGGTCCTTTTCAAATCCAGTGGATAATAACTTTAACCCCCTCCCATTAAAAAAAAATCTGAACTGTTTCACAAATCGCTTCGGTGTTGAAGTGCTTCATGAGATGTCTAACTTGCATACAACTATTTTTTAAATAATACTAATTCTTACATTTGATGTAGCATCGTATCAGGCCGTCAACATGTCTCAAAACTCTTCATAGGATTTTACTGAATTGCGACTGTATTTTGTAGGCAATCACAGCGGTAATTTTACATATAGCAATGTCCCACAAACAGCCATGTACAGTACTTACTTTCCTATTCAAATGCCCATTGCTTCAGAGTTACTCCCTCACTTGGCTCCCCTGCTACTCCCCCACTAACCTCCCCCATTACTCCTCCACTGAGCTCCCTATTATATAATTGGGAACCTTTGGCCAGCATATTGGGAGAAGTTACCTTCTTTTTTTGAAAAGTGGATCTTTAATATCCAGCTATACAGGCAGAAGGGACTTTGGTTTATTGTCTCATCGGAAAGATGGCACCTCCAACAATGCAATGGACCCCTAGAACTGTAGTGGAATGGCAACTTACCCAAATTGTAATTACAAAATTCTCATCTTGAGAACTATTTTGTCCTCATCCAACTTCTGCAACCTCCTGTGCCCCTACTGCTTATTTAATAAGATGGAATATTTTACACTAACGGAAAGCTACTTTATGATTTTGTGGTTTATTAATCCATTGTGATCATGAATACAAAATCAAGCTCAGCATACAGCCAGACCATTCTTAATATTGAACAACTCACTCACAAGTTCTGTGTGATCTATCTTCTGGCCTCCCCCTTTTAAAGTTTGAATTTGAACAAGAAGGGTACAATTAGAGTAATCTGTAATCTGTTCATAACACCTCAGATAATGGATTGGTCCATTATTGAATTATTCAATGCTTTATATAAGGAATCACTGCACACCAGGGAACCATCCTGTTAAGTTTTGAACCACTAACTAGAGCAAAACACCAAATCAGTTTTTGTTTGAAGCACTGGATGCACATGTGATGAATTTCAAAAACCTTCAATGTGTGCATGTTTGTCATCTTTAAACAAATGCATATATGATGTTCTGTGTATTTCTAACCATAAATATCAAAAGTAAATGCATAATTTGATAACATAGGCATCAAAGGGGTTAACAACATTTCTATTGACTTGACCTCTGGATTATTGCAATGAGTATTAACATAGATTCCTTTAGCACACAGTTTATTTCTTCTTATGTCCTATTAATTATAACACAACTGTGAATACACATCCAGTCAAAACAATAGGGATTTGAACTGGTCAATAAATCCTTCTATTGACTGATTTGAAACCTCTTTGCTAACTGGTTCTCATGCCAGCAGTTTCTTTGATCTCGCTGCCATAGAATTCCTGCAACATCCATTGAAATCATTCAAAATAACTAAGAAACCAAACACACAAAAAGTTTCTCACACAAAACACATCTGTTATTTTATAAACACATTATACCTTGGGCTCGCATGATTTTGTTTTAATCTGAACCTTTCTGTTTCCCCTCCCCTCCTCCCCCGACCTACCAACATTTACAACCTTGCAACGTTTAGACTTTTTAAACTGAGTGTTTTATTCCTAGCGTGCAATTGTGTTTATGACCACTTTGAGTGTTATTAGACATTTCCATCTGGCCACTGATACATCAGAGGCCTTGCTGATCATTGAATATATTTTTGTGGGACGCTATCCAGAGATTGTGACAAAGCTATGAAGTAGTGGCTCTGAGAAAGACAGTTTTGTTGTGAGACAGGAGGCTTCATCACAATGGGCTTGGCAGAAAACAGCAGAGCATTGTGTCATTGACAATGGATGCCAAAAGTGCTTGTGAAGTTTTGTGCTTATATGATGGTTAGTCATCACTTTGCCCAGAATTCAATGATAAGATGATTGAGTGGGATGATGGTGGTGGAGCATGACAAACAACAGAGAAAATTAGTGCCAAATGTGAGCTGGATGCCATGCGCCCAATCCAAATAATAGGTCTCAGACCATCATCCTGTCAAGGACCTGTTCTATCACTGGGAGGTAAGTGGATCCAATTTGCCAATTGAAAGAGACAGAGAAAGGTAATTAGGACAGCAGTATTAATATACATATACACAAATATACAGTCAATTCACTTTACAGCATTCTGTGAAGCACTTTGAGATGTCTAGAAGATGTGAAAAGCTCTATATTATTATTACCACACAGTAGGTCATGCAAATCCCATATCTGTATTTAGCATTACTATCAAGCGAGTGGAAGACAAACCGTAACATCCACGTGCTTCTCATGCATGGCCTCTGCCATTGCTAGCCATTGCTCAACTGCTTTGGCTCCCTATCCCCAAGCAGATCGAATTCAAAATTATCATTCTCCGTTTCAAATGCCTCCTTGGCTTTATCCCTCTAAGACCACCTATGAACCAACTGACCCATTCAGCAAATATTTGTCTGATTCATACTGTGTGTCCCTCCCATTCTACCCCTCATTTGGCTGGCGTTCCTTGGGAAATTCTTTTTCTACTCTTTGGAAATCCAGCTTGAAGATCCTCCTCTTTGCCCCCTCCCTCTCTATTTTTAATCTCCAATAAAGACGTATCTCTTTGAGTATACTTTGGGTAATCTTTCCCACCCCAGTTTTCTCCAGTTAAAAAATAGATTTGTCCAACCCACTTGAAAGAAATAGCTAATTTGAGCCAATTCTATTAGATGTTGTTACTATTACATTTGATTCAGGTTTAAAAAATAATCTACACTAAATGCTCAATAGAATACTTCCTTTAAATGAAAAGCAAGGATTTCAGTTAATACTTTGCATTATTCCTACATAAAACATTTTTTTTTAAATGACAAATGTGTTGGGAATTACCTCATTAACTGCCAACAGTATATCTCTACTAACGGCTTTTCCTCTCACTTTCGCCCAGTTAGTTGCTGGATACCCCAAGGATCCATCCTTGGCCCCCTTCTCTTCCTTATCTACACGCTCCCTCTTGGTGATGTCATCCGCAGACATTGGATATACTTCCACATGTCTGCGGATGACACCCAACTCTACTTTTCCATCTCAATTTTCCATCTCAACTCCCCTGATGTTCTATCAGCCCGTCTGTCAGACATCAAGAGCTGGATGAGTGCAAATTACCTTCAGCTCAATGTTGACAAAACAGAAGCCATACTCTTTGGCTCTCGTCGACTTCTTCAATCCCATGGCTTTCATCTCCTCCAATTACCTGACATGCCCCAAAAACTCTCCGAACCTGTATGCAACTTAGGCTTCATGTTCAACCGCCAATTATCCTTCCTCCACCATATTCGGTCCCTCAACAGCAACGTTTTCTTCCATCTCCGACGCATCGCCCATCTCCGCCAATATCTCAAGCCAAAAGCTGCCGAAACCCTGGTCCATACCTTTGTCACCTCTCGGCTGGACTATTCCAATGCCCTCCTCACTGGTCTCCCCTCCACCACCATTCATAAAATCCAGATTATTCAAAATTCCACAGCCCGCATTCTCAACCAAAGCAAACTTCGCTCCTCGATTACCCCAGTCCTTGCCAGACTTCACTGGCTCCCTGTCTCGGAGCAGATCGATTTCAAGATCCTCACTCTTGTTTTCAAATTCCTCCACTCCTCTGCACCCCCATACCTCTCTGACCTCCTCTCTCCTCACAACAGTACCCATTGCGTTCACTGTATCTGGTCTGGCCTCCTCCATGTCCCCCGAATCCCACATTCCACTGTCGGCGGCCGTGCCTTCAGCCACTATGCCCCGAGGCTCTGGAACTTCCAACAACAACAGCTTCGATTTATATAGCGCTCTCCATGCCAGTCGGCGTCTCAGAGCACTTCACAATAACGAATCCCGGGCCCAAGCCAGTGGGAGGGGGAAAAAGGTGACCGAAGGCACGGTTGAAACTTCCTTCCACTTCCTTTGCCTTGCCCCCTCCTTTCCTATTTTCAGGTTGCGCTTAAAGGCTTTCCATTTTGACCGCGCTTTTGATTACTTTTTTTCCCCCTCTTCCTGGCTCAGCTCTGGGGATCCGTTATTGTGATACACTCTGAGATGCTGTCTGGCATAGAGGGTGCTATATAAATCCAAGTTGTTATTTAGTTCTCAATAAACAATGTGTAGAACACTTATTTATTTCAACAAAAAAATTACATTTGTTAGCGCCTTTCATATCCCAAGGTATTGGATTCAGCTCACCAGTTACAAAACATCAAATAGTCACCAAACCCTCTCCCAGTTCTTCTGCTTCCTGCTTTCTCTACTACTTGATCCCCTTTCATTGGTATAGTCAATTGATTCTTATTTATTAATTCGTATGCAGCAAAATGAATGGCACCTTTATCCCAGTTAAATTGCAAAGTAGGTCTCATTTGCATCTGTTTGTTGCTGTTACACTATACCTATCAGTATTCCTTAGCTGGTGTGGGCTGTACACAGCACCTGCCTCTTAGCATGCTACCTGGCAATTGATAACTAACCCACCTTAGTTATCCCAAAGAATGGGGGTTATGCTCAAAAGGAATATATTTTGTAAATGGAATAGCATTTGAAATCACGAGGTGAAGTGAAACGAAACAACAACAACTTCAATTTATATTGCGCCTTCCACACCGGACGGCGTCTCAGAGCGCTTCACAATAACAGATCCCGGGCTCGAGCCAGGGTGAGGGGGAAAAAGGTGACCAAAGGCGCGGTCGAAAAGAAAGGTCTTCAGCTGAGACCTGAAACTAGGAAGAGAGGGGGCGAGGCAAAGAGAGTGAGGAAGGGAGTTCCAGAGCTTCGGGGCATAGTGGCTGAAGGTAAGGCCGCCAATGGTGGAGCAAAGGATTCGGGGGACAAGGAGGTCCTTTATAACTTTATTATGAGTAACATAATATAACTCATAACTTTATTATGAGTTATATTGTACTCATGACGGTAGACAGTTTTGTGGAGCTCCTGCAGCGCAGTGGTTAGAGCACTTGCCTTACAAGCATGAGATCTGTGTTCAAATCCAGGCAGGTCAGGGCGAAACCTTGGGTAAGTTTCCTTACTCCACGGGCCCAATAAGAATCCCTTAACAAAAAACACAAAAATAAAATTGGTCATCTCAATCCATGACTGTTTGTGGAACACTGCTGTGCACAATTGGCTGCCGTGTTTCGCCCTCAAATATACAGTCAATTCACTTTACAGTAAATTCTGTGAAGCGCTTTGAGACGTCAATAAGATGTGAAAAGCGCTATATCAAATGGAAGGATTATTATTATTATTGAGAGGTAGGAGGGTGCAGAGAAGTCGAGAGATTTGAAAACAAGAGTGAGGATCTTGAAATCGATCCATTCCAGGGTAGGGAGCCAGTGAAGTCTGGCAAGGACTGGAGTAATCGGTGAGTGAAGTTTGGTGTGAAGTTTGGTGAAAATGAGCCCCAGTCAAATTACATAAACCAGATCAAAGAACGGTTTGAAATTTAACTTGATTAATGTAAAGTTACAATGGCTTTGTCCTCCCACTTCTCTTCATTATTAATAGAGAGTTTTACTGCTGTTCATTGGTTCACAGCTAATATGCTCAGTTGGTAAAGGAGAATATGGAATGCAAAGGCCATTCAACACATGAAGACAGTTCCCTTCACAAACTATTTTGGTCTCTACTGAAACTATTTAATGTTCCTACTCAACACATCCCTCAATCACTCTATCTCATCTTCATCTACCATTTAATGGGGTAAATAATGTGATTTTTCATATGAGGAGGATATCTCAAAATGTTATAGACAGCTAAGTAGGTGCCCAAGCTGCATGAGGGTTAAGGAGGAAGGGACCGAAAGTGCAATTGAAAAGAGAAGTCTTAAGGTGAAATTTGAAAATGCAGCCAGTAGTTGCAAGACAGAGTGCTGTTCAAATTGAGTCCCAGGTAACAAGCGCAGAATGTCTCTAAGCTCATCCCAATGGTGGAGCGGATCAGATGAGGTACATGATGCAGGCTGGTGTTCGCTGAGGGAACCTGAGTTGAGCAAAGTACGTTAACCACAGGTATCATATCCTTCCGACGTGCAAAGTGCTCCATGAATGTAATTTTGTTTTTGTTTGTTGTTGTCATCGCTTGAAAATGAGAAAGAGGATCTTAAACTCGATCCGCTGGGGGATAAGGAGCTGTAGTCATGTGAGGAAGAGTGTGATAGGTTTGTGGCACCTGGCAGGGAAAGCACAAATCAGTACTATTTGTGGAATATTGCTGTAGGGCAGTAGGATTGACTTTGAATATCTCTTTTCAAAGAGTCAGCACAGACTTGATGGGCCGAATGGCTTCATTTTGTGCTGTACACTTTTATGATTCTATGAAATGATAATTGGCCACTGTGTTTTGCCCACGAAATACAGTCAATCCACTTTACAATATATTCTGTGATGCAGTTTGAGACGTCTCAATGACATGATAAAGGTGCTATATCAAATGCAAGGATTACCAGTATTATTCCTAATGCCTGCTGCTCTTTTCAATCTATTTTGACATTTATTCAAATTTATTCAGCACAAGAGACACAATTGATTTTCTATAAAGAATGATTAATTTTTAGTTGTAGCTGAAATGTTGAAAAATACCTGTGATCAATGGCCACAATAGGCATCATAAGTCAAGTATTACCAGGGAATATCTATGGAAGATGTATTTGCCACAGATAAGCACAATGTAAAATGTTACTGCCCCTGCAACAGACACTCAGCGATAACAATTTAAATAGCCTTAAGTCTCTGAGTGCTGTTTTGTGACCTGTGACTGTTAAAATATACCTGTCACAAGGTGATTAGCAGTTAGTTTCATCCTCACCTTACAGAATCCCTCTAGGACTTTCTGAATTGCTAGGTCCATTATCTGAAACATGAACTACCTCTGCTGACGCATCAATCATCGCCTCTTGCTTGTGTGAATTGCCGGTCATGCCCCCAGACAAAAGCCACAGGCATGCTGGCAGTCAGCTACCTTGCCTTAATCCCTACAGTAAATTTTCACCTGGAATACAAAACCACCCAAGTAGGCAATCTTTATCTGGAGGTAAGGCAGCAGAGCCATTGTTGGAGTTCAGGTTGTTGAAAATCTTTGGTCATAATTTTTATTTCAGCTTCATTAGTGTCCGAGCTCTGAGTGACTCGTGTTTTCTTTTGCCACAGAGTTGTAGTGTCAAAGCAAGCTTGCTTCCTTTAGATGCTAATAGATTTGAAGCAATAATTCTATCAGAACAGAGACATTGTTTTGGAAACCTGACCAAATGCTACGATATGTAGACTTCCAAGTGAAATTTATTGCCCTGACAGGAAGTGATTGTTAGCGAACATTTTGAAGCATGACCTAACTAACCACAAAATAAGATCATCTACCTTTTTGCAGTTCTATTTGACAATGTGAAACTTTATACAGTATAGAAACAGGAAATCTATTTTAAAATACAGATAATAGGCAATATTTTAAGCTTTTAAAAAGCACCAATAGTATTTTTGTATTAAAGATCAGGGTCTGACATTACTTTTGTTTCTACAGAATTTGGAAATAAGGCATATTCAGTTCATTATTAACACAACCGAATAAAACCATGTGACCACCCAACATTCCTAAACAGAGTTTGTTAAAAAAAACCTCAATTTAATTAGAATTAACAGAAATATACAATCTCAGGAACCTCTTCTTTGACCACACCTTCAGTCAATTTTCCTTTTCAATTCCCCTTAATTCCCACCTCCAACCCAGGTTCCAAGCCAGGACTGTTAAGCACCTTGGGACATCCTCCCAATTTAAAAGGTACTTTTTAAATGCAAATTTGTGGAGTCCTGTAGCTCAAGGGTTAGAGCACATTCTTCGCAAGCAAGAGACTTGGGTTCAATATATTCTTTGAAACACTTTAAATTGTCTGGAAGATTTGAAAAATGGTAGAATTATTATGAATCTGTTGTTGTTTTTGAAATGTTAGCCTAGACCAGTGGTAGCCAACCATTTTGGTCAGCCAACAAAATACATTTTCTTGATTGGACATTTCTTAATTTATGACCATACCATATCAACACTATCAACATTCGCTAGCTACTGGAAACAAGGTATTGATTTGGGACAGACTCCTCTGGACTGGTGCAAATGATCAGTGGGCCACTTCTTGATGTGATGCATGGGCAATGGGTTAGCCTTCACTGGACTAGACCATAAAATCATAGAACCATCGAAATTCACTGCGCGAAAAAAGCCATTCAGCCAAAGTATCTGTGACAACTTCTTCAAGAGCATTCCATTTAGCTCCACTTATGAGATGTCCTCTAGTTGCTTACTCACCAAACAGTGGAAATAATTTCTCCCTATTAACACTATCAAAACCCCTCATGATTTGAAGACTTCTATCAGCTCACCCCTCAGCTTTGTTTGTTTCAGAAAAAAAGTTCCAGTTCTTCCAATCTCTACTCCTAGGCCAAAAGTCCCATGAGATCGAAGTCCCAATGCTGGGTGAAGTTTAAACTTTCAACTTCAGATCAAGAGGCTAGAGGTCAAAACACATATTAATATATAAATAGCATAGGCATAAAATAAACACATGGAAGAAAGGAGAATTCAAATAATTGAAGGCTGCTCCATCTCAGTTACAGACATTGAATAATTTAGCCTTAACTAAACCAGTGTCCATTAAAAACTGTGAACTTATTGTGCTTGGCAGTATTTGCTAATTCCTGGCAAAGATCCCATTTGTTTGAATTACTTATCTGTTGTTTTTACAAGTGGCCATGGCCACATTATCAGGAAGCGGCTTAATCCAGCTACAGCGCCCCTATTCACATCATGAAAAGAAACCTGTATATTTTAGGACCCATTGGTCACTTAAAGCAGGTGGTTGCTTAGTCAGTGTGACCAGTAAGACCAGTTTTCCTGTCCATAAGTCACTATCATAACAGTGAATCCTAAACTTGTGTATCCTCACATTAAAATATCCTATGTCAGTGATAATTAGAATTTCTGTATTTTCTGAACCATCGCTGAGTTGCTGGAACCTGTGGGATAACAGGTTCAAATTGCCTCCTGGACAGCTCATTACTGCAATAAGCAGTTCTTGAGCAAAATCATTTGAATAAAATCAGATGGGGAGATAATTCTTTTTATTAAAAGTGTTACAATGTTAATTGATATTGTGCATTATCATATCATCCAAATGTCTGAAAGCATTTTATAGGATTTAGTGTAAAATGTGGTGATTGATAGTAATCCCGCCAAATAAACAATAATAAAAAAATTGGTCGCAAATGACTGTTTGTGAGGCATTGCTGTGAGCAATTGGCTGCCGCATTTCACCCACAAATATACAGTCAACTCACTTTACGATATATTCTGTGAAGTGCTTTGAGACGTCTAGAAGATGTGAAAAGTGCTATATCAAATGCAGGATTATTATTTATTATTATTTTGTTGCCAATTGTGGCAGCCCATCTGCACATAGCAATGTTTCACAAATAGCCATGAAGT
Source organism: Hydrolagus colliei (assembly GCA_035084275.1). Classification (NCBI taxonomy): domain Eukaryota; kingdom Metazoa; phylum Chordata; class Chondrichthyes; order Chimaeriformes; family Chimaeridae; genus Hydrolagus; species Hydrolagus colliei. The sequence goes on along the minus strand of CM068744.1, from coordinate 46,187,744 downwards.
CAATTATTCATTTTATCTGATGCACTGTTGACAAGAACACCAAAAGAAACTTCCTTCTTTTTTCAAATGCTTCACTGGGATGGTTTATGTCCACCTGAATAGGCAGATGGTAACTCAGTTGAGCATCTCATCTGAAGGATAGCAACTCTGACAATGTAACACTCCCCTACAACAACAAGTTGTATTTTGATATAGTGCCATTTACACAGGGTAGACTGTGAGCTCAACGTCTCAACATGAAGAACTCAATTGACATGTAAGTGTGGTATGCTTCCTTTTCTGACATAAAACATAATTAAACCATAACTCAAGATTTTTGGTGGGTCAACCAGGTAGCAGAAACCTATCACCATGCTTAAGAGCAATTCCATGGAATTGAATAAGCACAATCGTTACGTATTTTGCAAGTTAACAAGAACACAATTTTCAGTGATACAAACTAATAGACTTTATATTTATATGTTACCTTTCATACCAGGAGGACGTGCTTGCTTACTTTGCTTTTTATGTAATAATACATTTTATGTAAAAACAAATTGAAAGGTCAATGCACTAAGCAACTGTAGATGTTAGTGTTCATTCAGTAACTGAACTACTCAATAGTATTTCAGTTTCATTTTTGCTCTTTAGGGAGTAATTAGCATAATAAGTATTTTTAATCTTCTGAACATTATATTCACTGAGGTCTCCCGTTAGCCTATAACTCTATCTGTACCTGGCCTTCCTGTGGTGCTTGTGTTTAGAATTCAGGGCAGACACATGCACATGATAAATGTATTCATCTTTCAACATCTTGATTTGTCAGCTTATTAAATGCATAATGAAACTCCTTAATAAGACATGGATCCGTAACTGAACAGGGACTTGGAGCAAGGTGCCACAAGCTGTTAAAGCCCTTCAGTGTAGAATTAACATTTTCATGATTGTTCTCTTACGTTCCACATTTTTTGCAGTGGAGTTTTATCATTTAGAAGATATTTAAACTCTGCACATTTGCAATTGAATTGAAATGACATTGATATCTTTCAGAAATATTACTGAATTCACTTAAAAATACTAGAAAATAAGTTAGACGCATGTTTTCAATAAAGAGCAAAACAGATATGAATGCAATAAGCAACACAGGTTCTGAGAACATAATTGTCAGTAGAATGTCAGGAATGCCAGTACAATAGTTAAAAAGGTCGAGATAAGTCTTTTTCACATAGAGGGGGAAAGCAGATTGGATAGGTAGGAGGTGCGAGGGCAAGAAGGAATTTGAAAATGAGCGAGAGGATCTTGAATTTAATTCCTTCAGTGCTGGGAGCCAGTGGAGCCTGGCAAGAACTTGCGTGATGGAGATACATTGTTTTGTGCGGGTAAGCATCCGGTTGATTGAGTTTAAAATTTAAATTCTGTGTATGGGGGAGCTGGGGAGTCCAGTGAAGAAGGTATTGCAATAATGCTTGGAACAATTTTGAAAAAGGGTCATGGATCCGAAACATTGACTATTTTTCCTTCCTGCATAGATGCCGCCTGACCTGCTGAGTGTTCCCAGTGAATTCTGTTTTGTTTCAACAAATCACCATGACTTTTTAATTAATTAAGCATTACTACCTACCTAACCAACAGGAACATAGGGGGATTACCTTTACTGGCATACAAAAAGAAAAATATATATTTTTTGGGAGGAAACAGATAATAAAAACAATTATTTCACACTGACCAACTTGATACATTTTGCTTTAAGTTCATCAGGGTAATGGAGGTGGAGGAGGTTAGCATTTTGCTTTTGTGCTATTTTGACTTTAGATAAGCTTGAACCTGACCGTGAAGTGTTGCTATTTACTTAAAGCCAATGATCCAGGAAGGAACTCCTCAGTCAAGTTTAAGATAACGATGTCTGTCATTTTAACAAACAAGAAGATAAAATGATCCTTGACCCACATCCCACTCATCACTTCACACTGGTTCCTCTTGCCAGCTGCTCCTTTTTGCATTCTCAGATGATCTCCTTTGTGCAAATCAACCAATTGCAAGAGTAGCAATGTTTTCCTATGGGTTTTCTCAGAATTTAGAGCAGGCAGACAATCAGACCTTACAATTGTTTTAGAAACTTTGGTAGTAGTCATATGTGGGGATCATCTTCCCTCTGCTAATTTCAACACTCATTGGTATTTTACTCATGGGTTTACCAAAATGATAACATTTTAGTACTGGTAGGTTAACAATATAAGTAAAATAATAATCCTTGCATTTGGCATAGTGCCTGTAATGTCAAAATATTAAAACTGTTCTCAGTAATTACTGTGAAATTGCTAGTAAGCCAATACAGTAGACAATATGTGCACATCATTAGCCCACAAACAACAACAACAAAATTACACTTGTATAGTGCCTTTCACATCAGAAGGACATCCCAAGGCAGTCCCAAGATAGCCCCACTAATCCCAAGATAGTCATTGTTTCAGACCTAAGGTGGGGTTGGGGACGGGGAGGATGGAGGGAAAGGGGGGATTTGGGGTGACTGATGGGACCTTTGAAGAGGAGGGTCATGAGGTGGGACTTGAAAGAGGCCAGGGAGGGGGCAAGGTGGAGGCACTGCAGGATGGAGTTCCAGAGGTGGAGGGCAGCATGACTGAAGGCTCACCCACCAATGGTGGGGTGGGTGGGGAAGGGATGTGGAGCAGACCAGAGCTTGCTGAGCAGAGGAGGTTAGGAGGTCGCAAATGGAGGGTGGGACAAGGCCATGCAGGGCTTTGAATGTGAGGACCAGAATTTTTAATTGGATCCTCTGGGTGATGGGGAGCCAATGGAGTCGGGCGTGGATGGGGGAGATGGAGGTCAAGAAGCTTGGAGTGGTAGAGGACATGGGCTGCAGAGTTCTGGATTATCTGCAACCTATGGAGGGAGGAATTGGGAAGGCTGACAAGCAGGGCATTGGCTTAGTTGAGTTGACATGTGATGAAGGCATGAATGAGGGTTTCAGCAGCCTGAGGGGTGAGAGAATTGCAGAGTCGAGCATTATTGCGGAGATGAGGGAAGGCAGAGAGGGTCAATGCTTGGATGTGGGGAAGAAAGACAGTTGAGAATCGAACAAGACACCAAGGTTATTGACTGGCTTGGTGAGGTTGATGCTGCGCTGGCAGCATCAACCTTGGAGATTGATGCTGCCAGCGCCGGATGCGTGAGCCAATCAGGAGGGCCTCTGTCCTGTTGACATTCAACTATAGAAAGTCACCTCTCATCCAGGACTTGATGTCTATCAGGACAGTAGTAGTTTTGAAGGCGAGGGTAGAGGCAGAAAGATAGAGTTGGATATCATCCGCATACATGTGGAAGTTGACCCCATGTCAGCGGATGATATCACCAAGGGGGAGCATGTAGATGTTAAAAAGTAGGTGGCCAAGTAGAGAGCCCTGGGAGAAAACCACAGATGACAGTGTGGGGTGACAAGAGGTGAAAAACCTATTTTGGAGGATTATTGACAAGGCTAAATTCCCTTCTCATCTTCAAAAGTGGCACAGGATCTTTGGTGGGTGAAAGTATGCCTGTCTATCGAATAGGCAGACGGAAAATTTGCAAATTATTGAAGGGGGAATCTGGTTAATTTGAATGAGACAGCAAATAATAATAATTATTTAATAATTGCCATATTTTTCCGGTGGAGATATTCTGAAGCATTTCCTCTTCAACCATACTCATGATCGCCTTTCCCTTCTTCCTGGCTTGGAGTCAAGCTCTGAGATGTTATCTAAGTGATGCTACCGTGCGTGAAGCATGGTAAATAAATGCAAGTTGCTGTTGTTCTGTGTAGCATTTTGACTAAACTTTGTTCTCTATTTAGCAATTTTTGCAAATGTTTGTAAATTTTGGAATTTCTTTGTAAATTTTTGAGTTTGTTCTTTATGAACTTAAGTAGGATGTCCTCCTGATGTGAAAGGCCCTGTACATGTGTAATTTTGTTGTTGTTGGTAACTCAAGATATCAAACAGTTGTGCTAATAATCTTCCTATTGCTGAGTTCACACCCCACATTGGACTTGCAATTACATAGTCTAGGTTGACACTCCAATCCTGGGGTGTGTTGCATTGTCGGAGATGACATTCTTCAGATGAGACATTAAACTGAGTACCTATCTGTCTGTTCATGTGGACGTTAGAGATCCCCTATTGCTAGTGTACCCGGTGGCCAACAAATCCCTCCGAATAAAATTGGATAACTCATGGTTGTTTGTGGGACATTGTTTTGTGCAAATGTCTGTGCCATGTTCACGCACAAAATACACAGTCAATCTACTTTACCATATATCCTGTAAAGCTTCTTGAGAAATCTTGATGATGTAATAGGTGTTATATCAAATGCAAGCATAAAATAAGTCTAGCTCAGTGGATAGCACACTTGCCAGAAAGGGTTCAAGCTACACACTGGAATTTTGAACTCACCGTTCAGATTTACACTCTAATGCAAGTCTTGGAGAGTGCTGCATTGTTGAAGGTACTGTCCTTCACATGAGGCATTAATCCAAGGTACTGTTTGACTCTTCAGTTCGATGTTAAAGATTCTGCAACACAACTTAAAAAGAGATAAAAGTTTCTCCCAGTATCGTGGGCAACATCCCTCAAACAAAGTTGGTTATTCACTTCATGGCTTTTTCAGGGACATTGGTGTGTGCAAATTGCCTACCATGTTTTCCTACAATATGCCATCATGACTTTAAGGTATAATAGGGATATGGTAATAAAGTGGGTAGGTGGAGCTAGAATAGATCAGCCATGATCTTATTGAACGGCGGTGCAGGTTCGAGGGGCCGAATGGCCTACTCCTGCTCCTAATTCTTATGTTCTTATGTAATAATGATTGCATTTGACATACAGTACTGCTTTTTCATGTCTTCTAGACATCTGAAAGCGCTTCAGGCAATATATTGTAAAGTGAATTGACTGTATATTAGTGGGCGAAATGCGGCAGCCAATTGCGCACAGCAGTGTCCCGCAAACAGTCGTGGATTGAAATGGCCAGTTTATTAATCGGGTTCACAGTGTACCCTGTAAAGCACTTTAACACGTCCAGGCAAATTGAAAGGTGCATGCTATGCAATAATTTATTATTAATACAATTTCAAAATGTAAATCCTGTCACATTAAAGATGTTAAACTGGAATTATACTTTTAATCTTCAAAGATCTGACCATTTATGTTATCCTTTCAGAATACAATAATGCATTGTTGCATTACAACATTTGCAAGCTGTTTCTTATCATATTGACAGAATTCTATGCAAATGCATCAAAGCACATTTTGAAATCATGTGATAAATTTAGTAGGATTATCAATGAGCCAGTTGTGCAAACAGCTCTTTAATCTCAATAAAGAAATAGCTTTTTGAAAGTTGGTTCATCATTCAGTAGACCACACAAAAATATTTAAGAGAGCATTTGGGAATTGACTTCACAACACTTTTTTTTTCAGAAATTCTTCCAAACAAATTCGTACTGCAACTTTCATGATAAATTGTCGAGAAAATCATTATGATTTCCCACAAAACTTGCTTTTTTTGAGCACAGAAATGCTCCTTAGGCTACAAAGATTTCACAGTCTCCATTGTCCTTAAATTCCATCAAGTGGCATTATTTCTTCTTGAACATTGTATTTTTAGAGTTTTTGCAAAGTTCACCTCACAATTTGCCTATATTTTCACAGGCTGTGCCTGCTGCATACTTGCAAACAGCAAACACATACGAGATTAGCATCTTGCACTATTCTATGTCTGTTCAAATTGCATTAAGTGAATTCCTTTTAACAGTTGTATGTGATAAAAAATACAACAAGCCATTGTAACTAAGTCAGACTTGTCTCTTCTTGGTAGTTATTCTTGTGTCTATTGAAAATTAGGTCATTATCTTTGTGGAGTTAGTGGGATGAAACCGTGGGCAAGTTTCTTTACACCAATCATCCCTCAAGAAAAAAAGTAATAATAAATTGGTTATTTCAGTCCACGGCTGTTTGTGGGACACTGCTGTGCACAATTGGCTGCCACATTTTGCCCACAAATATAGTCAATTTACTTTATAGTATATTCTGTGAGACGCTTTGAGACGTCTACAAGACGTGAAAAGTGCTATATCAAATGCAAGGAATAGTATTATTATTATTACATTTAAACAGCCGCTTTATTTGTCTGAACCCTCTGTATGTCATTAACATGCGGATTATAATGGTGACCTTCCTAAACCCTGGCCCCAGATTGTTTGCTAGTCACCTTCTCTTCTTCATTCTTCTTGGTTCCATATGAATTTATGAAAGCATTAATGTTGATTGAAATGGTAGATTTTTATAAAAAGAGACTGAATCTGATATGTAAATATGTGTTAAGATTTGCAGTAAAGGTTTATCCTTAGCCAGCATAGCATAGGTCATTTTTTTCAGTAGACCATGTTTGAATTGCCACAACAGCATCTTTTAATAAAAATAATGCAAAACATTCTAATCTTTTTTTCCAAATGTGCAGAAATAATTCTACTTTGTATGTCAGCCTGGCTTAGTTGAGTCAAAACCTACCTCTACTCTAAACCTCAGAGTCCTGTAGCGTAATGGTTTGACCACTCGCCTCGCAAGCGAGAGGACCTGGGCTCGATTCCCGGGCAGGGTGAAACTTTTGGCAAGTTGACATTCAAAATACACACTTTACAATCTATCCAGTAAAACACTTTGAGATAGATACCTTCTCATATGAAAAGCACTGTATCAAATTAAGGATTATCATTATTTCTGATGTAACATTTGCAACATGGCAAAAAAAAGTGAAATTTCTTCATTTATCTTGAACACAACCCAGTGAAACACAGGGATATCAATAACACATTAGAATCTGCTTCATTCTGCCAGGACCACTTATGTTCCATAGATGAAAGATCCTACTGGTATCATCAGAACTGAAACCACGGCAGGGATATATTTCCAGGTGTTGGAAAATATGGTTTGTAATGGACCTACTCATCATACAATGCAAAAAATTGACAGCAAAGGCCAATTTAATTGATATCTGGAATTACACTGTTTGAGTGGATGACACAGGAGCTCAAAGAGCTGAGTGGAATAAAAGATGCTATTGTGGAATTGTTGGCCTGGAAACTCTTGAGAGGATGACAGAAGCTGATTTTGGGTACATCTGCCAGTAACTCATTTCGTAGTAGTACATTTCACCCTTCTATGTTAGGGTGACATAGCAATCTCTGTCTGTAATAAAATTACCTCCAGCCCCTTATTATCTTTCCACTTAATGTATTATCTCCACTCAGAACAAAATCTTCTCTCAGTTTCTAATCTGCTTATAAAATCGCCACTCTGGCTGGGATTAGATGCTCTTTATGTGAGGAATCGTGAGTAAAAACGCACAACAAATGATTAATGTTGACACTGTGGATACAAAATATGTGAATTATGAATTACTAGTATACTTGGAAATAAATCATATCTCTTATCAACCTGAAATAGAAACAATCCTATGGAACTTCAAAGTGTAGTATAAGCATGCTTAGCCTAAATTAGATCAATCATACCGCAGTGCAGAGTCTGCTTTATTCCAACAGTAATTTTCAAATCTATATTTACACCACTAAATCTCCCTGTTTTAACGGGAATGATAAAAGAAAGTTAACCTGTTAAATAAATTCCAAGATTGATATGTGGAGTCTTTTGGCAAAATAGCTCTAGCTGATTGATGGTAACATTGCATTTAAATATTAATCACTTTCCAAATTGACTCCAAATATCAAAATCAATGAGGAGCATACATAAATTCTAGGAAATCCATGATATCATCATTACTTTATATAATAACTAGAATATAATTTCTCTTTGACTGCAAGTGTAAAATATACTTTTTTTCAGAAAATGTCCACAGTTGAATAGAATTTTCAGAACGCAAGTCTGAAATTGTGTTTCATTGATTTTGTTTTTACTTGTGGGCTGAACCTGCATGAATGACATTCATAGCCTAATCGTTGGCACGCTCTCCTTACAAACAAGAAGAACTGGGTTGAATTCCATGTGAGGCAAAACCTTAGGCAAGTTTCCTTACTCTATATGACTCTGTTTACCTACAACAACAACAAAATTACATTTGGATAGGGCCTTTCACATCGGGAGGATGTCCCAAGGTGCTGAAACCTAGCAGTACACTGTATAGGAACCCAGTTATTAGTTGATTGGTGAATCACTTTCTGGGAGGTAATAATTCCTCCAAAAAAATTGACTCATCAATCCATGATTGTTTGTGTGATACTGTTATATGCGATTGGCTGCCACATTTCGCCCATAAAATACTGACAATCTGTTGAGATGTCTCAATTATGTGATAAGGTGCTATGTCAAAGGGTTATTATTAGTATTATTATTATTACAACATACTTTCCCAGGTTTCTTAGGCATTCTGGGAAGGAAATGTTAGCAATCATGCCATGATACTTAAACAGGGTAGGTGTCAGTGTGATTTAATTGGTCGTTTTCTTGCCTCTGATTCTGAAGGTCCTGGGTTCAAGCTTCACATTGGGATTTTAAACTCAGGATTGAACATCACACATCAATATAGTGCTTGGGGGGGAGGTGGCATTGCATTGTCAGAGTTTGCTCACACAATATTTTCCTTGTTTCCCCTGATACTCCTCATCCTGTAAATCACTATAAATAATGGGGTATTTTTTTAGAAATTGCATCAATTATCAATTTACCTAACAAAAACCTTGTTAAAAGTCCTTAAGAAAGGTTAAATTGGTGGAAGAAATTATTTTCAAAGTGGGAGAGTTAGAAGCAACAATAGATGTTTTTTATGTTGCCTATAGTTTGGAATAGGATTACCTTTTCCATGTATAGTATCTTGCAAAAAAAGGTTGTTGAAGTCAAATCGAGTATTGTTAGGGAGGCTGCCTGCATTGATTCCTACTTTGTATTATTGCAATACTGGTTTGAAAAATAATGCACTGACACAAAAAGGCACAATCCTTCATAAGATTTATTTCTTAAATAGATATGTTTAGGTAATAGGCTCAATTATCATTTAACAGAACAATACCATTTGGATTTAACGTTTGGATTATGACCCTTCATCAGTGTTCTGTTCACGCATGCTCAAATGTATGTCCAGAAATTGCTTACCAGAGCTGGGGCAAAAAGGTGATGACCTTTTTGACAGGTGAGGCACACTTCCGTAGACAATCTATGAGTTTGCCTAATCAGGCCAGGGCTATAGGCCCTTCACTCAGGCATAATATCTCAGACACTCTCCCACTGGCCTTTGCTCCTACACTGGTCCCTCTCTCCCGCATGGCCTTGCTCCTAACTCACTCACCTCCCACTTGATGCTCTTGCAATGTTTGCTGCCAGACTGAGAAATTCTAAGGAGGCATTGTCTGAAAACTACCACTGCTGCTTACTAACTTCTGATTGCTGGTCAGATTCTCAGTAATAGGAAAGAAATGAAAAGGGACTCATTTCTTGTCAATTTGATAGCAATTAAGCAACAAGAACAATTTACATTTATAAAGTGCCTTTCATGTTGGGAGGACATGTCAATACACTGCTGACTGGGAGCTCAAGCTGTGGCTGGGGAGAACTCTGGAGGATGGGAAGCGGAAGGCTGTCCAAAAGCACAGTTGAAAAGATATGTCTTAAGTTGCCATTCAAAGGTGGGGAGCAAGGAAAGTGATCCGGGATGGATGCTACCTCACGCTATAAAAACTTAAGTTCTTTTTGTTGGATGAGGAAATGGAGGAACATCAGGAGGGAGTTTCAGAGAACTGAGGCAAAATGACTGAAGCTTGCCACCAATAGTGGGGAGGATCAATCAGGGAACACAAAGCAGGCTAGATAAAGTTCAAAACTGCATTAGATATGCATTCGGTCCAAAGCTCTAATCGTTAGAGGCTTCCTTTTGATAATGATTTTGAACCAATGCCAAACTGCGCAGTGAAGCTTGTTGGAAAAAGTTACAGAGCACATCTTGAGTTAGTGTTGCATGAACAGGAGTACCACACTGCCACAAGGCATGCATGCAGCCTAACCAGGGCATCACTTTTGTACATTCACTTTTGTCGTATCAACTCATGTTGAGACCACAGTATTAGATGATAAGTCTAAATTAGTGCAATCAACTAAAAGGGACTCAGTGATTTGTGTCAATAAAATTATGCCTAAATTTGTAACTGAGTTAGACTCTGTGCAGTTTTATATAATCTGATGTAGTTACAGAGCATCAACAAATCTTTTTATTTGCCATTACTTATCGATACTGACAGTTCACACACCAGCCAAAAAACCATGGCCAATCCACAAATGTCACTAAGAGCTGCCACATCCAGGATACCTAAAGGAAAATTTAGCATTGAGTAGGAGTTCTGATAATCTGCCTCAAGATCCAGGAAGAGCTGCAAATACAGGTCACTTTCTGAATAATGTTTTTAAAATTTAGCTTTCATTTTGAAAGATAGAGAAAATAGAATGTTTTATTCATTTTTGGTATATAGCTAGATATATTTAATTCCTTAGGAAAACATAATATTATAAATGAAAATATTTCATTCTTTCCTTAATCCTGCCATTCTCATATCCGCTCTGCCTTTTCATATTCATAAAATTACTGTCCTGAATTTCTTATTTTAATTATTGTTTCTGTACTTTTAGTTTCAATGCCTTTCATGTCAGGAGGACATTTCATGCCATGACATTTATAATTATAATCCTTGCATTTGATAAATCGCTTTATCACATCGTTGAGACATCTCAAAGGACTTCACAGAATATAGTGTAGAGTGAATTGACTATGTATTTTGTGGGCAAAACGTGGCAACCAATTGTGTACAGCAGTGTCCCACACACAGTTATGGGTTGAGTGACCAAATTAGTTTTATTTTATAAAAAATATATTTTTGTTTTGAAGAGATTATTATCCCAGAAAAGTGATATGCTAACAACTAACACTAGGGCTTCCACTTCTTGGCAAACAGAGGCCTGTGAAGTAAGGAAACTTCCCCTGTCTGAACATCGAACATGGATCTTTCGCTTGCAAACTCTCACTACTATTCTATGGGACTCCACAAAAATGAACAGCGCAATACCTAAAGAACTATGGGGGGATTTTCTGGGGCTTTGGGTGACTATTTTAGGGATTTGTTGACTGACTTAGAAGTGGTTCACATGTTCCCCAGCTTGCGGTGAGCACAGAGAAGGCCAGGGATTTCTTGCACTCAGCCTGGCTTTTGACCTTGTTGGATGATGGCCTCTTTTCACTTAACATCAAACAACAAAAATCTAGATTTCTCCTTTCCGTTTGCGCTCATCGGTCAGTGGAAATAGCTTGCCTGCTTCATGGACTGCAGGGTGCCCTTGCCATGGTGAGACTCCTTTAACAGTTGCGTCTCCTGCTTGGAATGTACCCTTGCCCTTCCAGCCGGGGTACATTCATGTCATTGATCTACTGAGGCACCAAAGTGGCCAATGGAGAGTCTCGTTGGGGTCCCCTGGCCTCAGCTTATCTGGACCTGTCAGCGTTGTTGGACACCAGTGGATATGAGATCTTCAGGTGTAGGGACCAGGCTCAGGTCCTTATTGTGTAACTACAATAAAGTGTATTGACTATTTGTGTAGCCATTCTGCACATAGCAAGGTCCCACAAACAGCCATGAAGTCATCGATTTGTTTAATTGGAGGGTTGGTGACCAGCATATCAGGAGAAACGTCCATGTATTTTTGGAATAGTGGAATTTTCCCCACAAATATAGTCAATTCACTGAGCAATATATTCTGTGAAGCACTTTGAGATGCCGATAAGATGTGAAAAACGCTATATCAAATGCCAAGAGTATTATTATTATTGTTGTGATACAGAATCTTTATGTTCTGCCAGAGAACAGTATAAAATGATTTTGGTTGAACCTGTCATCCAAATAGCCTCAAGTTGGCCAGTATAGCCCACCCCCAGTACTACACTGGAGTGTCAGCCTGGACTCAAGTCCTTATGTGAGACTTCGACGCACAACTTTCTGAACCTGAGATGAGAATGCTACCACCTGAGCAGACAAGCATCCTTATGAGTCACCGTGGTTTATGGTACACCATGAATCCCCATCTGAATAATTGTTTTGCATTTAATGGGATCGTTTCTGTGAGGAAACCCAGTAACATTAATTCACAAGTAACCTAGAAATTATAATTCTCATCTGATATCAACAGATTATCCATCACATTTTAATTAGAATTACCTTTAAACAAAGTATACAATAAAACGCTGTAGGATATGAACTATATGGACCCATTTCAACACTGGCCCATAGGAACTTAACTCACCCCCTGACTGATCAGCACCTTGGGACGTCCTCCCGACGTGAAAGGCACACTATAAATGTGACACCTGTGACTTTCTGATTTATGAACCATATCTCATTTCATTGTGTGTCCACTATTTAAAGTCTACCTGCAAGCAGATGGTTCACAGTGATGGACAAACCCATGTTATTCCAGATAACTAATTTGAAACACTATTTGTTCACTGATGGTTTTAAACAACCCAGTGGATGGTTATCTACTGGGAGGCAAGAGCTGTAGATGGAACTGCAGGGGAGAATTGCTTTGAGAGTTTGCTATCATCGGGCAATTTACAGGAGGCCACAATTTTTTAACGTTTTGGAGGCGTGGCTGAGTCCTGGGTGTGTTGTGTGGGTTTATTAAATAGGTCTTCTCAGAAAACCTCAGTACAGTGACCGATACCGCAATCACAGGCACTCTTAGAGGTAGCCAGCAGACTGAAGATATTATGCCACTTCAATACTGCACTTGTCCTGGGCTAATTAAGTAAAGGAAACGTCTGTGCACGCACATGTACATATATTATATATATGATATATATGTGTATATTTAATATATATGTGCATGTGTGTGCACAGACATTGCAAGTGAGAGACCTGGCTTCAATGCCAGGGCGGGGAAAACCTTAGGCAAGTTTTCTTACTCCACATGTCTGATAATAATCCCTTGAAACAAAAATAATAAATTGGTCATTTCAATCCAGTGTTTGTGGAACATTGCTTTGCACAATTGCTGCCATATTTCTCCCACAAATATACAGACATTTCACTTCACGGTATATTCTGTGAAGCACTTTGAGACATAGCACTATATCAAATGCAAGCATTATTATTATTATTATTATAAACTTCACCATTTATCTTTCCTGTAAAATACTGCACCAAAATGTTTGACCGCACCTGTAACCTCTACCACAGATCCCAGTGGTAACTAATCCATAGATTAAAGAAGAACACTCCACCTGTTCTCAATGGTGTACCTGTGAGTGGTACATCTTTCAATAATGTGGGTTATTTTGATTATAAATTCACAAAGCACAAAGATGAAATAAATGTATCTCTATAGTATCTGAAATATCTATAATATAATAATCCTTGGACTATTGCCAGACAAGACTAAAGGGGTGGATTATTAATTGCCACATCAGTTGATCAAACAATAGAATAAAATATATTTCAAGGAACTCATTAGGAAACACGGCAAACTTTACCCCAATATAAATTTATCTTTAATTATTAGTGCCATAATTCAACATTTGTATTCCATTTAGTCAGTGGATTACAGAGCGAAGGCTTGTTTTCAGTTTTGCTATGAGAAAGTTTATTATATATATATTTTTTGAAATAACTCCCCCCTCACTCCCCCCCCCCCCCCCCCCCCCCACACACATACATCCACAAACACGAACGAAAATGTATGATTTGTAAAGAAAATCGCCAATGATTAGAGCATTTTATGCATTTCAATAACTACACCAGGAAAGTAATAATAAACGCTGACATCATCTTGATTAGAAAGCCTTTAAATTCATTCCTTAAGAGGAATCCTTTAGGAAACAAAGTGAGAATGAGGCAAAGTAAAATCGTCAAAAGTTTAAGTACGTTTATTCGAAAATTCTCGCACAATGCATTCGAACAAAAAAAAAGCAAATAACAAGTGCACTGTACATCATTCAATGTAAAAACATAAAATACACAACAATAGTCTTTTGCTACTTCACAGAGAAAATTATATTTTCTTTAAAATTATATATAGCATTATCACGTGCTTTCAGATTCATGCTCTTATTATGTTGTCGGAAAACGTATTTACAGAACGACGGTCCAAACAATCGTGGATGTCCTATTTTAAATAGTTTAACTACTGACCTATCAACACAACCGCGCCGGCCTTATGCTTTGTGTCGCCTCGTAGTGCTTTAATGCTTGTCTTTTAAAAGACGCGAGTTCACACCCACACACACACACTCGTGAACCATTGCTCCCAATACTAATGTTCAGGTCACTCTCAGCTTTCGGTTTTCTCAACAAACTAGTTTGCCCTTGTTCCTAAATGACCGACCTTTCCCCTCTCAGCACCTGTCCCACCCACCCAGCCTCTAATTCCCAGATGAGGTGAGCAGCACTGCATGGAAATGTGTCACTGTGATTAACAATTGTGGCATCGAATCGGCAGGTAAACCCTCTGAGGATTACATGTGGATGGTTTTGATCGTGTGTTTTATTCGAACTCAACCTTTTAAAAGTGTGGATGTTTTAAAGATACACGTCGTGATCACAGCCTCACAACTGAAGTCATGCGGTATTGATATACTGGCCAAATCTATAAGTCTTGTGGGGGTCTTTATTGAATACCCTCGCGTTAACAGTAACCGAAAGGCACTATTCCTATCATCTTCTGTACAACATAGAAACGGACACAGACAACTTCGAGACGTTTTCGAGCAGAGAGTCGGGTTCTTTTTCTCTGTGTTGGCAATTGAGTGTGTGCGGTGGCCCCAGTCCGCTCTACTCTACCTACTGGTCGTTGTTCTTCGCTGAATCTTGGTCGCTCTGATCGTCTGTGAAACAAACGTCCACGTCGCTCTCGTTGCTGTTGTCGGTCTTGTGCTCGGCGTCGTCCAGGGACGTTTGAGTTTTACCCTCTGCTCTGTGCAGAGTTTGCCCCGGGTGTCTCGATTTCACGTGCCTCTCGAGATCTCTGCGACGCACCAGCACCTTGCCGCAGAACTCACACCTGTACGGCGTGTTGCCCTCGGCGTGCAGGCGGATATGTTTGTTTAGGTTGCTGGGGTCGCCAAAGGGTCGAAGGCAGACTTTGCATTTCAAGGGCTTGTATCCGGTGTGTGTCCTCATGTGGATTTTCAGACCGTATTTGCGCGAGTAGAGTTTCCCACAGTACAGGCAGAGGTGGCCCTTCTTGGGTTTCCCGCTGGAGGTGGTGGTGGTGGGCATGGACTCCAGCCTGGCTCGGCTCTTCTCGGCGGCGATGCTGGACAGCTGCTGTGTGTGCATGGCGATCTCTCTGTCGATGTTGGTGATGGAGCCGAGCTCCGAGTTGAGCGCCGGAGCTCCGAAATAGGTGACGGACTCTGGGTACTTGATCAAGTTGCTGAAGTGAAACTTCAAAGGGTAATAGGGCGGGCTGTAGAGCAGCTCCCCGTTGTAGACCGTTAGGGGCATCAGGGGGATGTTGCATTCTCCAGAGTAAGGTTTTACTCCTTCAAACGACGGGATGGAAAACCTTTCAAAATGAACGCCTGTTGGGATCGGAGTGTAACGGTTGGGAGATAAATTAGTGTGAAGGCCCCTTTCGACATGCTTGAATGCAGATGTCTCTTCAAAGTGAGGAAATAAAGGGAAACTTCTCAAGGCGTTGCTGCATGGCAGGACAGGGGGCGGCGGCTCGATGGAGTGGACACACTTGGAAGAGTGATTGGCGATCATGGTCTCGCTGGAAGAACGTGGCGACTTCATGTTGCCCAGCAGTTTATTGAACCCCAACCCGTTGGTTTTAACAGAACCGTCTTCTCTCGGGTCAGAAGATATTAACTTTGATAATCCGGTGGGTTTGAAGGCAGATCGAATACCAGGATGGAAGCCCATGGCATTGACTATTGAAGAAGTCCCACTGATAGTGGCCAGAGGTCCATGGTTTCTGGCCGAGTTAACAGTCATGTCCAATGCTCTGTCCTGTTCGTCCTCCAGTCCCAAGCGTCTCTTGATCACAGGCATTTTGGTGGAAACTGGCGACGCCGCTCGTTTAACCCCATCCACGGAGCCGGACGAGATCTGATGGCCATTCCTCAGAGGTGTTGATACGCTGGCGATGTCGGCTGATTTGGGAGATCGGGTGAAAGTTTCCGAGATTCTGGCTTGATGGTTATTGATGAATTCCCTGCCGTTGCTCAGGCCGCAGTGGAAATGGATATGCGCTTTCAGGGTGTTGGGATATTTGAATGTTCTCCAGCAGTACCAACAAATGTAACGCTCCTCCCCTGAGAAAAATGGGGCAAAGAAAAGAAAGGTCAATTTGGGTGATGTGATAGGAAATATATTCCATGGCTATTACAAACAAAAGGTGTCCTTCTCGCTGGGTGGGGGGGGGGGGGGGCTCACTGGAAAAATACGGCTACAAAAATGAATAGAACAAAGTATTCAAAACGCCTCAGTAACTTGAATAAAAGTAACGTCATATTTTTATTATTATTATTTATAATAAAAGTACACCAAGCCAACTGAATGTCACACACAAACACAATACAATATCAGATAGTTATCAGTAACATTTTGTCAGTCAGGGCTGAAGGAGGGCATGGGTGCAATTAGCTCAAACCTGAAACTACCAATGTACTAAGTCCTTGGTATTTAGTCTTTAGAATCACCGCTTACCCCCTCGTCCTTTACTACGACCCACAATCGTTCATTATCTGCCTTAAATGTCAATAAATGTACCAAGAAGTCAATGAGGCAATTCATTTGGTGAGATGATTCTGAAGTCATTCTTAGTACCTATTATTTGATTATTCTGTCTAACGAGGAAACACAAGCCTGACCAGGCATATACAATCCAGACAGTTATAATGTTTTGGCCTTTGCTAGCCTTGGAGGTGATAACAGCTGTTCCTTGAAATCATGGGGCGCTTGAAACAATGCAGTCGGTCCATCTGTTGATGTTGAAGAAAGGAGGCGTATGGCAAGGAACTGAGCAAACTGCCCAAAGAACAATCTATACATCATGAGCTTCTCATTAAAATCAGAACAATACACGTGATATGAGCTTTGCTATTCACCCGAAACAATTCCTTAAGGTGTACTCATTTGTAAATGTTGCAAACAAAGAATGACATCAAGATGTTCACTTTACAATCTAAACACCGTTTTTGCGTTTTTTAAAATAAAATCCAATTTCCTTCCCTTTTTGCTCAGTTCTCTTTCCGTCTTCTTTATTTTTTTTTCTCTCCCTCACTCGTTTTGCCCTTTTTATTTCATTCGGTACATTCTTTGCAGACGTTGTCTCCCAACATGATTCTCTATGTATGAACTGGATCATATTTTTCTCCCGGTCTGCTCCTATATTCTCTATAAGATACACTTTCTTTCCAATTAGAATTATAGGATCATACAGAGTTTATAGCAAAGAAGGGAGTCATTCGGGCCAACGTTTAAATCCTGAAAGTAGGAAGGACGATATTATATAATAATAAACATGAAATTGACCGTTTCAAGGCATACAAGTTTGAATTGCATTTTATATTATCCGTGTGCTATTGGAATAATTGATTGAAACAAATGGTTTTGTAAATTCGATTGAGGATTTGAAACGTCAACATGTACAGTACTGCTGGAATCCAAATGAATATTAATGTGAACAAAAAGGGGATGAAAGAACCGATTCTCCACTCCATGAATTGGAACAAGATTGGGTTTTAAGGATTGAAAGTAATCAGAAAATTGTCAAGTGGAAATCCTAACATTTTACCTGTTGAAATGCATTTTAGGTTCCAAGTGAGTCAATCGTGGATTAACTGAATTGCCAATATTGTCAGTTCTCAGGGTATTGGAAATGTAACTCGAATTTCAGATACAGTCTTACAACCAAAGGTGCGGAATCCCCGATCCAATCATCTATGTGTCAATTTCAGGTCAAATCTCCTGAATTCAAAACCAGACAGTGATACGGATCTGATGCTCTGGCACTAATTGCATGGATCAGCCTCATCACATATAAAAGAAAATGATGGAGGACAGACACCACGATAGGTAAACAGGTGATATTTGCACATGGTTTAAGATAGTGTTATTTTTTTAAAAAGTATGAGGCTCGTGGGAATTGTATTAACTTAACTGATGCTGCTACAGTTATTTACAAGTAGTAAAAGCTTGTTATCCATCGACCTGGTTTCGATGTGTTGCAGCATCTTGACAGAAATTAATTTGCAGTGTAATTCTACAATCTAGTTGACGGTCGCCACAACACCTTAAGCTGTTTGCAATCACAGACTGTGCAGTATACATCCACAAAAGCAACAAAAAGCTCAACAGTAACTCCTGCTCTCTCTTCTGTGTAACATTATTCAGACTCTCTCATGCACAGCCTCGCCAGCCTGGGTTATAGTAGGTGGTCTTTGTCGAGCCTTTACAAGAAGTCCAAGTCAGAGGATTTTATACACTGTCTGTTGGCTTTGGGGAGTGTCTGCAAACCTTACTTTTAATTGCTAAGGCGGTTTGGGGTGCTCTGCTCAACCAGCGATTTCAGTAATCCTATTACCTGTCTCTCCAGCTACAACCTGTCATACCAACACCCGTCTCAACATCTACATCATTCTACCCCGACACCGAGTTTGGAAACAGAGGGCCGGACATCTATTATATGAACACACTTAAGGATTGCGCCCAATATTTAACCCTTCGAGGATCACAAAATTGCATCTGAACATGTCAACACGTTTTACCCTTTTTATTGTATAGATTTACAAGTCCATTTTCACTATTTTGGTGATAAACCAACGATACAGCGTTTTATCCTCGTTGATGTACAATTACTATTAAAGTTCACCTCTTGCAGTTCAGCACTGAATATGGTCTTGAGGACCACCGTGTGGTGATCTCTCGTTGACCAAACCGAACTCTTAAAACGTTTTAAGCAAAAACAATTATCTGCAAAGAACGACTTTTGTTAAAAGTACATGATGTCTCTGTGCATACCGTTTTAACTGCCAGTTAAAATATTGAATCTGAGCAGTACTTAATATAGAAATAGCTTTTAATAAGATTAATGAACTGTCGCAGGTCTGAAATTCCATCTAGTATCACTTCGTGTGAATGTCGTTTTATCTTAAAAAAGTTAATCTTGCTCAAAATCGTGGAAGTAGATGGTAATAATAATCCTTGCATTTGATGTAGCGCATTATCATGTCCCCAAGACGTCTTAAAGTGCTTCACATAAATTACCTTAAAATGTAGTGACTGTATGTTTTATAGGTGAAAATGCTTAACTCCAATCTCAATTTGGAAGCTGCGTTTCGTCGGGTCCCAGAAAGGATCCGTTTTCAAATGTGGATTGGATTTGAGAACCTTCAACGATTCTGCGAAATCTTACATTTTAAGATAAAACGGTTTACGGACCATGACTATGTGGAACTCTTATTCCCATCGTTTGGATTTAACAATCCCAAATGGGAAAGACGTGTTTCTGGCGTGGGTGAGAGGAAAGATCCTGATTTATTGTATAAATGTTATTCTGGGAAGCCTCGGTACAATTAACTGGCTTTCACCCCCACAAGAGCAATCTGCATTGCTTGATTTGCTTTACACAATTTAGTAAAGTGGGCATAAAGATTACAGATTGTCGAAATTAGTTCTATCGTGTATAGTTGCAAATTATGGGTGAAACGTTCAAAGGAAAATCAGTGTATCTCAATTATGCCATTACAAGCAAATACAAATATGCAAAAATATGTGTATATAAAACTACGGATATTTGAACGACATTTAGTTCAGATTTACAGGAAAATAAACTCAATTAATGCTAATGTCTGGGTAATATGCGCAAATATGAACAGGTATATCTCCAAATAAATAGATGGTTGTGAAAAACGTTGGCTGGCAGAGATTTCAACGGAGCTACACCTTCAGTGAATCCAAACAAGGTACACGTTTCCGGAATCTGTTCCAATACGTTTGCATTCCTTTTGATCACGCACTCGTACTGATTGTAAGGCGTTAATTCCGCTGAAAAAGATCAGGTGGTGGTATTGGCACGTAATAGTTTAGAAGGTTTGTAAAATGCGTTAAGCTGAGAAATACACGTTTAATCGTTGTTCGATTGAGTGGCTTCGGGTGCAATCCTGAGCAGAGTGAACTGGGTGTGTGTTTAAGCGGATCATTAACATAATTCCTCGATTGCACGAGTGAAATCTGTGATGGTGTCTAGGCCAAGCGATGTCTAC
This sequence comes from Hydrolagus colliei, assembly GCA_035084275.1. Classification (NCBI taxonomy): domain Eukaryota; kingdom Metazoa; phylum Chordata; class Chondrichthyes; order Chimaeriformes; family Chimaeridae; genus Hydrolagus; species Hydrolagus colliei. Next base: position 46,167,455 of record CM068744.1, on the reverse strand, counting down.
CCATTATTTAACCCTCAGCAGAAACTGTAACTCGCGCTGTTTCTGTAAACAAAAAAGGTTCCCGATCATAGGGAAGCCAACCCAAGCTGACATCCCGACCCACAGCGACAAGCTGCAGTACTTATGTCGCATCGCAATTGTAATTTCACAGCATATCAAGTTTAGTTATTTGTTTCATTTTCATGTGCATTTGCTTAGAGATTCTGAGTGCCTGATAGATTCACCATCTATCTATCTAACAAGACGATTTTTATTATTTAAAAAAGCGTTATTTGGGACTTTTCCTCAACCTGTTGCAGCATAACGCGTTATTTTTTTTAAATTCCCTTGTTTATATATTAATGAGGTCAGAAACGTTGCGTGGAGTCTCTGAGAAAATAACAAGTCGCTTTACCAAATAGAACTAGTTTCCCTTGCTCTAGTGATTGTGTGGTCGTGGCGATTTGTTGCCTTGTCTTGGCTGAGATGGAACCACAGAGGCAGGTTGCAAACTGACACATGGCTTCGGATTCACACATTAATTCTATATTTTGTAAGTTACTCGTAGATTTATGCGCCCACACATTGACCACGCGCTTAAATCACGTGCTTAATCATAGCAACTCTCACGTCAATTATTTTATATTAATTATATCACTTACACACTCAGAATACTGAGGTCATGCACACCACCCGTCTTGTCTGCTCCCCAATGGTTGTTTACCCCCCCCCCCCCCCCCCCCCCCCCCCCCCACACACACACACACACACACACCGACAGTTTACCAAACACTGCCTCCTTTTCATGAATAAAGACTGTCTTCGTTAACTTCTCTCTATCGACCTATTTGATTCCCATATCTCGGTGCATCCGTGTTGGACGCCACCGTCCTTTTCAAAGTAAAACTTGATACGTGGAGAAGACAATTTGATGGGTAGCCACAAGTATGTTAACCCGTGAATCATGTGTGTCTGTGTGTCTGCTCAAGTGCACTATATATATTCAACATGTGAAATAGGTTGTGTGTGCACTACAGATGGCAGCCTTGTAATTACCACGGTGTAATAATACCTTTAAACACACACGCACACACACACACACACACATATATATATATATATCGGTTTAGTGGGAATATTTGGGTTAACAAATATTTTTTACACAGTATCCATGTCCAGTAAAAACTGTAGACTCATCTGATCCGTACCTTTCTCATCGTGTGTCGGTGTGGCGGTGGTTGGGATATCAAACCACTGAGCCAGTGAGCTGGAGTACCAGGCTGTTAACTCCTCTCCGGGCTGGATGTCTCTCAATGCTCTGTAAAAGATCTGCCAAGGGAAACAGAGAACAATAAATGCAACGATTGCATCCGATTTCATATTTGTTTTGTGACTGATTAACAAATGATAAATCTCCAGAAAAGGCCTGGTGTAAAGTACCTGTCCCCCTGGCAGCTCACTGATCGCCTCCAGATTCTGTTCTTGGTGGTGTCTGGCAGGTCGGATTAACTCTATCCATTCCGGGACAGGGTCACCGGCTTCATCAACCAAATCCCCTCTGACAAACCGCACCTGAAACATATCCCCAGCACTACAGTTTACAAAGGAACCCACTGGCAACAATGGGTTTGTTTTGCTTCCCTCTGTACAGCGTTTACCCCCTTGCTTACAATTGCATTGTACGCTTCTTGTGCAAATCGAGCATCATATGATCCTAGATTTCGTTTTTTTGTTGTTGAAAAGCCAATCAGTACGTTAAGATTAAAACAGAAACAGAACATGTAAGGGACATGTGTCGCTCATTGGTGTGCGTTATGTGTGTGTGTGTGTGTGTGTGTGTGTGTTTTGTTTAGTTGGTTGCATTACAAGGTACAACAAATGCCAGGAACTTGGTGAGTTGCAAATTGCAAATATGATTTGAAATGAATCAACGAGGAAGCCAAGGTAGTTGGTTAAAGTGAACGCTAAGTGTGTTACCAGTACTGTATGTGAATTAACTGGTACAGAAACGGTTAATAACTATAATACCGTTTTAAAAAATGAACCTCGGAATACTCTACAGTCCTGATTAAAGCGAGCAAAGGTTGGAAATCTTGGATGTTACACAAGAGGTGCTGGCGCTCAGGTCTTGACGCTGGAAATCGGAAGAGTTGGATATGTCTCTATTTTTAGATTTTAATGTCGGGCAATGTAATTAATTTTTTTGCAACACTAGGGTACTTTCAAGAGATAAATTAAATGTGATAGAATATGTGTATTATTCCAATAGACAATTTCAAGTATGATTTTGAAATTGGAATTTCCCCCACATCTCCCCCCACAAAAAAAGTTCATTTTTCACAAATATTTGAATCAATTTTTCAAAAAGTTTGAAAATGATTATAACTAAAAAAAAACTCGGAACCTCGTAAAATCATACTTAATGCTTGTTAAATTGACAATGGTTTAAAATGTCTTCATCTTTATTCTTTATTCACTCCCTTCGCTTTTGAAACACCTGTTCAGTTTCATGGGGGCATTTGACTGAGGTTATATCGAATTTCGAGAAGCTTATCTCTTTCAAAATCTTATTCCGCCGGTCTAGGTGACGATCTAAATTATGTTCGATATTTAATATCGTAGTGTGAAAGCAGAGAAACTATCGGGAGCCCTGAATAAAACAACCAGGTAAATTGCTCTTAGCAAAAAAAAATCAACAAAATCTGAAATCTAAACGAGTCATTTCAGCCATCAAAAATCATTGGGAAAAAAAAGTTAGCCGTAATTAGGCAGAACGGTTCCCTCAACAAAAAGCAAAATCGAAACAGACGAGAAATAAATAACAGGGTCTGTCAGGGCTTTTAAAAAGGGATTTAACGACGTTAAAAAGTTGACCATGACATATGACATAGCATCTGCACCTGTTTAATGAAGCCCATCCTAATACAGTAATACGCGTTAAAAATTGTAGCCCAACAAGTCCGAATAATGTATTTTCTATGTACACATAATTCTGGTGGGCACAACCGTTCATTATTACGATAAATGTTATTGATGTGGTTCACAGCAAAGCTGATTGTGTTCACTGATCAGTAAATATAATTATATCAAAGAGGGTGTGTGTAGTGTTGATAACCATTCCTGATTTACTCGGCAGAAAGCTTCAAATATATTTAAACATTATTTGATTAAAGTCATGAGATAAATATCCGTGTGTGGGTGGGTGTGTGGTGGGGGTGGTGGTGTGGGGGTGGTGGGGGGGTATTCTCCTGCTACATACACGGCAAGCTCCAAATCAACCAGTGGTAGATAAGATAAATAACAAATCACTTAAAATGAACAGCTTCGATCTCTGCTATGGATATCGCCAGCGGTAAACAAATATTAATTGAGGACTAACCGTACTGTTAATTATAACCCAACATTAATCCCCAGCCCTGTACCCGCCAGCCGTCGATGACACCCACTGAAAGCGTTCTGTCAATAACTAACAAGTTTCACAAACAGAATGGAAAACTGCAGGAAAATGCAATTAACTCGAAGGCAATGGATCGGGGTTCATGCCTTTAGACCGCCCCCCAACCCCCCAACCCCCCAACCCCCCAACCCCCCAACCCCCCAACCCCCCCCCAAAAAAAACCCATACAAACTAATTTTAAAAATAGGCATTTTCCCCCCCAATTATCAAACCAACAACTGATCCGAAATATTGTTCGATTTGGGTTTTCTGAGAGAGAAAACATCAGACACTCGTTTGAAATTGCTGACAAGCTGCTCCCAGCAATGATGGAAAGTTGGAGTGTCTCAAACCAGCAATAATGAAGCCAATGGAAGATTACAGTATATTTCCAAATATATATATATATATATATACACACATATATATATGAATGCAACGAAATCCGTTACCTTTTTCTTGTTGCTCTGTTCCTTGCGATCAGACATATATTTGCCCAGTTTAAAAATGCCCTGTACAGGACCCAGCCGCAGCCCGGCTGGGATGATGCTGTCGGCGGTCACGGTGATCGCTGAGCTCCGGGGGGTTTGCATGGCACCGGAGATGCAGGGGTGGAAGGAACGAGGAAGAGGGGATGGATTGACAGCGGATGAGAGAGATGAGAGAGATGGACACAGAATGATCTCCGCCTGCAAAATGACGCGATGGAGCCTGTGCGCTGCGCTTTTTCTATCCAAAGGGGGGACGTTGCACTGAGCAGAGTGCACAGAGTGAGTGTCTCAGTTTGGTGAGAGAGTTTTGGTGTGATCACAGCTGCGAGCCACAGCCAAGAGGGTCAGAGAGACGCACATGGAGACTTTCCCTATCCAACTGAATAATAAAGTGCTCGAAATGGCCAGGAACAATGGCCCGGGCGACCTTCCCATTCCTAAAATCCAATTTGTCAAGGGCGCAAAAAAGGCACTTGTGAATCAAAGGTCTGGCGGGACCATTAATCGTCAGCTTGTGTTATTGTCCAGCAGACAGTTACGATATTTTAAGTGACAAATTCACTGTATAATTTCTCCATAAATTTTGCCTTCTTTTATTGCGACCAACAAAACTTTGGGAAAATACGTGACTAAAGTTAAGTCTACTTGGCTGATTCCTTTCAGGTTAAATATACTTCAAAGATTTTCCTCTCCCCCTTGTTTTTTTTTATTTTCTCAGAGGAGTGGATCTCAGTTAAACAAAGAGAGCAGGAATGTTTGGAAGACTTGTTAACTTCTATTGATTCGGCGTGTGCCGCATAGAAACCGGCAGGTACTTGATGGTTAAACACCAGAAAAGTAGCAACCGTCTCAAGATAACCAGCATCTACATTTGTTCGGCTCTTCCGTTAAATATAAGGATGCATCCATATTGCAACACGGATCACTTTAATCTACCCACAATTGAATTATAATTCACCAAACACACGTCTGGTTTTTTTTTCTCAGCAGGTTCGGAACTATAAAGGGGAAGCTGGGGCTGATCTGAGAATTAACTGTTCACTTTTTCACCTCCAACTTTTCTTGCACACACGACTACAATGTGTTGTCTTTGACCATATATATGTGTGTGTGAGTGTGTGTTTGTAATGAAGTGGTTCAAGTCGAAAACACCAAGACCCACCGCCTTTGTTTTAAATCACACACCTTTCGGGCATATTTTACTCCTTTCGAAAGCCACTTTAAGAAAAGAGTTTCATTTTCAACGGGATGGTCAGAATGTGTGACTATATAAAAGCACTGTGGTATTGCGTGTCCTTTGAGACAGAGGATGCATTTTATACGGAAATATGCCACAAATGTAATATCAAACATTCGTGGCATTCTGGCTGATTTTTTTTTAAAAAGCTGAAAAATCTCTTCTGGTGCCGAACGATGCAGAATCGATTAAACGATTATTAACGTGAAATAACTCGTTTGAATGTTTAACCTTTCATCAATGTAAACTACAGTTTGTACCACATGTCAAACCCATTAAACGTTATGTCAATTTCAAAGCTACTATCCAACAACGATTTAAAGACGTATTAGGAAATATCAAAATACCATTTAAAAAAAATTAAAACTGTAGAATTTCAATGATAAAAAAGTTTTTTTTTGAATTAAGGGTGATATTGATCATGCTTGTGTGACTTTTTAAAATTTATATAAGGACTAACATTGTTGATGGTTGAAAAGACCACTGCTTTATAAAAAGAAGCATATTAAAAAGTGACAGTAATTTTACGAGTCTGCGATTCAACAGCGATGAAAGGCGTTTACAGAGATGCGTTTAATGTGCTATATGTGCACTTACACCCCCCCCACCCCCCCCCCCCCCCCCAGCTTCAGGGGATAGGTTTAAATGCAGCGTATCTATTAATTATATATTTGAATGATTGTTTTTGTTATTTCATGCAATTAGCAAACACATAAATAATTCCCCTTCGACAGTAACACTTTGTAATATAGAAAGCGCTGATATTTTAAAGATTTATTTTTTATTAAAATCTTTCTATATGTCGCCGCGGGAGACGTTTTATTAATTATACACCGCGATGTTGCAAACCTGAAACACTGTCTACCCATCGCCACCGATGATATCGATAAGAAACACAGGAGCCGACCCAGCCCGTTTGCTACAGAAACGGCCTCTGGTTTGCTTGGACACGTTATTTCCTGAAAATGTTTAGGTTTGGTTGTCATTTCAATACTTACCTCGCACATGTTCGTAAATGTCATGTTAAAAGAAGACTTCATATATTAATATAGATTTATTCCCATCATATTAATATCACGTACAGTATAGTCAAACGACATAAAATAAGTCCACAACTGTACATCTGAGACAGAGGGACACATTATGTCTTTACCCACTTTTTAAGAAAAATAGCTTGCAAATTATAGTTTTAATGAGGGAATGGCATCGAATCACAATTGCAACGCAGGCGTTTCTTTCCTTTTTTTTGTACAATCTGTGCAGCAATGCTGAAATTCTGTGCTGCAATATCGCGGGATAAGGTTTTTGACTCTTCTTCTAAAATGAGCAGAGCAGAGATTTTTATTTTTCTATTTTAAAAAAAATAAAAGTAACAAAGTCTGACCCCTTTGATCGCTCTTGGTTGCTTCTTCTCTCAACAGCCGAAAACAAGAAACAAGAAGTTAGAGGGCAATAAATTTAAGCCATGAACATGTGCCTGTAACCTCTGGCCTGGCGACTTTAGGATGACACTAAGTTAAATTGGACAAGCAGAGGTAGATGGCTTTGGACTGCTAGGTACCCCACTGATCCATTTGTGGAGCCTTTCCATACTTTATTTAATGATCTCAAAGCGTGAACGACACGCGAACAATTTTATCAATAGGACCATGTAAGAGCTGACTGAGAGGAAAGTTATTTATTAATGTACGCCAATTGTGACTGGTTCCCAGCCACACAAAATAAAAGCCCCTGCTCTGAAATCATTCACACCAGCCTGGCAATTTTTTCCACTCTGGCTCAAAGATGCACCATTGCAAGTGAAATAAATTGGCCAGAAAAGAGGGGAGAAACACGTTTTCTTTTATATTTCCTCCTGGAACAAAACTAAAAAAGCAAGGGTGAAACCAATCTAATGTGCCTATTGGAGCAGGATCCAGAATGAAAGCTGGGGTGTTAAAAGTAAAAGCAGTGTTCGAAGCAAATGGGATGGAAAATTAAATGAAATTAAATAGCTTGAACGACTGTATTGTGTCTTATAAAAGGACACATTAATTACATGGTTTCAGCTTTATTCCGGGACAATGTTCTGGACTGGAGGATAATCAAAACATTCCAGGGCTTGCTGTCATAGACTTTTAACTGGGGGAGGAACGCTGCTTCAGCTATCAACGAAAAGATGATCAGCTTTGCACAAAAAAATTATACTTTTGATAAGAGATCTTGCAGCAGCTTGAGCTCTTTTGCGCGTGCCGCCGAACTGTCATTGCCATCAAGTAACATTTTTGGCATAATGTTCTTTTTGATTTAACAGGTTGCCAGATAATCAGCCATGAATGTTGAGGAACAACAGACGTCCAGAGCCACAGCAGCCTGGGCCAACGTCCCACCGGGGAGCTCTATTCAACACATCAAAATGCTTCTGGCTAGAGAAGGTTCAACATTACATTCAAACCAGCATGAATGCCTGTATATAGAGCTAACTTAATTATGGGCAAACAGGGGAATAAAGCAAAAGTTCTCGCAAACTCCAAGGTTTAGAGGAATTTTTTCCGAATCTACCCCTCTAAGTCATCGATATTGTATGTCTGTATGTTCTTAATATCTGTTTCTGTTCTCTCTCTCTCTCCCCTCCCCCCCCCCCCTCCATTACCCACCCTCTCTTTATATATAATATAAACGGTACTTATTATTTTAACAACAGTTGGTGCAAAGCTGTAGTACGTATTTATCAAACATCCCGTATTTCGAAACAGGCTGTTATTACTGTGTGTCACGATTGATATGTTTGAAAGGTATTCAGGATTGTAAAGAATCATAGAAAGGTCAGCAAACATAAGCGAAAGGCATTGATTGCAGTGCAATCTGAACGTGTAGGAGGTAAAACATATATTGTGATGATAGCATCTATCACGCGTTTTTTTTCGTGAACATATGCTCTAGTTTTTAATTTATTTCACACTAGGAAGAGTAGCGTAAAAAAAGAAACAGAAACACATTTTTATAAATGTGAGTAATTATTTTTTGCGAAAACAAATGTTATTTGAGGATCCCGTCGTTTGTAGTATATATTTATTTTTTAAAAAACGTTAATTAATATAACGTCCCAAATTTGCTATTGCGACAGTAAATGCAGATTTGCATCTGCTCTTTCCAAATAGGTTAAACACTTCTAAAGTCCCGTTGGAAAAAAAACTGAGATCGAAAACGTCTTTATACTACGATATCAGTGTGAAAGAAGCCAACTGTTTTCCTCACTGAATTCTCTAACTTTTACTCGTTTTTCGGTTGATGTGATGAATATAAAGGGCTGGAGACTTGTGGCTGAATTGAAATGTCTCGGTGTACCTTATAAATTCATACCTTTTCTCACTCGATCGCATTAGAATAAGTTCCCCACTCAATTCGATTTTCCTTGCTATTGGGCACATTTAGGAGAGACTCTATTTATGAAGTTCATTTCTAGGCAAATGAATTCAGAGCCTGAGACCTATGAATAGGACCGTGTGTCAGCCGCCCCTAATTGGGATTAAAGCACTCGGGACCATATGCACAGAGTGACAGAAATTCTCAGGTTTCATTGTATAACACGACAAGATCACTAACCAGCCAATTTCCAGCAATCCTTCAGAATAACACAGCTCCTCACAGAACAATATGCAATTTATTTGTGAACGTACCTCGCCCGTTTCTTTTCTAACCTATGAAATCTAAAAGTACATTTCTAAAAGACATCCAGTACATTTTCTTCTGTTTGTAGTGACCTTCTTTCTACACCTCGAACAAAGGTACAATAAACTAGGCTAATGTAATAATTAACTCGTCTTATTATTAAATGTGGCCGTTTCAAAAGATATTTCAAATTGCATTTCTACAACAAATATGCTGTCGAATGGGTTCAACTCCATTAAACTCCTCCAGTACTGAAATGTATAAACTGCCACTCCAACTATTTGAAAGACTTGTATGCAAAATAAATATGGGCTTTTTTTTCTTGACTTTTTTTGTTGTTAACATACTGATTGATGCATTTTTGTTAACAGTGCTATGGGGCTGGGATAGGGAATGCACGATTTTCCATGGTATTGACATCTGCAAACTTTCCAGACCAGATCGAGTTGCATTCAGTCGCATTTTTTGGGTGGGGGGGTGGAGGGTAAGGGGCAGATTGGTCCAAGCGACTACCATTATGGCCCACAGACCTTTAAATGTCAATACATTGTAAACCAATGAACAACCCCGACTGTGTCCTGCAAGGCGGATGAATGTGTAATCTCTATAAAACACAGGTCGGTAGTCCTCAATAACTTCTTACAAAGCTATGAAACGGAGCAGCGTCTACAGGGAGATAATGCGTTATCGGATTATTGGGTTTAACATATTCGACACGAAACATTAAAATCCTTCAACACGTGATCTCAACAAGCAACATCAATATTATTCAATTCGGTTCTTATTCAAACGCATATTAACTGAACATGGGATCGGGTTGTGGGGTGGGGATGGTGGGGATGGTGTGGGGTGGGGGTGGGGATGGTGGGGATGGTGTGGGGTGGGGGTGGGGATGGTGGGGATGGTGTGGGGTGGGGGTGGGGATGGTGGGGATGGTGGGGGTGGTGGGGGTGGTGGGGATGGGGATGGTGTGGGGTGGGGATGGTGTGGGGTGGGGGTGGGGGTGGGGATGGTTGGGGGTGGGGGATGGTGGGGGGTGGGGGATGGTGGGGGGTGGGGATGGTGGGGTTGGGGATGGTGTGGGGTGGGGGATGGTGGGGGGTGGGGGATGGTGGGGGTGGCGATGGTGTGGGGTGGGGGATGGTGGGGGGTAGGGGATGGTGGGGGGTGGGGATGGTGGGGGGGTGGGGGGGGAGGGTTATCATTAATTTAATATTATTCTAACTTTTTTTATTTTTCCAAACGTCGTTGTTATTAAGTGAATACAAGTACATCAAATATTAACAAAATCTCCCACCCCCACCCCCCACCCCGGAGCTTGCAAACTACATGAACGATTAAAATAAAGCAATAAAAAACAAGAGATTCCTATTGCTAGCTTTGGAGTAGATTGTAAAAATAATAAATGATTCCTACAATGGGATTTATCAGTATAAACACAAGGAAATCCATATATCTCAACAGGGAGAGAAAGCAGATGATCAGACTGGTCTCCTGCTTGTCTGACTGCCAAGACAGTGATGTCAACCCCAGTAAGCGATCATTAGAAGGATCAGAATTAAATTAAGTGTTATTTTTCATGCACTGTTGGCATCTATCAATTGGGCTCAGACCGCCCATACTATGCATTGTATGCTGCGGTGTTAAAACATCGATTGTCAACTAATTAAAGGTCACGGTGAAGATAAATTCCTTGCGTTTTAAGAATAATTGACAAAATTAGCAGTGTGAATATTGCAAGCAGAACAGAGCTACATTAATGTATTCAGAGTACACACAGAGAGCGCGGCATGGCGGTATGGATATAATGTTTGTAATTGCTGCATATGCATGCCTACTGAACTATGTTACACACTACACACACTGTACACTGTATCTCAGCGAAGACATCATTAGCTTTACCAAGGAATGTTATGCTGGATCAGAATTTCAATAACCAGCAGACAAGACAAACGTAGTAAATTGGCAAATCTTTGTACCGCAGCCTATTTGATCATTCATTCATTCAACAATTCGACCAAAACAGAAACAAATCACTCAACAACAACAACAAAAGCAATATTCCACACAGAGGGGATTGGATTGCTAACATGTCCCGCTGGCTCTGGGAGAGATTTGCCTGGATTCACCATAGTTAGCGGGCTAACTGGATAATTGGGGGGAAATGTTATGCTTGGATAAAGATATTACATTTAGCAGTTATGTTTGGACCAGAAATGCGATACAAGGTGAGCGAGTAGAAAGCCATTTGCTCGTTTGGAATCCAGTGCTTGAATCAGAATAATGCGTGGATCCTTTATATAAAATCTACTGTTATCATTTCAATTTTATATTATTTTCATTTCAAATCTGCAAGGGTGTGATGTTTAACCTTTTTTTTCAGAAGTATGTTACCACACTGTGATGATTGGATATATTTCGGTTGCAGGGTGAAGATCAAAGTGGAAGTTATTACACAAGTCGTGTGCTTTTCGATTGCAAATGAATGATTCGCCCTGTATTTATTGTATCTATCTATGCATTGGTGGTACATTTCGACCTGCGTGTGAAGCTGCTGCCTGTTTGTATAAAGCGTGAAGGATTTGAATTGTATGCGCCAAAGACAAATACAATCGCAGAAAATAGACTATATAATAGAACAGTGCAACCATAGAAATTCACAGCACAGAGGAAGCCTTCATACAATTAAAACAAAACCGTTCAAGGAATGTTTAGGGTAATTTTCAAGGACTCCGATTGCAAAGTGCCATGTCGTTTACCTGTTCATTTTAAATTATGTTTTTCAGTAACCTTGAATACAAATCTTCACGAATTTTAAACAGGGTAAGTAAGCACGCGGTGGTTTCGAAGGTTAAATCTAAATCATACGTGGACAGTGTCGAAATTATACGATCACCCTTGAATTCTGCATTCAGTGAAGAATTGAAGATCTTATCTGACTGAGATCGAGTCTATCGAGTCGACTCTAAACTATATAACAGTTTTAAAGTATTATTTAACTCAATTACAATTTGAAAGTGTACTGTATAACAATCCTTGCCTACACAACGATGTAGTTCAAGTCGGTAAGACGTGGCGAAGCGCTTAGCAGGATATCGTGGAAATTATGGACTGTTTTTACAAAGAAGCCTTTTTTGTAGGTTGAGATAAATAAGGAACTCATTTGAACACAGCAAAGCATGTTGGAAATGTAAAGGGATTATCTTATTGTGCAAGATGGCCACCGAGGTATTTATACTAGGTACAAGATCCAACGACATACATTCCATGTAGTCAAACACGGTATCATCATATAAAGGCTTGTTTGAGTAAATGAACTCGTGTGTATTTAAACCAATGAATGAATGTATACGTTTTTTTTCCCCAAAATCAGCGAATACTGTAGTATATCGCTACTTGAAAATAAAAAATGGAAAAATATTTTTTAAATGAATGTCAGGTAATCGAGATTAAATGTTTTGTTTAATCAGAAAATGGAAGAGACGATAGTAAGAATAATAATCCTTGCATTTGATATGGGGCCTGCTCACGTCTTCAAGACATCCCAAAGCGCTTTGGGATATACTATAAAGTGAATTGACTGTACAGTATTTTGAGGGCGTAACGCAGTAGCTACAGCAGTGTCCCACACGCAGTTATGGATTGATTCACCAAATTATTATTATTATTTACTTGTTAGTTTGAATCCCATTGTCTGACAAGGTCGTTTGGTATTTTTTCAAGTGTGGCTTTGAACGTGCCTTAATAACAACAAGAACTTGCATTTTATACAGTGCCTTCCACGACAGGAGGCGTCTCAGAGCGCTTACAATTTGTGGAGGGCTGACCGTGTTGTCTGTGTGTGTCAGGATATGATCTGTACCAGTCGCTGCCCTTGTTTGACGTATTTAGAAATATTGAACTCTGGCAGCTTGTCACGTTTATTTGTTAATTGATGTAAATTCTCGGATTCTTCGTGGTTTTGTGGAAAGGTAGAGGAAACACACAGATTTAATTGTGCCTGGTTTATTGAGGCACTTAGAAACAGACAGACCAAACATAAAGTCTCACACACAGAACCTTAAAACTTGTTCCGTTCAACTTGACCTCTGGTTCTTCGGCGAATAAGCGATCACAAGACATGAATACCCGCATACATTGGATTCGGCAATGCTACACACAGTCAATCTGTAGCTGTTTATTGCTTTATGTTTCCCTCTAACAAATACAGCCTTAATATTTTTCAACAGAAAACACATGAAGGAATCCCAAATAAATCCCAGATCAAAGAAACACAAAACCAACGAGAGCCAGTGAGCTGCAATGGGAAAGCTTCCGAAAGACATGATTTGTGTTCGGTAAGTCAAAGAAAAATCAGGTAATACGGGATTGGGATATGTTGTTTCTGAAAAATACGCGTGATTTTGAATCCACTAAGATTGTCAAATCTCTTTACTGTACTCCCCAAACTAAAGTCAGATGTGAGCTTTTAGGATAAAAGATACAGTGAATAAGCTTGTTCAGGGTAAAGAGCCTTAACTCAAGACCAGGCTAGGAGAACACTAAAATTATGCGTTGGTGTGTTACTTGCCTTTTTAATAAAATGTTGTTATCTCTTTATGTGCGTTCGTTGAAGCCACAGTAAACCTGTATTGCAATTTAGAGTAATTAAGAACTAACGTGTGTATGATTTGTGGAAGCTTAAATCGTGAACTGCCCATCTTTAAACATTGCAGGAAGGATTGTCGAGCAAATTCTTTCCAAGGTCATTGTCATTTGTTCATTGCCAAGGTCATTCCCAGCAGTTGACCAACATTCGCCAATATTTTAAGGTCAAGGCGAGATGCCCCGATATTTAAAGCATTGTACACATCCTATCACAAATATAATGCATGTTGACGTTTGTCTAAATCAAGCGAATTAATTAGAGTCATGGAGATGTGTGTAACTGCGAGAAGCTCAGTTTCCACTTCTGATCTATTCTGTCTTTCGCTGTACTTCGTAAAACTTTGTGATTGTTTCACATTTTTATTCAGAATGGAAATTATAATGTCACACAACTCTCTTTTTGAATGCCTAGCATGATACCAGGAAATTTCCAGCCATATATATAGTATACTTATAATATAAATACACAAGCATAGATTTCTGAGGCCCAAACTGTCTTAAAGTAATAATAATAATCCTTGCATTTGATATAGCATTTCTCACGTCTTCTGGGCATCTCAAACCGCTTTACAGAATATACTGTAAAGTGAATTGACTGTGTGTTTGTGGGTGAAACGTGGCAGTCAATTGTGCACAGCGGTGTTTTATGGTTTAAAACCTCGAAAACAATTGCCTTGAAATTTAATATCGAGTAGGCTTTTGGAAAATTCTTAAAATCAGAATTAATTTTGAATGTGGCATTCAATAGTGGAAATCTGGCTTCAAAATTAATACTGAACCGCAATTAATTACTTTCCCAAATTCTGCACACACTTAAATTTTGAGAGAATGGTTTTAAGGAGGAAGACAGTGACTGTCCTCTGGAGCCTTATTGCTGACTACTTTGGGTAATTCTAGTGCTCCTTGAGTACCAATCACAAAAAAGACTTGTTTCTACTGTTTGCATTAGTAATGTGAATGTTAATATTGCATTTTCTGATTCTGGTTGAATTGTAAATGGTAAATGGTTAATCTGCTTAACCACTTATAGCTGGAGCCAACCAAGGTGACCAATCTGTTTTGTTTTTTGTCCCAGGATTTTTGTCGGCAAGTGTCATGCTGAGGATCTTGAAGTTTATTTACCAGACAGGGAATCAAAGGATTCTGGTGAGCATAGGGGTGTGAAGATCATATGAAAAGGATGCAAATGCAAATTTTGCATAAACATGAGTTTGTGGATGGTAAAGTTTCTTCTGTAGAAACTAGAATTTTCTGTTCATTTTTGTTACATGTATTATTGTAAATAGTCTCTGGCTTCATTGACAACCTTTACCAATATTTGTTGAATGACCTATCAATTCGAATGTTTATTTTTATGTTTAAGCTTGAAGAAAAGTCCACTGTTCTTTATCTTTACAACATGGCCTGAATCTATCCGTATCTGTTGCCCAAGCCAGCCAGAACTATTATCCACAATATAACAGAAATGTGTACTCATATAGCACCTTTCACATCAGGAGGATGTCCTAATCAACATCTTGATTACCTCTAAACTTAATTCTCCTATACCTTTCTCTCCAAGCTCCTCGGCTTTACCATCCACAGACTTCAGGCTCATGTTACTTGTGTCCTTTCTCACATTATGCTTCAGCAGACTGACTTCAAGATCCTCACGCTCACTACAAATCCCTAAATACTCTCACCCTTTGTCACCTCTGTGATTTTATCTCTTTCCCTTCTACCTCATCACCAGGGGCAGAAGGGAAAGGGGCTATGTAGAAAATTGGGAAATTTCCCAAGCGGCTCCATGATTGGCTCGCAATATGTACCACCAGATCCAGTCTAGATCATAAGTTCCATTTAAGCCCTGCCACTCACATCAACCCTCTATCTCTCTCCCATCTTGGACCACACTCTATCTTTGCTGACATGGAGCTTGAATCCACAATAATCTGACTCAATGGTCTGAGTGTTACCTCTGATACAGCCTGACACACACATTACCACACATTACATCACATTAACACATCACAAGTCATAATTTATACCCCAGTATTGCAATAATAAAAGTATTCAGACAGGAGCAGAATCATTATTTGAATATTGATTCTAAGTAAACTCAATAATAAATTTTAGTTACAAGTTCTAAATACTCATTTTGCTTATTTCTCATACCTTTTGGCCTCCTTCTTTCCCATGTTCTTTCCACATTCCATTCCTACCTTCGAAGTATCATTTGACATATTGATGTCTTAGCCTTTCTTTAACATGTTTCCCCAAATTTAAAATTGTTTCCTTCCTTTTTTAATTTCTCTGGTTGTTTTTCAGGCGGGAGGATGCAAGTTTTCTTTTTTTTTAAATGTTCTGATTGTCTGAAATTAGCTTCAAATATTGTTTTATTCAGACAATTTAATTATAGCAGAAATATAATGACTCACCATGGTTTAGTTATAGATTATGAGAGTATATATAGTACATGAGAGCCCACAGAGAGATACGGTAGTGTACCCAGATGAGTGAAGAAATCTGTGGCACCTAAATGGTTAACTTACTAGTGCACTTAAAATACCATTGGAGGTGGATCTTAATAATTTAAGAAACTCTGAATTTTACAATATCTGAAAACCCATAAGCTCACAGATAGATCAAATATTACTCTCAAAAATCTTAAGCGATTTATATGCTGAAACAAAGTTACTATATACAATGAGCAAAGAAAGCAAATGACAGCTTTATGTAGCACTTTTGCTTTTTAATCAGAAGATTATGGGTTGATGCCCAACATTGGGACCTTGGAACTCATAGGATAGGCTGACTTTCTAGTGCACAGCTGAAGGAGTATCCTGCTTTGGATGAGACATTAAATCAAGGTTTAGTCTATCTGTTCAGGTGGACATTAATGATCCCATGACTCTATCCAAAAAGAAAAGGATGTTGTTTTGGCCAACAATTCCAGATAAAGATTAGTCAATCATTCCATTGCTGTTTGAGCAACATTGCTATGTGCAATTTGACAACCGTGTTCTCATAACTCTACACTTCACAATTACTCATGTGAAGTGCTTCGAGATGTTTTGATGAGATGTTGGTCTATATCAAATGCAAGATGTCCTGATAAATTACATAGCAATATAAATTATATTAGGAGCATTAATGCTTTGTGCACAATCTACAACAAACCTTTTTAGTTTAAGCTATTTTTATAATAATATAAATGACAATACAAATCAATATGTTCAAATATTATTGAAGAGTTTTATCTGATTAGATATTAAAACTATTTACAGATGTACTACACAACTTGCTGATGAAGTTTGTAAGGAACCACCACTCGACATGTCCTCCTTATCAGCCACTGAACAATTGAGCCCACAGCCCTGCGGACAGTCCTTGGGAAGATTTAAAGAAGCTCGACGGTAACATCCTGAAGCTGTGAGCACGACTGCTGGTTTCACACCAGTATGGTGAGCAGATTGAGTAGAGAGCCAACCTGCTGTGCCAAATGTACCCAGTCAAATTGCATAATAGTATGCAATATGGTCATGTCACTATGGATCTCAATATACTGGACTGCACAGTGGCTTGGACATTTTTTACTATCACATAAAGCAGACAAAGTCACCTTCTCCAGCAATGTTTTGACATTGTAGAAATGGTGTTGGAGAGACATGGCAACTGTTACTGTATTTCCAATTATAGACACTTATCTCATCCCCAAGCTTGTGTGGCACGATCAAAAGGAGGCACTTTGCTGTCCTGCTGTTAGAGATTAAATTCTCTTACTCTTTTAAAGCAGATTCGTTTATTCAGGTATACTCATTGAGCTGACACTAAAGCATATAAAATGACTACAATGCATACAAACAGTCAACCACTCCATTACTTCTGTTCCCTTCCGATTCTTCTTTTACTTTGTTCACCCTTTTCGCCTATTCCCTCTTATCCGATTCTGCCTCGGGTCTCAATATCGCATTAAGCCCTAGTCTTCACTTTTGGGTTTACCTGTCATCCACCTCTTGTGATGACGCCCAAATACACTAGGTTTCTCATAATGCAATCTCATACTACCCGGCACGCATTCTTCAGGTTAAAAGGGAATAGTCCTTTCTCTTCCATGCTTCCTCTCAGTCGGTCTCGGGGAAAAGTAGGGGTGTTGATCTCTTTGGGGATCTGCTGTCACGTTACAGCTCTTCCATCAGTTGGTTCCCTTTCTCGAGAGCGGCTTGGCTACTGTCAGTTACAGTTTCTTCCATCAGTTGTTTCTCCTTCTCGAGGGCGGCTTGGCTACTGTCATGTTACAGTATCTTCCATCAGGTCCTTCTCCTTCTGCTCCTCCGTCTCCGCTCTGCTCTATTCCTTTGTCTCAACACTTTTATCCTTTCTTGGACACATGGTGTTCACGTGAACATCTCATGCCACTCTCGTGCTTCTTCACATTCTCTTTTACACCCAACTCTGTCTTTCTTCGCAAACAAGCTCTTCTTATCGCAGTCTGTTCTAGCCGGTTTCTAATGGTGACCTTGACAACTCAAACTATGTGCAGCAACTTCCCTTATCTTATACAGCAGTTATACAAAAACATCACATAGCATAATTCTAGCCCACTCTCTGTTTTAACAGTCTATACTAATTTTAAACAGTTCTTCACCAACTCCAACACTGCCACTCAGTGCATATGCAAATAGACTGAGCTCCTGTAATGTGAGGGGCTGTGGCATGTTGCCCTTGTTGGATATGTTAAATCATGAGTTGGTCTTTCTCAATAACTTAATGGGTCTGGCAGGCAGGTCTGTGAACACAGAAAAATAGAATCAGGAAGATCAGCAAGCCTCATTCAACAGTTTATTAGATATTGGCAAATCTTTTATTTTACATACCTTTTACATACATCTTAATACATGTGTGTGGATATTGAAGATATTATTTAATATGGATGTTGGCCATGGAATTTTAATTTTGCCTTAAGATAGTCACCAAACATAGATAAACATAAATTTTCTGGAGACACTGTCAGCGCCTTGGGATGTCCTCCCGACCTGAAAGGCGCTCGATAAATGTAATTTTGTTGTTGTTGTGTCCAGTTGATTGTCAATAAAAAGTTAATTTGTATTTGATACATTTTGGATATTATGACATAGAAGGAAGCCATTATATAATAATAACATTCCTTGCATTTGATATGGCACCTTATCACGTCTTCTGGACGTCTCAAAGCGATTCACAGAATATATTGTATAGTGAATTGACTATATTTTCTGGGTGAAACACGGCAGCCAATTGCGCACAGTTGTGCCCCCCAAATAGTTGTGGATTGAAAATGACTCATTTATTATTTTTATTAGATGTGTGGAATTAGGAAACTTGCCTAAGGGTTTGCCCTGACCTGCCAGGAATCGAACCCCAGCATATCTAAGACCTGGGTGCAAAGAGTTCTCTTTTATGGATGTGACCTCCTGGGGATCCAGTGGAAAGACTTCCTCCAGCCCATTTGCAACATATATATCAAACCTAAGTTAGTGTTATTTAATTCATTTCATTCATTCATTGAATCAAACTACTCTAATTCCAATTCCCTGCTATTTTTCCTATACACTTCCATCTTATTTTTTAAATGTTTGTCCAATTCTGTTTTAAATATCGTTATGGTATCAGACTCAAGATCTTGGTAGCTCACTGAATTAACATGTTTTGTCAAACTTGCCCCTTAAGTGCTCCAGTGACAATCTTGAGTTGATACTCCTTGTTGCTGATTTTCCAAACAGCAGGAATAATCTAATAATCTATTATTCCTACTGTTTGGAAAATCTTGTGGTGTAGTTTAACTTTTGCACCTTAGTTCAGATCATTAATTCATTTGCAAAAGTCTCCTGCAGTTCTGAGCACTTTGACATATTAACTTTCATGACAATTATAACCCATTCATTTCAATGGTTGTCACTGTCAATGCTTTGGTGCCACAAAAAGCATGCTTCTTATTGTGTGCCATGTCACCAATACATAGAAACAGAAGGAGGTCATTCAACCCATCAAACTTCCTTACCATTGTATTATTTCATGGCAGTTCTTTATCTTTCTAATCCCATTTCTCAAACACCTCAATTGACTGCATCAATGATCTTCTGTGGCCTTGTATTTCACATTCTCTGAACTCTGTGTGAAGAAATATTATCTGGGTTCACTTTCAACTGTTTCAGTTCTAATTTTGAGATTGCGTCCCATTGTTTTTCATTTTGCCTCTGAGACATTATTCTATGTGAAGTTGATATTGTTTGCTGGCAAAGGGAAAAGTTGTTATCTATTTATCATGTCAATTCCACTATTGTTTAGATCACCCTTTAACCTCTTCAGACTTTAGGAATATTCCACACATTTAACCAGCTAAACCACATAGCTTGCCAATGATATCATTGTCTGGCGAGCTTTCCATCTCCCTGTCCAGCTAGGACTGCCCTACACTTTGAGTCTTTGGTTTACATAGTTAACAGCAGCTGAGTAGGATGATTCCCTGCCCTCAGTGACTTGTCTGCCCTTGTAAGTTCTGCTGATGACCCTAACTGGCTGTGCTTTCAACAACAGTGTACCGGAATGCAACACAACCGACTGTCTCAGGAACCGGACTACCGAGACCACCATAGAGATCTTTTGTGGCTCAATTCCGACATTTTGTTGCCATACATGTCATCTTGGAGCCAGTTCAGCTCCAGGAAGACCTCGCTCCACCCAAGGAGGATAGCCCAGGGCCCCTACTCTGTGCGGAGGGGCCCCAATTGTTCTTGTTGTCCAGGTTCCCCAAGAATGCTTAATCTGGCTCTGACTTTGTTCAATGGACTCCCAAACCGCTCACGGTATAAGCTATAAACCATTCAGAATTCTGCAGCCTGTTTCCTCTCTCACATCAGGCTCATTGAACCCATTACTGCCATCCTTACTCAGTGCCATTGACTCACCATTCCATGATGGATTGAATTCAAGATCCTTGTCCTCATTTTCAAATCCCTCCCTAGCTTCACCCCACCCAACCTCTGCAACCTCTGTAAATCATGATTTTTAATAACAATGATAAATTACATAACACCTTGCCAAACTGACAAAAAGCTAACTGATTGTCTGACTCAATCTTTCGTTTTGTCGCTCACTCATCCCTAAGAATTTCAACTGTACAAGACAATCGATGCCCACATCCATTGATACTCAATTCTCTTAAAATCTGAAGACACAAAAGTTGATTAATTGAAATGAAAACTTATAAATGAAATGGAAAAGTCTTGCTAGATAATTGTTGAACTTTAGGGTATTATAAAATACAATTGCTACAGTGAAAATGAAGATAGTTTATTTTCCTGCTATTCATACTAAATGAAAAATCCACCATCTTAACAGATGCTCTGTTGTCTCTAGTTGAGCTCGGAAGGAATCAGCCAAGAATAGTGAATGTGTTGATTGTCTGATTGACATGATCATCACAATCTTTCTTATTTATGTCTATGAATAATGATGAATTGGACTACTTCTAAACAAAGAAAAAGTTATATTTTTAATCACATATTCTCTCTATTCACTTCCAATTAACACTATAATGATAAGATCCAAGTGATTAAGGAGGAGTTCTACATAAAACATAAAGGAGAAGCAATGTTGTTGTAAATTCTTTAAAAATTGAGGTAAGCAAATGAACAATTTAGCTGGAGAATGTAGTTGAACATGTCTGGCACTGCAACCAAAGTGTTATAATGTAGACTTACAAAGAAAAGATGAACAAATCAATTAAATTAGAAACAAATTAGAGCATTGAATGCTCTCAAAGTGAAAGAAGAACTTAGAACACTAACAACATTCGCATGTATTTTATTAAATAAATATTTTACATACTGGAAAATAAACAATGTGATTTCAATTTGGCCCTGGGTGTCTCATTCTTGCATTCAGAAGTATGAAGCCAGACATATCCCTTGTTGTACTGAACTACAGTTTGGGGGTAGGCATTAAGAAATAAGTAATCTGTGTTTTACCATTGTTTAAAAGATTATCAGTTAGTTCTGTGTTCGATCAATTTACTGATCTTGTATTTACTGATACAAACAATTGTATTTTGATCTCCAGTAATTAGTAATAACTACAATTTGCACTTATGTAAAGCTATAGTAAGGAGAACATTTCAAAGAGCTTTACAAAGATGGAGTGAAAGCCCAAGATAGGAGAGAGATACCAAAGGAGGTGGAGGGATTGGGGGTGCGGGGTAATCATAGTCAAAGAGATGGGTCTCAAAAGAGGTTCTAGAAGGAGAGGGTAGGGATCAGGCAGAGGGAAAATGGTTGAAAGCTCATCCACATTGGGCATTCAAAAGGCCAAAATTGGCAGAGAAGATTGGAGGGGATGGGAAAGTAGGACCTCAGCAGATTGCAGAGGTTGAGTGAGGCACGTCCGTGGAGGCATTTAACAATAAGGATGAAAATCTAAAAGTCAATCTGCTAGGTTGAGGATAAGGGTGATGAGGTCTGAATGATTTGGAGCTTATGAAAGGCAGCAAATAGGGTATTGGAATTGTGGAGTCTGGAGGTGACAAAGTCATGCATGAGGGATCCATTATAATCTTACACCAGCGGGGATGAGTTGTCCCACAAAGTTAATGCATTTTCTGCCAATCAAATAATCCTTGTACCATATTTGTACTATATATTGATATAGCCTTATCAAATCTTTGATATATCTCAAAGCGCTTTGCAGAATATACTGTAAGATAAATTGATTGTATATTGATCTATTCACAATTGCTGTGTGCAATTGGCTGCTGCGTTTTGCCAACAAATATACAGTCAATTCACTTTATAGTATATTCTGTGAAGCTCTTTGAGACATCTAGCACACATGAAAAGTGCTATCTCAAATGCAAGGATTATTAAATTATTGTATTTATTTTGCGGGTGAAACGCGGCAGCTGTGTCCCAAAAATCAGTCATGGATTGAGTGACCACATTTTTTTATCCCTAAATATAACCTAAATCTGAATTTCTTGCTTCAGCATTAAGTATTCCATGCTGTAAATAAACACTGGTCATTTTATGTCAGGAGACACTCTTTGTTCAAATAAATACCTTTAGTTATTAATTGATACCTGCAAAAACTTAAACTCAGTTGAACTGGAGCTCAACTTTAATGAGTCTTGAATTTTTAATCACTATAAATCCACCAAGAGTCTCACTTTGTCTCCAGCTCTACAATAGCTGCAGCAGAACCACAATCTGTGCAAAGTCAACTTTTTAACATTTCATTTTACAATAGCTAGACAGTCCCCTCGATCTTCTTGAAAGATTATAATATCGGTGAGTGTCAATGGGGCAGTCAGTTATTTTGTAACATTAAGAACATCACTGGCTAGTGAGAAGAGTTCTTTGTAGGTGTCTAAGTATACCTGCATAGAATTGCACAGTCCATCTACTTCAGTTTGATGTGAGTGGTGCAGCATAACATGGCATTGCATGTGTGCAGCTTTGTCCAAATCATACCAGAGAAAAATAGGTAGATGCAGTGTAAGTGCTCCATTCAAGACACACTGAAATTGCTGCATTGGTTTCTTTTTACCCATTATTCACTGCAGAGGAGCACAGCATTGCTCTATTCTGGCTATTATAGTGATTCTTTCCCTAAAGGAAGATGCTTAGTATCTGTTTGCAAATTGTAATTGCAATGAGGAACTGGTCATTCATTTTATCCAATCTTCATTGCAATGCTATTTTTATTCCAGCCTCCATTCGATTTGTCACAAGGGTGGGCAGTGAAGCTGTTCCACACATTCTACTAATGCCAGTCTGCAACTGGTCTCTTAGGCTATGGAGACAACAACAACAACTTTGATTTATTTTGATTTATATAGCGCCCTCCACGCCGGACAGCGTCTCAAAGCGCTTAAGAGACCACATGAATCATCTTCGTCTTGCTTTGGGGATGTAACATAACTCCAGTCAACACTTACTACAAATGGCCACTAGGTAGCACTCCCACCTCTGAGTCAAAAGGTTGTGGACTGAAGCCACATGTCAGGAGTGCCCCATGTACTCCAGTGCAGTGCGGTGCAATCCTAATGATGAGTTATTAATACTGAAGCTCTGTCTCCCCATTTATGTAGTTTGCATGGCACTATTTGAAAAGAAAAGAAAGTTTCTCCTGGTGTCTGGGCCAAGTCGCCCAAATAAAAATTGGTCACTCACTTCATAGTTGTTTGTGGGATATTTCTGTGTGCAAATTGGTGGCTGCATCCAATTATAATATACAGTTATTTCATTAGTAAACTCCTGTAGAAGATACCATTGGGGCATTAAAAAGGAAATTAATTTGATAGGCAAATGTAGAGGAAGGATATGAGAGGGTAGAGGGGAAGAGCAGGGAATTGAGATAAGAGATAGCTTCATTAAAAAAGCACATACTAATGGTCTACATCTGTTTTATAGATTGTAGGTCGATTGAGTGATGGAATGACGTCCACAACACAGTAGGTTTTGCATAGTATATGAATGGACCAGACTTGATAAACAGAAAACCATTTCCCATTACATGATATCTTAAATAGTAGATGCCTCTTCCCTTTGGTAGAGGAATCTATTACAATTGGGGGGTGATCAGTCTTCAAATTTAAATCAAGACAATTAGAACTGAAATCAGGAAGCATTGTTTCATATAGAATAATAATCCTAATATTTGGTATAACACCTGGATGATGTGGAAAGCTATAGAACAAACCAGTATATTTGCAAGAGAAGTAGATGGATAGGGATAGAAAGGGTATCAAGGGGAATGAGAAAGGATGGGGCATTGAGATTAAAAGATCTGCCAAGATTCAATAAACTGGTAGAACAGGTTTGATGGACTGAATGGATTCCTCCTGTTCGTGTTTTGTAAGTTCATAAGCTCCTGTCCACAAAATGACCCAAGATTTTTCATGTTAAAGTTGGTTCATGTCAATATTAAATTTTTTGCAACACAATAGTTTATTTTCAGCCTTGAGTGTGGATTGTTGAACACAGGGAATAGGACAAATCTACACAAGATAATTTGATGCTTGTAATTTTATTTATATTTGTTTGAAGAAGCAGCAACATAGTCCCATCACAGCATCCATGGCAACATCTTTGACTTTCTCTAGGGAAGAGTCTGCACCTGTATCCAGGCTTACACAATTTTCTTTAAACACAATGTGCAAAAAAATTGAAAATTTTTAAATTCTGTCTTAATTTTTAAGTCACGTTTCTGTTGTTCAGAAAAGAGCCTACGGAAAACTGACTTCAAACTTAAGTCTGAATTCTAAAATTTGCCATATTCACTCTGAAATGCTAAGAAAATAGAGTAAATTTAGATCCAGGTGAAACTTCATCCTCTCTATGCTTTATATGTTAACAGCATGTTTGTTAGAGAACTTGAAGCATTATAACTCGAGGGTTTCCAGCATTTTTTAAAATTTGCTTGAACATCAGCGTTGTTTTCCATATTTCTAGTCTTCATCACTCCAATCTGCAGCTCCAGAAATTGTTATGGTTCTCTTTTCTGTCTCTTTTTGCAGTTCATCTTTGTCTGTTTTAACTGTTCTAAGATTCAAAGAAACATTACAGCATTAGTTCCTCCATTTAGAACAAGGATGGGCATTCTACAATCCATGACTATCACATTCCCATGTACGTTTTGCCTGATCCCTGTGATACATCATCCAGTAACATGACCATTCAGACTGAGAAGGTCTGTGGGTGGATCATCATGTTACACTGTAATGTATGATCTATTTGGTGCAAAAACATGTTAAATCAGTACTATAAGTTTAATATAGTAATAATCTTTACATTTGATATGGTGCCTTATTATGTCTTCCAGACATCTTACAGTGCTTCACAGAATATACTGTAAAATGAATTAACTGTACTGTATATTTGTGGGCGAAACACTATATATAACTGAAATATTAGTCTAAAAAAATGCTATGTATTGCGGATGCTGGAAATCTGATATAAACACAGAAGTCGCTGGGAAGATGCAGCAGATCAGGCAGCATCCATAGAGGGAGAACAATTAGTTAATGTTTCAGCTCTATGACCTTTCATCTTCCTATTAGTCTTCATAAATGGATATCACAATTTCACCAAATTGGTTTGCACAATTTCATGATCGCCAAGAATGAAGAGTTTATTGTCCTTTTCCAGTAAATTAGCAAAATAGAAAATAACCCTTTTATTCAATGTATAATAATAATCCTTGCATTTGATGAATCATGCCGGCGAACTCATTTCACATGATACTGGATGCTGTTAAGTGGTGAGATGATATATTTTCTGGGTGAACATGGGAACCAATTTACATACAAGCAGTGTTTGACACACAGCCATTGAGTATTGATGCATTTACACTTATGACATAACTTCTGTAAAATAGCCACGTGTAATCTCGAAATGAGATTATTAGTTTCAGAAAGCTAGATTTTATGAGACAAAATGGCTTATTACCATATGTAACCCAGTTGTCAGCATGATTGCAAAAAATAAGTATTTGAACTGTAAATAGCCATAGCTGTGTCTTTTGCTGCTATTTACAGACACAATTCACAATTCAGTTAATATAGTTACTCTGAGGATCTTCCTCATTCAATCAGTGAGGAATCAATTACTTTTACCTGATGAGTACAGTTTTCCTTTCTGTCATTTCCACAGCCTGTTCTTTGGAAACACTGTCAATGGCACTGAGATTACTTTGCCCCAACATGCTATTCATCATGCAGAATCCACCCAACATTGTTGACAGCCGGGAATTCTCTCCTTCAATCAGTTTCCTATAAGACAAGCAAAGACGAGAGAAAGTTTGCTATACAGAAAGCAAGGCAGTAAATTACTTTCGCATTTTCTCTTGGTGTCAAAGGGATTTTTCTATTGATGCTGAAGGGAAATGAAACTAACTCTGAGACAACAACAAATTACATTTGTATAGTGCCTTTCACGTGGGGCAGGCACCTGAATGTGCTGGGACACCCTCCTGATGAGGTTGCATGCTGCAGTTCATTAGAACTATTAAAAATGCTTCTCCCAATGGATCAATCTGTTCACACAGTAAATATAGCAGACTATCAAGGTCTGAGATTAATTCCCCAGAATGTATTGAGTTAGTTAATTTCAACAAGGGCAGAACCAGGATTAAAACTGACTTCAGCAAACCAAGTTAGGGATGAAAAAATCAGTTAGGTTCCTGATTGTGAATTTGATCTTGTATTGGGTGAGGTGCAATGTGCCAAATGGTTGTATAAGATGCTGAAATTCAAGGTTCAGGGTCAAGGTTCAGACATGAATGATGGTCCCTTATTGTTGAATAAAATGGAACTGCACATTAGTAGACAAAACTGTCCAAAGAGAGAACAAGGACCACTTTTGCACTATAAATATATATGGATCTGCCAGTAGTTTTAGCTATACTATAAATGATCCCATTAGACATGAATACGTTTATGCAAGAAGAAAGTGCAAACAGCAAATTGTATCATTGCAAATAATTGTTTAAAATTCTAATAATCTTCCCAATAAAAATACAACAACAACAATAAAATTACATTTAAGGAGTGCCTTTCACGTTGGGAGGACATCCCAAGGCGCTGACATATAAGCACAATAACTACTGTAAAAATACGACCATGCTGATTATGGTTGTCTGACGACAGATGTTCTGCACATGTGGTACAGGTTGTATTCAATTTTGTCTCTGTTGTTTCTTTCACTTAATTTCAAAGAATGGACTAGAGAGTCCCTTACCTGTATGTGGCGATTTCAACCTCCAGTGCCATCTTAATATTGAGTAGGTCTTGATATTCACTTAAGTGCAGAGTTATCCTTTCCTTTGTATTTTTCAGTTCTTGTTGCAAACTCACAATTTTTTTCTGTAGTAGCAACACATAGAATTACTTTAGCATTTTCTATTGATGTGAAAGGAATGATTTGTCTTTTACTTGAAGCTAGCGGTCAGTACTTTAATGGTGTTCTTAGTACGGGATGTAAATATTATTGTATTCCTTATAGATATATTTGCTATATTTATATAGGTTCATTCTGAGAAAGTATTCAAGATGCTAAATAACCTCTATATTTCAATAAATATAATGATCTTGGTACATGTTTATAAGGCCTAACTAACACATTGCTTCCTTGGAATGACCTTAAAGTAACGGAACACTATTTCCCTGTCTCCTATAACAATAATCTGACCCAACGAAGGATTCCTGGCTAATATTACTTTAATTTTTACAAATACATAAATGCTAAATAGATTTGAGAAAGTAAACCCAGAACCATAATTTCCGTTACATCAAGGCAACAGAACAACACCACATAAATTCAGGATTATAAGCATCATGTCAGGACAAACACCAGGAACGTTTTGCTTATCCAGAGTAATTAAAACATTGAACAGGTCAGAAAGAAATTTGATAGAAGCCAGGATACTGGGTTCATTTAACAAAGGTAGGTTGGCACCCTGGGTGGGTGAGATCAGATTCGTTGAAGGGCCTTCTTCACCCATAACACTCTTGAGATCTTGTCTTCTATACTACTCTCTATTGTTTTCAATTTGATGATATCCTGCACTATAGGTACTTACTTATGTTCCCGGTATCTTTTTTATTAAGTATCAATCCAAGATTAAAGAATAGAAAAAAATACTCTGAGTTAACTGCAAGGCAGCAGTTGACTTTCAGGATAAAATGAAGATATTTTTCAACATAATTAATTTCCCTTGCTGTCAGATTGCATGGTAGAATATTCCACCAGATTAAAAATATATGGACTAAACAGATGCTTCTTGAGTACCTGATATTCTTCAACCTCATTTTTGTATTTCTCAGCTTTCTCTTTAATCTGAGCCTCCAATGCTGCATTATGGGCTTTCAGCGCATCAAATTCCATCTGACTGTTCTGGAGCTGAAAGAAAAAGTTTTTAAAAACTGGTTTAGATTCATCGATTGTTAAGATAATGGGGATAAATTTATGATCATCACAAACGGGTCTGTGTGGCTAGCAATCTAATTTACAATATTTACAAAACTGCTAAATCTGATATCTGAATACCACGGTAAATCTGATTGCCAAAGTGCATTGAGAGGCTGGAGAGAAAAATATTTTCTGTCTCTTTTGCTCTCTTGCATTTATTCAGACTTTGGAGGGTATAGGAAAATGCAATTAGCCTTTTTTCAAATTAAATGGACCTCAAAATTAACATCCCAATGCCTTTTATAAACATGTATCACAGAGATATGTTCTCAGTAAAATGTGACATCACATTTTACTGATAAGGTTTCATTTTTTGCAATATCGAACAATCTCGGTAATGCAATTATATGGTCCGAAACTTTCCCAAATGGATAAGAAGCTTTGTATTTCTGAAAGGAACAGGTGGAACTGCGGTTGTACAGGTGGATTGTACAAAATCACATGATAGAGCTTCTGATTGTTGCATCCATTAAGTTAGCCATATTTAAAGGTTAAGAAGATGACAGCAAAAACATGACAGGCATGTCATCTGAGGCATGGACATTAGCGGTAATGATAATGACCAATTACGTAATAATTACGTAATGATAATTACGGTAATGTAGATGGTGATGTTGGACTAATATTCTATAACTTTCACACAATTGCTGTCAGAAGTCGAGCACAAATGTCCTGCATTTTTCTCAGAATTACTTGACATCCTCACAGAATAAATAGATAGAGAGAAAATAACATGACAGTACAATATTCATACAATCTTTTGGAGGTTGCATATTTGTTAACTCTAATAATCTATTATATTTGTACAAGGATTCATACATGCAAGCTAGTTCAATATAAGATTTGGGACCAAAGAATCTATATTTTTATAGTGTTTTATGAAATTTAAATGTCTGAAAGTGGTTTATAATAATTACAGAAGTGCACTAACTCGATTTCTAGGGCCAGTGTTCTGGATTCGAATCCTAATAAATGCTGTGTGCACTATATTATCCTCTTATTGAAGAATGTTATTAAAATAAAACAAAACAGAGTTTAAAAGGAATTGAAAATGAATAAGATGAGGTATTCCAAGGAGCAAATGTGAACAAATGGCCAAAAAGGCTATTGAAATGCTGCTGTGAAGCTATCAAAAAATTCATTTTAAGTTCATACTTCTTTGTTGTCAATTGTCTTGATTTCTAGCAGTGAATCACCACAGTATAATGCAGTATAATTGGAGTTGAGTTAATATGAATGAAGCTGGATTCCTGCTCCTCACAGCAACAACAACAACTTAAATTTATATAGCACCCTCCACGCCGGACGGCGTCTCAGAGCACTACACAATAGCGGATCCTGGGACCGAGCCAGGATGCAGGGGTAAAAAGTTAACCAAAGGCGCGGTCAAAGAGAAAGGTCTTCAGCTGTGACCTAAAACTGGGAAGAGAGAGGGTGAGGTGAAGGGAGTGAGGAAGGGAGTTCCAGAGCCTCAGAGCGTAGTGACTGAAGGCACGGCCGCCGAGCTTAGAGCGGAGGATTTGGGGGATATGGAGGACGCGAGACCCAGTGGAGAGAAGGCAATGGGTGCTGGTTTGGGGAGACAGGAGATCAGAGAGGTAGGGGTTGCAGAGGAATGGAGGGACTTGAAAACAAGGGTGAGGATCTTGAAGTCGATTCTCTCAAGGATACAGAGCCAGTGAAGTCTCGCAAGGACTGGGGTAATGGGGGAGTGAAGCTTGGTGCGGATGAGTATGCAGGCGGCAGAGTTTTGAATCAGCTGAATTTTGTGGATTGTGGTGCAGTGGAGACCGGCGAGGAGGGCGTTGCAATAGTCCCGCCAAGAGGTGACAAAGGCGTGGACCAAGGTTTCAGCGGCTTTTGGGGTGAGGTATTGCCAGAGACGGGCGATCCGTTGAAAGTGGAAGAAGGCAGTGCACGAGGTGCTTCCTGGAGCAGGAGTATTTGACTGTAAATACCGAAGTCAAAATCAGTACCAGTATCCCCTCGGGAAGTACAATCTGATTTTCCATGGGATGCAGAGGGAGCAATGAGGGGTGGGGGACTGTGGACAAAGTGTTGGTCAAGATTATCTGTCCTCCTCCTGGGTTCCTACACCAGGTAGACCTCCGATGAGTAATTAATTCGGCAATGACCCCTGACTGTAACTTGGAACAGTGTGTTGGAGCTCCATTGCCTCAGGCTAGCGTGCCATCATATTGTACAATTTTCATCTTAGTTGTGCAACTGAAAATATATATCTATGTATGTTTAGATCAGACTGTATTTCATGCGAATTGCATTTAGCACAAAAGAGTTTGAATTATGTCTTTACTTACATTCCTTTTACAGGTTCCAATTTGTTCTCTCGTCCTTTGAATGTTTTCTATGTGTTTGGTTGAAGTCTGATTCAGATCCACAAATTTTGTTTTGTACCAATTGTCCATTTCCTAGGAAAATCATATAAGTAAACAAAAATAAACTACAGAAAGATAAAGAATACAACTGAAAACCACAAGCTGACATTAATATATAATTCATCCTACTTTTCTTTTCTGGGCTTTGCATAGCCAAAATTGGTGGCCAAGGATTGTTTAAACAAAAGCAGATTTAAAAATATACCAAGCTATTTCACAGGGATGAGCAGCAGTCTGCTACTTGAAAGAATTACTTTTTCATCAAAAGAATATACTATTGATTTTACAACACATTTCCCTCTCAGTTTTATTTCATATTTTTGCTTTCTGTCCACAGTACTCTTTCAAGATAAACAATAGCATAGCACACCACCTATAATGACCTTGAGCATGCATAGACCAAATGCAGTACAAAGATACATTCAAAGTCTCTGTCAGTAGCCTGACAAGTAACTGCATTTGCATGAATAGAACCAGATGGTTTATTGTGTTCCTCAAGGTCAGAGATGACAGTGCCGCAGAATGGAACATTCTCTGCTTTCCACCTCATAACAGCATAAAACACATCCAGGTCAGGCTTGGCATGGGATTGCTTCCAAGTGCAAGCTCCCCTTGTGCAGTTCTGATGATGCTTCTCCAACCTGATCATAGATGATTGAAATGGGAAGAAGTAGAAGTATTTGTGGAGTCCTCTAGCTCGGTGGTTAGAGCACTCACCTAACAAGCATGAGACCTGTGTTCGAATCCAGGCAGGTCAGGGCAAAACCTTGGGCAAGTTTCCTTACTCCACATGCCTAATAATAATCCCTCCAAAAAAGGCACGATAATCCAAAAAATTGGTCATTTCAATACAGAACGTAAGGCATGCAAGAGTTGTTGAGACTGGGTAATTATTTGGTTTGTCTCCTTCCATCCCTCTTCACTTTCATGTCCTGCCAAAAGTCCTTCCGTTTTGATCATGCACCCCCACTCCCCCTGACTCGGGGTCAGACTCGGGCCTCTGTCAATCACTCCAGAATGCTACCCAGCTTGAAGGGCTCTGTATAATAATAATAATCCTTGCATTTGCTATAGCGCTTTTCATCTCTTCTAGACATCTCAAAGAGTTTCATAGAATGCACTGTAAAGTGAATTGACTATTTCTGGGTGAAATGCACCAGTCATTTGCATACAAGGGTGTCCCACAAACAGTCATGGATTGAAATGACAAATTGATGATTTTTTTTTCTTGAGGGATTATTATCCGGAGTGTGGAGTAAGAAAACGTGTCCAAGATTTCGCCCTGCCTGGAATCAAATCCATGTCTCTCTCTTGTATTACAGTGCCTTGGGACGTCCTCCTGATATGAAAGGCACTATACAAATGTAATTTTGTTGTTG
The DNA here is from genome assembly GCA_035084275.1 of Hydrolagus colliei. Lineage (NCBI taxonomy): Eukaryota > Metazoa > Chordata > Chondrichthyes > Chimaeriformes > Chimaeridae > Hydrolagus > Hydrolagus colliei. The sequence continues at coordinate 46,135,258 of CM068744.1, read as the reverse complement.
TTGTTGTTGTAAGGCGAGTGCTAGAACCACAGAGCTACAGGACTTCACATAAGTGTAAGTTTTTGCTGTTCTTGTTACATAAGCTACCTGTAGGTTCTTGGCTGAGATGCCTTCATAGTGCAGCTGAATATCTTTGAGTGCAGTGGCCAGGTCTGGGATGGTGTACGATACTTCCACACTGACAGAAGCACTGTAGATCTGCTTCATCAGATCCTCAATTTCCTGTTCCAAAATAGATTGTAAGTATCCATTAATAACTTTTTTTAATCTAGTTAGCCAGGTATCTAGCATACATTGAATCCCATCACTAAACTTAAGAGCCCGCCTCTGACCGTACCTCACATCCAGCAGCTGAAACCATCAAGCACTCTTTTGTCGCCTCCTGCCTCAATTATTCCAAAGCCCTCCTTGCTGGTCTCCCCAGCTGCACTATCCACAAAATCCTATTAATTCAAAATTCTACCCCACCCCCTATACTCACCCGCAACACACTCTTTCCACTATCATCTTAGTCCTGGTCAGGCTCCACTAGCTCACTATCATGGGACGGAATGACTTCAAGATTCTCACACTTGTTCACAAATCATTTCATGCCCTGACATCTCCCTATGACCTGCTTACTTTCCTCTAACTCTACCTCTTGTCCCTTCCACTTTAACATTGGCAGCTGTGCTTTCAGTTACTATGCCCCAAATCTATGGGACTCTTTGCGTTATCCTTCTTTACTTTTCTTTAGATTTCACCTGAAGACCTTCCTCCTCAACTGTGCCCAGAGTCATCTCCCCCCCTCTCTCCAGTTTGGCATTAGGCTCCCTCTCCTTCCCCCTACTCCCAACCCTCCCCGCATACCCCCCCCAACCCACCCCCGCTCGAGTCCTGACCTGACTGTTCAGCGCTTTGGGATGTCCTCCCAACATGAAAGGAGCTATATAAGTACAATTTTGTTGTTGTTGTTAAGCACTCTGAGACATTAACCTGCTTGAAGGGTTACTGTTCCAAATCTTAACAATTCTCTGCGTAAACAAAATTCCTCCTTTTCTCCCACTTTGCTGATTACCCTAAATTGATGTCCTCTAGTTACTGACTCCCTGACCAGTGGAAATAATTTCTCCTTATCGACTTTATTGCACTCCCTCACAGGGTTAGAAATGTGGCAATACCTCTTTGTGCACTCTCTGCAGGAATTCCAACTCCACCTCAAGAGTCTCCAGCTGCTTTTCAAGGTCCATCCGAGAGGCTGTGGCAGCATCAACATCCTAAATAATTATAAATCCAATTAATACTTATAGGAATAGAAATTGTACTAATAAAGGTATAGAGGTATTATACAATGACTGACAATATATAATCAGGTCACTATAAAAATAAAGCTTCAAGATTAATGTAGATTTGTAGCTCTATAAAACTTTGAGTTATAGAAATTATTTTTTTGTAAACACTGAGCATTTATTATAGCTCTAAATGTAGATCTTGAGCTATTCATAGAGACAAACAGATAAGCAGAAAGAGACAGACATTCAGAAAGGGACAGACAAATATATTTTTATTTACAGGACGGAAAGCTTCGATATCTTCTTCTGCCGTCTTCCGAGCTGCAACAGTTTCTTTATATTTTATCTTTATAGCCTCCAGTTGTGCAATCATAGCATCCTTTTCAGCAAACGACAGATCCTTATGGATAAAGATTCAAACAAAGATCAATATTCACCTCATCGTCATTATTCATATCTGTAATAACTTACATTTCATTGAGCTACGCAGATTAAAATGATATGTGCAATTCTATGGATGAAATTACAAATACATATTCAGTCATTACAGGAATGCAGAATTCATTATTGGTAATACTGTAAGTTAACAATGTATTTTTGGTGATTGGTAACAAGCTGACTTGTTTGCAATTTTCTCAGGAGGTCTATCTTTATCTTTGCTACACCACAATGTCATAACACATTATGTCCAATTAGTGGCATTTCTTAATAAGGAATCCTGTTACAATTTTCCATATACTGTATCTGGATTGGACATCCCATGAAGGTGAGCGTGACATATTTGTGGTTACCAGAAGAAATTTCCACTTGTGTACCAGGGATCTTTATTAAAGAATATCATAACTTAAAACTTAATATCATTTGTAACTTAGTGACATGAAACTTGAATCTGCAATGCTTAAGAAATAATTTCAAGACGTCAATCTATATTGCTAAACTAATTATTTTCCAATACCTTCCTCTTTAAAACAGGTTATTAGCATGAAAGGAAAGAAACCAGATCAAATTAATTATTAAAACATAAGTTTAAATACCACTCTCCCTTGAATCAGAGCTGGGTTAATCTCAGCCAAACTTTTTATTCTTATTTTGATCTAAACAGTTACAAAATGTTTGTTACGTGATGAATTAATCCTAGGTCAAACAAGTATCTGTTGCAGATGGATGGAGCGGTAGCTACAGGGTCTTTAAGGTGTGGCAGAGTTTCCTCAGTTCAAAAAAAACTGAAGATTAAAACGAAGGTTAAAAGCAAAAATCAGGACTCACGTACATAATATAGCATGAATACAAAACACAAAAAGACCAAGAGTTAAATATTTGTGGAGACCTTCACAAATATTTATTAAGACATATAACAATAGGGTGCAGTCAGGGGCAGGTTTAATAAGGGCAGATGGCTCATAGATTGGATCCTGGTGGTTCAGGGAGCACAGGAAGATTTGGAAAAATATTCCAGGGTGTTAAAGGACAGCATACAGACATGTACAATTAATTATATTTAACATTTATAAATATTCCGCAGCTTTCAGTGCTTGCACAATTTGGGTGTTTGTTGGCAATCCTTGAAAGTTAATTTCACCATGGGTTTATTTAGACAAAAGGGTTCTGCTATTCACATGCCTATGACAGCAACATAATATTGCAAGGCATTTCAGAATCCGAGACAAAAAGAAAAAAAGGGAAATATTTGTTATCTGAAAACCTGTATTTCTGTTTGATTTCTGTTCAATTTGCCTTCTATTTTCATCATGTTCAATTTGACATAATCAGTTCTATATTCAGCTGTGGGTCGGGGTTACTAATGTCTTCAACATAAATTCGGTCACATTTAAAACAAACTAACATAACACATGTTTTTGCTGAAATGCGTACAATGATAGAAAACAATTTAATATTTCAGTTTTACTCTGATGAATCTTGCACTGTAGACGTTAGCTCTTTTATCTTGATTCTGATTTATAAAATATCAGTTCTGTTTTGCCTCTGGTTTTTCTGCCCTCCTCTCCTGAAGGTGCCTTCTCACGCTGTATTACAATTCTAGTATTGCCAATACCTATCCCTCGTATCTCACCCAACAGACCATTCTTCATCTGTGAGTTATGACGGTGCATGTTGACAGACAGAGACAGTGGGAGAAAATTACATCGAAGCCCACGTCGTCCTAAGAGCCACAGTGCACAGACTCATAACAACACACTTCCCAATCATTGGTGCTGCTCTCCTACAGCTACCCAAATTGGCTCAGGCTCAATTGATTCATCATGGATGCAGGAAGGACCTCAGTTTAAACTAGGCAGTAATGGCTTTGCCATACAGGGGAGCTCAAACAATAGATTATTCAATTATATTAAGAATCTGTAGTGTATGTGTGGGCCTGTTTTAAAACCACACAACAATTAATATTTATAGTATTTGATTCAGTTTAAAATAATGGATTTTGGGTTACCCGTTGGACTTTCATCTGTTCAGCTATCCGGCGGAGATCTTGGAGTTGCTCTTCATACAGATGTCTCAGGCTTCGTGGTTGCAAAATGCGGCTCTTCAGAGCTTCAATCTCTGCCTCCAAAACCTTATTGTCGTGTTCAAGATTGCGAACCTACAGTGCACACAGACTAATACTTTACAAAGACAGAAATCCAACAAGAGACCCGGTGTAACAAAAGCACACAAATACTGTATTACAAACATACCAGATCATATTAGTGTAATTGAATCCAAGATACCAAATCCTTTTTACTCTCTTGCATGTGGTAATACTAGCTTTTTCTCAGCATTTTTGGCCATCCCCAGTTGCCCTTAGAATGTGGTGGCAGCAACTTGAGATGAGAAATACATGGTTAACATTTCCCACAATCTGAGATCTTGAGTGAAAAAAAACATTTGGGGAGTATAGTATTCTCCATTTATGTTGTGTTTTAGAGCTTTCAAAATTTGCCAAATTGTCTTTATTCAGTCTTAATTTTGAAACCAGTATTTTGCTCAATATCGTTTTAGCCTATCTGCCCCTACTCTCTAGAACAGTATCTAACTTGCTCCCTGCTAACTTCTTTCAATGTTCCTCTCAAGACCTACCTCTTGTCTAGACCTTTGATCATCATGTTGCTCCACACTCCCTTAGCTTCTCGGGTGCCAAGCCAGGATTGTTAAATGCCTTGAGAAATCTTCCAAATGCAAAATGTCAATTTATATCTTATTATATTTTACAGAAAATTGGCTTCAAATTTGAACTTGAGAAATTTGCCAAATTCTGAAGTAATATGCAAATAGAATGAATCTAAACCAAGGTGGAATTTCTCCCAAATCACATGTTAAAATTTAAGTTGCTTTGAATCCGCAATTCTTTCTATGCAAATATAAAATTGCTTTAACGTTTCCATGATCAGGTTACAAAAATTCTGGAATGTATTGATGACGGTGACACTTCATTGGTGCTATTCTTCAGATGAGAATTTAAACTGTTCAAATGGACACTAAAGGTCTCATAGCATTATTTGAAAAGGGAAAGAAATTGTTTCTTCTCTACTGGCCAACAATCTCCCAAATAAAATTGCTCGTTCACTTTATTGCTGTTTGTGGGACATTGCTATGTTTAAATTAGCTGCGATATTCATCTACAAAACATCAACAAAATATACAATCACTACACTTTACAGTATTAATTGAAACATTTTGACACGTCCTCCCAACATGAAAGTTGCTATATCAAATGCAAGGATTAGCACATTGTTTACCTACAGTACTGCTTTATAAGCATTTCTTACTTTCTCAATGTAAGCTGCCAGCCTGTCGTTTAAGATTATCATCTCCTTCCTCTCACTGGTTCGAATGCTGAGGAATTCTTGATTTGTCGCAGAAGCTGCATCCAGATCCAGCGCCGGCCCCACTCCTCCTCCCAGGCAGATTGTTCCCAAGCTGTTACAGAGAGCATGATTAGCTACAGCATTTAGAAATCATTTGACCCAGTAAATCTGGAAAGTTTTGAATCTTTGTCTTTAAGATTGCATTATGAAAATGTGTCTTCTCTAAACGGCTTATTGTAGTGATTCATTTTATGTAGCTTTGAAGAAGGATTGAAAATAAGAATGAAAGATTTTCATTGCAGAAATCGCAGTATACTGTGCTTCTTTATATTGGTCTTTTTTAAATAAATGCCATTAATATGCCTCATATATTGCAAATGTATATATTATTACTGTCTAAGAATCACTCAATAAAACCTGAAAACAAAAACATTCCTTAAAAATAATTATTTCAACCTATGACTTAAATACAGGTTTATATCCATTTTTAACCAAATAAAACTATCTTTTAAAAATTAAAAATATTATTATTTCACAAATTACTCTCTATAGTTGTACAGTATATCACAAATCTAGGCAAATGCAAACACAGTTCAATAATACATATCCTTCCATTGATCTAGTGCCTTGTGGTACTACCTGCAGGGCTAATGACGAGGACACCAGAGAATTTATTTTCAATTTTTGTATAGTACCTTGTGAACTTTAACATCCACCAAATAAATCAGAACTGGATCCCAATTGAAGGACAGCACTATTGATAAAGCATCAGTACCCCAGGACTGCATTGGTGTTAGCAGAAACAATTTGCTCAAAGTCACAACAACAACAAAATTACACTTGTATATTGCCTTTAAAACCTTCTGACTCAATCAAATACTCATATTTGTATGTAAAACATTATCACACAGTGTGAGTATAATTCACCAGGCTCTGTGAAATTATATAATTGTGTTAAGTACTGACAATATGTTTATTGCACAGCATTCCTTCATCCTCTATAAATATTTCAAGAGCAGATGTGACATGGAGAGGTTTAATTGAATGCTTATTTAGCTTGAAGTGGAGCATTGCTAAAAATCAATCACATGTGAATAATTGTGTTAAATTTTAGCTGTGGTATTTCGAGAGAGTGCCAAATTCTGTATTGGACCTGGCTTGCATCTCTGCTACAACTTCACACTCTTTATTTCTGCAGGGTGTAGGTGCTTGTCTGTATCATTCTGCTTGTTCTAAATGAATTCTAAATCAATTAATCTCAACCCTGGAAAAAAATTAACTCGACTTTTCTGTAGTTCATTATCATAAAATCGTAGAATCATAGAATTTTTCAGCACAAAAGGAGGCCATTCGGCTCATCAAGTCTGTGCTGGCTCTTTGAAAAGAGCTATTTAAAGTCAATCCCACTCCTGGGCTCATCTACCATAAACCCGCAAACCTGTCCTCCCCAAATAACCACCAATTATGTTATAGTTACTGTTGAAAAATATTTAAATACAAAATAATTTTTAAAGAATCTACTGTATTTGGTTTTCTTAGTGCGCAAACAGGAAAAGTTTTGGTAAATACCTTAACCCAACCCTGGTTTATTGGACTCTGGTTATCCAGAATTTGTACCAAGCTGAACCAGGCCCCAAACTGATTTTTTTTTAAAAACAGTTCCATGGACCTGAGCCCATATTGCCTTCTGCCAGTCCACTCTTCTATCACACCCCCACCATGCTTGCTGGCCGTCAGGGATATTGAGTAGTTTGAATCTCTCTAGCAGAAGCTCTTATTTGCTTTCATCTGCTCAAGGGATTCAAACAATTACAATTACGCTACTCGCATTTATGGGCATTTTACGACACATAAAGCTGTAGTGGTATTAAATGCATACTTTAACCTCTCCAAGGGTTATTCTCCGTGAAGTCATTTCATTTACAAATGATTTATCAGAGGTCTCTGGTCATTTGACTGAATTGATCTGGGTTTTAGTTGAGGACTACATACATAGTAATCATAACTAATATTTGAGTTGGATTTAGCACCTTTTCACTTTAACAGAATGTCTCAAAGCACTTCATGGGACTTGTTATTAAATGTCTAAGTGACTATATTTTGTCAGCGTACACGGCAGCTAAATTACACTCAGAAATGTCTTACTACCAATTTCATCTGGAGTATTGTTGGCCAGGACATCAGGAGAAATTGCTGTGGTTTTGTAAATAGTCTGATGGAATCTTTGAAGTCAATGTGAACAAGTAGACAAGAGCTTAGTTTAACATCCAATCCATGGGACAGCATTTACAACAACACCCACCCAGTACTGCATTCGAGTTTCCGCCTAGAATGTAAGCATATCACATAATCTTCTGATTCAGAGATAAGAGTGCTGTCAACTTTTGTACGATGACATCAAACCTAACAAATTAAATAGGTAATAATAGAAATTATCCACAAGGTTTTTAACTATTCTACTTATAACCAGATCAACTGGAAAATATTTTGCTTTCCTTGTACTATGATCCAATGTAAGACAAACTAAAGTATCAAACTGTGGCATGAAAAATAAACTTCCATCACAAGTCTTGGAACCAGGTACTAAAAGGGATTTCATAAAGAACCAGACTTGTTTGATGAATGACTGTTGAAATTGAGCCAGCCCTCTGTGGAGGGCTCAGTAGTCCAGCATCTGAGCCCCTGGGTCCACCGTATTCCAGGGCATTGCTGATGGCAGCCCACCTGGTTTATTGGCAGGATTTGGAGGTGCACACCAGTCACCAAGGGAGGGATTCTTCTTGTTCAGCTCCCATTAACCCTGCATCCCAAAGCCCTAATTGGTAGGGTGGCCCCAACTGGACAACCAAAGGGAAAGCTTACCACACAATACTTTCAACGGCAGGCAATGCGGTGTCAGCTGGTTAGACGCCAACAGCACCCGAACGCATCTCTGAGGTCCCAAACTTTGGCTCTTACCAACCTGCACTTAACAGTCTCTGGAATTAGTCAAGCGAGATGGAGTTCCTTGACAGTTATGTGAAGCACATTAAGGCAATTCCCCATCACCCAGACGAAAAGCGATGTATAAATACACAGTGTATTGTCTACCTGGTAATGTAGGGTCCACGCACTGCTGAGGTGGTCCTCCTGCCGCTCCCAGCCCCACTCACTGTCACCTGGGCAGTGGTGCGGCTGTAACTGGCCGATCGTTGACGAGCTTGGCGTCGAGGTGGAGATGGACTGGACACCCGCACATGGTATGAGGCACTGCTGCTGCAATCCTCAAAGTGGCGGCGATAGGAAGACATCCTTTCGGGGCTGCGACTCATCTTGTCAGCTTGGCTAGCTGGCTGGCTGGCTGTGGCTGGCTGGCTGGCTGTGGCTGGCTGGCTTCTTTAGTGGATGCTGATCCTTTTCCACTACCCCAGCAGCAAAGGCACATTTTATACACTCCCAGCAATGTCGGATCAGCTCATGAGACTGATTGTCTGGAATTTCCTGCCTAAGTTCAATTTGTAGGCGGACCTTCTCCCTTAATATTTGTCAATGTCGTGTTAAGTGGCACAAAAGAGTGCATGATCTTAAAATAGAGCATTTAGGCAATTAGATTCCACGTTGATGTAATGCGACTGGATGGAACTGAAGTTTGATCCCATGGAGAGTGGACCATAGAATATTTGCATATTTTCCGGGACTTACTCAGGACTTTGTTTAAAGGATTTACTAGATTATTAAGAAGACACCCTATCTGTAATCTATTCTTTACTTCAAAAGAATATGTTTTTCAAGAAACACTGTTATCCACAATTTATAATCTAAATTATTCATATGTGCTTGTCAATATTAATTTTCCTATAAATGTTTTCATTATATTTTATTTGTGAACTATATGATCAAAATCCTTTGTTTTGCTAAACAATATTGTTCCTAAATGTGATGTAATCAATATAATGAGATCTTCACTTCTGTTTCATTTACTTTCAAAATATTGTATCTGCATTACATATTTTAGTAATAAGGATACTCGGATCAAAATATTTAGGTCAGAACAAGGTTGCGTATCACATATTTGGATTCTCCTGAAACCTTGCTATTATTTCCTACCCAATTATTTTTAAAACTCATGATTACCTTGTATCTGAGCCACATATCAATTAACTTTTGGCGTTAGCTCGCCTCTAAGACGATTTTGTGTTCACTGGCACTTTCAGTCTTAGTCTACACTGACACTATAGTGCTGGGGAATGCTGCATTGTCAGAGTTTTGCCCCTTGGATGAGACATTGAACCAAGGTCCCATCCAACTGTTCAGATGAACATTAAAGATCCCTTGATATTTTTAAAAAACAGAAAAAAATTGGTAAACAATCCATCCTCCAAATAAATTGATCCTTCATTTCAAGGCTGCTTATGGGACTTAGCTTTGTGCAAATTGGCTACTGCAATTTACAATAAATATCTGTCACTACCACTCTCAACAATTACTTGTGAAGGCTTTGAGAAGGTTCAAGGTGCTATATCAAATACTGTACTACCAATATTATTGGTGACACAAATTAATATTTCAAAGGGCTACAGAATCGAAGCTGTAACTGCTTGTTGCTGGGATGAATAATCACTAAACAGTGTGATGTTATTTTGTTTCACTGTTGCTGAGAAACGGATTGTTAGGGAACATGTAACAGAACTCAGTCATTGCTATTTGTCTGAGAAATGCTGGTGTGATTCCTTTTCTAAAGGTATGGTGGTTGGAAAATCAACATGTAATGATTTTGTGAGTTCAACTTGGCTCTTGACTCTGTATTAATAACAATAAACAAAAACAAAATTACATTTGTATAGCACAATTCATGTCGGGAAGATGTCTTGAGACGGGACTTGATGGAGGCTAGGGAGGGGGTGAGGCGGGGTGATTGCGAGATGGAATTCCAGAAGTTGTTTCAGAAGCATGAATAATACTACTGCGACTAATAATAAATAATAATAATCCTTGTAATTGTTTTAGCACTTTATCACATTGTCAAGTCAGCTCAGAACGCTGTAAGATAAATTGACTGCATATTTTGTATGTGAAACGTGACAGTCAGTCAATTTGCATGCAGCAATGTCCCACAAACAGCCGTGGAGTGAGTGACCAATTTTACTTGGTGCACTGTTGGCCAAGACATTGGGAGATGGGAGAAACTCCTTTCTCTTTTCAAATAGTGCCATGGGTTATTTAATGTTCACCTGAACAGTAGACAGGACCTTGGCTTAACATCTGATCTGAAGGACAGATTGAGGGTTGAACCCCATTTTGGGATTTGAGCTCATAGTCTAAGATGATACTTCAGTATAGTCCTGAGAGAATATTCTATTAATGTAGGTGCTGGGTTAAGGAATAAATGTTAGGAATAAATATATGTGCAGTATTCCTATCTAGTCAGGTAAATGTTAAGGAACCTTTAGTGAAAATAAGATGGGGTTTTTCCTAGTACTGTATATCCTCCATATAAATTGATCACCCAACTCAAGACTGCAATACCAATATATACATATTGAATTAACTTCCATTCTTTCTACCTATCAATCCTTGATTTCTTATCTTTGGCTGTGTAAGACAGGATACGCATTTACCAATATTATTAGTTCTACAAATTCATAATTCACAAATTGGTACACCTCTGTGAAAAGGTAACATTGTTGGACACCCTGTCTTTTTGAAACATTTAAAATTGAAAAATAGGTACCAAATATCCCAGCATGTGTTACAGCCCAATTCACCTAATTAACAACCAGCACCAAAGGTTAAATGCCTCCCTATAATATTTGATCTTTGACCCAGTCTTGATGACAAAGTTGCTTGGATTCTCAAAGCACTATGTGAAGAACAAGTTTGTGCATGGTTTATCTGTTTCAATTATTCCTGCAATCACAGTTGTCTCATCAGAAAGGAAAGATTCATTTATCATTGCCATTCAACACGAGTGGATGAAAATGAAACCTTTATAAATAGAGCAATATCGCCACATAACTACCACATTAATTACATGAATGTTCAGAGAATTCATATTGAATGAGTAGCTCTGGTATCACCTCAGTTGTGGGTCTGGAAGCTGGTGAATGTCACCCCAATTATTCAAAAAGAATAGCCCAATAATGTAGCCTAATAATATATACGTCTTATGTTTATGTGAAAAGTGCAGAATCTACAAGGAATAAAGTATTTAGCAACAACAACAACAACAACTTCGATTTATATAGCGCCCCCCCACGCCAGAAGGCGTCTCCGAGTGCTTCACAGTAGCGGGTCCCAGGACCGAGCCAGGAGCAGGGGCAGGAAGGTGACCAAAAGTTCGGTCGAAGAGAAAGGTCTTCAACTGTGACCTGAAACTGGGAAGAGAGGGGGCGAGGCAAAGCGAGTGAGGAAGGGAGTTCCAGAGCCTTGGGGCGTAGTGGCTAAAGGCACGGCCGCCGAGCGTGTAGCGGAGGACTCGGGGGACATGGAGGAAGCCAGACCCAGAGGAGCAAAGGCAGCGGGTGCTGGGTTGTGGGGAGAGGAGATCTGAGAGATAGGGGGGTGCAGAGGAGTGGAGGGATTTGAAAACAAGGGTGAGGATCTTGAAGTCGATCCTCTCGGGGATAGGGAGCCAGTGAAGTCTGGCATGGAGTTAAAAACCATTTAGAACCAAATGATTCCATCCTACAATATCCTGTAGTATACAACAACAACAACTTGCATTTATATAACACCCTCCACAATGGGTGGCATCTCAGGACACTTAACAATGGTGGTGACTGAGGCCGAACCATGGGGAGGGGGAAGGTGACCAAAAGTACAGTCGAAGAGAAATGTCTTCAGGTGTAATCTGAAGATGGGAAAGGAGGAGGTGATATTTCATATTGGTTAAAATACTCGCCTCGCAAGCGAGAGGACCCAGGTTCGATTCCTGGCTAGAGTGAAACCTCAGATAAATTTCCTTACTCCACAAGTTTCTGTTTACAACAACAAGAATAATAAAATTACACTTTATAGCATCTTTCATGTCAGGAAAAATTAAATATATAAAATTAGTTATACATAGAGTAAACCTAAACTATTAGGACTTGAAAACTATTCTTTTCAATAATGCTTTAAGTTATCAGGAAATAATCGCACAAAATGAACCAGCTTCAAGGAGGTACCTTCTTGGAGGAATAGAAGTTACAAAGAAGATAGGTGAAATAGATACTTAAGGTTATTGACTTATCATTATCTTTTCAGAGTGGTGGAGAGAATACAGCAAATATATCTATCCAATAGGAACATACTTTCTTCCAACTTTCATGTGATTAATGCAATACCATACATTTGTATTGATACAATGTCTTTCATGTTGAGAGGATGTCTCAACTTTACACTGCTGGACATAGAAGTGGGACCTGAAGGAGATGGACGTTTATTATTGAGTTATATTTTGTCCATAAAACAAATGTATTGCAGTTACGAATGTAAATGAGCATGGTCTGTACAGGGTAGGACTCAAACCTATTCACAACCTCTCACTGAAATGCACTGTCACTTAAATTCCCATTTGTGACACTGCTCCAGAATGAGCCTCTAACTTTGAACTGTCAGTTTTAGAGCAATGTTTAATAGGTAACATTTGTTGTGTTTTAAACATATGCCTTGTCTTATTATTGCATTGAGTTATTATGTTTTGTGATCAAGAATAATTAGATAGATTTTATGCATATGAATATACAATAAAAGCCCGTTTATCCACCCTCAGGACCTGGCCAATGCCAGTTAAAGAGCCTGCCGAATATTCAGCCGAAAAAGTAACCTTTTTTTTCAATGCATTTTTCCAGTTAAATTCCGGTGTATTGAATGCGTTTTTTTTTTTGCGATGCCAGTTATACGGAAGTTACGGTTGATCGGGTGCCAGATAAACGGGCTTTTACTGGGTTTTTTTAGGTGTCAGCCTGGCACAATTTGTCTAAATTGTGGGACTTTGAACTCATCGTCTGGTTTGACATTCCAATGCAGTTTTGGGGGATAATTCTGCGTTATCAGAATTGATGTTCTATGAATGAGATCATTAAACTGTATTTTTCCTACAACAGTTACCTCACTGTATCGTTATAATGAAATTCTTTGAAATGTCCTCATGATGTGAAATGTGCTATATCAAAAGGCCAAGATTATTATTAAAATGAGGTCCACCTGTTCAGTTGGATGTTACTACAATAACAAAATAACAACAAAATTACATTTGTATAGCGCTTTCACATCAGAAGGAGTCCCAATGTGCTGAATATTAGACGTTATTATTTTATCCTCCAGACAAAACCGATCATTCACTTCATGACTGTTTGTGGGGCATTGCTGTGTGCAAAGTCTCTTTTGTGTTTGCCTACAAGTACAGTCATTACCCTTTACAGTAAAATCAGTGAAACGCTTCGATGACATGATAAAGTCAAGTGCAAGGATTGTTGGATTACAAGAACAACAAATTGGATTTATGCATCCCCCTTTCATGGCAGGAGAACGTCCCAAGACGCTGGATATCATTTGGCGTGACATCGACACAGAATACAATTTTAAACTGAAAACGAGTGTAAGTTGCTGTCAGCCCTTGTGTTGACATTGTTCCCCTTCTTTTCCCAACCAGCAGAGAACAGGACGTTAAAAGTACATTTCTTATTTTGCGACACATTGAATGGTCCACATTTAGCAACAGGCAGTGGAATTAAAATGGAAATAATCTCCAGAAACCCAAAGCATTATTTTTTTTAAATGTTTTTTAATCGTTTTTTTAAAAACAAATTGCAATTGAGGTGCTAAGAAAAATCAGGAAACCCAGACATAATGTCTGTGACTCTCATTAATCAGATGAAGAGCAGGCAGTGTCTGGGGCAGCCTGACCCCGGAAAGCTTTTACCCCGGGCACTTTGTCTGCGGCGCCGCTTGTCAGTCGGATGATTTTAGGTGTTGCCATCGGTCCGTTGGTGGGGAGGGGGGGAAGCTGAATACTGCTGAACCCAAAAGTCAAATGTTTATATGAGAGAGAGAAATACACAGAGAGAGAGAGAGAGAGAGAGGGGAGATCGGGATACATAGAGAGAGAGATAGGGGGAGAGAGAGAAAGAGAGAGAAAAAGAGAGAGAAAAAAGAGAGAAATAGAGTGTGAAAAAGTAGGCGAGGGAGAAAAAAGAAAGTCAGGGAGAGAGAGAGAGAGAGAGGATAGAGAGAGAGAGAGAGAGAGAGAAGTCAGAGAGACCCTCACTCAGAGGCGGCCATGGCGGGTAATTTCTGGCAGAGCTCACACTAGTAAGTCACCCCCCCCCCCCCCCCCCCTCCCTCTCTCCCCGCGGCGGGGCCCAGGCTCCGGCTCCGGCCACTGGTTCCCAGTCAGTGCCTGGAGGTCAGGCCAGGCCAGGGGGCCCAGCACCTCGAGGCTTTGCTCTGGGTTCTCTGTTGTGTTTTAATACGATCCTTGCGTTTGTCCGTGCAGCCTCCACAAGCCTATTGCTTTTACCGTTTAAAATATATATAGTGTATATAAATGTGTTGGTGGGGGGGGGGGGGGGGGTGGGTAATGTTACAATAATGGTGAGATTATAAATAATGTGTCAGCGTGGCTCAGCGAGTAGTGCCTCTCACCTCTAGAGTCACAGGGTTGTTGGGTTCAAGCCTAATGTCAGGACTTTGAACTCACTTTGTCACACATAATAATAATACTAATAATAATCCTTGCATTTGATACAACGCTTTTCACGTCTGCTGGACGTCTCGGAGCGCTGCACAGAATATACTGTAAAGTGAGTTGACTATGTATATATATCTATGTGGGCAAAACGCAGCGGCCAATTGCGCACAGCAATGTCCCCATAAACAGTCATGGATTGAAATGACCGATTTATTATTTTTTGAGGGATTATTGGTAGGCGTGTCGAGTAAGGAATTTGGCCCAAGGTTTCGCCCCGACCACTTGAATGCAGTGTCGGAGGTGCCGTCCTTCACATAGTAATAATACTGATAATAATCGTTGCATTTGAGAAAGCGCTTTCTCACGTGTTGAGACATCGTTGAGCTCTTCACAGGATACACGGTAAACCTGTTACATCTGGCATCTCCGAGCGGGTTTGTCCCCTAACAAGATTCAAAGGAAGGGACTTTCTCCTAGTGGTCCAGCCAACAGTCCCCCAGATCAAATAGATCATTCACTTTGTTTTTTTTCTGGGATGTTTCTGTGCATAAATTGGCTGCATCAATTGCGTATAAATTGCACAGTTGCTATGCCACGCAGGAAATTCTGTGAAGCATTTTGATATTCCTCCCCCCCCCCCCCCCCCCTCCATGTGAAAGATGCAAGGATTATTAAATTCAAGATTATTTTTGTTATTACCTACTTGGATGTCATCTGAAATCAATTTGTACCATGCTTAATCCTGTATTTTGACCAATGTTCAACACACTTGTTCTCTTGGTATTATCTCTTTAATATTATTCTGCTTTTTTCCATAGTTTACAGTGGATTCTTGACAAGCAGGATGTGATGAAGGAAAGGCAGAAGGACTTAAAGTTTCTCACAGAAGAAGAATATTGGAAATTGCAGATATTTTTTGCTAATGGTAGTGTTATTACTGGTATTTTGTTTCCCAATAGATAAAAAATGTGACTAACTAAAGAGAAGGGAGTTTCGAGACACAATTTCCCAGATAAAATTGGTCTTTTACTTCATGACTGTTTGTGGGACATTGCTGTTTGCAAATTGGCTCTATGTTCACCTACAAAATATATAGACACTCCACTTTACAATAAAATCCTGTGAACTGTATTAACATGTCTTCTCGATGTAGAAATAACACTCTAGTAAATGAAAGGCTACAGTTAAAGGTGAGAGAATAGTTAACTTATCTTTCAGTGAAGAGCTGTCCATTTTGGTGACACAGTTTAGTTTCATAATTTTGTGAAAACATATAGTACTCCAGATGCTCTCAGATTAATTGTATATTTTAGATTAATGTTCTTGATCTAATTTGTCCATATGAAAAATAATGGATGCCAAATTCTCCTATAAAATCTTGAGTTTGAAATAATAATTATCGTTACATTTGATACAGTGCAAGGTGAGACAAAGTGCTTCACAAGATATATTGTAAGGTGTAATGATTGTTCAGAGGGCAGAAATATGTATACATTTGTAAAGTAATGTTTATTACTATTATTTTTAAATGTTACTATAAAAAAAATCCAAAACCTGGGTGGAGGGTTATTTCCAACATTAATCTCATGGATGATGTGTGTTATTCAATAAATAAAGAAATATTTATTTTTGCCAACAGTAATCCAAGCTCTAGGGGAACACCTCAAACTGAGGCAGCAGGTTATTGCAACCGCGACAGTCTATTTCAAAAGATTCTATGCCAGGTAAGGTGCTTTCTATATAATGTATGTGTGTGTGAATAAACAAAACACATTTTTCCATCAAACGGTTTGAAAAGTGTATAATTGAGAGTGTCTACTACTCAATGCAAGAGCTTTCACATAGGGATTGTGCGTCTTGTGTGTAGTTCAGGGTCATTTGCACAGTAGTAGTTAAATGTGCACAGCAACAGCATCTGTTGACATACATGGTGTGTTTGTTGCTTCTACAGCATAACTGATGCAGGAGCAACTATCTTTATAGTGTATTTTTTTCTGTGCAGATGGGGAACATCTCCATTTTGATAGATCTACCAATAATGTGGATGCATCCTTTATGGATCCACTCTGCAGCATTTTGTAAGAACAACGACTATTACTTGAATTGATATAGTGCTCCTCGTGTGTTTTGGAGTGATTTGGTTGTACTGTTCAAAGAAAATACTGTAGTTATCCAACAGTGATTGGGTGAGAATTTTTTTAAAAATGTATTTGTTCGAAGAGCCAGCATGCTAGACAATTTTGCGGATTATGATGTCCATCCCTTGAAATATCAAAATATTGGATCCCAACTGAAACTGTTAGCTGTAAAAGTAGCCCCAGGGATGAACGTTATTTGGAATAGCCAAATAAGGATGACATAGTGGAGATAACGAATGTGCTTCAAGGAAATTTGATAATGAACCTACACATACCACATCTCAATATAGAGGGAGGTGTATGGTGATAATTGGGGGAGTGGGAGGAAAGAGAATCACAGTTGCAGGATATCACTTGGTTGCTGTTGGGATTCGCTGCTTGTTCTGACTAAGTAACTGCCTTCCTTCTGATTAAATACAATTCTTTTGGAGAGCCAGAAATTTTGTATTTTGTTATTTAAAGTTTAATTTGAATGACATTTTGCACGTGTTTAGTACCAGTTTCTTTAACTTCAAGGACATAACATCATTCTATCTTCAATAATAATGCAACAGTGCGGAGGGCAATTTAAGTGCTTGTTTACCTACCTGCTTCGAAATCTCCTGCAATTAACTGAATTATGTATTTTAATAATATTTGCAGTATTTTTAAATGCGACAAGATGTTATGCACATTTTAAGTGTGCTGTTGCATTATCAGCCAAATGTCTTATCAAATGCTAGACAGGGATTTTTATTGTGCGTTAGTGATTTGAATATGAATGTAACCTTTTTAATACAATTTCAGATATTCACTGAGGAGTATAGATCCAGTATTGATGGCTCCAACGTGTGTATTTTTGGCGTCTAAAGTAGAGGTACTTTGACATGATATTTTTTTATCTGAAATCAGTTTATAATTATGAATATAAATAGATCAGATTATCGGTCCTTTAAGCACTTATTCATGAATATTTTATTGAGGAGTTCTATATTTGCAAGTACAATATATTGTGAGTATTTGATGTTACATTGTAGATATCCCTTTAAGGTGCTCACATTTAGACATTAATTATTTATGAAGTTCAATAGTTAAATTTTAAAGTGAGATTATTAATATCTCCAAATTACCTTGTTTTTATAATCTGTATGCTGTACTATATATGGCAGTTATATATATTCCCAGTCTTTACCCTGAGACTCCAGTGTATTGCTTCCCGTATATTATATATAAATTTGCCTTAAAACAGTAATGTGATAAATGAGCTTCAAGTATGTTTAGGAGATTAATGTATCTTTGCCAATACAAGTTTATCTCAGTAGGTACAAAGAGTTAAAATCAAACTCTGGTGCTTTCAAGTTGTAATGGACATGAAATGCATGCAATGACACCAGCACTTTTTATTTTTTTTAGGAATTTGGAGTTGTTTCAAACACACGATTGATTTCAGCTTCAACTTCAGTCTGTGAGTGCAAACAAAGTATGACAATTTCAGAACTAAACGTCTGTTGAGACTGTAAAGTACTTGGGTGTTGTAAAAGTGTAGAGGATTGTTCATGTGACGTAGTTAAATCTTATGTTATGCAAATGAAGGAAAGTGCATACATCATGAACAGTAATGGTGAGTTTTACAAGATTTTTTTCACAAGTGGTGGTAACGTAGCGTTTAGCAGCCTCAATATGGTCCACGTTTGAATTATATTCTAAATGAACACGTTGTAATAGGAATTAATGTGTGTGTGATTGTTCATATATAATATCTAATTTGAAAGGTACATTTTCATGTTGCCTACCTATTCTACATAGTGAAATGCTGTATTTTATTTCCTGTGTTTTATCCACAGAGAAAAGGGTAGATAAAACCTGTATTTCACACATTATTAGAAATCTGATGGCATTTCACTTAGCCTTTTGCTTAACATGCTAATATATCATCTCTTTTTGCAATGCAGTAAAAACTAGGTTTTCGTACGCATTTCCTAAAGAATTTCCATATAGAATGAACCATGTAAGTATTACTATCTTGTCTATGTGTCTAAAACATTATACCTGATCAGACCATTGGTCTTTCAGCTACTTATTTGTCGAATTGAAGTTGATCAAGGCTCTTCGCCCCTTGGCCAGTCATTGAAGTGATGATTAATTTTGGGTGGGGTGTATAAAGTGTGTGTACAATGTTGTAAGAGATTGTTACATGCCATTCTTGTTTCATAGGCGTCTGGGGAATTAATGATGATAACATAACACAGAATTCAAGACTGGGAGTCCTTGTAGATTTAAGATCTATCTGTTAAATATTTTTTAATTTCAGGAATTCCTATAAGAAGTACTGATGTAATAATAACCCTTTCTGAAATGCCATGACAGATTTCTCGCTTTTAGATATTGTGTTCTACGTCATTTATCGTCAATCTTAAGGTCAAACTACAACATGCATATTTAATTCTTAAAATTTTTGCACCATAGAATTTGAATGTTTTAAAAAATTCCTTATTTATAATTCACCTAAATTATCTGTTCCGTTATTACATTATTTGTTTATTGCATCAATAATGCAGCCCTCATTCAGGGTGCTTTGTTTAAAAACATTTTAAAAAAAATATTTGGATTGGTGATGTTACTTTTTTGGACAGTTTTATGTGCTAAATGCACCAAACTGTAATTGTCTCTCCTTCCTCTCATGTGAGGAACACTGCAGCAGATACAATAGAGCTTCAAGCAGTGGCACACTTATACATAGGTCCATCAACTGTTAATCTCTTTTAAACATGCTGACACCCTGCACTGAACACCTTACTCTATACCAACCCTCCAGGCTTTCCCTCAAAATCCTCCTTCTTCCCCCCAAGCCCTCTCTGACATCTCCATCCTCCTATCTTCCCCCTCCCTAGGTGATTTCAACCTCCACTTCACCCCATTCTGCTCTACCGATGGTGACTTCTCTTCCCTCCTCACCTCCCTTAATCTCTCCCTCCACATCCACTCAGCGATCCATGTCCATGGCCACCCACTGGACCTGGTGATTACCTGGAGCCTCACCATATTCGACATCACCAACGAAGCCATCTTGGACCACCACTTTGTCTCCCTTAACACCTTCATACCTTTTCCTCTTTCTCAATCCTCTACCATCACCCACTGCCCATGGAAAAAAATATTCACCCTTTCTTCTGCCCTAGAGCCATCTGAACTCCTGCCACTCTGGCCCTCACAAACTAACTGACCCACTTCGCTCTCTTTTCTCCACAAATCTCCCGAGTCTCACCCATCCTCTCCTCCAACTGTGAGGAGATGCTGGACTTCCTCAAATCTAAAATTGAGGGATCCGTTCAGCCACCTGTACCCCGTCTACCACTACCTCCCCATTACCTCCCCCAGGAACCACACCCCTACCCACCCCCTATTACCCACTTGCCCCACCATAGCTCTGTGATCTTCTAACCCTCTACCAACCTGCCCACCCCCTCCACTCAGCAGGCTCTAGCCTGCTCCACTTTCCCCGTTAGCGGGTGAGACTTCATCCACTCTGCCCCTAACCTGTGGAATTCTATCTCACCTCACCCCCTCTGCCTCAACCCCTCCTTAGCCACCTTCAAGTCTCGCCTCAAAACCCTCCTTTTCGACGGTTGAATCGGTCATCCTAAATCCCCTCCTTTTCTCTCCACCCTCCTCGACCCCGACCCCAGCTCAGGTTTGAAACATTGACTGTCTCGCCCCTGGGATGTCTTCCTGACGTGAAAGGCGCTACACAATTGTGTTCTTGCTGTTCACATACTTCCTTCATAACATGTAAAAACAAATACAGGCATTTACAAAGCATTTGATTCAGTATTTTCTTTTCAGGTATATGATATGGTGTCATTAACAATATGATGAATAAATCTCATTACAAATGCTGCCACACTGGGGTGTGGGTGTGTGTGTGTGTGCGAAACTCAGCAAAATTATGTTAAGAGGTGAATTGTTATATTATAGTTGAATCTAGAAAGGTATTTTAAACAAAAACTTTTCATAGAGAAACTTTCAGTGTGACTATTGGTAACTATTATGGTTACTTTCCTATAAAATCCAGGTGAGTGGAACAGAAAGAGTGATCTAGCTTTTGTATATCCCATTACATTTAGAGATTTAATGTGCAGGATTTCCTTAAATCAACATTGCAAAAACATTACATTAGTTTTCTGTCTTCATCTCATTCTCTCTCAGTTCTTTTGGATTCCCCTTGGTATGTCCTTTTGCTCTGCCAAGAGCGCTGGAGCATTGCTTGCTCCAGGCCTTTGCCAGTGATGCTATTGTACCAATGCTGTACTGTTCATTTTAGCACATAACTCTTTCCCCTCCTCCCCCACCAGAGCCCAAAAGTGAATGTGTCAACATCCTGTTTCATCTGGTTGTTGAAACATTGGCCAGAAATATATCAACATGAAACAGATCATTTCTCTTTACTGCGACAGTTGATATGTTCCCTGGTGCTTTTTGGGGGTATATTTTCCTGTATGTTCTTGTGCTCCTTTTAAAAGAACATCCAAGGACAGCAGTCTGAATATTTGAATATTCTTTTGATAGAGTGACTAAAATAATCTGACTTGTGAGTGTTTTTTTGTGATTTTTTAAATTTAATATGTTGCAGATATTGGAATGTGAATTCTATCTATTAGAGTTAATGGTAAGTGTTTTTTATTTTTCTGCGTGTTTTTGGTAAAAATCAAGGTGAGGTATTTCATTAGCTGTGATTGGAATGCTTTCCTACTTCAGACATCAAGCCTTTCCAAGCCAGATACTACAAACTTTATACAGAAAAAAAGTCAGTTCCAAGCTGTATTTTGGCTACAAATTCAGAAGAAGATCCTGTACATAGTGCTAGTCCAATAGTTTTATTTTCCACGCCAGACAACATTTCCAGGAAATATATTATTACTGTGAATCTGTTTACACATTAGAAATGGTCCATATTTATTTTAAGTAAAACCTAGGGAACGGCGATATGGGAATTTCCCGATATATCCATATCGGTTGGCTCATATCGAGATATAGCGAAATATCGACATTTTCAGTTTTTTCGTACTGCGTATGCGCGCGCATTCCGGGTGCGCGCGCATTCGGGGCCTATCTTCTCAGGAGGTAAATATCTTTCTCTCTCTGTGCCTCTCACTCTCTCCATCTCTTTTTTCTGTCTGTGTCTCTCTATGTCTCTCTCCCTCTCTCCTCTCTCACATCCCCCCCCATCTCTATCTATCTGTATATTATCACATCTACCCCGTCTCTCCCCCCCCCCCCCCCCCCCCCCCCCCGCCGTCCCTCTCTCGCACCCCCCACCCCCGCCGTCTCTCTCCCCCTCTCCTCCCCCCCCAGCCGTCTCTCTCCCCCCCCCCCCCCCCCAGCCGTCTCTCTCCCCCTCTCCCCCCCAGCCATCTCTCTCCCCCTCTCCCCCCCCAGCCATCTCTCTCCCCCTCTCCCCCCCAGCCATCTCTCTCCCCCTCTCCCCCCAGCTGCCTCTCCTCCTCTCCCCCCCCCCCCCAGCCGTCTTGCTCCCCCTCTACCCCCCCCCCCCCAGCCGTCTCTCCCCCTCTCCTCCCCCCCCCCCCCAGCCGTCTCTCTCCCCCCCCAGCCATCTCTCTCCCCCTCTCCACCCCAGCCATCTCTCTCCCTCTCTCCCCCCCAGCCATCTCTCTCCCCCTCTCCCCCCCAGCCGTCTCTCTCCCCCTCTCCCCCACCCCCAGCCGTCTCTCTCCCCCTCTCCCCCCCCCCCCAGCCGTCTATCTCCCCCTCCCCCCAGCCGTCTCTCTCCCCCTCTCCTCCTCCCCCCAGCCGTCTCTCTCCCCCTCTCCTCCCCCCCCAGCCGTCTCTCCCCCTCTCCTCCCCCCCCCAGCCGTCTCTTTCCCCCCCCCAGCCGTCTCTCTCCCCTTCTCCCCCCCCAGCCATCTCCCCCCCCGAGGTGCAAAGCCATGGCGGCTTTGCACCTCGGTCTGTGCATTGTGTATAGAGATGAGCATTCTGGGTCTTGTAGTTGATGTGCTCGCATCCCGATTTTTTACCTCGATATATAGTTTTTCGATATATCGATATTTTTTAAATGTCTATATCGGCATATCGATCTGAAAATCATATCGGGTTTTAGCGATATACCGATATATCGCCGTTCCCTAGTAAAACCCATAGATTCTGCAAAGATACTTCCATGTAATCATTCTGGACTTGATTTGAATCTAGGTCAAGTGGTGTAAGGGCAGTGTGCTTTCTTATTGCTTCATTTACATCGATTTATTGAACCTTTTCTATTGTTTTCTATCAGGATTGTTGTCTGATAGTGTACCACCCATACAGACCTTTACTACAATATGTGCAAGATATGGGACAAGAAGACATGCTGCTGCCTTTAGCATGGTAAAGTCTCATAATTGATCGACAGTGTCTTGTAATAATAATAATTCTTGCGTTTGATATAGTGCCTTATTGAAATCATGTCTTCTAAACGTTTCAATGCACTTCATGGATTATATTGTAAAGTGAATTGACTATAGTCTTATAGTCTTTGATGAGGTAGCAATAATAATAATAATCCTTGAATTGGATATAGCGCCTTATCATGTCATTGAGACATCTCAAAGCGCTTCACAGAATGTATTGTAAAGTGGATTGACTGTACTATATGGGTGAAATGGGGTAGCCAATTGTGCACCGCAGTGACTCATAAACAGTGGATTATGGATTAAATGATCACTTTTTTTTACATTATTATAACAACAATTGCGTTTGTAGCGTGCCTTTCACATCGGGAGGATGTCCCAAGGCGAGTTGGGGGTCACAACCCGAGCATGGGGGTAAGGGGGGCAGCGTTGGGATGAGGGAGGGCAGATATGTAGGGGGGAGGCTGACGGCACGGTCGAAAAAGAAAGTCTTGAGTTGGGCCTTCAAGGAGGTAAGGGAGGGAGCAAGGCGATGGGATTGTGGGATGGAATTCCAAAGTGTGGCTGCAAGCCGCTTATGGTAGGGTGGGTCGAGAGACATGGAGCAGGCCAGAGCCTGGTGAACAGAGGAAGCAAACAGGTTGATAGGGGGTCAGAGAAGTAGGAGGGTTCAAGGCCGTGGAGGGCCTTGAAAGTGAGAATAAGAATTTCTAATTTTATCCTTTGAGAGACGGGGGGGCAGTGAAGCCGGGTAAGGTTGGGGGTGATGGGGTAACAAGAGCCTGGTGCGAGAGAGGACAGAAGTTGCAGAGTTTGGGATAATCTGCAGTTTGTGGAGCGAGCGTTGGGGAGGCCGACAGGGAGAGTTTCAATAGTTGAGTTCTTGAGGTGACAAATGCATGTATGAGGGTTTTGACGGTATGAGGGGTGAGGCAGTGGCAGAGTTGAGCAATGTTGCAGAGGTGATGAAAGGCAGAACTGGTCATGGCATGGATAGGCAATCCTGAAAGGCGATCCACCAATGGACAAACAACTGCGTTACCATTTACAGCTAGGTAAACAGAGGCACGTGGAGCAAGGAAACTTACCTAAAGTTTCTCCCTGCCTGGGAAACTGGATCCTCTTGCTTGTAAGGCAAGCATGCAAACCACTACGTTACGGGAATCTTAGGAGGAGTTCTACAGATGGAATTGTTCTGGCCTTAAAGGCCTGTTCAGAAAACTAGTAGTGAGAAAACTTCATAGAAGAGTAACTACTATCCAGTGAAGATTGTGTTTTTGTTCATGTTTCTCAGTGAACTGGGGTTGGCGAGAGGAAAGGATATTCTCTTTTGTTCAGTAAGTGTAGTAAATATTTTGTTGTGCACCTATAATGGAAATGTTGAGAGCCGAGTCTGAGGGAATGTGCATTGTTGAAGGTGAACTATTAAACCAAAGTCTGTCTGGCTGTCTGTGACCAAGGTTCTCCCTGCCTCCTTCTTTTGATGCTTCTGATGGTAATAGATTTCTGCATGTGACGAACATCCAGCTGGCCAAGAAAAGAAGCTTATTTTATAAAATCAGATTAGTTGAGTAAAATATAGGAGCTCAAGTAGCAGCTCTTCTTCGCGACCACATCACTCCCACCCTCACCTGTCTCCACTGGCTCCCTGTCACCCAGAGGATCGAATTCAAGATTCTTGTTCTCACTTTCAAGGCCATTCACAGCCTTGCCCGCGCCTATCTCTGACTTACTGTCTTCCTATCAGCCCGCTGTCCCCTCCGTTCAGCAGACTCAGGCCTGCCAGTAATTGGGTGGGTTTCTAGGATTTGCACTTGGGTGAGATACACTACTTTTGAACCGACTTCGCTCTGCCTATCAAGGGGTATATTTAGCATCTTTCTACATGGTTGCGCTTTTGTTGAGAGCTTTTCTGTTTCACCTTTAGTTTACACCCTTTCCTTTGCTTTAAATACGAGTGAAATACAGTCGATTTGTAATTTTCTCTGCACTTTGTAGAGAAGCTAAGACTTCAGTGAGGAACAAGCAAAATATTTCCCCATTTCTGGAAAGTTTTTTTTTACATACTGCAAAGGGAAATGTACCTTTCTACAATGCAATTATTTTGGTTCACTAATGTGTTGAATCAAAAAAATTTGATGCATTGATTTAAAGGCCAGTGTATTCTTCGGTGTACATGTACTGTACTAAGTTGTGTTTTATATAAAGTTATGTTGCATTATACTGATAAGTACATTTTACGATTGTGTTGCTGTTGAGGGACACCATGAATACAGTATAAGGAATTGGATTTGGAAACACAATATATAAACATGTCTGATTTCAAATTATTTTGCTTTGAATTTAGACCAATTATCTTTTTTTTTCCCAATCATATCCTGAAGTACAAGAATTACTGCTTTCTCAGTCATTGGCCCTGGGACATCTTTCTGACATGAAGGGCACTATGCAAGTGAAATTTGTTGTTGTAAGGAGTGTAATTTGAGTTCAATTAGTAGTTAATTCCCTAAGAGTCAGAACGTTGTAAGTTCAAGACACAGCCTGAAGGTTCTTCAGGTGTTGCCACTGAACTAACACACTAGCTGACAGTCAAATGCAGTGCTGGGGTGTGCTGTGTTGCGAGAGCTACCAGATTAGACCTTAAACCAAGGTCCCTTTTGTCTATCAGACGGACATTAGAGAACCTGTGGCACTATTAAAAAGAGAAGGGAGTTTCTCCCAGTGTCCTGGCCAATTATTCTCCTGGTAAAATCGGTTACTCACTTCATGACTGTTTCTGGGATATTGCTATGTGAAATTAGCTGTTTGGTAAATTGGCATTTACGAAATATAATTACCATTTGCTCGTAAAATACAGTCAACCCACTTTACAGTATATCCTGTGAAACACTTTGGAACATCTCAATATTGTATTAAGGTACTGTATCAAATGCAAGGATTTATTATTTGTAGTAAATGCATCCTCCTTGCATGAAAAGCTATATATCACTTGAAGGATTATCCTCATAATATGCTGTGCAAGCCTTTGGGGGCCCTGGTTGGCTATCGACAGGTATGACCTCTAAAATTGATATTAGATGTTTTAACTATGAGAATGAATTTTGCTTGATTTGTAGAAATGCAAACCTAATTATAGGCAATTCATCTTTGAGTTCTTCCAAAACGTTTCTTGGAAATGGTACAACTTCAGTATCTAATTATTGGTTTCTGATATCATTCTAGATTTTTCTTTCAGAATGTTATTAGAAACAAAATATTAGTTTTTTTAAGTTGCAACTCATGCTAAAATGAGTTAATCTATTCCATTTAACTCTCTCAAATCTGTGCAGGAGGATAGTAAATGATACATACAGAACAGACCTTTGCCTCATGTATCCTCCATTCATGATAGCTTTAGGTAAGTCGACATTTGTTCAACTGCAATAAAGTTTGCTGAGATTTGTTCGTATTAAATCTGAATATGTAATTCTCCTAGGCATTGTATACCTGAGATTAACTGACTGATGTACATAACTAAATTATTCTACATATACATGACTAAATGATCCTTAAATTATTCTAAAATCCCCCTTCCTTGTCTTTTAGTATAGCACACTAATTTTTAACTCATATTTAGAAATTAATTTAAAAAGCAAGATTACTTACGAGATAGTAAATGAAACCAATAATTTACTTTAAAGGGCTACAATTGTGACTCAAAGTCACTGTCATACACATTACTAAGTAAATAAGACTAACTGGGATGTGACAAAATTGCATTAGCTTGTTGGTATCTGACATTCATTTCTTACATTGGAGTCAGCACTTGTAAATCGAAGTATGCTAACTATTAGTTGCATGTTGGGAATGTTGTAAGCACAGTTTTCTTCAATTCTGGCATGGGGGCGAGGCAAACATGAAAATATACTTATAGAAAGGATGGTTTCGTAGACAGTAAATCAAATGTTTTGATTTCTCTACAGCTTGTTTGCACGTGGCATGTGTGGTCCAGCAAAAAGATGCACGCCAATGGTTTGCTGAACTTTCAGTGGACATGGAGAAGGTGATGGAACTCTGAATCAGACACGAGCATTTTCTCAAAATGTAGTATTATGATTCAATACGAGCGGGGGAGTGGGACTGCTTGAGGCACGATGGGCCGAATGGCCTCCTTCTGTGCTGTAATAATCCACGATTCTATATTCCAATTTAGCAATGTTCCAATTTGGAAAATAGCTTTAGAAAATGGTTATTTATTTTAAACATTTATTACTTGTGTGTATTACAGAATATGATTGTGGTGCTTCTTAGTAATACTAGTTTTCTCTCCCCCCCCCCCCCCACCCCCCACAGAGCAAATATACATTGGGGATGCAAAACATTTCTTATAGTTTTCACATAATCTGGGTTTTAATACAGTCTCTTCATTCAAGTGAATTTGTCCATCCAGTCAAGAACTTTTCACAACTATATGTGAGATTTTGTGTTAGATTAGTTGCCCTCTAACTTGTGGTTGAAGGTTGCAGCATCAGGCGCTGTGAAGAGATTTTGAGGTCACAATCTTGGGTGAAACCCTAGTCAGTGCACTATGGTGGATTACTGACTTTATACAAGACCATAAACCAAGGCCCCATTTGCCAATTCAGGTGAATGTGACACTATTTGAAAAGAGTAAAGAGATTCTTCCAGTGGCATGGTCAATAATCCTCCAGATAAATTGTTCATTCACCTCAGGGGATGATTGTGGGACTTTGCTATACACAAATTGGTTGCTGGGTTTTCTACAGATAATCAGTCACTCCACTTGATGTAAATTACCAAAGAAACACTTTGAGATATTTCAATGCTGAAGACGTTGTAGCAAATGGAAACATTTATTATTATCATCATCATTATTGCATCAATCTTACGCAGGATTTATAATGACAATAGAAATGTCCACTGGTAAAAGAGAAAAAGTTGTGCAGATGTTTTGATTTTTGGAAAACGTCCCTGGTATTTGATGATCTGACATTTCAAAAGCTGGCAACTTCCTAAAACCAGCAAGATTTCAAAATACATACATTATTAGATTTTTTTTTCTGATGACGGCAAATCTCCCAAAGTTTGGAATAGCTGCTTGTAGTTCCCGGCCTAGCCGCTTTGTCATCTGGCACTATGGGTGGAGCTCGAGCATTCTTTGGCTTCAGTGCTGTGCTTACAGCACACGTGGTGTATGGGGCGAAACTTCCCCAGCCAATCCGAAATCCAAGAGGTGAGTGGGCCCAACCGGGCTGGATTATTGAGGTTTTATTGCATGTCAACATGTAAGTAAACTTGAGAAAATGTTCAGTTTGCAAATGCTTTTTATGTCAGTAGTAGGGTCCGTCGATATGGAAATTTTCCGATTTAGATATATCGATGGGCTCATATCGAGATATACCGAAATATCGATATTTTCGGGCTTTTTGTACAGCGCATGCACGCACAGTGCGCGCATTCAGAGTGCACGCGCGTTCCGGGTGCGCGTGCATTCTGGGTGCGCGTGCATTCCGGGTGTGCGCGCATTCGGGGCCTATCTCCTCAGGAGGTAATTATCTTTCTCTGTGTCTCTCACACTCAGTCTCTCCATCTCTTGTGTTTTTATGTCTGTGTCTCTTTCCTCTCTCACATCCCCCCCATCTCTATCTATCTGTATATTATCACATCCACCTCGTCTCTCGTCACCCCACCCCCCCAGCCATCTCTCTCCCCCCCCAACCCCCCCAGCCGTCTCTCTCACCCTCTCCCCAGCCGTCTCTCTCCCCTCACCCACCCCCTCAGCCGTCTCTCCCCGCCCCCCCCACCCCTTGCATACCCCTTGCATATTGTATTCATAGTCGAAGACTATGAATACAATATGGCGGCTTTGCACCTCGGTCTGTGCATTGTGTATAGAGATGAGCATTCTGGGTCTTGTAGTTCAGTGTGCGCGCATTCCGATTTTTTACCTCGATATATCGACTTTGCGATATATCGATATTTTTGAAATGCCTATATCGGCGTATCGATATGAAAATTATATCGGGTTTTAGCGATATATCGATATATCGCCGGACCCTAGTCAGTAGTTAACCTATCTGTGCTACTGGCATACATTTGCTTCTCCCTGGATCCATATCAGTGTCCTGTAGCTCAGTGGTGAGAGCACTCGCCTTACAAGCAGGAGACCTGGGTTTGATTGCCAGCAGGGTGAAACCTTGGGCAGGTTTCCTTACTCCACACAACTAATAATAATCCCTCAAAAAAAATATTTGATCATTTCAATCCACGACTGTTTGTGGGACACTGCTGTGTGCAATTGGCTGTCGCGTTTTGCCCACAAGTATACATTCAATTTGCTTTACAGTATTTTCAGTGAAGCGCTTTGTGATGCCTAGAAGACATGAAAAGTCTATATCAAAAGCAAGTATTATTATTATATAGGCGCTTTGTCACACCCAGCTGTACTGTATTATAAGCTGTTGCTGTACAAATTTTCCTGGTAAAAGATGACTAATTATGTTCCGATACAGCCATTACAACTGAAGAACCTCAGTAGTTTCTCGTGCATAGATTTAAATGTGTATATTTTTAAATTTTGGACCTTGTTTCTGTTTAAATAGATCCTTGAGATAATCCGAGTAATTCTGAAATTATATGATCTATGGAAGAGCTTTGATGACCGGAAAGAAATGGCTGCAATCCTAAACAAGATGCCAAAACCCAAACCACCTCCGAATAGGTGAAAATAGAATATATTTTTTTAAAAACAAATCAAAAGTTTTAAGATATGAATCAGGAAGAAAGGTGTTGTCAAATTTGAATTTTAAAATCACCTAGGTGAGGACAAAGGGAAGACTGAGATGGGTAAGGTTCAACAATCTTAAGAAAAAATAAGTTACAATCTTTGGAAAGTTTCCTTACTCCACACGCCTTGATGATAATCCCCCCCCAAAAAAAAACACACAATAATTTTGTCACTCAATCCACCACTGTTTGTGGGACACTGACGTGCGTAATTGGATGTTGTGTTTCGCCCACAAATATACAGTCAATTCACTTTACAGTATGTTCTGTGAAGCACTTTGAGACGTCTAGAAGACATGAAAAGCGCTATATCAAATGGAAGGATTATTATATACAAGACTGAGATCGATAGTTTTTTTTAAAAGCTAAAGGGATTAAAGAATACAGGGATAGGGTGGAATTAGGTTAGAAGATCAGCCATGATCTTATTAATTGGTGGGGCAGGAGTAGGCCATTTAGTCCCTCAAACTTGAGGGGGCCAAATAGCCTACTCCTGTTCCTACTTCTTATGTTATACAAGTCTTGGAATTGGATTTTATAGGGAATTACGTTGTTTTGAAAATTGAGTAAAATTTAAGCATTTTATTACAAGCATGTATTGTAACACTTGACATGTATCCTAGATGATACATTTGTAATTCCATCTGATTGAGTGCAGGATGCCAGAGTTTGGGTGAGGGAGGAAGTATTTGCGGATTAGTCGCCCAACGGCATTTGTTGGAGGTCTGTTAAGACAGCTAGGTCTCTAATGTGGTTGGTGAATATTTTAGGAATTCTTGGAACAAAATCAGGGTAGAAATGATAGATATGGTAAATCTAAGCTTTTATTCATCTGTGAGAATTTACTATACATGTTAATGATATTTCCCCCTCTTCTTAAAACAGTGAAGGAGAACAGGGTCCTAATGGCAGTCAAAATTCTAACTACAGCCAATCATAAGCATTCAGCAGTTGTGGAGTAAAGCAAATGTGGACTTTTCTGAAAACACAGATCTTCACTTCACAGTAACTCAGGCAAAGGGAGGACTTAATGTACTGTGTGGGACTAGACACAGATGTTACCGTAATTCTGGAAAGAAAATGGAAAATGTTATTGAAAATGGAGAAAAATTCTCTGGAAGAGTTGTTGCTGCAAAAACAAAACTCATGAGTATCATTAATTATTATCATTTACATTTGTAAACTGTTTATATTGGATCTCATAGAGATGGTATCCCATTTAGTGACCAACTGAAAAGCTGTGCTTTTGAATTGTGCACAATAAAAATCAATACCATATTACAACATTGTTCATTTCTGAAATGAAATCCTAGAAACAAACTGCAATGGGATGTGGGGGTGGGGGGAGAATATATTATTCAGTATCTAAATTGAAAATCTTTTGAAAACTAAATTACACTTTAGGAACATTACTAGTGCCATTTGGGCTATTATGTAAAATGGCTTCCCTTAATTGTAAAGTCACAGAACCATAAAGCTTTTCAACTACAATACTGGACAATGATTCAATATACTTTAAAACCTTTGGAAGAACAAGCAGAAATGTTACGACTAGTATTTTTCATCAGATTTTTGTTTTCCATACATATTCAAATCTGAACGGGATACCATTTTTAATGCAGCTATTAAGGTTTGGTGGAGGCAGCAGTCCTTTGTTACTGTTTTGGTTGACAAAGGATGCTGGTCCATAAGGCAAATGTGACCCTAACTGTTACCCAGGGGAAATGTAAACCTCACAAGCAAGAAACCTGAGTTCGATTCCTGGCAGCATAAAACCTTTGTTAAGTTTTCGTACTCCACACGCCTGATGATAATCCCTCAAAAAAAAAAACATAAATTGATCACATCAATCCACAACTGTGTGGAACACTACTGCGCATCCACAACGAGGGGTCAATTCACTTTACAATATATTCTGTGAAGCGCTCCGAGACATCTAGAATCTGTGAAAAGCGCAATATCAAATGCAAGAATTTATTATTATAACTGAATGTCTTATGATTAACATTTTTATTACTGCACTTTGTTACTGTGGCTATTTGGTCAAAATCAATAACTTAAGAGTGTGCCAAGCTGACATTTTTAAAAACTAGCTGGACAACCACTCTTGTGACTGTTTTTGTTGGTTCTTACCACAAAGCCTGAACATATATAGTTGTGCGTTTTCTGCTGATAGTGTTTAAAATGGCTGATATCCACCAATGTTTTTCACTCTTTTCACCTTTTCCAATATATTTTTAAAATCCATTTATTTCGCCATCCTCTCCCATAAAGCATTTTTATTTTAAAAAATCAGTTAGAAAGACAAAATTTTAATACTAAATTATTTTTCAAGAAGGTAAAATAATACCAGATATTATCAATGTATGTGTTGGATCATAGCTATTATCAGGGCTCTATTAAAGAAATAGCTACTCACTCGAACAGGGCATTCATATAATTGGTCCTTTTTGGACCAATCTAGATGTGATTTTTTAATGTCTTTGTTGATAGCTTGTGTAGAATTAGGATTTTTAAAGGTAGTGTAATTGAAGACAATCATGCAAGTTATTACACTTCACCTTGAAGAGGCACCAAACTTTACTACTGACATTCTTGCAAAGACAGCACATTTTTCAGGTGTCGGTAATTGCTCAAGTTGAAATTGTTATTAGTGCATTAAAGTGGGTTTGTGGCAAATATGATTTGTTTTCACATCTGCCTTCATTTATTTTCTGAACAGGAAAATTATTGGAATCTAAACTCCAAAAGTGTAATGTTGATGTAATGTTTGATTGTTATGACATGCTTGAAATACTTATGTTTAGACCAGGTACTTGCCTTACCTAGAAGATTTTGACTCATCCAAAATCACCTTTGACTGGTCTAAAATAACCATTTGTAAAGATCTGTTTGAATGAACTTTGTGCTGCATGAAGTTCCCATTTGAAATGTCTTTGTTCCACTGTAATGGGGAGCATTCATTACAGTATTCTTTTAACCTAAAATGGCTACCTTGCGTGTTGCTTACTGATCCGTGATTAAACTTAGGAACTTGTCAAAATATGCCTTACAGTTAGCTGTTGCTGGTCACTGAATTGAGGCCAAGGAAGTGGCCTTTTAGAAATCAAAGTGATGGAAGGTATCATGTGTATGTTAACCACCTGCATACAGTAGAATAGACCATAAATGTGAATGAGAGTTCAACACTCACTAACCTTTGTTCTAATTCTTCAGTAGCCTATAATTTGGAGATTTTATACTGATATTCAGTAGATTGTGTTGGCGTTTTACAAAATGTAATTTTGTTCAAAAATAAAGCATCCTCATAAATACTGTAGTAGCCAACACATTATATAATGTGATGAGTTGAATTAACTTTCCTTAGGATTGCATGACATTCATTATGTACGAACCAATATGCTAAGCCATGGAACTATATATAATTTGCTTTCTCTTAGGAGGAAATTATAACAATAACAAAATTACATTTGTACAGCACTTTTCACATTGGGAAGATGTCCTGCTGCATAATCAGTGTTTTGGACCCAAGCTGCGGGTTGAGATTGAGAAGGGTGGTGCACAAAGTGGCTGTAAACCCACCTAATGATGATGTGGGCGAGGCAGAGGATGTGAAGCAGACCGGTTTAGTTCTTAGAACTTCTTCCTGAAGGGGCTCACTTTGCTCTCTTAAATACGGATATACTGGGTCCAGGTTTCTGAGGGATGAGGCTTGGGAGCCCCAGAATGTGTGGACATCAGGGATTTCTGACCAATTGATGGCAATCAACTTCTTAGAAGTATGAAGAAGTGGCTAGCCAAACACCTTCGCCGATCCAGGCAAGTCAACGCCAAAGTTTCAGTATGTACCAAAGTGCAATACTCATTGCCAGGCCAAAGAAAAATTCAAGAGAAAATGTATTTTCTGGTGAGCAGGTACTGCTGGAATTTAACCAGTTGGAAACAGTGTAATTGTGAGCACTGCCTGAAAAATCTCCACTGCTTGCACAGTCAGGACCACCTTTCCCTTAAGTGTATTAAACTGAACTGAATTAGCGCCTTGGGACGTCCTCCCGACGTGAAAGACGCTATATAAATGTAAATTGTTGTTGTTGTTGAACAGGGTATACCAATGAAAGTTACGGCGAAATGTTGGGCGAGTTTCCTTATTCCACACATCTAATCATAATCCATCAACAAAAAAACAGAATAATAAATTGGTCATTTCAATCCAATCCACAAATGTTTGTGGAGCACTACTGTACACCATTGGCTGCCACATTTCACCCACAAACATACAATCAATTCACTTTGCAGTATTTTTTGTGAAACACTGAGATGTCTAGAAAACATGAAAAATGCTATAGCAAATGCAAAGATTATTCTTAAATTTGCTCTTCCTCACCCCATCAAAAAAGTGTAGAGTGAATACAAGCCATGGAAGTATGAAAGTGATGATTTCCCAAAGCTCAGCAGCCTTTATGCATAATTTGTCAATAAATTTTCTATATTTAATTTTTCTTCATTTATGGCTGCATCAGAGATGCCAGGTAGGCCGAAGAGATTGGAACCAGTAAAGGTAAGGGGCCAGTAAACTACAAAGAGACAATGTCTTGCCATCTTTTAATCAACGATATCATCTATTGGAAGAAAGCGACTTTGTGGATTTTGGACGAATGTTTGTATGATTGCTTAAACAAATACTGATATTTTTGTCCCCCAAAAATCTTCATATTCAACAAACCTGCAGCAGGAGAATCACTTTCAACGTATCAAAAATTCTGTATTAGTCGTAAAATGAAGAGTCATTTTCAAATTAAATCGTTTTATTTTTAGAAATATCAAAATCATGTTCAGGAAGCATTTTTTTTAATGAACTGAAGTTTTACACAGTTATGAATCATCAGTTTGCTCATTTTTGCATTAGAATTAGTTTTGCTGAATATCTGCATTGATCTAGTGCAAAATATTCAATTATAGATATGGTACATGTACCTTATTGTAAAAAATAATCCACATGGTATAAAAACTTTGCTAGTGTTTCTATTGTCATTTGTCAATAATCTTAAATGGTAAGTTCCTTTTGCATTTGTATGCTAACTCCAAGCAGTACAAAATGAACATATTTGCATTCTTGTGTTTGCTGCAAATGCAAGTTTCAAATGCATGTTCAAAGCTAATTTTGACACTTAAGAACTAAAATACTCAAAATGCACAAAACATTAAACTTTTTCTGAAATGATTTTTCAAAAATGACTTTCAAAAAAGGATTACACCTTTAACCTTTCACAAGATAAAAACAATTCTGATAATTTATTGTAGTTTTTACTACAATTAATATGAAACTTTATTTGGGTATTTAACAGAGTAAAAGTGCAAATCTCTATTCATGAGTAGAGAATGATTTCCTTGTGGTACTGTGAAAAGTACTGCAATATTTAGAGCTCAATTCATCCCTTCTTTCTGTAAACATTTATCATACAACAAATCAACTTTTCTTCTCAGACTCTTCCTTCACCCATTCTTCCCAACCTCCAGGGAAATGTAATGCTCTGAAATGCAAATTAAGAATAAGCTATTTTATTACTGATAACACATTTGTACTGGTAATTTTACATGCAACACATTATGGAAAATTACAATTACTTAAGAATATAGTGTGCCCAATTAAAAATTATACTAATTTGTTTAAATGAACTTCAAATGAACAATTAATGGATGGTGATTCCTATACTTTCACGTTTTACTAGATCTTAAGAATAGTTTAGGGTTGTTTTTCTCCCCTAAAGAAATACGTTTGCACAGCGATTAAATCAGAGTTGGCAATTACAACGATCCATGTTGTACAATACTATGGTATGTTTGTACTTCTAATCTATTGTAATCAATTAATGGATTGCCCTTTCAGAGCCAGCACAGACCTGATGGACTAAATGGCCTCTACTGTAAAAGTATTTGGGTCAATCACCATCTATCGTCATGTAACTTGATTGCCACTGTTCACATAGAAATGTTAGTATATATGGTTACAGACTAAATCACACAGCAATGTCTGGTGCAGTTAACAATTATTTCCATATAGCTGGATTAAAGAAGTTAAATAACTACTGCATTTATGTCTCCAGTACTTTACTTACTCACTGTAGCCTGCCAACAAAGCAGTATCTAAAGCTGCTTTACTCCGGACTCCTCCCAAGCAGGAAAATATGATTTTGTCTTTAGTGGATGGCATTTTCACTTTGTATTTTTCAAGAAAGGCGGCAGGATCCATCTTCAAAGAATTCTCCACATCTCTTACTTTTAAGGTAAATGAAGGAACCATAAAACAGACCATCATTAATAGTAGAAATTCAAGGCATTTAAAATACAAACTAAAAACATTTTTAAATGTCATAAAATAAAATTTAAAGATCATATTTTGTCATTTTCTGCTATTGACTCAAGTCAACTTTGTTTTAATATAGAACTACCGATTTTATCAGCATAATGCTAGCAACAAGACACTGTGTACGACAGAAGGAATATAATCAATCTCATGATAAACTCAGTGCCTTCAGATAGTGTCAGTACATATCCTATTGAAAGGATATATAGGTAGACCCTACTTAACGAAGGGGTAGGGACTGTAAAACCCTTCGTTAAACGAAAATTTTGTTAAGCGAGAGTTTAACTATTATTGTATTTGGCCGCAGCCAAAATGTCACCCCGACCCGAGCTTCCTTGCTAAAATCAGTTTAGTTCCTAGTACTAACATTTTCGGTGTACAGGTTGAGCAGCCAAAAGTCCGGAGTTCCAGAATGTGACAAAAATTGCAGGAATAAAACGCCAATCCTACCTGCTCCAGCCAGGTCTTCACAGTCACTGCACCGAAATATCGCAACCTGGGCCCAAGCATTTCCGGACTCGGGACACGCTTCTTTCTTCCTCCCCCCTCCACTCTTTCTCTCTACCCGCCCCCATCCTCTATCTCGTTACCCCCCCTCCTCTCTATCTCTTTACCCCCCCACTCCCTCTCTTTCTCTCTACCCCCCTCCCTCTTTTCCTCTAACCCTCTCCCTCTCCCCCTCATATCTATCCCCCCTCCCCTCTATCCCCCCTCACCTCCCTATCCCCCCCTCCTCCCTATCCCCCCCCTCCTCCCTATCCCCCCCATCTCTCTATCCCCCCACTCCTCTCTATCCCCCCCACCACCATCTTGACTCACTATTATTGAAGCCATTATTATTGAAGCCTGTCGCTTAAGCTCCTCCCATACTGAGGCACGCTATAAACTGAGTGTGCGTTGCTGGGGCAACCAGTGAGAAGCTGCGCATAAGAAGCTGCGCATGAGAAGCCTGCGAGATTTAAAGTGTGTGTAAATATTCGTTATAGCGAAAGTAGCTTTTGTTAAGCAGAGAAGTGGTACAAATAAAAACCCTCGTTATAGTGAAGTTTCGGTAACCAGGCGTTCGGTAAGTGGGATCCACCTGTACTGCAACTAATGTGAATTAAAGCAAACTGCAATTTTACTTTTGTTATAACGGAGTTATTTTAATTGCCCAATTAATTTCTTAATCTTACAACCAAGCTGCAATATACTCTATATGTTGTCTGATATCCTTGGCCAATAGAAAGTGAGGAAATATTTGCCGAACATTGTGGGGAGATTTGAAGATTTTGCAGGATATTGAAGGTGGGTTGGCATATTTAGCAATAAATGGCTGTGAGTTAATTGGTGCTATTGAGGTACATTTTATTGCCAACCTGCATTTTTTCCCCTTATTGATAAAAACTAAACATAAGGAAATGACACATTTTAGATTGATACAAAAAAAATTGCTTATTTAAAAAAAACTAGGTGGTGTTTTCTTTTGGGGGTGCTTTTTTTTTAGGAGTGTGGGGGGGGGGGGGGGGGGGGGAGGGTGGAGGGTGGAGGGGAACACGAGCAAGACTACAGGAGCTCTTAAGGCCCAGCACCACACAGACTGAGACATATACATAATAATCCTTGCATTTGATATAGCGCTTTTCAAATCTTATCAAAGTTTCAAAGCGCTTCACAGAATATACTGTAAAGTGGATTGACTAAATCTATGGGAGAAACACGGCAGCCAATTGCGCACAGCTGTGTCCCACAAACAGTCATGGATTGAAAATTACTAATTTTTATTATTGTGGGTTTTTTTGCAGGGATTATTATTGGGCATGTGGAGTAAGGAAACTTCCCCAAGGTTTCTCCCTGCCTGGATTCCAACACAGGGCTCACACTCGTAAGGCGAGTGCTCTAACCACTGAGCGATTGGACATACTCACAAATGTATATAGAGACATACACGCAGACAATCATTCATATAACAAAATTACATATATATATACAGTAGAAGCCAGTTTATCCGTGACTCGATGCACCAGCACTTCCGTATAACTGGCATGCCAAAAAGAAAGTCCCCATTCAATAAACCGGAACTTATCCGGAACAATAGAAGTGGAGCATTTGTAAA
Organism: Hydrolagus colliei; assembly: GCA_035084275.1. Lineage (NCBI taxonomy): Eukaryota > Metazoa > Chordata > Chondrichthyes > Chimaeriformes > Chimaeridae > Hydrolagus > Hydrolagus colliei. Next base: position 46,096,766 of record CM068744.1, on the reverse strand, counting down.
TTAATAAATAATAAGATAATAACAGAATATTGTATTGGTACTTATTGTTAAAACTACTCTCTTACACTTTTTACCTTTGCTGGTAGATGCTGCGCTTGAAGCCATGATGCTGCGGTTGAGGTTTATAGTCCAGCGATTCTTTTTAAAATCGAGCACGCCAAGCGGGTGAAAAAAACGGAGCGCATATGACTTTAAAGTCATACTAGCGGCAAGCCGATAACCCACATTGTCGCGCAGGTGCAGTATTTCGGTTTGCTGCTAGTAGAGCCTAGGGCTTCGGCTTGCTGCTAGTAAAGTTGCGTGACTTTAAAATCGCGCTGCTGTTTTTTTCTCCTGCTTCGCATCCTCCATTTAAAAAAGAATCGCTGGACTGTAAACCTCAATCAATAAAGGTGAAAAGCGCAAGAGAGTAGTTTTAACAATAAGTACCAATGCAATATTCTGTTATTACTTAGTCTGGTGTGTATTAAATGAACTTTAATTTTTTTGTAGTGGATTTTCAGCCGCGGGCCGCACGAATATCCGGCAGGCGAGTTAACCGGCATTGGCCAGGTCCCGCGGGTGCTGGATAAACGGGCTTTTACCGTATATACACACACACAAACAATCATAACAGCAGGACCTCCAAGTGGAACCCATTTGCCCAGTATTGTGTGAAAGTACAGTAAAAGCCCATTTATCCGTGACCCAAATACCCAGACTGCTTGACCCCGTCCCAGGGCAATTCTCCATTCCAGCAAACTCAAAGTGAGTTTGCTCACTTTGTGCCTGTGCTTTTTACCAAACTTTTTACTGAGTGTGCTGGAATGTTTATTGGTAAGTAGCCATACAATATTCTGTTACTATTTAGTATATTATTAATATGGTATGTTTTAAAATAAGTTAATTTTTTGTGTTGGGTTTTCGGCAACTTGTTGTCTGATTATCCAGCACAGTCAATTAGTTGACCCCCCCCCCCCCCCCCCCCCCCGGAGTATGCCGGATAAACGGGCTTTTACTGTAGTTACCGAACGATTGATCAAATCCTGTGAACTTTTAAAAAAATACATTGCATTTTTGACTAAACTCAGTATCACAATATAAGTTTTCTGTACAATCATTTTCTTGTAAAGGCCGAGCAATGTGCCGAGACTCTACCCTGCCTAATGAACCATACAATTTAAGTTGTTATTGCAGCAACAACTCTTATAGACAGAAACTGCATCAACTACAATCCTGCAATCTAATCAAAACTCAAAGAGGAAAACAATTTGTAATCATGTGCCATTCTACTAAACTTTTTTTTTGCAAAAATGGATATTACCTTAGACCTGAATTATCTGTAAATATACTTTTCAAGTATTTTTCTATGTATAAACACAAGTTTTTTTTAAAAAAGAAAACCTTTATAAACAGCTGTGGGCTTGTTTAAAGGGCCTCCAAAACCCCAAATACTGTTTTTCTTTGGGAGTCACAGTAAGCTGAAAAGCACTGCTTTCAGAAACAAATGGTACCACCTACAAATGGACATTTCCATGTCCAACTAGAATTTCCACTCTCCCGGTTTACCGAATTCCAGAGTATTAGGCACAGGTTGACGAGAGCCAAATTTCAGGGACTCCAGTGTGTGCGTTGGCGTACATCTGAAGTTTAATCTGGTAAAATTGCACAGCTTGTTATAAATAACACAAACAAATTATTTAGCAAGCTTTTTTCTGATTTTCAGTTATCAAGTGGGTTTGGGCTTGCAGGGACGATGGGAAGTGGGAAGAATCCCTGTTCCCAATCTACTTTGTAAATGACCTCCTTCTACTGAAATGAGACATCAAATTGAGAAGGAGGGGTTGAGGTTGGGTTTTCCAGAGTTTGTTAGAGATTAGTAGCTGAACCATTGGCCACAAATGTGTTTCTATGATTTTCTTTTTTTTCCTTTTTTACACACCCAAACATCTTATTTTACGTTTATTGTTGTTGTAAATTGTAATGCATTACAATCGAAATTTATTTCTTATATCGTGTCTTGAATATGAATATGAATACTAACAGATTTATACCCCCCGACTTATCTCCTGCCCAATTTTATGAATGTACATTTGTGCACAAAAAATGACAACAGCCCAATTTGTTGATCAAACTGGATCCACTGCAATCAGTATGCTCCTCTTGCAACTTCTCTTCCTTATAGTATAAATAAAGTTAAGTGAGATCGGTTTCTGTCCTCATCTCTAAAAATCATTTACTTAATGATAGTTTGGTCAGAGACCCGACTGAGACATCCCACCAGTTAATCCCCTTTGTTATTGTAGTTCTATTTCAGATACCTGATTTAACAATCTGAAGAGGAGGGTGATATCTAGTGTTAAAGAGGGGATCTGAGCTGATGAAGAACGTTAAGATAAGACAGGACTGCAACCTTGAGAAAAGGTGTTTCATGGGACCTTAGACGCATATGAGAAGCTTGAATTAAGATTGAGAAAATGCAAGTTGAACAAAATTGTACTTTCCGACACACACCAAAGTAGCAACACAAGAGAATATAATATTCAATTATATTGAATATAATATAAATTATATTCACATATTATATTATTATAAGCTTATTGCAAACTATTGCACTTGAACTCAGACCAATATAGTGCAGTTCTATTTATCTGCACTGTTAAAATATTAACAATCAAATGAATTCCAAGACAGAACTAGATAAAATTCTGTTGCCACTATAGCAACAGAAGATTACCAGGTTTATTTCTCCTCTCCCACCAATACTCTGCCAGGTAATAAATGGCAATCTTTGAAGATTTAGGTTAATATTTTCCTAACTAAATGCATGAATACAAAACTAATCAGGTAAAATGTAAAAACAAATGTGTTCGTCAAGTAAAAATACTCAATTCCCTTTCCTGTTATTTTTAAAAAGATCTAAACAAAAGTACGAAATTAAATGTTAGTCACCTTCAAATACACTACTACAGTAAAACAAACTTGCCATATATAAGAAATTGTCTGATCTATATATACACTTACAAGGTATATTTAAAGAACCAGGAATCTGTCCATCTTCCTCAATCTCTGATTGTTCCCTAACATCAATAAGAACTCCGTTGGATTCAAGCAGTTGTTTCAATTCCTTATAGGAGATGGTGTGCATAGGAGGTGCAGTGAGTATGCGATAAGTTGCACGACGAGTCTCAAAAATTGGAGCTATATTCAAAGAGGAACAGAAAAACTGTAGATTAAAAATGCTAGACAAGTTTTCAAACTTTTCCAATCAATCACCTGGATTCTCGTTTATGTATTTTATTGTGTGCAACACTCAAATATGATAAATTGCAAGTACTTCAGTAAACTATTGCAAAATAGAAGAACTATCACAACATTTTACTATTCATATGGTAGATATCCATTTACAGGTTATAAGCATTACTCACTATAATTATTGTGTATTGGATGTTGTGAACACAATAATTAACATTTTCATTAATACAATTAACAAATATTAACATGGACAAATGATCATGGAATTCAAAATATGTAAAATATGTATGGAAAGTTACCAATTATAGAAAGATAAAAACAATTAGCTTGACTAAGATAACAATAATTATGTTTATTTATGGAACACATTCACAAAATAAGCAATAATAAACATCTTGAAGCAACCCACAAAATATAATTGATTATAAATGAAAGTGATATAGGGAAATGCTAAAGCTGATCTGCTCTGAACAATGAGATGAGTAGCCAATTAAATTGAATGAGGAGGTCAATTTGGACGAGAAGGAAAATAAAAATAAGGATAACTAGGAGAAACACTGCAATATTTATTTGAAACAGAATCTCCCAGATGCATAATGCACAGAAATCTTTATAGCGTACTTGAACCTGGTCCTTCAGGAAACAACAAAATAAACAAGATTACATTCATTTAGCACCTTTCACGTCGGAAGAATTTCCAAAGGCAATGGACAAGTCAGGGTTTTCACCCAAGTTGGGGGTTAAAATCAAGTGGGGCAACAAAATTACATTTGTACTATATAGCGCTTTTCACGTCGGGAGGACATCCCAAGGCGCTGGACAAGAAAAGCTGAAGTCCAAATGGTGGGGTGGGCAAGAAACATGGAACAGGCCTTTGCCCACTGAGTGGAGGGAGCGGACTGGTTGGTATGGTGTTAATAGATTGCAGAGGAAGGGAAGAGCAAGACCAAGAGTTTTAAAAGTGAGGACAAGGATTTTAAACTCAATCCTCTGAGGGATGGGGAACTAGGTGTGGATGATATGTTCATGGAGTTTAGTACGAGTGAGGACATATTGCAGAGATCTGAATAATCTTCAATTTATGGAGGAAGAGGTAGGAAGTCTGGCAAACAGGAAGTTACCATAGTGTCTTAACCAACAATTCCCTAATAAAGGTTGCCATTCAGTTTATGGTTATCTGAGGAACATTGCTGTGCATAAAATGGCCATTGCATTAGTCCACAAAACACACTTCACTTTAATACTGTGATGCCCTTTGAGATGTCCTACCAATATGAAAGGCACTTGCATTTGATATAGGGGTTTTCACGAATTCTAGACGTCTCAAAGCACTTCGCAGAATATCCTGTAAACTGAATTGACTGCATATTTGCAGGCAAAATGCAGCAGCCAGTTGCGCACAGCAGTGTCCCTCCAACAGTCGTGGATTGGTGCTCAATTTATTATTTTTTGGAGGGATTATTATTAGGCGTGTCTTTAACGTCCACTTGAACAGGCAGACGGGAACTCGGTTTTAACGTCTCATTCGAAGGAAGACAACAATAACAACTTCGATTTACAACAACAACTTCGATTTATATAGCGCCCTCCACACCGGGTGGCGTCTCAGAGCGCTTCACAATAGCGGATCCTGGGACTGGGGTAGAAAGGTGACGAAAGGCGCGGTCGAAGAGAAAGGTCTTTAGCTGTGACCTGAAACTGGGAAGAAAGGGAGCGAGGCGAAGGGAGTAAGGAAGGGAGTTCCAGAGCCTTGGGGCGTGGTGGCTGAAGGCACAGCTGCCGAGGGTGGAGGGGAGGATTCGGGGGACATGGAGGAGGCCAGACCCGGTGGAGCGAAGCCAGCGGGTGCGGTTTGGGGAGAGAGGAGATCAGAGAGGTAGGGGTTGCAGAGGAATGGAGGGAAGGGTGAAACAAGGGTGAGGATCTTGAAGTCGATCCTCTCAGGGACAGGGAGCCAGTGAAGTCTGGCAAGAACTGGGGTAATGGGGGAGCGAAGCTTGGTGGGGGTGAGTATGCAGGGGCAGAGTTTTGAATTAGCTGGATTTTGTGGATTGTGGTAGTGGGGAGACCGGCGAGGAGGGCGTTGCAGTAGTCCAGCCGAGAGGTGACAAAGGCATGGACCATGGTTTCAGCGGCTTTTTGGGTGGGGTATTGCTGGAGACGGGCGATCCGTCGGACGTGAAAGAAAGCGGTGCTGGTGAGGGACCAGATGTGGGGGAGGAAGGACAGTTGGGGGTTGAACCTGACGCCCAGGTTGCGCACAGGTTCGGAGAGTTTTAGGGGCAGGCCGGGAAGGTGGAGGAAGTGAGAGCCGTGCGAATGGAGAGTATGGCTCCGTCTTGTCAACATTCAGATGCAAGAAATTTGTGCTCATCCAGCTCCTGATGTCTGACAGGCAGGTGGACAGAACATCAGGGGACTAGGAATAGGGCAAAGCAAAGTGGAGAAATAGAGTTGGGTGTCATCCGCATACATGTGAAAGTGTGCCCTATGTCTGCGGATGATATCCCCAAGAGGTAGCGTATAGATGAGGAAGAGGAGGGGGCCAAGGATGGATCCCTGGGGAACTCCAGAGGTAACTGGGTAAGAGCGGGAGGAAAAGCCGTTTGTGGAGATGTACTGCTGGCGGTTTGTGAGGTAGGATTCGAACCAGGCGAGTGCGGTCCCACTGAGGTGGATGACAGAGGACAGGCGGTGGAGGAGGATGGCGTGGTCGGCTGTGTTCGAACGCAGCGGATAGGTCCAGGAGGATAAGGAGGCAGAGGGAGCCCTGGTCGCAGATAGAGAGGATGTCGTTTGTGACATTCACAAGCGCAGTCTCTGTACTGTGGGCAGGGCAGAAACTGGATTGGAGGAGTTCAAAGAGGGAGTGGGAGGAGAGATGGGCACGGAGTTGGTTTGCAACAATGCGTTGCAATGCTTTTGAAAGGAAGGGCAGGTTTGAAATAGGTCGGTAGTGGCTAGGGTTTGAGGGATCTAGGGAGGGTTTTTTTAAGGAGGGGGGTGATGGTAGCAGTTTTGAGGGGGGCAGGGACTGATCCTGTGGAGAGGGACTGGTTGATGATATCAGCCAGCAGTGGGCAGAGGAGGGGGAGCTGGGTGAGCAGTAGGTTGGTGGGGATGGGGTCGAGGCAGCAGGTGGTTGGCTTCATGGAGGTGAGTGCGTGAGAGGGAGGAAAGAGAGACTGGGGAGAAGGAGTGTAGGAAGGGGGTTGAGGTAGGAGCTGACGACCGGGAGGATGAGGGAGATAGGGTGGGGGTAGTGGGTGACGAGAGGCAGGAGGATGACACTACCCGGCAGATATTGTAGATTTTGGAGGAAAAGAAGTCCATGACCTCCTCGCACTTTGCATTTGAAGTGAAGATTGAGGAGGCCTGAGGGGGTGCACGGAGGTGGTGGAAAAGAGGACTTTGGGGTTGTTGTTTGCCTCCAAGATGAGGCAAAATTCACCAACACAACATACAGCATTCGTGCGCCAGTTTTGACTTCCAAATCCCGGCCTATGGCTTGAACACAACCTTTCTGGAAGGACGAAGATCAAGAGAGCTTGAAACTTCATCTGAACCTCTGAACCTGTGCATCAGCAGTGGGGTGTGTGGCAAGTCTGGTGCCCTCTCTATGTATTAAAAGTTTATTAAGTAACTTGACAGCCAGCAATGGTGAGGAGTTTATAAATGTGACGAAGATCGCAATAAAAACTGCAACAAGTTTCCTGCGAGCTTTGTTGGTTCACCAGCCCCGGCCTGTCTGACTGACCCATCATCGCATCGTTTACCAGCCCACCCCACCCCTCCCTCCCTCCCATCCTTTGCCAGAAGTAAAAATACGATCGTAGTCCAAAGTCTACCAAACACTAGCCCGAAGATATTATGCGTCGACTCCTATGGGTAGCAGTGGACGATTTATATTGTTATTATAATATTATGATTTAGCTCCGTGTTTTGGTAACTGCAAGAAAAGGTCTGCAAAATGGGGGGGGGGGGGGGTGGGGGGTAGCGGTATTGAATTCAAACCCCCACTAACCCCCTCTCACTCCCTGGCCAATGTCACAGCCTGGGGGAGGGGAGCGTCTGAATTCGCACCGCTCTGGTTAGTCTGTCCGTGGTCACTCATTCAACTCACCTCGATAGGCCCGGCTCCCTTGGTGGGCCGTTGACACCAAGCGTAACGCCCGCCATAGTGACACCGACCTCGAGACAGCGCGGAACATGATTCACAAAGTAACCGCCGCCTCGGCACCAACACCAAGAACAGCCCGATGGCCGGCTTTGCCCACGTAGCTCACAAGAACACCGGAAATTGCCTCCTTCTTCTCCTCGGGGACCGCCCTCCGTCCCTCCCTCTCACTCACACTTTCCCCCTCCCCACCCACCGCAGACGCCACATCAGTCCGTGTGTGGGTGTGTATTTGTGTGCATGCGCGCTAAGGCGCCGTTGCTGAACGGTGGGACGTGAGCGAGTTGGCGCATGCGCATTCAGAGGCGTGGGTGACGGTTGAGACTAGGACATGCGCATTAACGGGAACGGCTGAAGGAAGGTGCGCTCCTCATAACAGCATTATCAAGTTCGGCGCCCACCCTCTTCCTGGAAGGGATGTCGTCATATGTGTACGCGCGCTGTCACACAGAGCGGTGCCTGTTCGGGAGAGTTTGCGCACGCGCGCGGAAGAAAGGTACTGCCGGTGGCGCAGGCGTAGTGGGATTGGTTCAGGAGCAGCAGAGCTCGAGCGGCCGGAGGAATACGTTGAAGCTTCTGGAAGCAATTGCCCTCTATCAGTTCCCCCACCCCCCCACTCCCAACCCAACTCCCTCCACAGGGCCCGCCCGCCTTTACACCCGCTCAATCGGTAAGTTCAACCCAAACTTTCGTCCCAAGAGTTTCGGTGACCGCTGACTTGCTGCTCCTTCACTGTCGCTCACATCCGCTCCGCCGAGTACCCGTCTGGCGACCGTGGGCGGGGAAGTATGTGATGGTGAAGTTTGAGTCACTTGCAGCTGAGAAGACGAGAGGAGGCCCGGCGCCCCTGAGCTTGGCCCAGGATACCCGAGCCTCGCTTTCTGTCGTGGCCTAACCATGACTTGTGACTTGGTGCAGTGTTGTGTTCAATTTGTGTCAATCACTCATCCAGCGAGCTCCGCCCGAACTCGCTCCCTGATGTGTCAGGTGAGCAGGCAGGCACTTGCACATAGAGATATCTTTATAATTATAATCATTGCATTTGCTACAGCGCTGTATCAATTTTTTGAGATGTCTCAAAGCGCTTCACAAGATATACAGTAAAGTGAATTGACTATATATTTGTGGGTGCAGCAATAATCCACGAACAGCCACAAAGTAAATGACCAATTTTATTTATGGCATTGTTAATAATCATAACAATAAACGTCCTGTCTAGCTCAGATGAGAGCGCTGACAAGTGTCAGTTGGCTTTGAATTCAATACCAGCCTGCCTCTCCAGTCCAGTGCTACAGGGTGCACCGCACTTTGGACGAGACCTTAAACTGAGGTCCCGTTTGCCTGTTTCAAGTTAAAGAGCGCTTGGCAGTATTTGAAGATGAAACTAAATTTCTCTCAGTGCCTTTAATTCATTGGCTGTTTATGGGACATAAATCGCGCACAAACCACACAGTCACTCTGTTTTGTGATGTGAAAGGCACTTTACCAAAAGTAACGAGTATTATTGTGCATCGGCTTGGTTCAGTTGCTAACACTGTCACTTCTGAGTCAGAGATGTTGGTTCATGCCTCATGTCGGGTCTTGGAATCACATCATCTAAACTGAAGATCCTATGGAGTTTTGGATTGTCAGAGATGCTGTCTTTTGGAGGAGACGTTAAACCGAGGTTCCATCTGCCTATTCAGATGGATGTTAAAAATCTCATGGCGCTACTTGAAAAGAAAAGGGAGTTCTTTCGGTGTCTTAGCCAACAAGCCCCAAGTAAATTGGCCTCTCACTCTATAGCTGTTTGTGGAACATGGCTGTGTACAATTGACTGCCCGGTTTCATCCACAAAATACAGTCAATCCACTTTACTGTATGTTCTTGGCGTCTTGAGACGTCTCAACAAAGTGATAAGGAGCTATATCAAATGCAAAGATTATTATTTAATAATACCCTACATTGGCTGCCATTTACCATGTGACTCTTTGTAGGCTATCACAGTGGGCAAATTGGCTGCGTGTACATCTACAAATCCACTTTACAGTGAATCCTATGAAGTACTTTGAGATGTTCTGATGCGAAAGGTTCTATATCAAATGTAAGGAGTATTATTATTCTAATATAGGGGAAAACTACCCAGCCAGTGCCTTCAGAAAATGAGGGGAGAGAAGGAGAGCAGCTTTACCATAAGAAGAAACATTTCCATGGTTGTTTCTGTCTAGTATTAAAATGTCACAGATGTGCATCCTTATATAATAATAATCCTTGCATTTGATACATCGCTTTTTACATCTTATCGACGTCTCAAAGCGCCTCACAGAATATACTGTAAAGTAAATTGTTTGTATACTTGTGGGCAAATAATGCAGTACAGTGCAAAGTCACTAATCAGGTTTAACAAGTGGACCTAATAATTGTTACTACATTACTGGGTTAATCTCACAAGTGAGTTTCTGTTATTTGCTAAACCAGTGCAAAAACTGGAGTGTTGCACACTTGTTTAGCAAAAGTAAATGTCTCCCAGTACCTTGATTCATTGGCTGATTGTGGGACATTGCTGTGTATAAATTGCCTACAAAAGACACAGTCACTCCATTTTACAGTATATCCTGTGAAGTGCTTTTGGATGCGATGTGAAAGGCATCAGGAGGGCATCCTCCTGATGTCCTGTTTTATTCTCAGCTCTGCTTTCTCCCTTGCAGCTAATCACAACAACAACAACAAATTACATTTATAGAGCGCCTTTCACGTCGGGAGGACGTCCCAAGGCGAAGACTTTGGCTTACATAGTCCCCTGTCTCGTATCGAAATGTGTCACCTTCTCCCCACCCTGTCTCCCTTGCTCAGTGGCTGATCCCATCTTCGTAAAGGATTCAAAATATTGTCCTATGTGAAAGACACATGCAAATGGAAATTTAATTGCAGTACTCTATTTTGTTGAAATGAAAAAGACTGCCAAATTCTAACCAATTTAGTGAAATTACCACATTACGGTGACCTGAAGGCAAGTGTCGAGATTGTTGTTGAGATTATTGATAGCAGTTGCATTTACATAGAAATGTACAGCATGGAAGAAGTCCGTTTGGCCTGTTCAGCGCTTTGGGACGTCCTCCCGACGTGAAAGGCGCTATATAAGTGCAATTTTGTTGTTGTTGTTGTTGGTCGTTGTTTGCTACTGTGGAAAAGTACAGAAATTCTGCAAGCTTTTAATTTGACAAGCTTACTATTTGGGGTGAGATCACAGTTGCTTCAGATTTTTTCTTCTATTCATTATCCTGACCCAAATCTCTTAAATTGTTGGTAATGATTCACTTGTTATTGGATAACTAGAATTCAATGATGAGTAGTAGCTACTGTAGTTCTACAGTTCTACTAGTTCTACAGTTCATGTTGCTGCATCTGCAGTATGAGCATTGGCACAACTTTCTTTGGCCGTGGTACAACGTGTTTCTGTGCTGACTTTGATGAACTGAGTTGGGTATTCTTAATTTAGTTCTTAGTGGGTATTGATGCAGTGTCCAAATTTTCAATGTTAGGTTCCTGAAACACGGAAAGCATAATATGGCTGTTATGTTTATTTGCATTCTTCTAATTCTGTTTTAGTTTTGGTGTACAAATGTTCCTGTTCAGCTTTTAAACTGTTTCAGCATACATTATTGTAAAGCTGTTAACACAGCATTTTCTACTTATAATGACAGATGAGGGTAAAAGACCCATCCTCCCGAAGTAATGGTGAAATGACTAAAAAGAGCAAAAGGCCTAAAAAGCCTCAGGATGAAGATTCATCAGATGAAGTCTCAGGTAAACTAAAAGTTGTTGTTTTTGAGAATAATTTTATGTATAATCTGTAAAACCTCTGCTATTTGGGTGGGGGAAATATGCATTTTAACATGTTTTATGTTGGAATAGGGGATTGAAAAGTTGATTAAATGCATATTGCTGTCACGTGTTTTAAATCCCAATAGCATTATTACAAATGATGCAATATTTATTGTCATTGTAGAAAAATAAGCATGAGTAAATTAGCAATTTCAAAACTTGTGCCATACTTTTGAACTGATAATGTTTTACTCTGAATGCAGATCATAAATTTCTGTTATTTTATCCAGTTAAATTACTTGTTTGCCATTATCTGCAGTGTGCAATTACTGTACCATATCAACAACAAATTGCATTTATTTAGTGTCTTTCATGTTGGGAGGACGTTCCAAGGCACTGGACAATGAAGGGCTTTCTGGTCTCTAGTAGGGTTGAGGGAAGTGGAGGGGATTGAAGTTGGGAAGATCGAAAACGAGCTTTGAAGGTGGGTGGGAGGGAGGTGAAGACTCTCTAGGCTGGGGTATCAGAAGTTGGGGCAGAAAGGTTGAAGACCTGACTGCTGATCATGGAGTGGGTAGGATGGGGACATGGAGTTGGCCAGTAACCAACAAGTGGAGGGAGCAGACAGGTTGGTAAAGTTATAATGAGTTACAGAGATAGGGTATAGCAAGACCAAGTTGGGTTTTAAAGATGATGTTGAGAATCTTGAACTTGCTCCTCTAGGGGATGGGGAGCCAGTGAAGTGGGGCAAGGATGAGGATGATCAGCTCACAGGGTTTTGTGCGGGAGAGGATACGAGCTGCAGAGTTCTGAATAATCTGCAGCTTGTGAAAGGTAGAGTTAGGAACTCTGATTAGAGAGTTAGCAAAGTCAAGAGTGGGCATACTGAAAACTTGGATGAGAGTCTCAGCAGCCTGAGGGGAAAGGTTGGAGGCTGACAATGTTGCAGAGGTGGTGGAAGCTAGAAATTGTCACAGCACAAATGTGGAGTTTAAAAAATCAGTTGATGGTCAAACAAGGTACAAAGGTTTTGCACTGGCTTGATGAGATGGAGAATGCATCCATGAATAAGAATGATGTTAGTGAGGAGGCGCTGACACGAGCTAAGCTCCCATTAAATTCAGGTGACCAGTAGGCAGCCTTGAGTTTTAGTTGTTGGTTTGGCAAAACAATACATGTTCGAAGAGTTTTTATGACATGTTTCCTAATTGGAATGTTTTTATGTGCGTGATACACTTCATTCTATTTCTGGTCCTCCCGATGTGAAAGGCACTCTATAAGTGCAATTTGTTGTTGTTGTTGGTTTCTTTGGGAAAGAAATACTCTTTTAAAATGATTTGCAAGTCTTATATCTTCATCTATTATGAAAATGATGGCAACACATTCCAGTATAGATTTTCTTTTAAATGAAATATAGATTTCAATCTGTATTAGCTTGTATGAGGAAATTAAAGCTTGTCCCTGACTCCTACAACAACAACAAAACTCGATCCTGTGGGGGATAGGGAGCCAATGGCGCCGAGCGAGGATAGGAGTGATGTGGTTGTGGAGCTTCTTGCGAGTGAGGACACGAGCTGGAGAGTTCTGGATGATCTGCAGCTTGTGAAGAAAAGAGCCAGGAAGGAAGACGAGGAGGGAGTTTTCATAATTGAGTCTTGATGTGACGAATGCATGGTCTGGGGTTCGGCAGCCTGAGGGGTGAGACAGTGACGGAGTCTGGCGATGTTGCGAAGGTGCTGGAAGGCAGTACTGGTCATGGTGTGGAAGAACATTTCAGGGTTGAACAAGACACCCAGGTTCCTGACTGCTTAGAGAGGTGGAGAGTACAGCCTTGGATGTTGATGCTGTCAGCACCTGAGGGGTGGAGGCGCTGACGTGAGCCATTCAGTAAGGCTTCAGTCTTGCGAACATTCAATTGGAGAAAGTTGTCTCTCGTCCAGGACTCAATGTCAGACAGGCAGGTAGTCAGGATGCTGGTAGTCCTGGAGCTGAGGGTGGAAGTGGCTAGGTAGAGTTGGGTGTCATCCTCATAGATGTGGAAATTGACCCCATGTCTGCGGATGATGTCACCGAGGGGGAGTATGTTGAGGGTGAAGAGGAGGAGACCAAGGACAGAGCCCTGGAGAACGCCGCAGAAGACGGTGCGGGGGTGGAGGAAAAGCCATTGGTGGACACAAAGTGGAGGCAATGTGAAAGATACTGGATCATTATGTTTAATGTTGACTAGAGTGCAGTATATTCTTATTAAAAGTGGTGCAGTGACCAAACTGGACATGACTGCTTGCTGAATAAATATTTGTTCTCTCTGGAACCCATGGTAGAACTGTAAGTGATGCAATGCAGCATGTATTATTATTGGCACTGATTTGAAATGGTATTGAAAGCTTTGTATTAGTACTGTACCATTATTTAATTAATAAAAATGGTATTATTTAACATTTTAAACATTTAACCTCTAAATTGTCCTGTATATTAAAATTGATAAGCATCTGGGTTGTGCAAATTTCATTGTATAAAAAAAACTGATTCAAGGTACAGTAAAAGCCCCTTTATCCGGCACCCTCGGAACCTGGCCAATGTCGGTTGAAGTGCCTGCCAGATATTCGGCCGAAAATGGAAACAAACAAAAAAACATTTTCAATGCATTTTTCTGGATAAATTCCAGTTAATTGAATGCGGACCTTTTTTTTGCGATGCCGGTTATACAGAAGTTACAGTTGATCGGGTGCCAGATAAACAAGCTTTTACTGTAATAGATTAACACCAACAACATTTAGTTGCCTTCTGAATTTATATTCTTTTCTTCAGGCTCATCATGTCAGCACATTATCACATCAGTGGATCTGATTGAAGTGAAGAAGGCTGTTGCTCAAGATCACTGGTCAGTCTGTTCTGAGTGTGTCAGGGATTTAAAAGCACATGATGGAGATCCTGAAGTTTCACCAGATGTTTGCATGTGCCTCAAATGTGGTTACCAGGTGAGTAACATGCAAAGGTATTGAAGTACATTGAAATCTGCTTTAGATGCTGGGTAGGTTGAATAAAATGCCGAGCCCCGATTTACTCATATTCTTATGAAATATGCTTGTTGATTTGGATGAAAATCTGGTTAATCCAGTCAAAATGCCACGCTGGTCGTCGCTGAATGTACTTACTCGGCCCTTCTGTGTCTCAAGTGGCACAATTTAACCATAGCGGCTCCGGAGTGGAGTTGGGAGGAATCTAATTGTGATTGATTGCCTGTCGACTCCAGCCATCCATTCACAAGCGGCTCCAAGGCTATCAATCGTCTTGAAGCCATCACAAATTGGTCTCCATCCTATCCAATGGTAACGGCAGTGGAAGGAAGGAGGTGCCTCCGGAGCTCTTCTGCTGGGTGAGAAGAGGGAGGGGGAAGGTGAACTGTTATGGCCTGAATTTGTTGAAATCAATATTGAGGTCAGAGGGCTATAAGGTCCCTAGCAGATAGAAAAGGTGCTGTTCCTTGAGCTTGCGCTGTGGTTCATTGGAACACCTTAGGAGACAATGGATATTCAAGTGGGAAGGAGAGTTGAAATGGCAAGAAACAGGAAGATCAGGGTTGTACTTGAGGACAGTCAGAGGTGTGTTGGGGATCCAGTGTGTGCATTTATGTCCAGCTAAAACCACGCAGCTTGCAAACATTGACTGATAAGCTTTCTACTTTTTGTCCAAGTTTGATCAACATACCAATAAGGGCTTTAGCTTGCAGAGCCGAGTGAGATGAATCCCAGCCTCCAATGATTGGCATGCTCCTCCAAGTCCTGGTGATGACCTATCTGGGGAATAATAGGCCAGCGAGTTTGACGTTTCTTGCTAGGCAACTGAAGGAAGAAATATATATCTATATAGATTTGTAAGAGGGAGTCAGTATGGCTTTCTGGGAGAGAGATTGTTTATAGCAACATGTGTGAAGCTTTTTTGAAGGGATAATACATTTCCGAAACACATTGGACATCATATCTTTAGATGTTAGATTGTGGGTTCAAGTTCCATGGCAAGAATTTGAACTTGTAGTCTTGCCTGACACTCTAAAGCAATGCTGGGTGAATGCAGTATTGTTAGAGATGTTTTACTTTGGGTGAAACTTTAAATCAAGGTCCTGTCTGCCTGTTGGTCATTCACTTGATGGGTTTTTGTAGATATTGTCGAATGCAAATTAGCCATGTTTGCCGACAAATACTCAGCTACTCCAATTTATTGGCTGTACCCTACCTCTGCAACTTGTTTCACCCTTACCAATCTGACAGTTCCCTTCGCTCAACCATCAGTGGCTAATACATACTTCCCAAACCCACTCGCTCTATCCACCTTTCATCCACTTATGCTCTGGAAGTCTATACCCAGGACTTGCACACTCCTCTCCTTCAAGGTACCTTTCAAAACATACCCCTTTGACCACTCTTTCCGCATCTTGCCCCTTCTCACCTCCCCTAGGTTCCCACCCTCAGCTACAGTGACTCAACCAGAATTGTCAAGTACTTTGGACATTATCTACCTCTCCGCCTCCACCCTCAACTCCAGGACCACTGCTGTCCTGACAGACTGCCTGTCCAACATCAACTCCCGGATAAGGGACAACTTTCTCCAGCTCAACGTCAACAAGACTCAGACCTTCCTGTTGGTTTGGGACAGCGCCTCCGCATAATTTGCATTTACTGTATGTAGTGCCCTTCAGGAAGGATAGACTTGGAGCATTTGACAGATCTTGCTGTGAATTACATTGTATTTTGTAGGAAAACATGTTGTATTTTGTAGTTATATTAAATGCAAGGATTATTTTTAGTAATGCTTTTAAGACCACTACAAGTTGGAAGAAGTGGAGAAGAAGCTTGGTACCATTGGCAATATTGAAAAAGGGAAGTGAGTTTCTCCCAGGTCAACAATCCCCTAGAAAAAAAATTGATCATTCACTTTGTATATATTGTTATGCACACATTGGATGCCACATTTTTCCACACAAGAAATACACAGCTCCTATAATGTAAATCCTAAGAAGCACTTTGAGATGTTGTCCTGACTTAAGAAGTGCTGCATCAAATGCAAAGGATTAGCTTAGTCACTGGGAATTGGGTCATTTTACAATGGAAATGGGCATTTCCATGATAAAGGCACGTGTGTGACAGAGAGGTCAGAAAATCAGATTGATTGCTGAACACTAATTTTTCGTATATAAGTGCCCTAGAGACCATACTGTATGTATCTTGTAAGAAATACATAGCTTTTTTAACAGAATAATTTTTACCACCTCTGAAAGTTCACACCTCATGCATTTTATCTCTGTGTTATCTCTGATTTTCATGCTTGGAAAAAAAATAATCCACCCTTCCTCAGAAAATGGCATGAATATTTTGCCTTGCACAATGTATCCCATTACCGTGGAAATGCCCAAATATAAGACGAATAATAGCTAGAAATGACATTCAATTGTGCATAAATCTTTTCCAGCAGTAAAATAACAAAGGGAATCCAGCAGACTGCCTAGGTGCTTTTTATAAAGGAAAATTAAACTATCATTGTATTTGGACAATGATCTGGCATTGCCTTTATGTTGAATTGTGCTGAAATTGCTTTCCACGAGTCAGTTATTATGCAGATTCCATGTCAGTACAACAGATTGTCAAGTTTACACAAAATCTGCAGTATAAAAGTTCCTAAAAAAAACAATTTTAGGAACTTACATAGGGTAGGGACAATTAGCAAGCAATACTAATTATGGTACAAGTTGGTCTCAGGATATGCAATTCCACTATCCCCAAAGAACATCTGAAACCACAAGCTGAAGCAGTAAAATCTTAATACGCAACAGCAGAATCAAATTAATCAAAACTAATCAGAATCAAAATTAATTTCAGTATTCTGGATTTTTCAGTTATCCTTTAATGTAAGGATTATTATAAAATTGAAAACATTTTTAAGTGTATCAGTTTGACAAAGTGTTACCTATACTTTAAACTTAGGGTTGCAGTCGAAACTCGCAAGATCAACATTCTCTGAAGCATTCCCGGACAACTCGCTCAGATCCACACTGCATTGTGGTTAATCTGGAGTCGTGGAATATTTGGTGAGATGTAAATCAATAGTAATATGCATGTTGTTAATTGTTAATTTGTATTATCATTTTAGTTTTAATAAACCAATCTGTTCATGCTGGATAAACTTATCTCCTTCCAATTAGCTGGTATTTGACTATCAGAGAAGAGTTGAAATTGTGGTCCAGTCTGAGGCATTCTTTATTTGATGTGTCTCCATACACTGCTGTCTCCCTATCTGACATCCTCACACAATTTAATCCTGTGCCTTCCCTCCCCCACAATAAAATACGACAACAACTTGAATTGATATAGCGCTCCTCACACAAGGTAGCGTCCCAGAGCGCTTGAAATCTCGTAATTTTTTTATGGCTCCGTTTGTAGCAGAATATGGATGAAACCCTACATTTTAACTTTGGCCAAGGCATTCCTGCATTCTTGGAGATATTGTCCGTTGAATAAGATGTTAACCTGAGTTTCTATTTACCTGGTCAAATAGTTTAAGCAGATGTTAAAAGTCTAATGGTACTATTTTGAAGAGGGGCCAGGTGTTAGAATCATAGAATTGTACAGCACAGAAGGAGGCCATTCGGCCAACCGTCTCCATGCTGGCTCTTTGAAAAGAGCTATCCAAATCAATCCCATTCCTCATTAATCCTATTCAAATCAATCCCGCAAACAAAACCTGAAATTTTTATAAATTATGTTATAAAAAGTTCAAATCTTATAACTATTATTTGCATTCCTTTATCTGTGGCATGTCAATATCAAGTGGATAAGAAAAGACTGCTGTTATAATAAATTATGCATAATATACCTTCTTTACTTTAAATTACCATAGGTGCTATGAATGCGATGAAGAGCTAACACAATGCAATAAAAAGGCTGTTGCTCAAACACTGGATTTTCTGCAGAAACATGCCACTAAGACGGGCTCAGGTAATGCTTTCTGGATCTACAATGTCAAAATGAAACTGCTAGATCTACCACGTACAATTGATGTTCAAAGCCGATAAATTAGATATGAGCTTTCATAATTTGGGCCATAAGGTGCCATTTCAAATGCAAGGATTTGTGTATCAGAGGCAACAGTGCTACCAATTGGGCCAGGCTGACATGCTAAAGTAATTGTGTAACATATTGAATGCTTAAAAATGAAAAAGTGAAAATCCTGTAAGGTGCTTTGACACTGTCGTCTTGACCTGTAAAGTACCATTTCAAATTCAAGGATTTGATTACTGTTTTCAATTGAGTAACAGTGGAGTATCAGTTCATACTCAGAGACTATTAAATAAGGATTCCCAAATTCCTTTTGATTTAAATTTTGTGTCTTAGTCTTGCTTATTGTAATGTGTTTATTCTGTGGAGAAAATGGCACATTGCCTTTGAGGTAGTTGCATTTGACTGAGATTATCTTGATCTCTACAGATTTGGAATTTAAATTGGGTCCACATGAGCTTTTTGTACTCTGATCAGCACTTTTACCAGTTGAACAAATGACGCAACTAAATTAAGTCATGTAAAGACCAATCTCAAGTCCTTGAGGTTGCTTTGGCAATCAGTTTATAAGCAAATAATGTATGGGAAATGCTGCATGTTAAGATAGTTAGCTAGCTGCTTCCACCTTGTGGCTTTGCATAAGTAGTGGTGCTTTTTATGCAGTTTTCCCCCTTTTTATTTATTCTACAAGAATATTACAGCTAATGTAATTTCAAAGTAGGAATTAAAAAAGGTAATTTGTTTGTATTATTTCAGACAATGTGTGAATGATTTAGATTCTGTATGATAGTTATGCATATTGTTTGTTAATCTTACACAAACTGAAATTAATTTTCAATTGTGCTGTTATGTTTTATAGAAATCTTGGTGTGGATTATTGTATGCTCACATTTCAAAGCAAATAAAATATTGTAGAATTATTTTAGGGTTTGAGGGAAGAAATATTGTTGTCCAGCAATTCTGAGATCAAAAATTGCAACTTAATTAAATAATTCTATTCCTTCCCATGTTGAGAAGGCCAGCTAAATTAACATGCACTTTACCCAACTTTTCCAGACTCAGTATTCTCACCCTGAGCTTCTCCTCAACTCAACAGCTAGTCTTCTCAGTGGGCAAGACCTGGACTCCAATTAGGAGATGGGTGTTCTTCCTTCATAACAGTGCCATTGCAAAGGCTGATGATTTTGCTTAAAAGTTACCCCCAAACTCAACACTAAGCATTATTGGGGTGCGATTATCACAGTCCCCTCATGCAAATTAGCCCCTTGCAGCCTCTGTGACAGTAATCCGCGTGATATTTTGCAAAAAGTACAATGCACTTTCATTTAAGGACTGATTATTTTTCTACAGTATTTTCATGTTATATATTCAAGCTTGTTTATATGAGCACCATAGTAAAGCTTTACAGTTTACACTTGCATAGTCCTTCCTGCCTGCTTCAAGTCAACAATCCAACCCATCAACCATGTGTATGATTAGTGGTAGCTGATAGTCTTGATGGTGGGAGTGGACTCACCTGGTACAATTCTGATGAGAATCTGATTTACCCATTGTCAGTCAGTTTTGGGTTGGTTGAGTGCAAATGCAAACTGCCCCAATAGCTGTGGTGGTAGATAAACAAATTAAAACTTGATGTGCAATTTTCTTGAATTCCTAATTTCCCACTCGTGATACAGGAAGCATGGTCAAACACGAATTCTTTGAAACAAAATGTATGAAAGTGTCTGATATGGTTTCTAAATGACCACCTGCCACATAAAGTTTAAACTTTGCAATATCAGGAAAATAATTGCATTTGAAACTAATTTTACACAGCATATAACTAACTGGTGATGTAGACTTGTAGAACAGTGAGACTTTCAAATTAATATTCAGTATGCACAATAAATCAAAGTTTTCTATTATTTCACCCTAGTCCAACTCCATGAAAAGTAACAAACTGTGGCATCTGGTACTAATATGGGGGGAGGGAGGAGGAATTAAGATTGTCAGTGGGCTGCCTGTTTGCTATGTGATCTCTGCAGTGTTTGGCTTCAGCTGTAAAAATGTTCTAATTATATTATTACTACATGAATGGTTGCGGTAATTACATTAAGCGGTTGAGCTGCCCCTTCCCCTTCACCCCACCCCCCAAGTGCTGGGATCCCAAAAGAATGCAAGCAGCTGTGAACAGCAGAGTGACCATTCTATGGCTCACTGTAACTAGCCCAACGTTTATTAGGGGCACAGTCAGATTGTCAGAAAGATGAGAGGCCTCATTAGCCACACAAAAGAAGGGAAAGGTTTTTTTTTGGTTGTGCCACCCAGACGGTTGTATTGTGCAGCGTAACAGGCCAAATGTAGCTTTTGCAGGCTACAGTTCACAAAATCAGTTGTTACTAAAACAGGTGCAATACTGACGGTACAATGATTTTTTCATGTTTTCAAATATATTCATCATCAAAACTGTAACTACATACAAATGGTTTCATTCCAATTAATAGAATGACAAATAATTGTAAATGGTATTTTTAAAACCTATTTCAACTTTTTTAATTGAAAACATAGATAAATTAAAAGCTTAAAACTCAGGATACCATGCCAGTATTTTTTATTGAACTTACTATAAAATTGGAGGCTTCGGTAACTGAGGGATAGGCTGCAAAAGCAGAAGGAAATCATTTCTAGAATGTTACATTACCTTTTCCTATTGTTAGAAAATAATTTGTTAGTATCTTTTATCTTGGGTTTGAATGGGTTACACGAAAGTTAACAATATGGCTCTTGGCTTCAAAATATCTTAAATATTGACTTACGACTTGAAAGACTATATTGACATTATTTACTGAAGGCCAGGGTTGCAGAAAGAACGTGTAATTTTTTTAATTCCCTCACCACAAAAGTATCTTGATAAGAACATAGTAAAGCATTGTAATATTACAGCAGCAGATTTAGTAAAAAAAGAAACTCTATTAACTGGCTTTACCAAAAGGGCCTTTAGTTTGTTTATTAGAGACGTGTGTCATAATAATTCTATTGTACAAAATATCAGGACTCAAGAAGAGACCTAAACTTTGTGGGATTTACTTGTAGATGCATATCAATAAAATTTTAATGCTGTGAGACACTAACAAAAATGAGGTGCTTTATATAAATATTTTTTTCTCAAACTATTTTTGGAAGAAATATAAAGTGTAAAACGTTTACTGTGTTGAAAAGGGACACTCACAGACGATAGTGTCAAATTTGTATTTTGATTATGAAAGGGCTTTCAATACAGAATAATAGTTATTGGAAACAAAACAGAAATCGCTGGAAACACTCAGCAGGTCAGGCAGCATCTATAGTGATTCAACGTTTCCTTTGAAGCAATAAAATACAGTGATATTACATTGGGATACATTATAACTTTCCCTTCTCCAAGTGGTACATATTGTAGTTCTTTGGTGTTTGGATAGGCAAGTCCTAAGACCAAGTCAGGTCTGAATTGGCCTTGCTCACTTGTGAGCAAATTTGCAATTATTATTTTTGGTCAATCCGTTTTAAAGATGGATACGTTTACACAGAGCTGCCAACCAGTACATTTTTGCCGTATTTAGTACAGTAAATTGAAGTAAATATGGCAGTACAATTTTTCTTGTTAAAATACGTTTTTTTGGAAAATCCGAAATGTTCCATGCTCTGTCTGTCTGTCTCTCCTTCTCTCTGTCTCTCTCTTTCTCAGTCTCTCTCTCTCTCTTCCTGTGTCTCTTTCTCTCTCTCTGATTGAGTCTCTGGCTGTCACAATCTCACTCACAGTCTCTCTCTCTCTCTGTCTCAGTCTCTTTCTCTTTAAATCTCTCTCTCTGCCTTCAGTAGCAGTGCTACCTACCTTATGCCGTCGCTGGTACACTGTAAATGTTAGCGCTAGGCTAGGCGCAAGGCATTACTGGGAACGATTTTTCTCATATATGGAAACACAGTAGGGACCTCCCGCTAAACACCATTTTTACTTAACGAGGAGTTTTGAAGTCCCATTTTACTTGGCATCTTTTCGCGCTGTAATTTTTTCGTTAAGTACCGGTAGGTTCTGGGAAAAATACTTTTTTTTACTACAAAATATTGTTTTTAGCTTTTAGGAGTACTTTTTTTTGTTAAAAAAGGTTGGCAGCTCTGTTTGCACGTTTTTACATTATTTTTGAATAAAAACTGATTCCCAGGCAGGTGCTATATAGAAAAAAATCATAACTGACCCCGACTGCTGTTTCCCAGCGCCTTGAGACGTCCTCCTGACGTGAAAGGCGCTATATAAATATAATTTTGTTGTTGCTGTATTCTACTAATCTTCAAAGAAAAACCTCTGGTTTAATTTTAATCTGTCACCATTATAAAAAAATTCTTCATCAAAATAAATTTTGTTTTCTATTGTCTCTTCAATAATTTTTGTTTCATGCTTTATCTGTGTAACATGAAAGGTTAAATTATCCTCCCTGCATTATTTTTGGTTATTTCAGGAATCCCCTACTGTTTATTGATTTGCCAATGAACCTTTACACCCTTGCGTCTTTTTGTTTTACTTTCGTTCTCTCTCTAAACATGCCTTCTGTTCTTTCATTTTTTCCCTCATTCTACCTCTTAATCAAAATGTTACACCTGCTTGCTCTACTGCTGTTGATGTTGTTGTGATCTCTGTACTTACGTCTTCTAATGAATGAACAGATCTCAATGGTCTTATGTACTGACTCTTCAGTTCCTTTCCTGAACTGACCTTTATCAAAATGTGTAAGAACATCATCTCAAATGTGGGGGTATTCACTTATTTTTGATAATCATTCACCACACACATAGGTTTTACATCATGCAAAGGAGGGTTCCAATCAGATTTATCAGCACTGTCTTTATATACAATTGATTGCAGTTGTGATACAGTGATACCATTTGGATGAGTGTTCGTCTTGGTAGTACTGGCTACCTGATACACTTGCTTTATCCACAATATAGCATATGAAGGGAAGAATTATCCTTTTAGATTTTTTTTATCATAACCCTTTGGCCAATTTCCCATTCGGTTTTGCTTTTTGATGGAACGACATAGCATTTGCCTGTTTAACTGATAATGTTTAAAGCAGAAAACAAATGTACAATAAAAGCCTGTTTATCCGTGACCCGATTAACCAGATTGCTCGATCCCCTCCCGGGGCAATTCTCCATTCCAACAATCGCCAGTATGCTCAATTTGCGCATGCGCGCAATGCGTGCGCATGGCACTTATTAAACTTAGGAACTTGGAGGTTTTTACCAATTGGTAAAAAATGTTTTTTTACCAATTTTTTACCGAGTATGCTGAAATCTTTATTGGTAAGTAGCTATACAATATCCTGTTACTATTTAGTATATTATTAATATAGTATGTTTTGAAATAAGTAAATTTTTTATGTTGGGTTTTCGGCAGCTTGCCGCCCGATTATCCGGCACAGTCGAGTGTGCCGGATAAACAGGCTTTTACTGTATTTCATTCAAATGTATATACCATTCTTTTACATATTGTTCTTGTGTCACAGCCTGAATTTCAGGTTCTGACATGTCAGTGAACCATAAATGTTCAGGTGTAAGCATTAATCTCGGTGTCATTAACTCGTATAGCGAAAATGTTGTTGTCCAAGAAGGTATTGATCTGATTGCCATTGGCATTAATAGATCCCAGCATTTTAGCTTTTGAGTGATAAATTTGCATAACATGGTTTTTATATTTGGGTTGATATGTTCCACTATTTCTGATGATTGTATATAATATAGAATTTCTGTGTAACAACTTTAATGCACATCCTATCACCTTTCCTGTAAAGTGAAATCCTTGATTCTGAATCAGTAGCTACTGGAAGGCCTCATCGGGTGAATAAATGATTCACAAAATGTTTTGCTGTAGCTTGTGCAGCACTATGATGCATTGAAAACCCATCAACCCATTTAGTGAAGGTATCACAAAATCAGCGACATCCTCCCGACGTGAAAGGCGCTCTATGTAATTTTGTTATCAACAACCACTAATACATAACGATTGTTACGAGATCTGAGAAGAATTGGACCAATACAATCAATTTTTAATTGTGTCCATGGATTCTCTACTGGTCTAGTATGTTTCAACAATATTTTATTTTAATACAGTTTGTTAAACGACCAATTTCTCTAGATTGGAAAACCTTATTTAAAGCTTTCTTTTTAGATGTGACCTAAAATAGCTCATTAAACATGCAAAGTTTTTCATGAAGGAACTGGAGCTGCATTGCCGACTAAGGACTTCATTGCTCATAGATTATAATATCTAGTGACATTCTGTGCACTGCCCTCTTTCTGTGGTACTGTGGGTTTTATTCCTTTTGGAACTTTTTTTTCTGAATGTTTTAATTAACTTGAATCTCTAACAAACAGATGTCTAAGTATGTCATTTGGACAATTGTGTATTATGAATTAAATTGCTCCTTTTCTGTTTGAATAAGAGCAAGACTCTGAGGAGCAAATTGAGTCTATACTACTTGTGTTAAGATGCCATTTAGCCGTGAAGTGGAATGCATTTATTGAGTTTGCCCTGCAGATATGGTCCATAGTGCCAGTGCAATCCATATTTGGTGGCTGAGCAAGAAGAACCAGGTGGTGCTGTAAAGCTTAGCACAGTGAAGCGTATATAGATCTAGGGTTGACATTTGCCATTCTGTAGTGCTGCAGGGAAGAGAAAAATCTGCTTTTCCATATGCTTCTGGTTTATTTTTTGCCCGCAGTTTTATCCAGATGGCACTGTGAACATTGTTTACCTTAAGATGCTGTCCCAGATGTGGAAATCATCCATGGGCATTTTATACTGGTCTGTCTTCCTAAGACCATTTGCAAGGAATAATAATACAATTCTCTTGTATTTAATACTTGATTCAGCTTTTGGGACAATAGTATTTTACTAACCCAGAAGACTAAACTAATCGTAAATAATTTGCTCATCTATAATTTTCTAAGTCTGCTTTTTTATATGTTGAAAACTGCATAACAACTAAAAGTTATTTTGTTTTAATTTTCAAGTATCGCACCATTATGTTTTCAGGCACTTCCAGTATAGCTAGCTGTGTTTCTTTACATCAGCCCGATTATTCAGAAGTTAATTGTTACAGCATTGAAAATCCACCTAATGTTCTCTTGTACTTGTCCCTCTGGCCATAGGTTTTTCTACCAGTATGGCACCAGTTTTGCGGTAATGTTAATGTTAGCCTGGTCTTGCTTGTATATGAGCATTTTACCTCTGTTTCATGTCTTCGGGCAACAAGGGATATTAATATGAGACTTTTTAATTCCATCCACAGTTGGTTAATGACCCATTTTGTTTGGTCAGCCGGGTGTCTGACACATGCTGAAACTCACCACCATGCCTGAGTGTCCAAACCAGACTGGGAGTTCAATTTAGGCATACCACCTAAATTTGAAAATGTTCCTGCACCTTGAATGGATTACACACTTTCTTCATGGAAGAATGCACTTTCCTTATCTCATTCCAGGTAGCATTAGGCACAGGTTGGCCAGAGCCAGGCTTGGAGGACTATAGAGAGTTTGGTGTATTGCTGTAGTTTAACTAGCTAACACACCCATTGCTTGTCTTTAAGAGCACTGACTAGGCCACACTGCCCATGAGTGCTTTGGCTTGCTGAGTAACAGAAGCTGAGTGGAAAGAATGTCTGCCTCCAGTGACTGGTCTCCCAAGTTGTGCTGACGAGCTTGGCTGTCTTGCCTGTCATCAGCAATGCCTTGGAGTACAGTACTTAGATCTGGACTATTGGGGCCATCACAGAACTACACGTAGATCAAATTTTCTTGCCACCGAGAATTTATTTGAACTAGCATCAGATTTTTGGGGGGCAGTTTTACATGGAAATTGTCTTTGTATTCATAGCTTTGAGGTTTTTAAAATGTTCTGATTATCATTTTGCCTCTGATTTCACCTGCTTGAAGGGAGCCAGGATACAGATTCCCAGCATCTGTAGTATTTTGTACAGATACTACAGATGCTGGGAATCTGAAACAAAAACAGAAGTTGCTGGGAAAACTCAGCAGGTCAGGCAGCATCCATGGAGAAAGGAAAAGGAGTCAACGTTTCGGGTCTACAACCCTTCGTCAGAACTGGGGCTTGTTTGGAGAGAGAGGTTTCTTAAGGATGTTAAAGGGGGAGAGGCAGTACATGGAAGACAAAGGAGAGAAAGAAGACAAAGGAAAAGGAAAAAAGAGTGTGTTAACTGATGGGTTGAATATGTGTTAACGACTTCAGGGGGAGAAACAGAAGGGGGTGGGTTTAAACGAAACTGGGGAGAAGAGATGTTTAGTGGTGATGGAACAAAACAAAACACCAGAGAGGCAAGGGGTGTCTGGAGTTATGATTGTGATGGGGGGGAAAGGGGGGGAAAAGCTCTTATGGCCTGAAATGGCTGAAGTCGATGTTGATTCTAGACAGCTGTAGTGTCCCCAGTAGATAGATCAGGTGCTGTTCCTCAAGCTTTCGCTGTGAGTCAGGGGGAGTTTTTTTTAAAAAAGTGGTAGTATTTGCACATGGTGTTTTTAGGAATAGTTTGGTTTGTAGCACATTGAGTAAAATCTATTTTGCAATTGGTTGCATAGCTAGAGAGAAAATGTGCTCTGTATTTGAAGAACCATGACCAGTTTTTAAAAAATCTAATTTTGTATATGCACAACGGTGCTCTTAAATGATGTAATTTCATGACTAATGTCATTTGTGACCAAATGTACAAACCTCTTCCTAATAGGTTTAGATAATGATTGATACCCCATTAATTTTCCACTTATTCTAGGTTTTAAAAATGTTTCAATAAATTACACATGTTCTGCACTAAAATACTGCAAATATGGAGACAAGTTGATTTTCATGTACACTCCTCTTCATCCTTTATGGTATACATTGATAATTGAATTTACCTGTAAAGATGAGTTTTGATGTGAGTCAGAACTCCTGAGAAAATCAGAATTATCAGGTTTGCTGTTGATGTCCACCAGCATGTCAATTCGGCAACATTTTCAGTATCATTTTTGTTCTGGAATGTTCCACATGAACTGCAATTCCCCAAAGATGCATTGAAATGTTGTTGCCATGTGCAGTAGTATTCTGTTGGCTTAGGAAACTAATCATGAGCTCCCAGTTGACATTACGGGATGGTAACTCAGTTGATACCCATTGTGTCTGGCAGACATTCTCTCGTGTAATCTGGACCAAAATTTAAATTACGGTTGTGATCAATCAGTGCAGGGTAAATCGTATATTTGTGAATATGGTTTAAATATTTTGCTTTGCCAGTTATCATCATTCCCTCTTCTACACTTCATCTTAACAGTACACTTTTACTTTACAAATCACTTCGTTCAGTTGATTTATTTTTCTTGCAGCCTCCAAGATGCAGAGCTTGAACATTTAAATTTTTTTGAAATTGTAACTATAAATAGAATATCTTGGTAGTTCCAAAGGCATGGTCCCAGCTCAGAAACGTACACTTTTCATTGATCTGTGTTCTAAGAGGTGCCTGTTACAGAAGTTATTTGCTCATAATAGTGTTATTGGAAATTATATTTTAATAATAATAATCCTTGCATTTGATATAGCACTTTTCATATCTTCTAGACATCTCAAAGCGCTTCACAGAATATTCTGTAAAGTGATTTGACTGTATATTTGTCGGCGAACACGGCAGCCAATTGTGCACAACAATGTCCCACAAACAGTCATAGATTGAATCGACCCAATTTTTTTTTAGTTATTATTAGGCGAATAGAGTAAGGAAACTTGCCCAAGGTTTTGCCCTGCCTGGAATCAAACCCAGGTTTCTCGCTTATAAGGCTATAACCACTGAGCTACAGGACTCCTGTATTTTATAGAACAATAATAACAAAATTGCATTTGTATAGCGCCTTTAACATCGGGGTGGCATCCCAAGGACTATGAATTAGAAAATATTGTTTTGTGTGTAATGATATTAATGATTTGGCTACTTCTATTTTTTGTATAGATTTGGTTTAGTGGTAGTTGTCACAGTAGTATTGGGAAGATAGTTGATAGAAACTGGACTTTTTTGTGCAAAACATAATAATAATATTCATCCTTGCATTTGATATAGCGTTTTTCATGTCTTCTAGATGTCTCAAAGCAGAATATACTGTAAAGTGAAATTAATCTGTGGGTGAAACCAATTGCACATAACAGTGTCCCACAAACAGTCGTCAATTGAGTGACCCAATTTTTTTTAATAGATTATTATTAGGCATGTGGAGTAATTAAACTTGCCCAAGGTTTTGCCCTGCCAGGAATCAAACCCAGGTCGCTCCCTTGATTGTCCAATGCCTTGGGACTCCCAATGTTAAATGCGCTATACAAATGTAATTTTGTTGTTGTTGCGAGGCAAGTGCTCTAACCACTGAGCTACGGGAAATTGGGTTGACTCTGCAAACTGTACTTTATACCAGGAACTCTTAGACAAACCAATACAACATTTCTTTCTAAGAATCTTTGTAAAGTAATTAGTTCATAAAATAATCAAATTAAAACAACCAAACTACGTATTTTCCATGAATAAGTTCTGTAGTAATTTTACGCACATGCTCCAAATAACATGCAAAATACAGGGTAACCTTTTTTGTTAATTCATCAGTAAATTATGTGATTTCTTAACTTCCTATTTGAAACATTAGTCAATTCACCCTTGCACTGTGACTTCTGGAGCCTGTTAATTCCATGAATGTTTCACATTCTATTTGTTCTTGACATGGATTGTGCAGTAATATTTAGAAAAACACCGTAGGATGTCAATTGTGTTTGCATTATCTGCAATAACTTTGACATTGCGAAAGTTGCTACATAACATAGTAAGCACTAGTCCAAGCAATATATTATTGCAAATCTTTGGCTTTCCTCTAGGCTAGGAATTAATTATGCCCATCTCCTTCCTGCCCACTCAGCTCTTAAGTGATAGGGCAAACAGATTAGCTAGGTCTCCATGCTGGTTGCACTTTCTGCTGGGAAATTTCAGACATCTGCTTAGGTTTATAGTTCGTATTAAGCAGTGCTTCCTTTTGCAGCTGGGTCCAGCATAACAGATCTTGCCCTGGCGGCGAAAACTTTCAGCTGTCATCTGTGATCACAGATGATGGGGCTACGTTCACATCTAAATATTTAATTTTAATCCTGTTAAGATGAGTTTTGGGGGAAACAGCAAGCTGCTTGTACCCTAAATAACTCAAATAATGAAAGTTGTTTTCTTCAGCCACATATTGAATCTGTGTAAATTGAAACTGGTGCACTTTGATACCACAGGGCCCTTATCAAGGGAATCTTGGAGTTGCACAAAGCCCAATGAAGTTGGTGATGCATTTGAATCCTCCTTTTGAGCACTTTTGATTAAGTGCTTCTATCTTGGATAATTTGGTTCCATATGCCTTTTCAATTTAGTTTTATCTGGAACTTCTTGATATAGTGTGTGTTTATAACTCGTCTATAAATTGTTCATTTTGGACTCCCTGATGAGTCAATTGGTATACATTGCTTCATGTCAAACTGATTCATAGAGAAATGTTTACTCCTGGAGTTATGTACACAATTTGTAATTTTATTGTCTTTGTTGTTGTATTTACCTGCAGTGGGGAGTTTCTTTTATAATTGTGTTCACTTTGGGAGGAATAGGGGAAGAGAGAAATCACAGGTTGTAATCTGTCGATGCTTGCTATTTTGGTTTGCACATGAAATGCAAGTTATTGAATGCTGGCTGATGCATCCAGATTTGTACTGCCACATTAATTTGAACAACTAATCTTCACTGCTATTCGTGACACACCGAATACAATGCCTCGTCATATAAGGTTATTTGCAATCAATCTTAAGTATTCTTGGTTACGTTTTAAAGTGTATTGCTCAGCCAGTCAGAAGATCTATTTTCAAACTAACTGAATAAACCATGTTTAGTACTGAGACATTTTAATATTTACCATCACTTCAGTCACCAAGCATGATCATAATTTTCAGCCTTTAACAATTACAGCACAGGAGGACCTTTTGGCTCATCAAGGCTGCCTGGTGCTAGCTCTTCCACCAGACTGGTTATCCAGGTAGCCCCCACTTACCGAACGCCCTGTTAACAAAACTTCACTATAACGAGGGTTTCTATTTGTACCCCCCTATGTGCTTAGCGAAGGCTGCGCTCGCTATAACGAAAGTTTAAATCTCGCGCACTTCTTGTCTCCTGGCAGCCTCCACGACACAAGCGCACATACACACACTTACTTCAGCGCCAACTAATCCAAGAGAAAGCGCTGCAGTGTGGGAGGAGCTTAAGTGGTAGGATGCTCTGTCTGTCTGCCTCTCCTCTCTGTCTCTCTTTCTCAGTCTCGCTGTCTCAGTCTCCCTCTGTCTCTCTCTCTCTCTCTCTCTCTCTCTCTCTGTCTCTGTCTCATTCTCGTTCTCTCTGTCTGTCTCTGTCCCAGTCTCTCTGTCTCTGTCTCTCTCTCCTTGTCTCTTTCCCTCTCTCTATCTGTCTCGGTAGCGCTCTCTCTCTCTCTCTGTCTCTCTCTCTGTCTCTCTCTCTCTGTGTCTCCCTCTCTGTTTGAGTCTCTGGCTGTCACAATCTCACTCACAGTCTCTCTGTCTCTTTCTGTCTCAGTCTCTTTCTCTTTAACTCTCTCCCTGCCTTCAATAGCATTGCTACCTACCTTATGCTGTCGCTGATACACTGTAAATGTTAGCGCTAGGCGCAAGGCATTAATGGGAACATTTTTTTTCATATACAGAAACACAGTAGGGACCTCCCTCCCGCCCGCTTAACGCAATTTTCGCTTAACAAGGAGTTTTGAAGTCCCTAACCCTTTTGTTAAGTGGGGGATACCAGTATTGTCTCTGCAAATATTTATCCAACATCCTTTTAAATATTATCATCTCAGTCATAATAGCCACTTCTTGTAACAGTTTTAAATATATATTACAAAAATAACCCTTTAGTATAAAAATGTGTTTCCAACTATAACAAATTGCATTTGTATAGAGCCTTTTACATCAGATGGACGTCCCCATTATGCTTCCAGATACCATCCTGAGCTGATGTCTACTTGTTATTGACTTATCAATCAGTAGTAATAATTTTAACCATACAATCCACAAAAGTTGTTGTTACTGATCAGATTTATTTCACTGCTTTAATTTTTCAATGTGATGGGAAGTCCAAAGGTCAATATGAATCTATTTTATTATTACCCCGGGAAGATAGGACAAGAAGTTGGTCATTTGATCCTTTGAGTTGAATAAAAGTGGGGATCTTGACTTCAAGATCCTCACACTCATGTTCAATTCCACTCACTCCCTGGCAACTCCCTATCTCTCTGGCCTCCTCACTCCCGAAACCACCACCCAAGGATTCCACTCGACTGGCACTGGCCTCCAGCTTGTCCATCATGCCTGCAACCCCACCATCGGAGGTCGCGCTTTCTGCCACTACGCCACCAAAATCTGGAACACTCTCCCTCAATCCCTCCGCTTTGCCCCCTCTTCAAGTCCTGCCTGAAAATGTTCCTCTTCGACTGTATTTACTGCCACCTCCCCCCAACCCACTGATCAGTGACAATTTGTGTTTCTAGGTTTTGAGCCTCTGTATAAATGATCTATTTGTTTATATTTAGCAAGGTTCCTTTGGGAAATGTTTGTAATTGGTTTTTGAGATGCTTGTTAGACCATCAGCTATTTCAAACACTATTTTTAAGATGTCCATTTGTGGAAAAGTTGTTTGTTTAGAAAAATAAAGTAATGTTGAGGACTGCATTGGTTAGATTTCAGCAAGATCTGAGAGCAAGAAGCATTGGCAAATAAGTAGGATGAGGTAGAAGCTAAGATACTATAGATTTTATATTTATATTTCACTATTTCAGCATTTTAACAGTTAATAACTACGCTTTTGGAGTTCACTCTCGATCGCAGGATCGGTTCCAGGAATGATTTGATTCAATGTATTACAATACTGTATTATACATATCTAGTGGCCTTGAATTGATTCTGATTCTGATTCCAATTATCCTTTGAGATAATGTTGGGATGTTAAAATAAACTCAATATATATGAAGCAGAGTGGAACAGAAAATACAAATTGAGCTTCAACTGGACCTAGAGTTTGCTAAAGAATCTTGTAGCATTTGAATTAGTTGTCCTCCATGCAGGAACACCATAGGACTGTATCTATATTGTTTTATAAAATGCATTTGTTTGTGAAATATATCAGAATAACTGAATAAATTACAATTCTCTTCAGCAGGTTTAACTTCCAAACCATTGAAAGTTCGAGACGAAATTTCTGATGGCAGTGAAACAATAAGAGGAAAACATACAGTGAACAATGTAACTGCCCCAATCAAAGGACTAAGCAATTTGGGAAATACATGCTTTTTTAATGCTGTTATGCAGGCAAGTAAAGAAATGCATTTCTCTCTGATCTAGCTTTCTGTTCAGTTAAACAAATTGTTTGAGATGTGATTGTTTGTGGGACACTGCTGTGCGCAATTGGCTGCCGCATTTCGCCCACAAAATATACAGCCAATACAGTATATTCTGTGAAGTACTATGAGGCATCTTGAAGATATAATAAGGTGTCATATCAAATATAAGTATTAATATTACTATTTTGACTGAACTGCTTTCTCTTTAAAACACTAATTTAATATGTTGTGCATTTTAATGTTTGAAATTTCTTCTCTTTAACATTGTTCTAACTTTTGAATAGTTTGAGCATCTAAGTACTATAACTGTAAATTGACATTGTTTTAGTTTGCTCTTGGTTTCTTTATCAATGACTTTCTTAATTCAGAGGTGTTGTAGTGTTCACCGCTGCATTGTGGAATTCAGAGGCAAAATGGTAATTATTCAGAAATACATTGTATTTTAGTGGGGTGCAAAGAAAACAAAATTGATATCTTTTAAAAAAAAAACTGAAATGCTACAGAGCATATGGTAGGTAAGTAAGCATCTAAAATTGAGAGGCAGGATAATTTTTCAGATTTGACCCTTTATCCATATAGCAGCTGAACCCCTTTCTTTTTCTATCAATATTGTTAACCTGTTTGGCACTTCTTCTGCACTTTTATAATTTAGTGGGCTCCACAACATCATGAAATATATTTAAAGTCTTAACTGAAGAATGTAAGATATTTAATGATATGCAAAGAGCCCATTGCACATTTTAAATGTCATAGCTGGCTTAGACCGTAGTTGCAAGAGATTCAGCTGGATCCAAAGTACAGTAAAAGCTTCGTTATCTGGCACCCTTCGGTGCCAGATAACGACTGTTGCCGGTTAATCAAACATGCTGGATATTCGAGCGGCAAGTTGCCGAAAATCCTACCCAAAAAATTAACTTCTTTTAAAACATACCATATTAATAATAGACTAAGTAAGTATGGATACTTACCAATAAAGCATTCCAGCACATTCGGTAAAATGATCGATAGAAAAGCATTCTAGTGTTCGATAAGTATAATAAGTGCGCATGTACACGCATGTGCAAAGTGACCATCCACGAGTGACCCGGATGGCTATGGTATGAGATACGGTTGCTGGAATGGTGAATTGTATTGGGAGATACCGGTTGGTTAATTATTCCGGTTGGTTGGGTGCCGGATAATCAAGCTTTTACTGCAATTTAGTTAGGACAAGATAGATTGATACCTAATATATTTTCTAGTGTTGATGTATTGATATATTCAAATGCAAGGATTATTATCGAATATTTTTTCAGAACTTGGCTCAAACTCACATGCTTAGTGAACTCCTTTGTGAAATGAAGGAGAAAGAAGCAAAGCTGAAGATCTCCCCACCCACAGACTCAAATTTGGTAGGTAAAAGTTACTGGAATAAAGCCAATGTGGATAGTATGATCTGAAAACCAGGGTTTACAGTAGTTTAGTTGCATTAGCAGCTTAGTCTGTGAAATGATTTGGGGATCAAAATTTGTGAACACATAAGTGATCTCCTTTGAATGATCATTCGCAGGCAGATAAACTTGTGTTTAGTGGAGTCCTGTAGCTTAGCGGTTAGTGCACTCATCTTACAAGCAAGAGACCTGGGTTGAATTCCAGGCAAGGTGAAACCTTGGGCAGGTTTCCTCACTCCACATGCCTAATAATACCCCCCAAAAAAATAATAATAAACTAGTCATTTCAATCCACGACTGTTTATGAGACACTGCTATGAGCAATTGGCTGCCCCGTTTCACCCAAATATATACAGTCAATTCACTTTACAGTATATTCTGTGAAGCGCTTTGAGACATCTAGAAGACGTGAAAGTGCTGTAGAAAAAAAGTATTATTATGTGATGTTCTGAGGGTTAATAAAATGTAGAAACGGATTTAAAATGATATGATCAATACGTCAGGATGGGTGAAATCTAACCTTCAGATCCCAGTGACAACAAAGAAAATCAAACCTATTTAAAGAATCATGAAAACCACAAATAAGGATGCAGTAATATCCATATGCAGACCAGAACAAAAGAAAGCGTGAAAAGGAAAATGGGATTAGAGTAACTCCAGAACAAAAAAAACTAGTTACAAAGAGAATCTGACTGCATAAAGGTCACACTCAAGGCCATGAAGATGAATGAATCACTCATGCAAACTATTTGTAGACAGATAAACAGTTCAGTCTATTAAAAGGTGGATTAAGTTGTAGTTTGAATACCAAATCTAGCCAAATCTTCAAATCTTGGAGTTTGAATTCAGTTGGAGCTAATGAAGATTTTAGAGCACTGATGCATTCTGAATTAATTGCACATTTACAATAGAGATGTTTGAATTGATAAAGAATTTTTGGTGGTCACAATTCCTATATTATTAATCATATTGCTCTATATGTTAACAAAATTAAGAAGGTAAATTTATTGTTGGTTTATATATAATATATTTTATATACAGTCAACCCTTGCCGAACGCGACTTTCTCGAGTGCGAATTTGCCTATACGCAAAGAAATAATTGCGGCACTTTTTTGCGGAACACAAGTAAAATTTGCGTATACGTGCTGGCTGGCCCCACGCGCATACACACCTGGGAGGTCGCCGGCTGCGCGCACATGCGCACTTGGGAGGACGCCACCGGCCCCGTGCGCATGCGCACTTGGGAGGATGCCGCCAACTCCCGCCTAAGTCTGATGATTCCTCGGCCTCAGAGCAACCTGATGGCATTGTATGGTAAACAGAAGAGAAAGAGAGAGAGAGTCTTCTAACACTTCCAAGACCAAAGGTAAAATAATTTAGCCAAGCTGTGGTAGTGTAAGGTGCTGTTTTATTGTCTCCAGTGAGTCAGTGACAGCAGGGAGAGTGACGAGCGGGGAGAGCGGGCCAGCCGGCTGTAGCCCGCCTCAGTACGTACCTTGCGTTGGTCGGGTGTGGATGTGCCTGGAGGCTTGAGGTTGGATAGCCTGTGGATAGATTCCCCTAGTGTCCAGCTATATATCGGTTATATCTGTATAATTTTTCATATCGATATGCCGATATTGGAAATTCAGATATATTGATATATCGAAAAATTCAATATTAAAAAAAAATTATATATCGCAAATATCAGTATATTGTGTCCAGCGATATATCGATATATCGGTTATATCGGTATAAAGCGAACTTTTTCAACTTACCTTGTCGTCGGCATTGCAAACCTCCTGGGCCTAGAGCACGGAATGCGAGCGTATATCGGAATGCGTGCGCAGCTCCGAATGCGTGTGCATGCGCAGTATAAAAAAACACGGATATATCGGTATATATCGATTTGAGCCAAACGATATATCGATATCGGAAAATTTCGATATCGACGGACTCTAGATTCCCCTAACCCTTTTTTCCCATTACTTATTAAGCTTACCAAATGCGATTTTACTGAGCGCACTGTTTTCCAGGAAAGTAACCCCTTCATTTGGCGAGGTTCTCCTCTGTGTGTGTATATATATATAGATATATATATATATATATAGATATATGTATATATAAATACTATATATACACACACAGATATATATACACACGGATAAACTGGCTCTTACTGTACATATGCCCTTATTGTCGAGCCCTTCTACATGTAAATAAATCCTTGAAGGACTTTGTATGAGGACTAAGTGTGTCAATTTCTTAAGAAAGAAAGCTGCATGCATTTTAAGTTACTTGTTCCATGCTGAGATATCTGTAATGGAACATATTTTTTCCCTCTTCTCTTCTACTTCTCAATCAAACAAAGTGTAAAACTGGGACTTTTCTTTCTGTGCAGGATCCATTGATGATAATACTCCCCAGCCCCGGATCTTTAACCTCGGCCATGTATTTATTCCTTCATAGCATGAAGGAAGCAGGGAAAGGACCAGTGTCTCCAAGATTACTTTTCAACCAACTCTGTCAGAAGTGAGTGAATTTTTTTTTTAGTTTTTCTTGCACCAAATCACCAATGTTATTTGCAGTATCATCCATTTCATCTGACCTCATTTAGTTTGACCCTAGTTGAATCTACCTCCCCAATGACCAGAATTCCCCCTTTGATCAGAACTACCTATGGTTTTAGTATATGCAACAAGATCCTTTAACAACAATGGATAAATAAATACTTTCTTGTGTATTTAAGGCAGATAGACCAGCAAATCTGTGCTGGATTTTCAATCTCTCCATCTACATATTGATTTAAAAACAACAACCAACCAATCTCACTTTGACTGCTAATGTGAATGAAGACCCTGTGTTTAGGAAGTAATATTCAGTTGTGAAGATGCTACTTCCACAGAGAATGGAGTTTCAGCTATAATTGTACAGGAAAAGAGAAGGACAGGAACTTTGAATAAGCACTCAAATGGAAATGTATAATTTTGTATATGGTTTTCTGTGACTACTGCTAATTGGAAAATTTGATGCATATTTTATTTTTTATCTCTTTTGAAAGTGGTCCTAACATGCACAAAATAAACCTACAGCACAGAGTTCGATCTGCCAGTATTAGGCATGGATGGCTTAATTCATTCGTAACTTTGCACCAGCTCCTCTTTGCTAAATGGTAGATTAATGGAATTAAATAACCATGATATGTTTTCAAGATCAATATTTGCTTCCTATGCAGTTGAGTAACAATACAATTTTTATCCCATAAAGAGCAAAGTTGTTTTTTTTGCGTTTACCCGGTTTCTGTTGCATCTACCAGGATTGCAGTTGAACTCTGAATTTGAATTAAGACCTTCAAATCTGATGTTTTCAAATGTTGATTATAAAGTAGAAATATCTATATGGAATGATATACTCATACAGTCTGTTCTGAAAAAACAACACCGGTACTTAAATGTAATACCCATGTACTGGTTGATCCTGACTTTAAATGGAGTCAATTGAAAAGGTTTTTTTTGAAAAAAAATTGTGGTGTCAGCCTATTTATTCCACTATTGTGGACATTTGCTTACTTCAGTGTGATTTAGGTAGATATACAGAAAATTTGTGTGTCCTTTGGTTAGCGGCTTTGGAGGAGAATTGGGGGTAAATATTAGAGAAGGGAGTCAATATTAGAAAAAGGGTTATAGTTCTCAATCATGCTAATTGAAAATTAAGTTGCAGCTTGAAGAGATGTTCAAATTCAGAAACTTCCACCTTTTTCCAACTTTGACTTCCAGCATCTGCAGTATTTTGCATTTTGTTCAAATTCTGAATCATTAACCTGGATTTAAATTGACAAACGCAGAGCTTAAATTTAGAATCTGCGCAATTGTACAAGTGTACTTAAAGATATGTATAGACATAGAATTTGCTTTGGTACTTAATTTGTAGAATGAAATATGTTACATAGATGAGTTTCAATAGCTCTATTATTGAACAGCAATGTATGTACAGTATTTACCACAGTGCAAATTAAGTACATTTTCAGATATATTCTCCTCTCTTTAAATGTTTTGGCTGCATTCCCAAAGAAAGGACTCTTAGCATGTTAGAGGATTGCTGAGGTGGCATATGGACCCAGATTGAAGTGAGCTTGCTTGCCCTGCAGGACTACATGCTTCTTGGAGCAGAAAATCTCCTCAGTGGAAATCTGTAGGTGTGTTAATTGTTGCACATAATTCACTGCCTAAGAATCACCTGTGGAGACATCTGGGAGAATGAAGTATAAAAATAAGTCAATAGAATAAGGAACTGCATAACTGGGGAAGATCGCAAGATTAATTTCTTAAAAATTCACCTTCAGAATTATTGCATTCCCTCAAGATAGTACTAGAAGATTGTAATTATAAAATTAATTAGGGCAATATATAATTTTGGTACCTATATTGGAAATCAATACAAAACATTACTAAATTTACCTGGGAATTTTTTTAAAATTCTCCTTGATTTTCATCTGCTTTTTGAAAGAATAAATAAACCAGAAAAATCTGAAAATATCCACGTTTTCGTTTTTAACAGTAGTCCATATTTACAGTACTGTAAACAATTTAACATTGTGTTATGTATGCATGTATGTGTGTGTATATTTTTCCTTCAGTAAATAATGTCATTTCTTCAGAGCAGCAAGGACATCTGCTGCCTAAGGATCTATGAGTGTAGTGGTGAAAGTAACTAGTGTCTGACATCAGCTGAGCAATAGTCCTGAGTGGATGACATCCCAGGCAAGCAATCTTTTCCGTTTGCCCAGCGGAGTCTTCCACTTGGGACTTTTGCCCTTGGTACATAGCTACAGTTGTGGGTTGCAGCCATTCTGTTCTGCCAGTATGACTGTCACATTTAAGACAATAGTATCTAAATTGTGGAGTTATTTGGTTGCAGCAATATTTAAAAAATAATAATACAGTACTTGCATTTGATATAGTGTTTTATCATTTCTTTGAGACCTCTCAAAGCACTTAAGTGGATATACTATAAAGTGAATTAACTGTATATTTTGTGGGCGAAATGCAGTAGCCAAATGTGCACAGCAGTGATAGATATGAATTTGACAGAAGATCTCTCACATTATATTCCTTTTGAAATCCAAAGGAACAGTTTTCTATATTTAAGTTTCATAAGAGAAATATAAACTCCTTGACCAGACATTTATCTTTCAGGGGTAGAATAGAAGAGCTGGACTGAAAAATGGCTTTTGAAAACTATTTGGTGGAATAGATTTTGAAACTGACATGCATGTGTATCAAGTAACACAATAAATACAGTTCATTTGATGATGTTTTTTAACTATAGTTGAAAAAAATTACATTTTACATTTACATCACTTCCAGGGTTATGCTGTGAATTAATTTAAAACTCATATTCTATCATTTGCATGTTGTAAATGTTTCAAATATATACAGATCTCTTCAAATGATGTTTCACAAAAGAAAGCATTGATTTTATAATTGCGACATTTATCATTTTGCTTGTTCCATGTGCCATTTTTCATATATCCATCCTGTGGTAGGTATACGTTGCAGCTCAGATAGATAATACAACAACAAAATTATAAGATGGAGCAGTGCTGTACAGTGGGAACGGACAGGTTGATAGGCGGGTCAGCAGGTCTGAGAGGTAGGAGAGGGCAAGGCCGTGGAGGGCCATGAAAGTGATACATGACGCAGTGCTGTTTTGCTCATTTCCTAGACATATAAGGATCTTTTGCCTTCAAACATGAAAGGTGCTCTATAAATGTAATTTTGTTGTTGTTCACAGGCTGCAGGTCATCCAAAACTCTGCAGCCCGTGTACTATCCCGCACCCGCCTCCATGACCACAAAACCCCCACCCTCGCCCTTCTCCACTGGCTCCCCATCCCCCAGAGGATCAAGTTCAAGATCCTTGTCCTCGTTTTCAAGGCCGTACACGGCCTTGCCCCGCCCTATCTATCCAATCTACTCACCCCCTATAAGCCCACCCGGATCCTCCGTTCAGCAGGACTTGGCCTGCTCCAAGCCCCCCGCCCGAACCGCCCCAACATCGGAAGCCGGGCCTTCAGTTTCTCCACTCCCACCCTATGAAATTCCATCCCCCAATCCCTCCGACTTGTTTCCTCCTTTTCCTCTTTCAAGGCCGGTTTGAAGACTTTTCTTTTTGACCGTGCCATTTGTTTCCCCCCTAATTTTTCGACCTCCCCCATGTTTTTTACCCCCTCCCGAACACTCCCCTCCTAGCTTGGGTCACACGCCTCCTGTGCAGCGCCTTGGGACGTCCTCCCGACGTGAAAGGCGATCTATAAGTCTAATTTGTTGTTGTTGTTGTTGTTGAAGTGTGGGGTGCTTTCTTTATGTTGAGTGCATTGCACTTCAGATGTGACCCAATTGTTTCCTTGCGGTGCTTTTATTTCAGCCAATAATTTACATAACTAATTCAATGAAATATTTAGTTATTACATTCTCAGCAGATACACCTACCCAAAGTAATGCATTTAGTTAACTGTTGTATAACAAAACTGTTCTGGCATGCCTTTATGAACCATTTTCGTGTTAAACTTCCTTGGGTGTGCAAAGCTAGTGGTCTATACTGTGGGATAGGCTGTTTTTGTAATAGGCTGCTTAGCGTCTGGTACTAATCCATCCGCTGTTAATTTTGTTAGTGTTACAGCTGGCAAACGTTATGTTGAGGCAGATTGTGTACATTGCTGCAGGGCCCTTCTGTTTGTTTTCCACTGTACTGAATTTTAGGATTGCTGACTTCTGACTGATCAGATGAACAAGTGATTGACACACCAATTGGTCATTAAGCACATTTAATAAAGGTTACACAAATATTTATGTTGATCATAAACTAGATATTCTGATGAACGGAGCTTTAGAATGTTAGGGTAACAATAGAATATGTGATAACTGGTTTTTACATCTATCAATATTTGAACACTTGGGTTATTTTCTTATCTAAGTGCTTTTAGATTAATCTTAACATTTCAAATACATGGAACTATTAATTTCCACATCTATAAGAGCAAACTATCCCCCTGCCAATTTTATTTTGTCTTGTGCAAATAATAATTATTGCATTATTCTTACCTTTCTCATGATCTTTTTGACCATGCTTTTGGTCATCTTTTCCATCCCACTCCCATTGGCTCCTATCTTCTGCTCGGGTGTCCAACCAACAGTAGTCAAGTGTTTTGAGACGTTCTCCAATGTAAAAGGCATTATATGAATGTCAATTGTGTTTTGCTTCTTACAGCACCTTTCAAATCAACTCAAGTGCTTCACTTGATTTACTGTGAAGTACAGTATTTGTGTAATTTGTAGATAAACATGGCAACTACTATTGCACACAGCGGTGTCTCCATAACAGTCAAAGTGGGGCATTCTTGAGTGGGGCACTGGGAGAAACTCACTTAATTTCGACTAGTGCGTGGAATCTTTACCATGCATCTTATTTTATCATTTCATTTCATTTAAAGGGCTACATATCCAACAATACAGCACTTCATTGGCGAGTTAGCCTAGACTATGAGTTCAAAGACTTGAACTCACATTCTTCTGACTCAAAAGGTGAGAATGCTGTCAACTAAGCCAGTAAACAACCTACCGACTCAAGCTTAAACAATGTAATTTTATATACCTGTAAGTAGTTATTTGAGATTGGTTAGGCCTATAGTCCCCCATCATAGAGTAGGAGACTAATTTGATTTAAGTACCAAATGTTTACTCCTGGAAATTCACAGTTTACTGGTATTCAGTCAAAATAAAATTGCAGCGAGGCAGATTGGAAAACAGAACTGTAGTTAGTTCAGTTTGCCTTCATTAGAGTGGCACTCCCAGCGGGTAGCCTGTTATTCCAGTTAAAATTAAACTGTATAAATTGTCATTACAATGTCAATATGTGGAAGAAATCATTTAGAACTAGTTGCAATTATGTGCTAGAATTATGACTATCCATGAATTATGGAAATTCTGCAGATTCAAATTCATATGCAGTTGTAACTTTGTTACAAAATTTAATTTTGATTTTAACTTCCTATTCACTATTCATCCCCATTCAGCATTCTCATACTCCTGAGGTAAAACACCCTTAGCCAGCAAAACACTGATGTGAGGTGGTGGGGGTGCAGGGGGTTGACTAAAAAGGATCCCCCCCCCCCCCCCCACACACACACACACTTTAAGTTTTTAAGGTGTCATGGGATGCTCCATATTCTGGCCACCTATATAAAAGTTGGCATCACCTGCAATTCTTTTTGTAACTTGAACTGCTATCATTTGTTATTCTCTGAACAGTTGAAGACATCTGGATAAGTTGCATTTTGCAAGAAAATTGAACAGAATTGTTAGAATAACGAATCCAATATGATATTGAATGTTTGTTCTTGCTATAGGATATATAAGTGTGCAAGTACATCCTGTGTTTTTCTATAACATGATTTTTTATGCATTTTTTTAAAAAAATAGGCAAAAACATGTCGCTTCACTGATTCAGCTGCAGGAATTGGCAGTCCACCTGACTACAAGCCAGTACATCGTAGCAATTAACTAAACCCAAAGCAAGTTGATTACTATTTTTCCCCCACAAATTAGCTTCCAATGAGAAAGTGGTAATCAATTAGTTTGTTCAGAAATTCTAAATATGAGTTTATATAAATACAGACACTTCAATTACATTTCTATTCAGATTGTAAAGGCTGTTTCCCATGTACTGTATTGCAGTGAACAGCAGCTGGTGACCTGATGCCAGACTAGAGTTAGTAAATGCTCTGAATCAGATTCTGCCAGCAGCTCATGACAGCTGTCTGCTGAGTGGGAAATGTTTTAAAAGCTTGTGTTTTTAATTTTAAGTAGTTCTTTTCCTCTTCTCATTAGGTTCACCCCATGCTATACATCATTTCAAGACTAGAAGGATGGGGGAGGTTATTGCACCCTCAGGTTTCTACCAGTATTGTGGAGAAGCACCTTCTCTTGATGTCTTGACTAAGAGTTGGAACTCACTATGTGTGGAATTGCAGGTATGAACCTGTATCCTATGGCACTCCATGGCACTGAACAAATTGGAAGCTGAGCTGAAATAAAAAAACGGATGTACTTAGCGTTGTTCTATTATAGTAATTTTATCTAATAAATTAGTTTCAAGGGGAGGTTTAGAGAAGACAACTGGAGATCCCTAGTTCTGCATTTTAGTTACAGTTGCATTCAAAGTATACAGTTTAAATCCAAAATTGAAAGTGTACATGTCCTTAGGACTTTAAAAGAACAACAAAAATTACATTTCTATGATGCTTTTCATGTCGGGAGGACATCCCAAGGTGCTGAAATATTAAAATACATTGCAGATGCTAAATGGCATTATTGCACATACTAGATTACAAAGTTCAATTTTAAGGGTGGTTCTCTGTGTTCTGTTTT
Organism: Hydrolagus colliei; assembly: GCA_035084275.1. Taxonomy (NCBI): domain Eukaryota; kingdom Metazoa; phylum Chordata; class Chondrichthyes; order Chimaeriformes; family Chimaeridae; genus Hydrolagus; species Hydrolagus colliei. The sequence goes on along the minus strand of CM068744.1, from coordinate 46,053,205 downwards.
TAGTAAAATAAACGTGATTATAAAAATAGAGAAATTAAGAATTTTGTATTTTTGCAGCACCTTGTCACATATACATCTCCACATACATCACTGCATTTAGTAAAGAAAGTAAAACCAAAGGCATATCTATGAGAGCTCCATTATGCTGCAACATAGAGTGTTGCGCTTTGGTTTTATGCCTCTGATTTCCCACATAGTAATACCAACTGTATAATCCTGATGAGGAGATGAACACTTCATTGTAGAGAGGGAAGGAAAATGAGAGGCCATCTGATTCTCATAGAACTCTCAGCAGTTAGTTATGCAGAACCAAAGACGGTCTTCAATCTGTCCTCTTAGGTGATGAAGGTCATTTGCAGCAGGAGACTTCAAAGAGAACAAAGGGGAAAAGAAACATATATATATTATAGATATATCGTATATATATAAATCATTAACACAAATAAATGGCATTTTTACAGTTGCCTCATTAATATGGTATTCTCAATGGAGTTTTAAAAGGAACTACAAAGCAGACTCTATACATCACATCAGGGGCAGTATTTCATTAGAGTGAAAATAATTTTTTATAAAAATAATTACTGATGCATAATATTCTTGATTTGCAGTAATTATATTTAATTGCGTTTAAATCCTGATTGGCTGTCTAGCATTGCCTAATTGTGCGCTGGCATTCAGCAGTATGTTTAAAATGCACACTCAGCAAGATAAATAAAAATATTTACCCAATAATAATAATAATAATCCTTGCATTTGACAAAGTAAAATGGTAGCCATAAACTATTACTAATATCTGTGATGGATGATTAATAATAATAATATTATTATGCAATATCCTTGCATTTGATTATGCGTTTTTCACATCTTCTGGACGTCTCAGAAAGTGTTTCACAGAATATACTGTTCAGTGAATTGGCTGTATATGTGGGCAAAATGCAGCAGCCAATTGTGCACATCAGTGTCCCACATGGATAAAAGTCTTGGATTAAAGTGACCAATTTTTATTTAGGGATTATTATTAGTTTTGAGACGTCTAGAAGATGTGAAAAGCGCTATATCAAATGCAAGGATTATTATTGTTAGGCGTGTGAAGTAAGGAAACTTGCCCAGGGTTTCGACTGCCTGGAATTGAACCCAGGTCTCTCGCTTGTAAAGCGAGTGCTCTAACTACTGCGCTACAGGATCCACAAATGATTAGACTGGTCTGGAAAATAGGCTTCAAGCTAATTAAAGATTCTGATTTTTAAATTGTGCTTTACTCTCTCCTTTGTCCCAATATGCCAGTGTAGAGTTTATGCATTCATAAAACCTTTACTTACGAATACTTCTTTGAAATGTACCAAAATTCTTCTAAGCTGTTTTAGAACTTTACAGCCAAGCCAAAGTAACTCAGCAGTAGTGATGGGGTCAGAAGGTGCAACGTGCTGGTGAGTGAGTAGTGATTGGGTGACTTTTGTCCCCATTGAAAAGGCTGATCAATGTGGGTCAACAACAACAAATTGCTTTTATATGCTGCCTTTCATGTCAGGAGGACATCCCAAGGTGCTGGACAGTCAAGAGTTTGTACGCAAATCTGGAATCAAGAGAGGATAGGAGGATAATGAAAGATGTGGTCAAACAGGAAGGACCTGCAAATGCACAGTCATTACACTTTGCAGTAAATCATATGAAGTGCTTTGAGGTGACCTCTCAAAAAGTATAGACTCCATATCAAATATAATCCTTGTATTTGTTGCTGTGCATTATGTCATTGAGACGTCGCACAATTTATTCTGAAGTATAGTGAATGTGTATTTGTAGCAACGTAACAGCCAATTTGATCACAGCAACGTTTCACAAGCAGCCATGAAGTGAATGACCAGTTTTATCTGGAGGATTGTAAGCCAGGACACCGGGCTAAACGCTTTGAAGGAGTTGGTTTTTAAAAATATATATTTGTTTATTTCAATATTAAAGTCAGTATCACAAACTTTACGGTCATTTAAGTGAATTTTAGTTTGCATAGCTAAGAAGTGAATTTTTTTTAAGTATACGTCCACATTTGAGACAATTTACTGTAGATCTTGATTGCTTTTAGCAGTAATTCAACCTGTTTTATCATGATACTGCTGACACTGTACAACAGGTTGCAGTGCTTTGGCACTGGCTTCCATATGTCAGCACATCTGTGAATGTTCTATTCAACCAAGCATCTTGAAGAGTCCTCCAGTATTGCAATGAATTTGCTTGCCGCAAGTTTTCAAGGAGAAACAAATGCATATTTGTTTTAATGGATGTGTGAAAATCTATTTTGTATGTTTAACATTTTGCATTAATTGATCAAGATACTTTTAAGCAGGCTTTTCTAGAATGTTGTTAACAAGATTACAGAGTTCTTTGAGTAATATACAGTATCTTGGGGCAGTTTGATGTGGTGTACTATATGAACGTTTTAAACATTCTGATGTTTGAGGCTGGGGCCATACTAAATGCTGCTGGGAAAATATATTTATCAATATAAAACTAGAACTTGATAAAGTGATTAAATAATAATAATAATATTCCTTGCATTCGATATAGCACTTTTCACATCTTCTAGACATCTAAAAGCGCTTCACAGAATACACTAAAGTGAATTGACTGTATATATGTGGGCGAAACATGGCAGCCAATTGCGCACAGCAGTGTCCTACAAACAGTCGTGGATTGAAATAACCAATTTATTATTTTTATGAGGTATTATTAGGCATATGGAGTAACGATAATAAGTAAAATGTTGCTTATTAGAATTCAGTCTTCACTAGACTCATTAGGCAGATTGCAAAAGATAGTTTCGATCTAACGATCGTTTTGAGGAGATGCTGGACTTCCTCGAGTCCAAAATAGAGAGAATCCGCTCTGCGGTTTCCTCCCCCCACCACTCCTCCACCTCCGCGCCCTCATCAGTTACCTCAACCCCTACTCACCCCCCATTTCACACTTTCAACCCCACCACCCCATTTTCAGTCACAAAAATAATTACCTCCATGAAACCCACCACGTGCTCATTGGACCCCATCCCCACACCCCTCCTCCGCACCCAGCTCCATTTGTTAGCCCCGCTCATTTCTGACACCATTAACCTTTCCCTCTCCTCAGGCACCGTCCCTACCTCCCTTAAAACAGCCACCATCACCCCTATCGTGAAGAAACCCTCCCTTGATGCGTCACAACCATCAAGCTATCGACCCATCTCCAACCTCCCGTTTTTATCCAAGGTCCTTGAAAGAGTGGTTGCCTCCCAGCTCCGCTCTTTCCATTCAACTCGTTCACTCTTTGAATCCCTCCAATCAGGTTTCCGCCCTATCCACAGCACAGAAACTGCCCTGGTTAAGGTTACAAATGACATCCTAACCGCCTGTGACCAGGGCTCCCTCTGCCTCCTCGGCCTCCTTGACCTGTCTGCTGCGTTCGACATAGTCGATCACACCATCCTCCTCCAACGTCTTTCCTCCCACCTCAACCTTCAAGGCACAGTCCTTGACTGGTTCCATTCCTATCTGACCCACCGTTTACACTTTGTTTCTTCCAACGGTTTTTCTTCAAACCCCCGCACAGTTTCTCACGGCGTCCCTCAGGGCTCTGTCCTCGGCCCCCTCCTTTTCACCCTTTACACGCTCCCTCTGGACGATGTCATCCGCAAACATGGGGTAAATTTCCACATGTATGCAGACGACACCCAGTTGTACCTTTCTGCCTCATCCCTCAACCCCCAGACCATCGATGTTCTGACAGCATGTCTGTCCGACATCGAGTCCTGGACGAGGGACAACTTCTTGCAATTGAACGTGAGTAAGACCGAGGCCCTCCTGATTGGCTCAAGCCAGCGCCTCCGCACATCCCCAAACTTTTCAACCTCCACTTCGTGTTTCACCCCTTCCCAAACACTCCCCTCTTAGCTCGGGTCACACGCCTCCTGTGCAGCGCCTTGGGAAGTCCTCCCGACGTGAAAGGCGCTCTATAAATGTAATTTGTTGTGTTGTTGTTGTTGTAGGTTCCTAGGGATTGTAAAAATACATGACTAACAACAACTTGCATTGATACAGCTCCCTTTTATAAAAGCCAATGTCTCGGAGCTTTGTACAATGGTAGGGTTGGACACTGAGCAAGTTGGGTGGGGAGATAACCACAGATGAGGTTGTAAAGGTAGGTTTGCCTCCCCGCAACATCCTGGTTCCTTCTCACTGATTGTGAACGGCAGTCATCATACTCGACCTTGTCATCACACATGGCCTTCACATTTCTGACCTGTCCATCACAGACAAGGCCATCTCAGGTCCCTTCCTCATCTCCCTCTCCTCCCACATCCCTCTCCTCCCACATCCCCCTCCACTCTTTCAAGTCATCCACCATTTTATCCCGCTCCTTGAAAAAGCTTCCCCCTGAGTCGCTCACAAATGCCCTCTCTTCCTCAGACATCTTTTCCTTCTGGCTTTCCACCTCCAAAGATCTCAATGAAGCCATCAAGCTGCTGAATAACTGTCTGTCCACAGCCTTCATTGCCTTGGCTCCCCTGAAATCCAGGGCTGCTTCCAAACCCATCCCTTCTCCCTGGCACAACAGTCATCTCCGCTTACTAAAAACACAAACCTGGATTCTTGAGCGCAGATGGTAGAAATCCAGCCTTACGATTCACTGCCAGCCGTGGCATGGGCAACTCCGCACCTACAGGCCAAAACTGACTTTTACTCCAAAGTTATCCTGGAGGCAAACAATAATCCAAAGATGCAATTTTCCACTGTCCCATCATCTACTCATGCACCCCCTCAAGTCCCCTCTATCCTCACATTAAATGCCAAGTGTAAAGAGATCCTAAACGTTTGCGCCTCAAAAATTTAAAACATCCGCTTGGCTGCATCATGCTTCTCCTCCCCACCACCCCCAACTCCCTCTCCCAATGTCCCCTTCCACACTACCTGACGTTCATCCATCCATACGTGCTTCTCCCTCCACAATGGCCCCCTCTACACTCCTTTCCCCATTTCTCCTCCCTCTCAACTACAATCACCCGGATGAAATTCACAACCTGCTGCTTTGAGCCCACTCTGGGTACACCTGTGGTGTATCCCAGGGCTCCAACCTTGGCCCTGTTCTTATCCTTATCTATATGCTTCCTCTGGGCAATATCATCTGCAAACATCCACATGTATGCAGATGACACACAATTCTACTTTGCCTCTTCCAGTACCAACTCCAGGTCCACCGATGTTCAAGGCCTGCATGAGTATAAACTTCCTGCAACTGAATATGGCTCCCATACTCCTTGGCTCTCATCAATGTTATCACAACTATGGATCTCAACCTCCCTGGGCTCTTCCTCAGACTCACCGAACCAATGCACAATCTAGTCATCCGGTTCATCTCCTCAGTTGTCCTTCCTCCCCCACATCCATTCCTGACCAGGACTACCATCTTCCACCTTCGAAAAGGACAGCATCTCTAACAATGTGGAGTCCTGTAGCTCAGTGGTTAGAGCACTCGCCTTGCAAGTGAGAGATCTGGGTACAATTCCTGGCAGGGCGAAACCTTGGGCAAGTTTCCTTGCTTCACAACCCTGATAATAATCCCTTGAAAAAAATTAAGAAATTGGTCACCACTCTGTGAAGCGCTTTGAGGCTTCTAGAAGACGTGAAAAGCGTGACCTCAAATGCAAGGATATTATTATTAATGCATCACCCTCCAACACTTCCCAAGTGTCAGTCTAGACTGAGTTCAAAGGGCAATTGTGGGCTTGAACCCATCTTTTAACTTGTGGATAAGAGTGCTACCAATTGAACCAGGTTGGCATCTACAGATTGGGAGTGATCAGTCCAATAAGACTTGGATCTCTTTCAGTATGCTTCATGACAAGTTCTGTTCCAACTGCATGTCTCCTATTTTTTCTTTCTATTCTGTACTGTCGTCTTTTATATTATTAAATTTGTTCGTGAATGGTCCAGGTGCATACCTTATAACGTAGCAAACTTTATGAGATTTTGGCTGCCTCCTATTTTAGGTTTTAAAAAAATGTTAGATTGTTGTAACACAGTGGCCAATTTACACTTACACATTGCAAACTGCCTGTTTCCAGATGAGGCTTCCATTTTATAAGTTATTGAAACTGCAAACATATCAAGGAGTTGTAACTCAGGCAAATAAAGTCAATCAAAATGAATAGAATACTTGCTGCAAATTGAAGGATTTTGTTGATTAGTGTTATTGTATATTTTACTGCTATGTTTTTTCACCTTATTGATTAAAAACTAAACATAAGGAAATAACACGTTAGATTGTTGCAAAAAAAGTTATTAGTTATAAGAATAATAATCATTGCATTTTATAAAGCACTTTTTACGTCTTCAAAGAGCTTCTATTTTAAAGTGAATTGATTATATATATGTGGGCAAAATAATTGCTTCTTTAGCAAAAACTGGGTGACTATTTTTTGGGTGGGGACCGACATCATTGAGGTTACAGGGGCGGGTTTGCAGCAGAGTGCATTTGTGTGGGTTCCGTAGAAAAGGTTGTCCGGCACTTTTTATTGGCCCAGTTTATTACTGCCTAAGTGACATACATGTGTTGGTCATTCAGGGGGAGTAGTCTTTATGAAGCTTATGATATACTGGGATTAATAAAGTATCTGTCATCTAAACTAATTCATGATGATAGAATCTGCGATTTTCGTGGAACTCCATCCCAGAGTCCCTCTGACTTGCCCTATCCCTCCCCACTTTCATCGCCAACCTCAAGACTTACCTCTTTGATCATGCTATTGATCATCTTTCCTCCCTCCACCACTACCACTATTTTCAGTTGTTCTCCCCACTTAGTTTGAGTGGCTGGAGTCCAGATCAGGAGATCTGCTTTCTTATGTATGGTATTGAGCCTCACTCATGTTTTAGCTGCATCCCTCCAGACAAATGGTGAGAGATCCATTACACTACTTATTTTGAGATGGTGGAGAGGCTCAGGTGTTCAGCTAGCATTGTGAAGCGCTTTGAGATGTCCTCTTGATGCAAAAGACTATATAAATGTATATTGTATTGATATGGGTCCATGTATTTGTTACTGCTCTGCATGATCTTTATGTCTTACGTTGCTATACATTTCTTTTTTTTATTTTCAACAGAGCCCCATGGTTCAAGGGATTTCAGCAGCAAGATAGCCAGGAACTTCTTCACTATTTGCTGGATGCCTTGAAAATTGAGGAAACTAAGGTAATCACAAACATTCCCATGTTACTTACTAACCCTCGTATTTTGAACACATCAAACTGCTGGCATTTTACGAATATCTGCATAATAATAATCCTTGCATTTGACAAAGCGCTTTTCACGTCTGCTAGACGTCTCAAAGCGCTTCACAGAATATACTGTAACGTAAATTTAGTGTATATTTGTGGACAAAAGGCAGTTGCCAATTGCATACAGCAATGTCCCACAAACAGTCGTGGATTGAAATGACCAGTTTTATTATTGTTTTGAGGGATAAATATAGCGATAGCAGTGATACGTTATCCCATTATTGTGTGTGAAGTAGGGTCCGTCGATATGGAAATTTTCCGATTTAGATATATCGATGGGCTCATATCGAGATATACCGAAATATCGGTATTTTCGGGTTTTTCGCACTGCGCATGCGCGCGCATTCGGGGCCTATCTCCTCAGGAGGTAAATATCTTTCTCTTTCTGTGTCTCTCACACTCACTCTCTCCATCTCTGTGTTTTTCTGTCTGTGTCTCCCTCCTCTCTCACATGCCCCCCATCTCTATCTATCTGTATATTATTACATCCACCCCGTCTCTCCCCCCAACCCCCGCCCCGCCGCCGTCCCTCTCTCCTCCTCCCACCCCCGCCGCCGTCCCTCTCTCCCTCCCCCCCCCCAGCCGTCTCTCTCTCTCCCCTCACCCCTTGCATACCTGTATATTGTATTCTAGGACTATGAATACAATATGGCGGCTTTGCACCTCGGTCTGTGCATTGTGTATGGAGATGAGCATTCTGGGTCTTGTAGTTCAGTGTGCGCGCGTTCCAATTTTTTCCCTCGATATATCGATTTTTCGATATATCGATATTTTTGAAATGCCTATATCGGGTTTTAGCGATATATCGCCGGACCCTAGTGTGAAGTAAGGGAACTTGCCCAAGATTTCGCCCTGACCTGCTGGGAATTGAACTTGGGTCTCTCGCTTGCAAGGCGAGTGCTTTAACCACTGAGCTACAGGACTCCATGGATAGTGTCTCACTTGAAAGCAGCCACAGTGCATTGGTGAAAGAAGAACAAATCTTAACTTAAGTGGCTAAGATACCGATCGAGAGAATTGCTTTCTCCTGAATAATGTTAATACCTCTCAAGTGTTTTAGTTGCACCCCTCCAGGCTAGCGTTGAGTATTCCATCACACTACTTATTCTGAGCAGCGTAGATGGGGAGAAGCTTCCAGGAGTTAGAGGTGAGCCACTCTTCCCAGAGTATCTAGCCTCTGCTCTGCTCTTAAGGCTACTATCTGATGTGATAGGCTCACTTAATGGTGACCGTCAAGGATTTGATAATGGGGCCCGGTGCTCATCAAGTGAAAGTCAGGGGAAGATGGTTATCGCTTGGCATATCCACTTATTAAAGTTTAGGCTCTTTTAACATTATGTTGTAATGTTTGGTGCTTCCTGATATAAAGTACTCAGGGAACTATTTTTAGAGAACTTGCCGAGTTGCATAGGTGGGTGACCTGTTAGAATGTATTATAGTTGAGTATAGTTTTGGTCTAATTTGGTTAAAACCATAGTATATTCTGATCTACTATATTTGAAGTGTTTTACCCCAGATAAACCTTGGGCATGTTTCCTTACTCCACACGCCTAATAATAATCCCTCCAATAATAATCCCTCCAGTAATAAAAATTGGTGGTTTCAATCCACAACTGTTTGTGGGACATTGCTGTGCCAAATTGGCTCCCGCATTTCGCCCACAAATATACAGTCAATTAACTTTACAGTACCTTCTCTGAAGCTCTCTGAGACATCCAGAAGAAGTGAAAACCGCTATATCAAATGCAAGGATTATTATTACAGTAAAAGCCCATTTATCCAGCACCCTCGGGACCTGGCCAATGCCGGTTAAACCGCATGCCGGATATTCAGGTGGCCAGTTGCCAAAACCCAACACAAAAAAAATTATTTTAAACATACCATGTTAATAATAGACTAAATAATAACAGAATATTGTATGGATACTTACCAATAAAGCAATAAATATCGATTACAGTCTATAAACACAGCACACAATCACAAAGCAAACTTCTACAATGGCGGATGGAAGAGTTTTTTCTTAAAGGGGCACTGTCAGTTTTTCCTCTCTTTTTTCTCTCTATCTTTCTCTCCCTCCTTCCACCTCTCTCTTTCACACACACACACACACACTCTCAGTCAGTCTGGCATCTCAATGTCTCCAAACCCCGTACACTCTTACCACCCACCTTTCCCTCTCTCCCCCTGCTTCTCTCTCCTTCTCCCACCCCACCCCTACCAAAACAGTGTATAAACCAACGATATTGTCAGGCGACACAGGCAATACATAGTATCCGTCAGAGAGAGGGAAAGAAAGGGGAAGAGATAGAAAGAGAGAGGGAGAGATAGAGAGGAAGGAAGGAGAGGGAGAGAGAAAAAGAAAAAGAGGGAGAGAGAGAAAAAGAGAGGGAGAGGAAAAACAGTGCCCCTTTTTAAAAAAAAATGGAAGTGCCACTACCGGCAGCATTCAGAACGAATCTTACTGTACTCTAGTGCAACAATTGACTCATTAAATGCGCCACCGCAATTGTGCCGGGTAAGATCCAGTTAATCAAATGGGGATTTTTTGAGGTGCCGGATATATGGAAGTTACAGTCATGGATAAACAGGCTTTTACTGTATTATTATACTTGTGTATTGCATGCATATATTAATGGAAGTCAAAAGACTGACCTATTTTGTCCCAAAATAGCCCTATTAGAGTGTTGGAAGATTTTGGTCAATATTAGTTTTGAACAAAGAGTATTCCTTTATGAGGGAGGGAAAAAAAAACGGAAGTGGAGTCAACCTTTACAGCTCCCAGTTCAGAGCTTTAGGGCAACCCTGTTATAATAACACAGTTGTCAAAGTTTAGTATCTCAGTGACCACAAGTGTAAAGATGACCAACTTTTGAGTTTGCGCTGATATCACTTGCACTCTGCACTGAATGCAGCATATGGCACTATTGACACTAAGCACCAGAAGCACCATTGTCACAGTGGTCGATGGTGTTTCCTGCGTGCAGGACACAGGAAGTGACACTAACCGTCATTCTGCATTTAGTCCTGCATACAGTGTGACGTGCACAATATACAATGAATTCACTTTAGAGTATATTCTGTAAAGCACTTTGAGAGGTTTCAAAGACTTGATACGACTCTTTATCAAATGCAAGCATTATTATTCCTGTGCATGTGGGCAGTTCGAAGGAAGCGATAGCAGTGATACGGTGACCCAGATGTCAGCCATTTTTTTAGTACAGGAAGTCGGCTAGATAGCACCAGAGGCTAGTTTATCGTGCTTCCAGTTAGTTCAGGTCCACAGTACACCAGGTTACACTCGGTCATAAACCTGTAAATAGTTTTCTGCCTGTCTGCTTACCATCTTCAATAGATGTGCAAAAGATCTTAGCATGGGGGAAGAAGGCAATTAAAAAAAGGAGGAAACATCAAAATGACCTTGACAATATTTCAAGGTGCTTTTGTATTCATTATTTAATGAAGTTGGAACAAACTTACTTTTTTTTAAAAAAAAAGGTAGCACCTGTGGTCTGCAGTATGCTTTGTACTGTACTATTCAATTAAGTCCACTTTCAATTTAAATAGTAAATTAATTTTAATGTTCATTGTATATATCCTTGGGCAGAATAGTGAGGGGCACAGCTAGTGCAACAGAGACACAGCAATGATTTCAAGGGTTCTAGACGGTGTGACAAAATTAGACTGGCAGGTCTATGGATCTATTCAAACTGTAGAGCAGTGACATTTGTGCCAGTCAGAACCACGGGTACCCGAGCAGCCACAGCATTGTCTGTCCTGGGAACACCACAGCTGTTAATCGAGTTATTGTTGTGGAGTGTCACTACCATGTGGTGTTGAGTGAGAGCCTGCAGCTATGTGCCTGCCACCAGAATCCTTTAGCAGATTACCACCACTAACATTCTCTTGTTCAGGCTGTTTAGAAAACCCACTGAAGGGCAGGTTATAAAATGCATGTATTATCCCAGCTACTGAACTTAACAAAACCCTTCAAACTTGATGACTGTGTTTATAAACCAAGAAATGCAGTATGAAAACTAAACCTGATTGTTATTGTTTACAAGTCAGACATTAGCTTCTTGAGTGACATACCCACGTTCACTTCAGTGTGAAATCAGAATCAGAACTTGACTGGGAGGTAGGGGGGTTAATGAAGATAGGGTGGGATGACAATCGACAACTCCTGCAGGGTAATTTTTTCCAATATTTGCCATAGATTGGTTTGCTGAGATTCAGAAGTGGCTGAAGCCTGCTGCTAATTGATTAATGTATTGCAGCGCTGTCACTAGCCCCTGACCATGCAGGGATGATGTCTTTGTTGACCTAAATAAATGGTTCAGTGCACAAAGCTCTACAAAGGGGGCTGCTGATAGTCCTAAATCTATTTAGGGGTATTCAGCTGAGCAATTATCTATTGACTGCTTGTGTGTCTATATTGTTGGCCATAGGGTGGAAACTGCAACGAGAGAACAAACTGACTGACCAGGTTGAATTCACAAATGGACCAATATTGCATTAAAGTAGGACAACAAACCTGAGTTTAATTATATACCAGTGCATCCTCATATTTTCTTTAAATGATTATGTACTGTTTTTGAATACATAACCCATTTAAAAGTGTGTTGTTGAGAAGGCCATAATTTTACAATATCTTTAATTTAATAAAACTAGTTTTCAGTTAAATAAATGTGCTTTTAAAACCAAATAAATAGATAATTTTCCCTCTGATTTTAGTACTGATTAAGCAGCCTACAATTTAAAAAAAAAGTCCAATAGGTCATTGCATTGATATTTAACCTTGTAGAACTCAACCACTTCAAGACAAAATCTTTTGCGCTGATTTCAAACTAATCTGAGGACACATTTTGTTTGATGTTGATCCCACATCCAGTGAGATCTTAACACGCAGAAATATTACAATGGGGTATATTAAATTACATATTGAATAGAAATTAATTAAAATAATGCAATCAATAGATAATGTTGTTTTTGGAAAAGTAAAGATGTACCTATGCCAAACACAAGTCAAGTGTTCACTTGTTATTTAAATGTAACTGTTTATTTTAGTTGTACACATTTTGCAGTAATAAATAGGATTAATGTTACAGCAGTAAATATTCATCATTCATAATTAATAGTTTTAAGAGGTGCATATTGTATCCTTATTCCTCTATATAGTATTATTTTACTCCCATACTTTAAATCCTGCTGATCTCCATCTCCCTGTTTGTTATGTCTTCATAAAAGCAATGTAGCATTGTTGGCAGCTTGTGAAATATTATCAGATTACTTTGAAATATGAAATTATTTATAAATGAGTTTCTTTTTAAAGAAACCAAAGAACAAGTTTACTTTGGGAGAACAATAGTAAGCATAGAATCCTATTAGCTGTCCTCTACCTTGACACAAATTTTAAAATCTAGTGAAAAATTGAAGAATAATACGTGTAATATGTGTAGTCTTTAAGAAGCAGAAGCTATTTTTCTTAAAAATTGACAACATGAAAACAAAAACTACTACTATATACAGTAGAAGCCCGTTTATCCGTTACCCGATTAACCGGATTGCTCGCCCCCCTCCCAGGGCAATTCCCCATTCCAGCAATCGCGAGTACGCTCAAATTACGTATGCGCTCAATGCGTACGCATGTGCACTTATTAAACTCACGAACTTAGAGGTTTTTACTGTGTGCTGAAATCTGTATTGGTAAGTAGCTATACAATATTCTATTACTATTTAGAATATTATTAATATAGTATGTTTTAAAATAAGTACATTTTTGGGGTTAGATTTTCGGCAACTTGCCGCCCGATTATTCGGCACAGTCAATTAGTCGACCCACCCCCCCACAAGCGTGCCGGATAAACGGGCTTCTACTGTAGTGTGTTATGTTGCCTCACAATAATTCTGCTCTCAAAAAACATTGTATTGTAACGGAATTCCAACGAGTTCCCATTAAGTAATTGATGGTTCTTTATTAAACAAATCCCATTATAAATTACAGCTTTGTTATCCGGCACTCTCGGGATCTGCCCGGTGCCGGTTAATCAAATATGCCAGATATTCAAACGACAAATTGCCAAAAATCCTACACAAAAATTTACTTATTTTAAAAGATACCATATTAATAATAGACTAAATAATAACAGAATATTGTATGGATACTTACCAAAAAAGCATTCCAGCACACTCGATAAAATGATCAGTATATTAAAAATTCCAGCATTTGGTAAGTTTAATAAGTGCACACGCATGCGCAAAGTGAGCACACTTTTGAGTGTGCTGGATGGCTCCGCTATGAGATCTGCTTGCTGGAATGGTGAGATACCGGTTAGTTGAGCGTTCTGGTTGGTTGTGTGCCAGATAACCAAGCTTTTACTGTAATACATATTATATATATGACAGCATGTCAACTAAAAAAAAATTCTAATATTTGCAAACCTGAGTATGTAATTCAGATTGACTTAAAAGCTTGTGCTTATTGGTTATTCAAGCTCACCTGTACTATTTTTGTACTTAGAAAAAGGCCTGGTTAGGCTTCAGTAGCATTTCACTTGGCTGAACACAAGTGCTCCAAAAAAGGAAAGATTCTGCAACTTCAGTGCTTAACAGTTTTCTTCTGTTTAAACAAAATGTTTCAGTTGTACTTTTATTAACAATTATAATAATCCTTTCATTTGATATAGCGCTTGATATAGTCTTCTGGATGTCTGAGAGCGCTTAACAGACTATACTGTAAAGTGATTTGACTGTATTTGTGAGCGAAACGTGGCAACTAATTGCGTAAAGCAATGACCACAAACAGTTGTGGATTTAAGTGATCAATTTATTATTGATCAGTGCCTTGGAATGTCCTCCAGACCTGAAAGGTGCTCTAGAAATGTAATTTTGTTGTTGTTGGACTGTTTTTAAGAATCTATTATCGGAAATAACAGGATTTTTTTTTTTTTAAGTAGCTTCCCCCCAAAGTTTTCATTTTCTAGTGATTGAATCCTCCAACCAGCGGATTCCTTGCATTTCCAGGCAAAACAATTGAATGAATTGATCAATTAACTTCCATTTAATAGCTATATAAATTGTATTACAGCTTTTATTGTAAGGACAAAGGGTCATTTGCAATTGGAATTACAAGTCATGCCTCTAGATTTCCAAATTAATGCATGAAATGTGTTTTTTACACCATGTCGTGTGGTATATGGAATGCTTTTAAAACTGCTCTGTATGTTTTCTTGCTGCTTCAAAGAGCCAGCAGCACAATACATCGGTGCTCAAATACAATACAAAATGGGTATTCAATACAACAAGGGTGCTCAACAGATTAGTTAAAGTCTTGGCTTCTGTATAAAGCAATTAATGTACAGGAAAGTACCAAATCCTAGTGTCTTTTTATTTAATTTTGTTCACTAAAATGATCTATGGAGCTAAAGCAGTAATATGGAAACTTGTTTAAATACTTATTAATGTTTATGTAACATCTATTCTCAACTGCATTAAACTTAAGCACAGCAAAATTTAAACTGGGCAATCTTCATAATGATGGTAAAAATTATACATATAGTTGTTTCGCTAAGATGTGCCTTGTTTTATAATTATAAAATTAAAGCTTAAAATTACTATTAACAATCCTGCCTTGGTAATTGGCAACGGTTAATGTTATATATGCCAATTGTTTCCAGCTTACCTCCATCAGATAGCTAAGAACTTTTGCCTTTTATTTCACAGGCAATATTGATATTGATTTACCAAGTATGCTATCAGCAAATACGTTCATTTAGAATTCAATTAGCATACATTTAAAGAAATTAATTGTAAATTTAAAATAGCTTCTTAAAATAATCTATTTTGTACTTCTTATAGACCATTACACACATAATTTTTCCTTGGTTCTTCAATTTTTCACTAGATTTAAAAATGTGTCTCAAGAGAGAGGACAGCTAAGTGGATTCTGTGCTGGCTATTGTTCTCCCAAAATAGACTTGTAAGAAATATGGGATTTCTATTCTGTAATATCTAACCCAGATTCTATTTAGACCGTATTTTTTTATATGTTGGCATTATTTTCTCACGTTAGTGGTCAAGTTAGTAAACTTACTATATCTATATTTACTTGTATTACGGCATAAGTAATGTAGTCATACTTTTATATCTGTTATACAGCGTATACAGAGTGGTATCTTGAAAGCTTTCAACAATCCAACAGTCAAAACTGCTGATGAGGAGACCAAACGGAAAGTAAAAGGTAAATTTGCATGGCTCAAAGGCGCCATCTGTTGTATTTGCAAAAAGCTGCATCTTTCAATCAATAGATACCCATTTTAACATGATAATTTAGGTCCATAACTTTCTATTCAATGTCATAACAAGGCACAATCTCAAGTACCAGTAAGCTCTTCAACAGCCACTGTAAATGCATGCAGAAAATTGGCCAAAGTGTCAGGAAGTGACCACGGTTATCTGATAAACTGGATGTCAGCCCTTATTTACTGCGCAAATATCTGGCTGACATTTTGAAGCAAAACTTTTGGATTCAAAGCTTTCTGGGTGCATTTATTGATGAATACATGTTGAGGCCCACACTCCAATCACACTATGTGAGCCTGCATTACAATCATAACAGGGTTCCATGGCCTACTTTTTAGAATGGAAGCTACGCCAATAATCTGAATAACTTGGAAAACATGGTGGTCCTAACAACTTGTTCAAGGTATGATGTAGAGGATACCTATTTGACCCCGTTATCGGTAATCTATCCCCTCCGCACCCCTGCGCTCACCTCCAGCATTGTTAAACACTTTGAGACATCTTCCCGATGTGAAAACCACTATACAAATATAAATTCTATTATGATATGCACTATTAAACTTAAATTAATTCGTTAGTTTTTACATAAATTTAAATGTTTATGATTTGTTTCAGTATACGGAAAAGAAGGTGTGAAGATGAATTTTGTTGATCAAATCTTTGTTGGAGAGCTGATCAATATCATCATGTGTGAGGAGTGTTCACATGTGAGTATTAGTTATCATAACTTGTGTTGCACTTACGTAAACAAAATCTTTAAAACTTTTTTAACCAGATAATAATCATAAAAATAATCCCTGCATTTGATATAACATCTTATCACATCTTCGAGAAATCTCACAGCACTTCATAGAATACACCATAAAGTGTAGTGAATGTGTATTTTGTGGGTGTAACGCGACAGCTTTGAGATAGGCTAAACATATACATTTTTTATAATGAACTGTAGATTTAGCTAAGTTTTTAATCTGTACAATCTATATGTTTGTCTTTTTTTTAAAAAATGGGCTTCTATACATTTTCACAATTGCAGTTTCTCACTTGCATAATTTCTGGATAAAGGTTTGCTCTGTTGAAAGTTCTCTTCCCTCTAAATCAGGCGTTTATGGGTTCAGGTATTTCCCTTGTGGGTGTTTGGGAGACTTTGTTATTATGTTCATTAGACATGACATTAATTACTTATGAAGCATTTTGACACTTTTCAATGACAATAAAGCTCTAGTCTCTAGCAATATTTATGATTTGCCTTGTTTAGGAAGTCATGAAGATTTACCATTTTCTAATTGTAATGTTGATTAGTAAACATACAACTTCAAACTTGCAGTCCAAAGATTCAGTGTAGGGATTTTCTACACAATTTAATAAATATTTTCTGACAAACATTGAAGCAGATATGTCGCAAGATGGAATAATATGCTCTTATCATAATAATCCTTGCATTTTGATATAGCGCTTTTCACGTTTTTTTTAGATGTCTCAAAGCGCTTCACATAATATGCTGTAAAGCGAATGGACTGTATATTTGTGGGTGAAACGCGGCAGCGAATTGCGCACAGCAGTGTCCCACAAACAGTCGTGGATTGAAATGACCAATTTTTTTGTTTATTTTTATTTGGAGGGATTATTATTAGGCATATAGAGTAAAGAAACTTGTCCAAGGTTTCGCCCTGCCTGGAATCAAACCCAGGTCTCTCACTTGTAAGGCGAGTGCTTAACCACTGAGCTGCAGGACTCCACAGAGTCATGAGCTCTATGGACTCATTCCACGCTGAACTGAGCCTGTGGAGCCCTCCTCAAAACTCATTGCACAATATGTATTCTTGGAAAAGGTTAATGCCAATAAATGAAAATAGATTTGAACCTGATTGAGAGACTGGTTGGGTTTAGAACAGTTTAAGAATGGTTCTCGTGGGTTTATGATTTAATCTCGAAGTTATTCTTGTGCATCTGTGGCTCTATGCTTTTATTAGAAATTGCTTTCTTTTGATCAGTAATAAATTATCACTTACTTCTGTTGTGATATTCCCCCACCCCTCCCTCACACTTGGGTGCTAATCTCCAACTGTTCAACCCCTTGGGACATCCTCCCAAGATGAATGGCACTCTACAAATGTAATTTTGTTGTTGTATTCTGTTTTGAACTGAAGTTGAAATATTGCCTTGAGTTGTGTATGATCATCTTTCAAATAATTGTGTTTTAGATTTCAACTGTTAAGGAGCCCTTCATTGATCTTTCACTTCCAATTATAGAAGAAAGGGTAAGACAAATAGTGTATTTATAACATGTGTTAAATAATGCACAAATCAAACTACAATATCCCAAATATGACGCATGTATATATGAGAATCTAGTTAATTCCTCAAATGAAGAATAATGGACGTTGTAGAGAAATAAATACAACAAATTAAACACAATAAGGTGATATCATGTTTAATTTGTTGTGTAAAGTGGGTCTGGAAATCATTTTATAAAAACAATTGTGACCTTAAATTACAACATATTTGAGATATAAATTTGTATTTTCCTGTGGTGTAAATTTCTGTTTCTAAAGAATTTCCACTATGTCTGCTTGTGTAATAATTTACACATCACTCTTATTTTTAGAACATTGCTGCAGAGCTTAATTATGATGCTGTGGTGGTGATTCATAAAAACTAAATAATAATTTTATCATCCAATCATTGCTGTGGGCAATTGGCTGCTCTGTTTTGCCCATAAACTGTACAGTCAATTCCAATATATAGTGTGTGAGAGAAGAGGAAGGGGAAGAGAATGATTGAGTGGGGGATGATTGTGAGAGGGAAAAGAGTGTGTGAGAAAGGGAGTGAGAGAGTAATTGAGAGAGAGAGTGTGTGAGAAGGAGAGAAAAGTGTTTGCGAGAGAGGGGATAGAGAGAGAGAATGATTGATTGGGGAGAGAGAGAAACAAAACAAATGAGAGAGAGAAAGGAGAATTGAGGGCAGTGTTTAATAGTTCACTGTCAGGATAGATGATCAGAACCTTCCTCGGCCACTCTGTACAGTTTCCTCATAGAAAGTTCCCTCTTTCTGCAGTGAAAAACTCTATGTCCTTCATTCCTTCTTCCCCACCAGAAAACACCAGCTTGCTTCATGTTCCTCCACCCCACTTCATGTCCCCCTCCCCTTGCCCTAAGATTGCCATTTTGTCCCCACGCTCTGGAGTTCCATTCCTGGAGACCCTCCTAACTTACTCTCTCCGCTCTTTCAAGGCACATCAGAACCTAACTCTTTGACCATGCTTTTGATCATCTCTTCCCCTCTCATCCCACCTCTCAGCTACCATCCCTCGCTCAGGTGCCCAGCCAACAATGTCAAGATGTCCTTCCAACATCAAAAAGCTGCTGTGTAAATGTGGCCACCAATGGGTTCTCCTCCTGCCACCTCACTGTCAGCTGTGGCATCCCCCTGGGTTCTGTCCTTGGCCCCTACTTTTCAGTATTTATATATGCTCCTCCTTGGTGACAACATCTGCAGACAAGGGGTCAACTTCCATATATATGACAATATACATATGTGGATGACACTCAACTCTATCTTTCTGCCTCTAAACTCAAATTCCAGGACCAGACTGCCTGTCAGACATCAAGTCCTGGATGAGAGCTAACTTTTTACAGTTGAACATCAACAAGACCGAGGCCCCCCCTGACTGACTCGCACCAGTGTCTTCACACATTAGGCACTGGCAGCATCAACCTCCATGGTAGCACACTCCACCTCTTCATGCCAGTCATGAACCTAGGTGTCTTGTTTGATCCTTAATTGTCTTTCCATCCACGCCATGACCCACTCTGCCTTCCCTCATCTCCGCAACATTGCCCGATTCTGCCACTACCTCACCCCTCCACCACCGAAACTCATTCATGTCTTCACTATGTCCAGGCTCGACTGTACCAACATTATGCTTGTCGGTCTTGCCGATCAATCAATCAATCAATCGATCAATCAAAGCTTACATTTATATAGCGCCATTCACATCGAGCTCCTCAGTCAGAGGATTAAATTCAAGATCCTGGTCCTCGCCTTTAAAGCCCTCCATGGCCTTGCCCCACCCTACCTCTGAGACTCTTAACCCCCCACCACCTGTCCACTCCCTCCACTCAGTGAGTTACGGCCTGCTCCACGTCCCCTAACTCACCCGCCTACCATGTTCAAACTTGTGAGTAAACATGGTGAGGGCTCAGTAACTTCTTTGAAAATGGCTGTTTGTACATAAAGTACAAGTAACCTGTTTTCCAAGTTTTTTTTAAATTTGAACTAAAGGTGATATTGTACAATTAAATGCTGATATTGTATTTTCCAGCACCATAGTTCTAATGTGTTTTAAACTCTAATCAGGCTGCGAAACCAGTGCCTTTAGGAAGAATACATAAAAATCAGAGCATACAGGATGCAGAAACTCAGGAACATATCTCAATATCAAATAAGCAGGACATTTGTGCTACATCTTCTGCCCTAACTAAATATCCACCAAAGAATGCCAGAAAACCAGCTTTAACAAAATGCAAGGTAAGGGTACATGTTTGTATTTGTGTTGGTCTGTGCAATAGGGTATAAATAAAAGGCCTGAAGGATGACGAAATAAAGAAGAATATCAACACATCACCAACAAGCATCAATGCTTCTTGACCCAGGAGTATTACATGCATTTGAAAGTTTAATTGAGAGAGCATTTAAAGAGTCCTCATCACAAGCCATATTATAATATCTGTATTATAATTATATTATATTATATTATATTATAATAACTTTTCTCTTTTCACCTCCCGTACTCAATCCTCCATTGTGATATGTTAATTGATATTCATTATCAAGGTCCATCTCACTTTTGCCTTTCCCTGAAATTACACCAGATTTTTTAATGTGTTGAAGACAAAGAGAAAATAAAAATGTGTGTTGAAGTATCAGATGTTAAATGTATCAGTTATGCTTATATAGTAGCCCCAAACCAAGTTAAATTTGCTTGAATTTGTCTTTAAATTATCATTTATTATTCTCCTTCTACATGCAATTATAAATAATGTGATAAATCTCAGTTTCCTAGGATATGATGCAAGATTATTTAAGTGTACAGTATTGGATAAATGGAGTGTTTGTGCAATTGTCTATGTATGTTTTACTTTGTTACTGGGGTCCGTCGATATGGAAATTTTCCGATATCGATATATCGGTAGGCTCATATTGAGATATATCGATATTTCTGGGCTTTTTATACTGCGCATGCGTGTGCATTCAGGGGTGCGCGCGCATTCAGGGGTGCACTCGCATTTGTGGGGGTGCGCGCACATTCGGAGCGGTGCGCGCGCATTCAGGGGTGCGCGCACACTGAACTAAAAGACCTGGAATGCTCATCTCCCCCACAAAGTGTCGCCACCGATTGTCCGAGGTCGCCATTTTGTTTGGTCCTCGACGCGACGAGAGAGTGTGTGACAGGGGAGAGAGAGGGACGGGAGGGAGAGACAGAGAGAGGGACAGAGAGAGAGAGACTGACAGAGAGAGTGGGACAGGGGAGAGAGATAGTGTGACAGGGGAGAGAAGGGAGAGAGAGAGTGTGACAGGGGGGAGAGAGAGACAGAGAGAGGGGAGAGAGAGAGGGAGGGACAGGGCAGAGGGGGATGGGGTGAGGATGTGGATCTGGCTCAGATGTTGGCCTATCTCCTCAGGAGGTAAATATCTCTCTCTGCGTGTCTCTGTCTCTCTCCTCTCTCACCCCCCCCCCCCCCCCCACCAATATCTATCTATCTATCTATCTATCTAATCTTGTATATTATCACGTTCCCTCTCTCTCCCCTCTCCTTCTCTCCCACCTCTCCCCCTCCCTCTCTCTCTCCCCCCCTCTCCCTCCCTCCCTCTCCCCTCCTCCCCTCCCCCCCCCCCCCCCCCTCTCTCCCTCTCCTCCCACCCCTTGTATACCTGTATATTGTATTCGAGGACTACGCAATATGGCGGCTTGACGGCGACATTTCGGTCCGTGCATTGTGTACAGAGATGAGCATTCTGGGTCTTTTAGTTCAGTGCGCGCACATTCGGGGTACGCGCTCATTCCGTGCTCTAGGCCCAGGAGGTTGCAATGCCGGCGACAAGTTCAGCTGGAAAAGATCGCATTACACTGATAATACCGATATATCGGCGGAAACGATATACTGATATTTGCAATATACCGATTTTTTTTTAATACCGAATTTTTCGATATATCGATATATTTTAAATTCCGATATCGGCATATCAATATGAAAATTATATCGATATAACCAATATATCCATATATCGCCGGATCCTATTTGTTACTAGAGATTATATCAGGTATATTGGAAAATAAATCTACACTTCAAAATATAGCTTTTTATGCTTGATCTAATTTGGCAAAGTCTAGTAAATTTGTCACATAGGCGGAAATTTATATCTTTCCCACAATTAAATTTTATATTGAAACTATTTACACATTCTTAGATAATTATCTAAATGTCAATGTATTTTAAAATGTATACTTAAGAGATGAATTAAGTATGTTCATCTATTTACAAAATGTCTACTACCACTTGGCATATTTTAAATGGTCTAATAATTTTATGCGTATCAATATTTCCTTAGTACATATGCTAGTCATGAATATCTTGTCTGGGAGGTTAAAATATTTCCATTTTGTTTCGTGTTAGGTAATCCAGTAGTTGAATTTTCAATTCTTTATAGTGGCTAATGTGGGTGAATAAAAAAGACAACTTGCATTTATATAGCAGAATTCTGTAAATTCTACCTTGCTTAATTCAACCTTCATAGGTTGAGGTATTAACATAAGGCCACACCTTTTCATTGTTGTGCCTTAGCAGAGTCAAGCAAACGAACAAAGAATAAAAGGAATGAATAGACCCGTAGACGATGAGAGGAGTTGGCACGCTTCAGTAGAACAAAGTAATGAACACCAAGAGGAGAACAGTAATCTGACACTTTGTCAGCGCAATTTGGAAGAAACCAATAACCCTAGTCAATCAGAAGGCAGTGAAAAAGATGGCAATCAATCAGAAGGAAGCAATGATGCAGATGGGGAAGCATCCGAATGTGAGAATCCTTTAAAACAAGTGGACTCCCTGAGGTGCAGCATGGATTCCAATTCTAATACGGCAACTGTCAACCATGTGCTATTCAATGGTGATTTGGTGCAATCTAAACATAAAGACCTCAGTTATAATGATTCTATATCCAGTTCAATGTCAAAGCTCAGCCTCAGCAGTAGCAAACATGAAAATCTAATTATTGATTCTGTTAATGAGGAACACACGGATTGTGTTTCATTCAACATTCAAGATACAAGAGCAGGATCTGTCATATCAAAAAGTCCAACTGCAGCATTTCAGACGCTGTCTCAGAGCTATGTAGCCAAACCCAAGGAATGTTCACTTCAATCCTGCCTCCATCAGTTCACATCTGTGGATCTCCTTATGGGTAACAATAAATTGTTGTGTGAAAAGTGTACAGAAAAAAGGCAAAAACAACAAAAGAAGGCGCATTCAGCAGGTGGGTGTCTGATAATTGAAAAGCACTATGGTTGATGTATGTTATTCAACTGTAGAGATGCAGATGACATTCTGAATACAATCAACACCAGGTTCAGCAACGAAGGCAAACATTTACAGGGAGTCTGGAGGGGAGAAAAAAACCAGTCACAGTTGTTGTTCCTTATTGCCATCCAATTAATTAATTAATGTGTTTTTGCATCTGTGAGAACAGGAATGGGGTTTTGATACCATCCACAATTATGCTGTCCAGTGATATGTTGAATCTCTCTAACTCACATGAAGATTTATCACTTGCGCAAGGTACTTATGGAATAGTAACCCACCAAACTACACAATAATCAATCAGTGTTTGGTTAAATATCAACTTACCCCAGCAGCACACTTGTGCATGTTGTGTTAGACTCATCAAGTTGAGAAACAACATACATTTTGGGAATGAATGGATTTTTGCCCACAAAATATACAGTCAATTCACTTCACAGTATATGCTGTGAAGCACTTTGAGACGCCTCAAAGACATGATAAGGCGCTACATCGAATGCAAGAATTATTATTAAGTGTATAAATGTTCTATTTCATTAGCAAGAGGCACCAACCCTCTTTTCACCTGTTCTTCTCCCCTCTCTCCCTCCCACCCCACACCCACTAAGTTTTTTGGTTGGTGATGAAGGTTATCGAACAATTGGGACTCACAGAACAACTATAGAGCCACTTGTATTGCTTCTAAAACAAAATACGATGAACTACTGTTTGTCACCAGTATAATTCAGGCATTATTCACAAAATTAACTTCAGTATTTTAAAATTATTTATTTAATCCATAAATGTTACCATGCTGGGTTTATCTCCACAGTAGATGATAGTTATTTTATTGTAAAACCAAACATTCAAAGTACAGTATTTAGTATCTCATTTAATATATTTATGATTTTTATATTACAATTAGCAAACACTGCCATCTAGTGTTGTTTTATATTATTGACACAACCCAGGTACGCTGATGAATTAGTGTTCTGTATTTTTTTTAAAGTAAAGCAGTGGATTAAGTGTTTAGTTTTCAAGCTGGATTCTTTGAAGACCAAATTGCAAGTACATTATTTCATACATTTCACACACAGAGAATCCCTGACTTGTAAAGAATATCTAGAATTTCTGAGCACAAACTAGGCATGTCCAGATCAAATAAAATTGTTCTATAAAACTCTTGTGTACCTCCTAGTAAACAGCTACAGAGGGATGGTATTAATAATAATGATAAGAATCCTTGCATTTGATATAATGCCTTTAACATTGGGAAGATGTTTTAAACGTTGCGCACAGGATTTGACTGTAAAGTGTATTTGCTGTGCACTTGTACGCTAGGACACCAGGAGAAAATACCTCCTCCTATTCTTCCATCTCACCCACTGAAAGTAGAATACTTGTGTGTTCTTTTCAGACTTATTCCTAAAATGATAGTTGATAAATAGTTGATTCCATAAACCTTCCCATTTTTATGCTTTTTGTGTTAGACTTATTGGCAGCTTCTTAGTATATATCTGGTTTTAGTTTTTTTTAGTTTTAGTTATACCAGATTTATTGCTTGTCTTTCAGCATATAGTTGTATGTATTTTACATTTGGTACATTTTCCATGTGCGTGTTTATGCCCGTTTGTTTAATGCTGTGCTTTCTTATAGAGAAAAAGCCTGAGCCTGTATACACAAATGCTCGGAAGCAAATGTTGATTACTGCTGTTCCACCTGTCTTAAATCTTCACCTTAAAAGATTCCACCAGGTAATCCACACAAAGTTGCTTGTAAACATTATAACTGGGCTGATTTTAATAAGTTTTTCACTCTTGTGTTTATATGTGAAAGGTTCTTAAATAGTTACTGACAGCATGTTCTGCTTTCTTCTTAAAACAAATCTTAGTCGATCAGTGAATCAATTCCAAACATCTTTTTACTGAAGACCATTTTATTTAGGTGCTGGAAACTTTGTATTCATTCGCTTACATACTTAGGAATTTAAAACCAAGTTCTCATTGGTTCTCTCTTTGCTATGCCAATTTCTTTAAAATTAAAATACTGAGCATCGGGTTTCGTGTTTACTATAGATGGGTATTAGGATATCATTGGCTGGTCTTTTTCATTTCAAAAATACTGAGGTATATTTGCTTTGATATTTTGTTCGTATAAAATGTTATTCTTTAGTAAAAACAGCAAAAGTACAACTTCAAACATTACATTTCTAATCCATCCATAATGCAGAGTAAATGAATAAATTATTACTTTGTTTCTCAGTCAGGCTTGAGCTTGCGGAAAGTGAATAGACATGTGGATTTTCCATTAGTACTGGATTTGGCACCATTTTGTTCATCTAACTGCAAGGTTTGTTCTTCGCTAAACAAAACTTTTCATTGGTTATTCAAAATCTCTGCCCAATAAGAAGCTTTGTTTTTCTTTTTAAAGTGTTGTGCAAGAAGAATTCTGTTCCTATACAGTTCCTATTCAGTGGGATTATTTACATGAGTTTATGTAGCAAAATATTTGTTGCGAATTTGTGTATGAATTTTTTTTGCTTAATGTTCTAATTTGAATTGCGTTTTGCAATGGCTGAAATATATATTAATTCCCATTTTGTTGCCTGCCCATACCCCCTGCTGTTCTGATTTAGTTTGTTGCTTATTTCGTATTCATGCTCTACTATTGGTAGCCAAGCATTTAGTTGCTGCTCTCTGCAACTCTTCCAAACCAACTTATTTGCTACCTCTGCTACCTCTATTTCTCCTAAAATTGTACGACTTGAACTGGTGCCTTTGGTCAACATCTTTCATTCTCATTTTCCTCTGCTTTGTGCTCATTTCTACATTTGCCAAGTGCTTTCAAACATTCCTTTATATATAATAGAATATATATAGATATATTATACATAATAGAAATATTATATAGAAATAAGT
Source organism: Hydrolagus colliei (assembly GCA_035084275.1). Taxonomy (NCBI): domain Eukaryota; kingdom Metazoa; phylum Chordata; class Chondrichthyes; order Chimaeriformes; family Chimaeridae; genus Hydrolagus; species Hydrolagus colliei. The sequence goes on along the minus strand of CM068744.1, from coordinate 46,027,136 downwards.
TAATATTTTACTTGAACAATCTTCTTTAAATGAATATTCCCTCTTGAGAATCTATTAGCCATTTTACAGATTATCTGCATCTTTCATTATTTTTCTCTTCTGTTTCCATCTTTTTAGAATGTTGGAGAGGGAAACCAAGTTCTCTACAGTCTGTATGGTATAGTAGAGCATTGTGGGTCTATGCGTGGAGGTCACTATATAGCATATGTGAAGTACAGAATACCCAACAAAAAATTGTTTGAGCGTATTGCAAGCAGCAAGAATAATTCAGGTAAGATCTCTCAACTGTGACAGTGAGCCCAATACTTCACTGTGTAAAGATTTGAATTAATGAAGAAATATCTATTTATAAGGATATATGTTCAACCTATGCTTAGATTGAATGAGAAAATTATAAAGTAGGATTCCAAATATCTTAATTCACTTAAACGTTTGGTTCAATCATGTGCTGCTCCTCAGTGAGAGCAATCCTGACAATGTGGTAGCACTCTTGAATCATGAATCAGAAGGTTGTGGGTTCAAGCCCAACATGGGGACTTGGATTTTGTATACTTTAAGCTGACATTCGTATGCAATGTGTGTGGGGGGGTGTTGCATTTGGGTGCTATCCTTCGGGTGGGACATTAAACCAAGGTCACATTAAACTGAGGTCCCATCTGTCTGTTCAGGTGGATGTTAAAGATACCATGGCACTATTCAGAAAGAGAAGGTAGTTTCTCTGATGTAATCCCTCAAATAAATGTGATCACTCATTCCACACCTATTTGTGGGACATTGCTGTATGCAACTGGCTGCTGTGGTGCACTGCAAAATACACAGTCAACCACTTTGCAGCTCTTTGTGAAGCTCAACAACATGTAAGATGCTTTATCAAATGCAAGAACTATTACCAATTGACTTTTAACCATGTCTTGTTCTTGTGGAAACATTTAAATTCATCAACCATCACATCGTTTTCATACTCGTATGCATCAGGATGTACCATATGGTTCAAATTTAGAAATTTTAAATGTATTGGTTGGAAATTCATAAATTACGCCATTCTCGTTCCTGAAGTCCATTAAGCTACATGCATTTGTCTTTGTGAATCATGGTATTTGACTTCTGGTGGCAGAATAGCTTTTTTTAAAAAAAAAATGCTTGTTTTGTAAAGCCATGATCCCACTAAGTAGCAGTTGAACGCTTAAAATACAGAATTGAGTGCACAACCCAGTTTCATAGACATTGGCATTGAAAACAATAACAATCTACAATACAATTTATACTTTTATAGCGTCTTCCACGCCAGTGGGGGAGAAGGTGGTTTCCAAATGCTTTTCACAGGTGTTAGCTGGGTGCTGCAGTTGGAATTACAGTGGAATTATTACATTAGGTGCATTTTAGATTTCCATTTACATTTGATACATCTGTTAATGATCTTTGCTTTTCAGGTTTCAGGGATGCCATTGCAGCACAACCTGGTCAGTGGGTTTATGTAAGTGATGTCCATGTACAAATAGTTCCTGAATCTAGAGTGCTGAATGCTCAGGCCTATCTATTGTTTTATGAACGCCTTTTGTAGACTCATTGCTGGGAAAAGTGGTGTAAACACTATGGTAAATATCCATCTGATTCTTTGGTAGATGCATCATTACTATTCTTTCATTTATTAGAACAGATGATGGGAATGTCTTAACAAAAATGATCAGCAAAGAAACTCAATGCAAAAACAAGTATATAATGAAGAATTAAGGTTGTCTACAAATTATGCCTTTAATACTGTAATTAATAGTTTTCCAGATGTATATTCTCTTGTATTGGAATGCAGATAATTTAATTTGCGATTATTTTCATTCAACAAAGTTTGTTTGAAAAATTATGCTTTATTGCAGTTGTATTGCACATGCAGAGACTATGACTATATATGTTCAAAAGTAAGGAAGACTAATCTAAAGTATTAACTGAATGTAACCTGTATCATATTTTGTGAATTGATGTTCACTGTCAAAGACAAAACTGTAGAAATAAAGATTAAGTGGTGTATTAATTGAAATATGAAGTAATTAAGGATTATTACCTGACAGAATTTATTTATTTTTTTAAAAGTGACACAATCTTGGCTAGCTATCTCACTTCCTATTTGTGTTCATATTGCAACATATTGTAAAATCATTGAGCAGTATGACTTAGTTGAAATCCTGGAGTAAGAGAAAAATTAGGATTTTGGCATACTTAATTTCAAACACAATGGTACCTCATGGTATGTATGAAGACATACTCATTGATTTAACTTGCAGTCTCACCAAGTCATTTATTTCATGTATTTTGTTTCTAATCTTTGCTGATGTTAAATAAATCCAATGTGCATTTCATGTTCACAGATGTTTTAATAAATGATTTGCCAGCAAGTGTGCTTTCGAATTATTTTAAGAGTAGTCCGTCCGTGTGTTGTACTTTTATTAAGAAATATTTAACTTTTTCATTTTCCAAATAAAATATATAATGAAAACAAACATGAGGAGATGCTCAGATCCAAGACCAGAATTATACACTGTTAGCAGGTAATGGACACAAATTCTGTAAGAACATTAATACACCCCCAAAAAATACAAGAGTGTATGCCTACATACACATACACTACTTAAATGAAAAAGATACTTGTCCAAAGATGGGAATAAAGTAAAAATCACAACACTTAACATACATAGTGCAATATTTTGTGATGGAGACAAAGGGAGGAAATAAATATACAGTCAATTCACTTTACAGTATATTCTGTAAGCGCTTTGAGGTGTCAAGAAGATGTGAAAAGTGCTATATCAAATGTAAGAATTTTTTTTAAAGAAAATAAAGTAACATGGCAGGCAGTTGTAAGCTACAGAAATAAACAATTTCTGTTTACAGGGGGTCAATTTATAGTATTTTTTTTTCCAAAGCTTTTATAGTATTTACTGTGGGAACAATATTCTATTTATGTAGGTGAGGTAAATTAAATCCTGAATTGTTTTGTCCAATGTCTTTGTAACATCATAATTGATGATCTTCCATCTGCTCTGAGGCAGCACTTGTTTTGTAAATGAGAAAATAATTCATTCATGGTTGGAGGTTATTTGTGACAGATACTGGGATACTTAAGAAACCAAACATGTGAAGTTTTTGAACTTCACTGTTCCCCATAAATCAGAACTATTTCAAATTTTTGTTCATACGGAATCACAATTTCCTTGCTACCTGCGGAAAAGTGTAGTTACGATTAGTTTGTTAAGACAAAAGACATTGCATTTTTTCACTCTTTCAGGAGACTTCATGTTGAATGTCAAATAGGGATGATCATTGTACCCATTTTCCATTCATTTACGAAAAGCATATACTATAACTACTATTAAACTGATAGCACTGCCTTCTATTACCTCCAACAGATCGCCCGTCTCCGGCAATACCTCACCTTAAAAGCTGCCGAAACCTTGGTCCACGCCTTTGTCACCTCTCTGCTGGACTATTGCCAATTGATATAGCCCTCCTCGCCGGTCTCCCTTCCACCACAATCCACAAAATCCAGCTTATCCAAAACTCTGCCGCCCGCATACTCACCCGCTCTAAGCTTCGCTCCCCCATTACCCCAGTTCTTGCCAGACTTCACTGGCTCCCTATCCCAGAGAGGATCGACTTCAAGATACTCACCCTTGTTTTCAAATCTCTCCACTCCTCTGCACCCCCCTATCTCTCTAATCTCCTCTCCCCCCAACCCAGCACCCGCTGCCTTCACTCCTCTGGGACTGGCCTCCTCCATGTCCCCCGAATCCTCCGCTCCACCCTCGGCGGCCGTACCTTTAGCCACTACGCCCCGAGGCTCTGGAACTCCCTTCCTCACTCCCTTCGCCTCGCCCCCTCCCCAGTTTCAGGTCACAGCTGAAGACCTTTCTCTTCGACCGAGCTTTTGGTCACCTTTCTGCCCCTGGCTCGGTCCCGGAATCCGCTACTGTGAAGCGCTCTGAGACGCCGTCCGGCGTGGAGGGCGCTATATAAATCGGAGTTGTTGTTAAACAAGGTTTATTCTCACTTATTAACTCAATTAATATGAAATTGATCTCCTACATTTGAATAATGGTGAAGTATTTTCATTGTTTCCTCCTCACCCAGCTTCTTTCTGAGAATACTCAGCTGAAACTAACAACCTGGAATTATGTAAAAAGGAACCGTCAATAGATTCCAATAAATATGCGCACTCTCACTCAGCTGCAACTCAGTGGTTAGAGCACTCGTGTTACAAGCGTGAGACCTGTGTTTCAAATCCAGGCAGGGCAGGGTACCTTGGGCAAGTTTCTTTACTCCACACTCCTAACAATAATCCATTAAAAAACTATGATAAATTGGTCATTTCAATCCACGACTGTTTGTGGGACACTGCTCTGCGCAATTGGCTGCCACGTTTCGCCCACATACAGTCAATTCACTTTACAGTACATTCTGTGAAGCGCTTTATGAGACATCGAGAAGACGTGAAAAGTGCTATATCAAATGCAAGGATTATTATGACCCATTCCACATTTCCCCACCTTTGCAATATTGCCCACCTCTGCCCCTCCTCACCACTGTCCACCAAGACACTGACATGAAGTATGCTATGCAGTGTCATTTGTTATTGTTATGGGTAGACCCCACATAACGTTGCTTCAGTTAACGTTTTTTCGCTATTACGTTGCTGATATATTGGGAACATATATTAATTTAACGTTGCAACATTCATTATGTCGTTCGCCAGTGGGTGGTAAGGGGGCACGACGGCGCCAGGACCTGGGAGTGAGCCAGGCCATCAGGGAAAGAGAGCCTGCCAGCAGTGAGTGAGACTGGCAGCAAGTGAGACTAGCCAGGCTGGCAGTGAGTGAGCCGGGCAGGCAGTGAGAAAGCGAGTGAGCGAGCTGGGCAACAACAACAAAATTACATTTATAGAGTGCCTTTCACATCGGGAGGACATCCCAGGGCGCTGAACAGTTAGGTTGGGACCTGAGCCGGGGGGGGGGGGAGTGGTAGTGCTGTGGGACGGGATAGGGGGACGACAGTTAGGAGGGGAGTAGAAGGCGCGGTCGAAGAGGAAGGTCTTGAGACCGGCCTTGAAGGAGGAAGCGAGGCAAAGGGATTGCAGGATAGAGTTCCAGAGTGTGGGGACGGGCAGTCAGGGAGCGAGTTAGTGAGCCAGGCCGGGAGCAAGTTAAATTTTTTTTACAAAGTTTTGATTAAAAAAATCCACAAGAACCTAACTCCAGATTTAACATTCATTCTTATGGGAAAAATGTATTTGCTTAACGTTGTTTTGCACTTTTCAAGAACCAAACTCTAACATTAAGTGGGGTCTACCTGTATTCCCTACCACTCTGACTTGCTCATATTGCATTCCTCTACCCTCCCCCCATTGCTCAGCTTAAGACGGGCCTCCATGATACTATTGGTGCCTATGCATTCAGCCACAATGCCCTCTACCACTGGAACTCCTTGCCTCAATCCCTTTGCCTTGTTCCCACTTTGACCAGGCCTGTTATCTCTTCCTCCTCCTCCTCCCTTGCACGGTATCAAACCCACCAATGTGTAGCACTCTGAGACAACCCGCATGAAGGATATTGATATAAAATCAAATTAATGTTGTTCATTTGCTGATGCTCCTGAAACCAGAAGGTCATAATGTGGAAAATCATCAGTGCACCAAGAAAATTTTATATTTTATAGTTAGCTCCATTCATGCCCTGAAACAATTTTCTATATATCCTTTATCAATTATTTTACCTTTCTCTGTAGGTATTGCATCACACTACTTACAGGTTCATATGCAAATGGAGAACTTGCTTCTGGGCCTCTTTGAAAAACATTTGTTTTTGTTGCTGTGAAGTGTGCAAAAGGCATTTGGATTGATTCCCCTTTAATTCTCCATCTCAGTAAGCTTTGTATTTAGAAACACAAACAACTATATTTAGACATCAAATTCCCATAAGATTCACCCAGCTGCCGAAATCTAAATTGAATAGGAGACATTCATTTCAGAATGGAACGTGTCACTTAGAGTGGCAATCACCAACTAGTTAAAAATATCAAATTAGATGCATCCTGAAAAATAAGCGCACCTTGATATTACCAGCAGGATGGCAATCTATGTGTATTTTTCAAATCATTAATGTTATTCCTGACATATCCAACATGTTAGTACATGTAACTATACCTACAATTTATCATTATTATTTTAACTCTTCACCCTACCCCCACCATAAAGGCAAGTTAAATTAGGGTTGTGGTTCCATGAGTTTCCTTCGTTCTACATCATCCTTCAGAATCATTTACGTTTATCAAGTGTTATCTTAGAAGTGTGCAGCAAGCTATTTGATCACAAAAGGATCATAGCTGAGTCCTATGTTGTCTTTATCAAATGTCCAAAACTAAATACAGTTTCCAGCAAAGGTAATTGGATAGTGATCAGGAACCTGAGATGGAAGTTTCCACTTCCTAGAGCAGGAATTCTTCTGATACCAATATTAATAATAAAAGTAATAATACTGCTATTTAATATGGGGACTGAACATGTATTTCAGTTTTCCCGCAAAACTTTTGTTAGCTATGTACTTGTGGACAAATACAAGTCAATTTGTACACAGCAATATCGCATAAACTAGAACAAAATTAACTTTTTTTAAAAAAAATTCACGGATACCTGGAGAAACTCATTTTTCATTGTACCAGCTTGGTTCAGTTGGTAAGCATTCTTGTCTGAAGTCAGAAGATTGGGGTTTCAGACCTTTGTCTTCAACCATCCCTTTGGTCACCTTTCTACCCCTGTCCCTGGCTCGATCCCGGGATCCGCTATTGTGAAGCGCTCTGAGACGCCATCCGGCGTGGAGGGCGCTGTGTAAATCACAGTTGTTGTGATTATGTTGGGATCCGAACTCACACATCAATTCTTACCAAGACACTGAAATGCAGTGCTGTGTGTGCATGGGGGGCAGGGATTGCATTCTCAGGCTTGCCGTCCTTAGGATGAGACTTTGTACCGATTCTGTCTGCCTATCCAGGTGTCTCATGGCAATATTCGTAAAGTGAAGCGAGTTACTCCCAGTGTCCTGCCCAATGAACCCCAAAATAAAACTAGTTGATTCTCACCTATTTGTGAGAATCAAAAATCAATGTTTACCAATTTGTGAACATTGCTGTGCACAAATTGGCAGCTGTATTTGCCCATAAAATACTACTTTAGAGCTACAATACTTCACGGGATATCTTATGACGTGCTTTGAAACATTTCGATACCAATATTAATCCTTGCATTTGATATTTCCCCTTATATCTTTGAGAGGTCTCAAAATGCTTCCCAGAATATACTGTAAGGTGAATTGACTATATTTTGTTGGTGAAAAGCGGCAGCAAATTGCACACAATAGTGTGCAACAAACAGTCCTGGATTGAAATTATCAATTTTTTTTCAAGAAATGTGCGAAGAGCTCAAGGTGAGAGCAAACAGGTGAGAAGACATCCAGGTGAGGAAGGGGGTGGGAGTAGAGTGACGTGTAGCGGGGCGGAAGTGGTCAGCTACACCGCGCAACGGGGCGGAAGGCGGAAATATTTCCGGGTCAGGGGGCGGTGGCGGTGGTCACAACGACGACGGGCGGCCGCCATATTGAGTGAGTCTGAGCCGGGATCGGGCGGCTCGGTGCAGGTGAGTGAGAGGGGAAAATGTCAATAAAAACACCGAGACACGTACAGTAGAGCCGAGGATGGGAGCGCGGAGGCGCCGACGGCAAATAGCAACACCGGCCCAACCCTCAAAATGTAGCGGCCGCGGGAGCTCCAGTCTCCCGAACGCGAGCGCGGCCTGGAGCTCGGGAGGAGCCCGGGCGGGGGGGCGGGGGGCGGGCGGGGAGTCACGGAGCAGCCCGCGGGCCTCGGCCCCGATTTTCTGTCCACGGTGTCGTAATCAGTGACCGCGGTTTCGAGACCGGGGGAGGAGCCAGAACAGCGCCATTCCCGCCTCCGACAACCCTCCCCCCCCATACACACATACACCAACAACCCCCCCCCCACACACACACACACACAACAACCCCCCCCACACACACACAACAACACCCCCCCCACACACACCAACCCCCCCTCCCCACACACACACCAACCCCCCCTCCCCACACACACCAACCCCCCCTCCCCACACACACACCAACCCCCCCTCCCCACACACACCAACCCCCCCCACACACACACACCAACCCCCCCCACACACACACACCAACACCCCCCCCCACACACACCACCCCCCCCCCCTCACCACACACACACCAACCCCCCCCTCACCACACACACCAACCCCCCCTCCCCACACACACTCCAACCCCCCCACACACACACTCCAACCCCCCCCCCCCACACACCAACCCCCCCTCGACCACACACACACCAACACCCCCCACACACACACCAACCCCCCCTCCCACACACACACACACCATCCCCCCCTCCCACACACACACACCAACGCCCCCCTCCCCACACACACACCAACACCCCCCTCCCCACACACACCAACCCCCCCTCCCCACACATGCACACCAACCCCCCCCCTCCCCACACACCACCACCCCCCCCTCCCCACACATACACACCAACCACCCCCCTCCCCACACACACCAACCCCCCCCCCACACACACACCAACCCCCCCCACACACACACCACCCCCCACCTCACCACACACACACCACCCCCCACCTCACCACACACACACCAACCCCCCTCCCCACACACACTCCAACCCCCCCCCTCACCACACACACACCAATCCCCCCTCACCACACACACACACACCAACCCCCCCTCCCCACACACACTCCAACCCCCCACACACACACTCCACCCCCCCCACACACACACTCCAACCCCCCCCCACACACCAACCCCCCCCTCACCACACACACACCAACCCCCCCCCTCCCCACACACACACCAACCCCCCCTCCCCACACACACACACCAACCCCCCCCCCTCCCCACACACACACACCATCCCCCCCTCCCCACACACACACACCAACGCCCCCCTCCCCACACACACACCAACACCCCCCTCCCCACACACACCAACCCCCCCTCCCCACAACCCCCCCTCCCCACACACACCAACCCCCCCCCTCACCACACACACACACCAACACCCCCTCCCCACACTCACACACACACCAAACCCCCCTCCCCACACACACACCAACCCCCCCCCCCTCCACTCACACACACCCACACCAAACCCCCCTCCCCACACATACACCAACCCCCCCCCCACTCACACACACACACACAACAAACCCCCCCTCCCCACACACACACCAACCCCCCCCCCCCCCCCACACTCACACGCACACAACCAAACCCCCCTCCCCACACACACACACCAACCCCCCCCCCACACACACCATCCCCCCCCTCCCCACACACACCAACCCCTCCCTCCCCACACACACACAAACCCCCCCCCACACACACACCAACCCCTCCCTCCCCACACAAACACCAACCCCCCCCCACACACATACACACCAACCCCCCTCCCCACACACACCAACCCCCCCCCTCCCCACACATACACACCAACCCCCCCTCCCCACACACACCACCCCCCCTCCCCACACATACACACCAACCCCCCCCTCCCCACACACACCAACCCCCCCCTCCCCACACACACCAACCCCCCCTCCCCACACACAACAACCCCCCCCTCACCACACACACACCAACCCCCCCCCACACACACACCAACCCCCCCTCCCCACACACACCAACCCCCCCCCTCCCCACACACACACACCAACGCCCCCCTCCCCACACACACACCAACCCCCCCTCCCCACACACACACCAACCCCCCCTCCCCACACACACACACCAACCCCCCCCACACACACACACACCAATCCCCCCTCACCACACACACCAACCCCCCCCACACACACACACAACCCCCCCCCCACACACACACACCAACCCCCCCCCACACACACACACACCAACACCCCCCACACACACACACACACCAACCCCCCCTCCCCACACACACTCCAACACCCCCCACACACACACCAACCCCCCCCTCACCACACACACACCAATCCCCCCTCACCACACATACACACCAACTCCCCCCTCCCCACACACACAAACCAACCCCCCCCACACACATACACACCAACCCCCCACACACACACACACCAACCCCCCCTCCCCACACACACCAACCTCCCCACACACACCAACCCCCCCTCCCCACACACAACAACCCCCCCTCCCCACACACAACAACCCCCCCCTCACCACACACACACCAACCCCCCCCCCACACACACACACCAACCCCCCCTCCCCACACACACCACCCCCCCCCTCCCCACACACACACACCAACGCCCCCCCTCCCCCACACACACACACCAACCCCCCCCACACACACACACCAACCCCCCCCACACACACACACCAACCCCCCCCCCACACACACCAACCCCCCCCCTCACCACACACACACCAATCCCCCCCTCACCACACACACACACCAACCCCCCCCACACACACACCAACCCCCCCTCACCACACACACTCCAACCCCCCCTCCCCACACACACTCCAACCCCCCCCACACACACACACCAACACCCCCCACACACACACCAATCCCCCCTCACCACACACACACACCAACCCCCCCTCCCCACACACACACCAACCCCCCCTCACCACACACACACACCAACCCCCCCTCCCCACACACACTCCAACCCCCCCCACACACACACCAACCCCCCCTCCCCACACACACACACCAACCCCCCCCTCCCCACACACACACACCAACCCCCCCCTCCCCACACACACACACCACCCCCCCCCTCCCCACACACACACACCAACCCCCCCTCCCCACACACACACACCAACCCCCCTCACCACACACACACCAACCCCCCCTCCCCACACACACCAACCCCCCCTCCCCACACACACACCAACGCCCCCCTCCCCACACACACACCAACACCCCCCTCCCCACACACACCAACCCCCCCTCCCCACACACACCAACCCCCCCCTCACCACACCAACACCCCCTCCCCACACTCACACACACCAACCCCCCCTCCCCCCACACACACACCAACCCCCCCTCCCCCCACACACACACACACCAAACCCCCCTCCCCCACACACACACCAACCCCCCTCCACTCACACACACACAACCAACCCCCCCCCCCCCCACACACACACACACCAAACCCCCCTCCCCACACACACACCACCCCCCCCCTCCCCACACTCACACACACACAACCAACCCCCCCTCCCCACACACACACACCAACCCCCCCTCCCCACACACACACACCAACCCCCCCTCCCCACACACACACAAACCCCCCCTCCCTCCCCACACACACACACCAACCCCCCCTCCCCACACACACCAACCCCCCTCCCTCCCCACACACACACCAACCCCCCCTCCCCACACACAAACTCCCCCTCCCCACACACACACACACCAACCCCCCCTCCCCACACACACAAACCCCCCCTCCCTCCCACACACACACCCCCCTCCCTCCCCACACACACACACGCGCCCCCCTCCCTCCCCACACACACACACGCCCCCCCTCCCTCCCCACACACACACACACACCCCCCCTCCCTCCCCACACACACACACACCCCCTCCCTCCCCACACACACACACCCCCCTCCCTCCCCACACACACACAAACCCCTCCCCCTCCCTCCCCACACACACCAACCCCCCCTCCCTCCCCACACACACCAACCCCCCCTCCCTCCCCACACACACCAACCCCCCCCCCCCTCCACACACACCAACCCCCCCCCCCTCCACACACACACCAAACCCCCTCCCTCCCCACACACACACCAATCCCCCTCCCCACACACACCAACCCCCCCTCCCCACACACACCAACCCCCCCCCTCCCCACACACACCAACCCCCCCCCTCCCCACAGACACCAACCCCCCCTCCACACACAACAACCCCCCCTCCTCACACACAGCAACCCCCCCTCCTCACACACACCAACCCCCCCCCTCCCCACACACACCAACCCCCCCCTCCCCACAGACACCAACCCCCCCCTCCACACACAACAACCCCCCCTCCTCACACACACCAACCCCCCCTCCCCACACACACCAACCCCCCTCCCTCCCCACACACACACCAACCCCCCCTCCCCACACACAAACTCCCCCTCCCCACACACACACACACCAACCCCCCCTCCCCACACACACAAACCCCCCCTCCCTCCCCACACACACACCCCCCCTCCCTCCCCACACACACACACGCGCCCCCCTCCCTCCCCACACACACACACGCCCCCCCTCCCTCCCCACACACACACACACACCCCCCCCTCCCTCCCTCCCCACACACACCCCCCCTCCCTCCCCACACACACACACACACCCTCCCTCCCCACACACACACACCCCCTCCCTCCCCACACACACACAAACCCCTCCCCCTCCCTCCCCACACACACCAACCCCCCCTCCCTCCCCACACACACCAACCCCCCCTCCCTCCCCACACACACCAACCCCCCCTCCACACACACCAACCCCCCCCCCCTCCACACACACACCAAACCCCCTCCCTCCCCACACACACCAACCCCCCCCCCCCTCCCCACACACACCAACCCCCCCCCCTCCCCACACACACCAACCCCCCCCTCCCCACAGACACCAACCCCCCCTCCACACACAACAACCCCCCCTCCTCACACACACCAACCCCCCCACTCCCCACACATACACCAACCCCCCCACTCCCCACACATACACCAACCCCCCCACTCCCCACACATACACCAACCCCCCCATCCCTCCCCACACACAAACCCCCCCCTCCCTCCCCACACACACACCAACCCCCCCTCCCCACACACACAAACCCCCCCTCCCCACACACACACACACACACCAACCCCCCCTCCCCACACACACCAACCCCCCTCCCCACACACACAAACCTCCCTCCCCACACACACACACCAACCCCCCCCTCCCCACACACACAAACCCCCCCTCCCTCCCCACACACACACCAAACCCCCCTCCCCACACACACCAACCCCCCCCTCCCCACAGACTCCAATCCCCCCCTCCCACACACACCAACCCCCCCTCCCCACACATACACCCCCCCCCCCCTTCCCACACACACACCAACTCCCCCCCTCCCCACAGACACCAATCCCCCCCCCTCCCCACACACACCAACCCCCCCCCTCCCCACACACACCAACCCCCCTCTGCCCACACACACCAACCCCCCCCCTCCCCACAGACACCAATCCCCCCCCTCCCCACACACACCAATCCCACCCCTCCTCACACACAGCAACCCCCCCTCCCCACACACACACCAATCCCCCCTCCCCACACACACCAACCCCCCCCCTCCCCACACACACCATCCCCCCCCTCCCCACAGACACCAAACCCCCCTCCACACACACCCAACCCCCCCTCTTCACACACAGCAACCCCCCCTCCTCACACACACCAACCCCCCCACTCCCCACACATACACCAACCCCCCCCTCCCCACACACACCAACCGCCCCCCTCCCCACACACACACAAACCCCCCCCCTCCCTCCCCACACACACACCCCCCCCCTCCCTCCCCACACACACACACCAACCCCCCCTCCCCACACACACACCAACCCCCCCTCCCCACACACACAAACCCCCCCTCCGCACACACAAACCCCCCCTCCCCACACACACAAACCCCCCCTCCCTCCCCACACACACACACCAACCCCCCCTCCCCACACACACAAACCCCCCCTCCCTCCCCACACACACACCAAACCCCCCTCCCCACACACACCAACCCCCCCCTCCCCACAGACACCAATCCCCCCCTCCCCACACACACCAACCCCCCCTCCCCACACATACACCAACCCCCCCCCTTCCCACACACACACCAACCCCCACCCCCTCCCCACAGGCACCAATCCCCCCCCCTCCCCACACACACCAACCCCCCTCTGCCCACACACACCAACCCCCCCCTCCCCACACACACCAACCCCCCCCCCTCCCCACAGACACCAATCCCCCCCTCCCCACACACACCAATCCCACCCCTCCTCACACACAGCAACCCCCCTCCCCACACACACACCAATCCCCCCTCCCCACACACACCAACCCCCCCCCTCCCCACACACACCAATCCCCCCCCTCCCCACAGACACCAAACCCCCCTCCACACACACCAACCCCCCCTCTTCACACACAGCAACCCCCCCTCCTCACACACACCAACCCCCCCACTCCCCACACATACACCAACCCCCCCCTCCCCACACACACCAACCGCCCCCCTCCCCACACACACACAAACCCCCCCCCTCCCTCCCCACACACACACCCCCCCCCTCCCTCCCCACACACACACCAACCCCCCCTCCCCACACACACACCAACCCCCCCTCCCCACACACACAAACCCCCCCTCCGCACACACAAACCCCCCCTCCCCACACACACAAACCCCCCCTCCCTCCCCACACACACACACCACCAACCCCCCTCCCCACACACACAAACCCCCCCTCCCTCCCCACACACACACCCAAACCCCCCTCCCCACACACACCAACCCCCCCCTCCCCACAGACACCAATCCCCCCCTCCCCACACATACACCAACCCCCCCCCTTCCCACACACACACCAACCCCCACCCCCTCCCCACAGGCACCAATCCCCCCCCCTCCCCACACACACCAACCCCCCTCTGCCCACACACACCAACCCCCCCCTCCCCACACACACCAACCCCCCCCCCTCCCCACAGACACCAATCCCCCCCTCCCCACACACACCAATCCCACCCCTCCTCACACACAGCAACCCCCCTCCCCACACACACCAACCCCCCACTCCCCACACACACCAACCCCCCCACTCCCCAAACACACACACCAAACCCCCCACTCCCCAAACACACACACCAACCCACCCTCACCACACACACCAACTCCCCCTCACCACACACACACACACACACCAACCCCCTCCTCCCCACACACACCAACCCCCCCCTTCCCACACACACACACCAACCCCCCACCTCCCCCACACACACACCAACCCCAGCCTCCCCAAACACACACAAAACCCCCTCCCCACACACACCAAACCCCTCCTCCCCACACACACCAACCCCCCACTCCCCACACACACCAACCCCTCCCCACACACACACACCAAACCCCCCTCCCCACACACACACACCAACCCCCACTCCCCACACACACCACCCCCTCCCTCCCCACACACACACCAACCCCTCCCCACACACACACCAAGCCCCCCCCCCCCACACACACACCGAGCCCCCCCCTCCCCACACACCAACCCCCCCCTCCCCACGCACACACCAACCCCCCCTCCCCACACACACACAGCAACACTCCCCACACACACAGCAACCCTCCCCATACACACACACACCAGCCCCCCCCATGCCCCCAACAGCAGCTCCCCACCCCACACCACCTCTCCACACACACCAATCCCCCACACACGCACAACCCCCACACACACCAACATCCATCTCCACACACCAACCCCCCATACACACACACAAACCCCCTTTAGCAGCCCCCCAACACAACAGCCCCCCACAAACACCAACACCCCCCCACAGCAGCCCCCCACACATGCACACACACCAACCCCAACCCCCACACAGCAGTCCCGCACACACACCAAACCCCCTCCCACACACACACACAAATCCTCCACATGAATCCCCCCCACACACTCACCCCCCCCCCCCCCTCCACACACACCAATCCCCCTTCCCCACACACCAGCCCCTGTCCTATACACCAACCCCTCCCACACACCAAGCCCACCCCCCCCCCCCCCCACACACACACCAGCCCCCACACACGCCAACCCCCCGCCACACACACTAAACCACCTCTACACACACCAAACCCCCCTACACTGCCTCCCAACCGCCTCCCCACATCAATGCCCTTCACACACCAACCCTGCCCCCCACACACACCAACCCCCACACCAAACCCCAGCCCCACACACCAAACCACCTCTACACACACCAACCCCCCCCCCTACACTGCCTCCCCACATCAATCCCCTCCACACACCAACCCTGCCCCCCACACACACCAACTCCCCCCCTCTCACACACACCAGCCCCCCCTCACACACCAGCCCCCAAACACACTACCACCCCCCACACACAGCAACACCCCCCCACACACAGCAACACCCCCACACACAGCAAACCCCCCTACACACACTAACATCCAACCCCCGCACACACACACACCAACCCCCTCCCACACACACACCAACCCCCTCCCACACACACCAATCCCCCTATACACACCGACCATCCCCCACCGCACACGCCAACTCCCCGCCTTCACACCAACCCCTCCACACCTTCCTGCAGGGGCAGGAAGGTGACCAAAAGCTCGGTCGAAGAGAAAGGTCTTCAACTGTGACCTGAAACTGGGAAGAGAGGGGGCGAGGCAAAGTGAGTGAGGAAGGGAGTTCCAGAGCCTCGGGGCATAGTGGCTAAAGGCATGGCCGCCGAGGGTGGAGCGGAGGACTCGGGGGACATGGAGGAGGCCAGACCCAGAGGAGCAAAGGCAGCGGGTGCTGGGTTGTGGGTAGAGGAGATCAGAGAGATAGAGGGGTGCAGAGGAGTGGAGGGATTTGAAAATAAGGGTGAGGATCTTGAAGTCGATCCTCTCTGGGATAGGGAGCCAGTGAAGTCTGGCAAGGATTGGGGTAATGGGGGAGCGAAGCTTAGAGCGGGTGAGTATGCTGGCAGCAGAGTTCTGGATAAGCTGGATTTTGTGGATTGTGGTGGAGGGGAGACCGGCGAGGAGGGCATTGCAGTAGTCCAGCCAAGAGGTGACAAATACCCCGCACATACATATTCTCAACCCCCTCTCCAAAGCACCCACCACACTCTTCCTTCCCTTGCTCCCCAGCACTGAGCTCTGTACCTCCTCCCCCCAATTGTAGGCTGTCTGATCTTCCATCCTTAGGGTTAGGGTTAGAAATACTGGGCTTTGTCCCCCACTCCCCCAAATCAGTACATCCCCTCACAACCTCCCACCTTTTCCCTCCCAGACAAGGGGGCTTCCCCATTATTTCCAGATAGGGGAATTTGTTCTGCTGCGCTCCGAACACCAGCATTCCCTGCTCCACTTTATGTATCTGGAGTAAAATTGATCTGACATCAACTAGTACACCAATATGTTTTCCTATTTTATCTCTGTCCCCCCACCCTGACTTGTTCCTTCCAATGAAAACAACTCTTTAATGTTGCTTCTTATATTACCACTTTGGCTCCAGCGTTCAGCCTTTCTTAAAGGCCGAGTATGATATAAAACCAGCGCTCTGGAGTAGCCTATATCCGTCTGTGTGTTGGGTCAGCTCTTGGCTCAGAACACTAAAATATAATTAGTGACTAGGACTGTCCTCCTTCATTGATTGACAAGTCAGCCGGTAAGTTTCTCTGTACTTTATTGGGATCCTCTTGGGGTCTGGTTACTGAGATGCCCCAAATGGGCATCTTGAGGACCTCCACCCTTCAATCATACTGGTGGCTGAACGTGCGGTCAATGGCTTGGTGCTTTACAAAGTATAATTGGCTAGAACAACAATTTGCACAATCTGAAGATGGGGAAGGAAAGTGCAAGGCCGAGGGATACAGAAAGAGAATTAATGCAATAAAGCCAAACATGACATTAATATGTATAAGAAAAGCAATTAATTTTTATTTTAGGGTAGCACGGGAACTTAAGGAAAGATAACTGGGACAAAAGACTTGTTGTTCATTTAAAATAGCAATGACTGTTCGCTTAGCACCTATTTTGATGCTGTCTTACAAATGCAGTGAATTTGTTCAAGTTGGATGTCAAGTGCCCTGTCAACTCTATCCGAGTACAAAACGTAGGAAAGAAGGCAAGTGAATCATCTGGGATCTCAGCTTTTGAATAGTATTTTGAACAAAGCTGTCATACATTCCCTTAAAATAATAATTTGGTTACTCAATCCATGACACGATACTGCTGTGCACAATTGGTGTTTCGTTGACAAACTAGTTAATTCACTTTGTGAAGCACTTTGAGAAGTCGAGAAGGTGTGAGAAGGTGCTATATAGAATGCAAGGATTATCATATATTATAAAACCTCTGCCTCTAATCCTCCCCCTACTTTTAAATACCCTTCTAAAACCCTACCCTTAAACTTTGTCTTCCATCTACTCCTATTTCCCTCGATTTCTCATTTTGCTCAGGTTCCATTATTTGTAAAGCAATTTGAAATGTTATCTTGCATGAAAGGCCCAATATGAGTGCGACTTGTTGTAGCCAGTATGAAATGCAAGTCTTATGTGACTAGCTCCTTGAGATAGTCACACATTGAATGCCAAAATTCAGCTCTCTATAATCAGGTACCTAAAACCAGATAGAAAACCTGCATTCAGGCAGGTTGAGTTTGTTCATTCTTTAAGTTGCTTTTAATATTAAATGTGTAGAAGCAACAGTGGTTCAAAGTAGACGCTAGGCAGGTAATAATTGATTACCCAAAATTTAGTTGGAGTAGTCCCACCAATCTTGATGCATCCAATTCAAATGCTAAATTATTGATCATTGGTTTCTTTAAACAGATAAGGCAAAACACATCGTTAAAAACTATAGATTTCATTAATATTCTGATGGATAACCTTTCATGGTTGAGTTTCTATGTGAATAACTAAAATGGGAGTTTAAGGAAACATTGTGTCTAGAGTGTGTCTGGAGAGCTTTCTAATTAACTATTGTGTATTCTTAAATTTAATTGATGGAGAAATTAAACAGCTTTAATTTTTGCAAGATGAGTGTCTACTATTGATACCAGAATAGTAATTTTCTGAGGACTGACTTGATCAAATAAATACTTTTTGTCAGCTGGATGCCTGGCACACAAAACTTATCGTCATGCTCGATAGTATCCAAACCAGACAAAATTCCATACAACATATAACATAGTATGGATATTTTGCTGTGAGTATACATTCCTGCTTAATAAATTGCTTAACAAATTCCAGAAAATATTAGACAAGAGCCAAAACTTTGTGGGGGTCTTCAAGTTCAGCCGATGATTGGTTATAAAAAAAAGTACCTTGGAATACGAGGATTATGAGTGACTTAGGAATCGGACGACTGAGACTGTAAGGAGGATTGACTTGATCGTAATATTCCATCGGCAAACATAATATTCCTTTGACAAACATGTTTAAGCGCTCTGAGAAGCTGTCCGGCGTGAGGGCGCTATATAAATCCAAGTTCTTGTTGTTCGCTTGTTGTTAGATATTAATTTAAGACCTCAAAAGTTGGATAGATGAAATCCAGAACTTTGCAAGCCTCTCGGTGAGCAGAACAATTCATCATCATATGCAAGAGCACTGCCACCATCCTTGTGTCCACAGTCATCAACCCCTGTATATTGAGTGGTAGTTCTACCAATGGAAAGTAGTTTCAACAGCAACTGCTTACGTCTTGCATACCAATCAGAGTAGATATCAATATGTGATCGTATGCGCATGAACCTGGGCAAATCTTCAGTTTGCTCATCATCTTTTCAATGGATATACCTGCCTTCAATGTGGTGGAAAGTCCTATGCAGTACTTATGAGGTGCCATCTGGATGCTATAGTGGTCCAAGTACATTGTAGTGCACCAGATTTACCCAACACTAACTGCCTAATCTCAGTTCTTTTGTGGGGGATCCGCAGGTCAGGGCAAATCCTTGGGCGAGTTTCCTTACTCCACATGCCTAATAATAATCCCGCCAAAAAAAAAAAAAGTTGGTCATATCAATCCACAACTGTTTGTGGGACATTGCTGTACGCAATTGGCTGCTGCATTTCGCCCACAAGTATACAGTCAATTCACTATACAGTATATTCCGTGAAGCGCTTTGACACGTTTAGAAGACGTGAAACACGCTATACCAAATGCAAGAATTATTATTTAGTAAAAAGATGTGCCCCTGTGAAGCTGCTCCTTTCCCCTCCAATCGCCTCATTATTGTTCTTGGACTTAGCAAATACGCTGAAGAAAATCATTCTGATGCATTTTCAGGAAGAATGAACCATGAAGAACTGTTCAGCTAAGTATCTTATATAACAACAGTATAATTCGATTTGCATAGCGCCTTTCACATCCAGAGGATGTCCCAAGGTGCTGGACAGACAGTATTTTGGACCCGAGCTGCGGGCTGGAGTTCCAGAAGATGGGGGTGGTGTTTCTGAAGGCCAGCCCGGCAATGGTGGGGTGGGTGAGGTGGGAGACATGAAGTAGGCGGGAGCCAGTTGAGTGGATGGACCTGGCAGGTTGGTAGTCGGTTAAGAGCTCCCAGAGGTAGGTGGGAGCGAGGCCATGGAGACCTTTGAAGATGAGGACCAGGATCTTGATAGGATAGGAAGCCAGTGGAGTTGGGCAAGGGTGGAATTGATATGGTCATGGATTCTAGTGTGGGACACGGCTACAGAGTTCTGGATGATCTGCAGTCTTTGGAGGGAGGAATGGGGGAGGCTGTCAAGCTAAGGGTTTGCACAGTCGTGCCTAGATATTAGAATGCATGTATGAGAGTTACGGTGACCTGCAGTGTGAGATGGTGGTGGAGCCGGGCACTGTTGCAGTGGTGGGGGAAGGCAGAGCAGATCATGGCACGGATGTGGGATAGAATGGTTAGTTGAGGGTCAAACAAGACACCAAGGTTCCAGGCTAGCTTAATGAGATAGAGTGTGCATCCATGATCCTGTCAGCATCGTGAGGTGTGGAGGGGTTGACAGGAGCCAATCAGGGGGGTCTAGGTCTTGTTGACCTGGAACTGAAGAAGGTTAGCTCTCATCCAGGACTTGATATCTGCAACCATTCTTTCGAGACAGTCGTGGTCTTGGAGTCAAAGGTGGAGGCAGAGAGATATAGTTGGGTGTCATCCGCATACATGTGGAAGTTGACCCCATGTTTGCAGATGATGTCACCAAGTGGGAGCATGTAGATGTTAAGAGCAGTGGACCAAGGCTGGAGTCCTGAGGATCATCACATGAGACAGTGCTAGAGGAAAGACTGTGGAGATGAAAGTGGGGGCGGTGGGAGGTACGAACTGAACCGTTCAAGGACAGTACCCATGAAGGTTGAGGTGAGAGGAGAAGCGATGGTCAACGGTGTTGAAGGCAGCAGAGAGGTCAAGGAGGATGAGGAGGTAGAGAGAGCCCTGGTCACAGGTGGACAGAGTGTCATTTGTCACTGACCAGAGCTGTTTCTGTGCTGTGGGTGCCGCAGAATCCCAATTGGAGGGATTAGTGATGGGAGTCACGGGAGACAAAGGAGCAAAGCTGAGAATCATCGACTTGTTCCCGAACCTTGGAGAGGAATGGGAAGTTGGCAATGGGGCGGTAATTTGAGAGCAGGGGAGATTTGTTCTGGGGAGAGTTTCTGAAGGATGAGAGTGATGATGGGTGATTTTAATGGGGTGGGAACAGTGCTAGTGGACAGAGAGAGGTTTATGATGTCTGTGAGTAGAGGAGCAAGGAGATAGAGCTGGGAATGAAAGAGGAGTGGGGATCGTGTCGAGGGAGCAGGTGGTTGGTTTCGTGTGAATAATAGGGGTGATGAGAGAGTTGTTGAGAGACAGATTCAAAGGTGCAGAGGGAGGGATGTTTTAAGAGAACATAGATGATGGGTGTACCTTGGGGACTTATGTGAGTAGGAGACAGTATGGGAAGTGAGGGTAGCAAGGGAATCGAGAGTGACGGAAATGGAGTTGTGGAGGAGGGTGACCGAGGAGGATAGGTCGTTGCGGGTGTCAGTCCAGAGGGCGGAGTTCGGATGACAAGAAAAGAAACAAGTTTAAGCTCCATTGGGAATTTGCAATCATCTAAGAGAGTCAAGCATAACCTGAGTTCTCTTCCCACCCATCTCAGCACAGTTCCGCAGTACAATTGAAGGCAAAGGTGGTGTTATATCATCCATGGTAAAGGCGCAATGAACTTGCGATGGTAACCCAACATTTATCATGTGAAAAAATAAGGTGCCATCTGTGTCCAAGTGGATGTTAATGGTCTCTCGCCCTATTTAAAAAGAAAAGGGAAATCCTCTCAGTATCCTGGCCACCAGTCCTTCAGATAAAATTGGTAATTTGCTTCATGGCTGTTTGTGGGACATAACTGTGTGCAAATTGTCACATTTGCTTACGAATGTTCACTACATTTTGAAATCCTGTGAAGCATTTTGAGGTGTTTTAACACTATGATTAGTTGCTATATCAAATACAAGTATTGTGGGCTAAAAACACATATGCTGTGTTTTTCAGAAACTTGATATCAGTTAAATCTGTTTATAACAAATTCAGTTGATACTTTACACTAGGTTAAACACCACATATCAAATCGGTAGTTACATAAGAAAGGAAAAAATTGAAAATATTTCTATTATGGATTTTACCCAATTAATTTATTCTCTTAAGTAGAATCCCAATTACTTTCTTTCCCTGATCCTCCAAAAGTTGGCACCGTAACATCTAATGTTACAACCTATATTTATCTTGGAAACAGTTATTTTCCCTGACAAGGATAGAACAAATCAAGAATTCAGTCCTTCAAGCTTTTTTTTGATGGATCGGGTATTATCCGTGCTGTCCACTAATTTCCAAAGTGAAACTTTAATACATTTTAGAAATTACAACAAATGAGGAGGTCCGTCGAGTCTAAACTATGATTAGCTCATTAACCCAATTCTGCTCTTCATATGTATGTTTTTTTAATACTCTTCAAATGTTCATTCTTTTTAAATGTTTTTGTGGTTTCTGTCTCAATAGACACTGGAAGACATAACATGAGTCGCTGCAAAATGTTTCAAACCTTTCAGTAACAAACCTGAGCCTCAGCCTCCTTGTTACCAAAATACTTTACCTAATGTCAGCAAGCCAGATTGGATTTAACCAATTTTCACATCTCTATTTCTGAATTTTGACTAAGCTGCAGCCCTCCACACCTGAATATCCCCCTTCACATGCACACTAACGTAAGAATCAATATGCTCCAGAAGTATTTGATCATATACTATCCTTGGAACATATTAAATTCTGTCTTTATGATTTGCTTTGGCCAATTGGGTGTCTGACACTTGCGAAAAACGATCTTTCTTTATGATTAAGGACATAAAGCATGGAAAGATCTTTTGGCCTAATGATGTATTGTTTTACTTATTGTACAGTATCACATTCTCTATCCAGCCCATTAAATTTTGAAGGAAAGCTTCTGCAGAAATTTCTACTCAAATGTGACTCAAGAGTTACCAACCAGTTATTTATATAGCACACCTTTTAAAGGAGTTGATCCCAAACATTTTTAATGAAAGCTTCACTTGCTTTGGGGGGGAGATTTAATTTAGATTGATATATGCATAAACATCCAATTGATGCCTCATATATGATGAGAAACATCTGTTTGGATTTGGTTACAGATATGCTTGAGATGCATCTTAGTGCGTCTGTTTATCCGGCAGCTTGGGGGTCGACAAATTGACCGTACCGAATAATCGGATGGCAAGTTGCCGACAATTGCAGTCTTGAAATTGTGTAAATAAAGCAATGCTTGTGTTGGGTCAGTGAAACTCAAATACAGTAATCAGTGTAGTAAAATTCTGCTGAATTGGATATTCTTTGGCTAGGTATCCATTTCATCCTACATTGATAATCATCTTCATGCCTGTTTTATACTATAATATTATCTAATATTTTCCACAATTATCCTCTGCTAGTATAACCAGCGCAGGACACTTAAAAAATACTCTTTAATGTTCTAGGTTATACAGTTTGTATAACCAATTTGCTTTATGACAATGGTCATCTTTCAGGTAGTTCAAGAGGACAAAGCAAACAGCCAAGTAAGTAATCATTATTTATTTTCTCTATAGGTTTTCCACATCTGAAATTCAACAGTCCAAAGATGTGGGATCAAGGTGGCCAACCCTGGCAGCAGTGGCCTTTGAGCCAGCAACAGTGGATGCAGTCATTTCAGCAGCAACAGGATCCAAGTAAATGTTTATACATGAAGGAGACAGTAGAATATAGAATTGTGAAAAGTTGTGATATGATGATGCAGTAGTGGGTGTAAGATTGTTGGCAGTAAATGATTGTTGTACTTTTTAGCCTGTCAAATTACTCTTTGAAAGTCCTAAGCAAAACAAAACAAATTATGGGATGGAGTTCCAGAGATTGCAGGCAGAACAATTTGAGTCTTCATCTGCTGCCTGGTCGTGCCCCCCGTTTAGCAAATATCAGCCTACTTCACGTCCCCTGCCTACTCCACTTGACTCCACCATTAATGGGCAAATTTTAAGCTATCTCTGGAACTCCATCCTCATTTCTGTTTTTTTTACTTTGCCTCTATTTGTATTTTTACCAGCAACTCTTACAGAGGAATACTATTTTTCATGTTCAATGTAAAGGAACATATTCTTGTCAAAAAATTGAATTGAATTTTCAGCATCTAGAATTGAGGCATACACCTTTTAAAATTTCTGTTTCTAGCATTGTTCTAGATTCTCAATAGAATAGATTTTACATTCTCTGGTACAGTTTAACAACAACAACAAAATTACATTTGTATATGGCGCCTTTCACGTCAGGAGGCCGGGCCTTCAGTTTCTCCGCTCCCACCCTATGGAATGCCATCCCTCAATCCCTCCGTCTCGTTTCTTCCCTTTCCTCTTTCAAGGCCGGTTTGAAGACTTTCCTCTTCGACTGTGCCTTTTATTCCACCCTGAATTTTTCGACCTCCCCTTCGTGTCTCACCCCTTCCCAAACACTCCCCTCTCAGCTCGGGTCACACGCCTCCTGTGCAGCGCATTGGGACGTCCTCCCGACGTGAAAGGCGCTCTATAAATTAATTTGTTGTTGTTGTTGCTTCAGACCTGGACTGTGGGGGTGGAGGGGTGTTGCCAATGGGTCCGTTTTAATTCTCAAAAAAGATTACTGCCTCAGTTGAGTGTAGATAATGTATTTGTAAACTGAAAGGTGTTTTGTATAGTGAAAATATAATTTTCATGATGAATTGGTAATCGAGTCCTGCAGCTTAGTGGTTAGAGAATTTGCCTCGCAAACGAGAGGACCTGGATTTGTTTCCCGGGCAAGGTGAAACATTGGGATAGTTTTCTTAATCCACATGTCCCTGTTTATCTAACAGTAAGTAAGAACCCAGATGTTAGTCAATTGGCAGATTGGTATTGTGGGAGAAATATTTGCTCCAAAAATAAGTAGAGCATTGATGTATGCAATTGGCTGCCACGTTTCTCCCACAAAATATAGTCTCTCCACCCTCTTGGACAATGCCAGATATTCACGCAGTGCGTTGGAGAGCATGGCAGTTTTAAACTTCATTCCTCACAGTGGCCCAACTTGCATATCTATATTCAATGCTTGGATGTGATTTCTTTTAAAAATATATAAACCATGTTCCTTAAGTACAGCTGAGCCAGTGTTTTAAACTGCTCAGTGAGCTTTCCGCTGACATGTACTAAGTCTTCTATAGCTTTGAACAAAAGTCATTCAAGTGGAAATGGATCCAGTATTCTCACACTGAATTATTTATTCATATGCCTATTGCATAACTCGTATCACGTGTGTAATCCTCAGTCCTATGTGGTAGATATCAAATGTACAAACTTTATTAACTGATGGTTTGAATAAACACCAGTTATACATGGTATACATTATCAGAACTGCATTGAATGTGTATTAAATTATCTTTGGGTTCAAAAATTACAGGCCAGATAGACTGGGCAGCATTAGCACAGGCATGGATTGCACAGAGAGAGGCCTCTGAGGAACCTGTAACAGCACCACAGCCAGTGATCATACCCAATGGGCAGGCAGTACATGCCATAGAAAATGCTCCAGACAATCATGCAAATTTTCCGGGAGATCCTAATTTCAGCAGAATGTGGGAACAAGGTTTGTATTATCTTACAAAGGTACTCTTGGCTTGGTGTCAAAGAAATGTCATTTTAAATGTTACATTTAAATTTGGGTGGTTTGAAGAATTGTATTGTAAAACAGTGGAATACATATTTGGCTACTTGTGCTGTCACATGTTTTGATGTGTATGTAATGTAATAAAGCTAATGATTTCATTCCAATGGAACATATTAAATTCTGTCTTTATGATTTGCTTTGGTCAGCCAAGTGTCTGACACATGCAAGAAACAATCTTTCTTAATGACTAAGGACATAAAGCATGAAAGGGTCTTTTGGTCCAATGGGTATTGTTTTTACATATTGTACAGTATCACATTCTTTATCCAGTCCATTCAATTTTGAAAGAAAGCTTCTGCAGAACTTTTCTACTGAAACGTAACTCAAGGCCCTCTTCATAATTTAAAGATTTAAGCCAAGAATCGTCCTTGTTATTTTCTTTATCCTTTTCAAGTATGCAAATCTTTTTACAGTAGCAAAATCACAATTTCATGCAATATTGGTAAAGTTCCAAAATGGCTGCTGTAGTGTTAACAAATTTTAAATCAATGAAAGTCTGCTGTGAATACAACTGTTTACAAATAAGCACCAAGTAGGATATCAATGAAAAGCACCTGTAGTTATGTCAACTCTTGAATGCTGCTTTGGCTTTCTGTACTTAACTAGACTGGGGAATGCAGCAGCACCATAGACCACCTCACCCACCACCTGAACAGCAGTGGATTCCAACCCCAGCCCCTATGGAAATAGCCCCTCCAGCTGAAGACAGCAGCCAGGATAGTGGTGAGTTCACACCGGAATCCAGACGTATGTTCAATCAAGTCAATAACAACAATTTTGGAGGAGCGCCGGAAAACTTTGGGATGGGAGCGGCTCCAGTCAGCCAGTTTGATTATCAGGTAAAACTGTGTAATGTAGTTTTTGGTTGTTCTCGTCTGTATTGTAACACCTACTTTCGTACCTATGAGGATAGTGTTCTAATGAACGTCACTTTAAAAAGTGTAATGTGTTCCTTCTCAAGCCACAAAAATTGAGACCTGAGCAGTATAGCAATATATAAGTACAATTAGTTCCCAATAACTGAATTTTATTTATTTGTGAAAGCATCGGTAACCATGAGTAGATAGTAATGGAAATGAGTTGCTTGTAAATGGCTTTTTTTTAAACTTAAAAATTCGCATTTAAACTTTCTGTATGCCATTTATTTGGAAGACTAAAGTGGACGCTCTGGGTTGATGTAAGCCATCGAGATCATCTTAGAATGAATCCACTCTTTACTAATGTCCATGGAGCTGGTATGTTTTTTTTGTCAGTTTTTGATGGACGTCTGCTAGAATGCAACAAATACGCTGCAAAGTTGGAAAGAAAATACAGCCCTGCAATTATATCTGAACACCTATTAGTTCTGATTTCCCATTCTCTGCTTCTGTAATTGTTTTTTAACTTTAATTTTACTCTTTTTGCATAACCTACCCTAACTTTTCAAACTTTAAATTTAATGTGAAAGCCTACTTAGTTTGTTCCTGCTGACTTCACTGACTCATATCCTATATTTTAGAAGTGGAAGAAACTTGCTGAAAATAAGCTTTAAAGGCTAATTTCTCAGATAATTCAAAACCAAAGCATGAATGATGGGTATGGTGACCAAGTCAATCGTTGTATTTTTACACATCAAACAGAGCGAATACATAATCTACCTCCCAACTATACTTGGTGCTGCAGAGATTAATAAACATGTATTTATCCAATACATGTTTGGGTAACCTTTTAAATGCATGTATTTTGTATCTACAGCATGGGGCAGCTTATGGACCTCCAGGAGGATTTCATCAACCTTTTTGGCAACCTGGACCACCACCAAATCGTAGAGAGCGTTCATCTTACAGAGATCGTCCACGCTCACCCATAGCAGTAAAACCAGATCCTCCTGCTCTTGGTGAGCTTTGTTTTCAACAATTAAGTATTTGTTTCACTATTGTATCATTTGTGTGCCTTAAATGTATTTTGATTATTTTTTGTAGTTAGTACTGTTTGTTTATTGCATCCTGCTGCTATTCCAAAGAAAAAAAAAGTGTTTTTCTCCTGGTTGTTGCTTTAGTTTATATTCTTTTTCTATCCAGATTCACTCCAAAAATTCTGTTTAAAAACTTAACTCGTTTCTGATTGTGGGATATTGCTGGAACAATATTAGCTGCCACATTTTGTCTCCTTAACAGCATTCATTTCTAATTAATATTATTCTATAAAGTACTATGGGATGCTTTACACAGATGGTGCTTTCTAAGTGATATACATAAAGGCACGTTTATCCGTGACCCGATCAACCGTAACTTCCGTATAACCGGCACTTGAAAAGAAAAGGTCCCCATTTGAATAACCGGATCTTATCCGGCACAATCGCGGTGGTGCATTTAATGAATGGATTGTCGCAGGAGAGTACTGTACGATTAGCTCTGAATGCTGCCGGTAGTGGCACTTCCGGGTTTTCATCTTAGGTACACTGTTTTTTCTTACCCCTCTCCTATTTCTCTCCCTCTTTTTCTTTCTCTCTCTCTCCCTCTCCTTCCTTCCTCTCTATCTCTCCCTCTTTCTTTCTATTTCTTCCCCTTTCTTTCTCTCTCTCTCTCTCTGATGGATGCTACATTGCCTGTGTAGCCTGATGGTATCGTGGTTTGTTTTGGTGGGTGAAGGTGGAGAAGGAGAGAGAGAGGAAGAGAGAGAGGGTGGGGGGGGGGGGGGTGGTTAGAAAGAGAGAGGAGGGGAGAGAGAGAGATGGGGGGTGAGTTGATTAATTTAGATGGAAAATGAGAGGAGTGGAGGTGGGGTTGGGTTCGGAGCCATTGAGATGCCAGACTGACTGAGTTGTGTGAAAGAGAGAGAGGGGGAAGGAGGGAGAGAAAGAAAAAAAGATAAAAACGGCAGTACAGTTTTAAAACACTACAGTCCGTTGTTGTAGAAGTTTGTTTTGTGATTGTGTGCTGTGTTTATAGACTGTAATCAATATTTATTGCTTTATTGATAAGTATCCATACAATATTCTGTTATTATTTTGTCTTATTAATATGGTACGTTCAAAAATGTAAAATAACTTTTTTAAAGTTTTTTTTTTGTGTTGGGTTTTCGGCAGCTGGCCGTCCAAATATCCGGCCCGCGGTTTAACCAGCATTGGCCAGGTCCCGAGGGTGCCAGATAAACAGGCTTTTACTGTATTATGAAAGTTATATTATGAAGGTGTTGTCTAGAGCTTTTCTTGAGAGCTTTATTGGAACTATGTTGCTGGATATTTATCAAAATGCTTCCTAAATTGAATTTAACCATTTGCATGAATTAATGAATCAGTCTCCCAGTGGATCGAGTTCATGCCCTCATTCTCACTTTTAAATCTCCCCATGATCTTACATCATCGTAACTCTTTTCAAATCCAAATTATACATCTGCACCCTTTGCTCAACAAACACCGTCTGATCTACTTAAGAACCCTTCCCTATCCACCTCACGATGTGTGAGGTTTCATCCTTTCTGTCCCACGCTCTGAAACTCCATCCCAGAGTCACTCTGACTTGGTTCCTCTGATTTGCTCCCTCCTTCACCTCATTCAGGGTCAGTCAAAACCTAGCGCTTAAAACTGTGCTTTCGTCATTTTTCCCCTCGCACCCACTTAGCTCACACACTCAGCTCACACACTCAGCCGGTACTGTTAATTGCTTTGGGGTGTTCTCCCATGGAAGGCTTAATAAAAATAGAAATTTATATTGTACTGTATTGTAATAATTTTTTTAAAAAAAGGTTGATTGTTCAGCATCAAACAGATGTGTAACAAATTTATTTTTATAATAATGATGATCCTTGCATTTGATATAGCGCTTTTCTAGAGCTGCCAAACTGTACGTTTTTGCTGTATTTAGTACGGTAAATTGAAGTAAATACGGCAGTACGATTTTTCTTGTTAAAATACATTTTTGGAAAATCCGAAATGTTCCATGTTCTGTCTGTCTGTCTCTCTTTTTCAGTCTCTCTCTGTGTGTGTGTCTCTCTCTCTCTCTTTCCGTGTCTCTTTCCCTCTCTCTGTCTGTCTCGGTTGCGCTCTCTCTTTCTCTCTCTCTCTGTGTCTCTCTCTCTCTCTCTGTTTGAGTCTCTGGCTGTCACTATCCCGCACCCGCCTCCGCGACCACATAACTCCCACCCTTGCCCGTCTCCACTGGCTCCCCATCCTCCAGAGGATCGAGTTCAAGATCCTCGTCCTCACCTTCAAGACCTTACACGGCCTTGCCCCGCACTACTTAACCGATTTACTTTCCCCCTATAAGCCCACCCGGATCCTCCGTTCAGCAGGAATTGGCCTGCTCCAAGCCCCCCGCCCGAACCGCCCCACCATCGGAGGCCGGGCCTTCAGTTTCTCCGCTCCCACCCTGTGGAATTCCATCCCCCAATCCCTCCGTCTTGTTTCTTCCCTTTCCTCTTTCAAGGCCGGTTTGAAGACTTCCCTCTTCGACCGTGCCTTTTGTTCCCCCCCGAATTTCTCGACCTCCCCTACGTGTTTCACCCTTTCCCGAACACTCCCCTCCCAGCTCGGGTCACACGCCTCCTGTGCAGTGCCTTGGGACGTCCTCCCGACGTCCCATTATTTCCAGATGTTAAGGCTAGGACTATTTTTGAGGCCAGATTATATCTTTCCAAGATCCCAAAGTAAAGATCCTACTGTATATTTTTTAAGATCTACACTGAAATTTTTTTTAGCGCTTAGTTGGTGGATAGCATATATCAGGGACGTCTTGTGAGCCTACAGCGAGCATCACGCTCAACTATGAGCATTTTTTCTCCAGTATCTAATGAAAAAAGAGAAAATAATCAATTAAGTCTCATACATTTCAGAAAAGGTGTGTTTTATTCTCTCATGCTGGAGAGAATTTAAATTTGGGATTTAGTAATGAGAGGACAATATTCAAACCCAATAATCTATCTAATTTAAATCAAGTATTATTTTATTTCCCTCTCTCCTCCCCCTGTCCACATCACCACCATTTAAATTGTTTCTTGGCTTTAGAACCCGCCTCATTTCTTGGCAGGCTCCCAAACTTTTACCAACATGTAACCAATAGCTGGATATGCGCTAGTACAACTCATGGCACTTTTACCGCCAGTCCTTCTCATAGTCTGTGGGCAGCAACTGAACCCTTCAATTCTCCCACCAAGCACAGTTCAGGTTAGGAGCAATACGACTAGTGGTAAGTGCTCCCATTTATAATTAAAAAAAAAAAATCAGTGTTGATTGTTTATAAAGTTTGTAGTTGGGATGTCCTCCCAACATGAACAGCGCTCTAGAAATGTAATTTTGTTATTGTTGTAGTGGAGTAGGAAAACTGTAAATCGCCTGTTCTTAAGCTTGGATATTATGATGTGAAAAATGAAACGTTCAATGTTGCAGACGCTGTGAAACGCAGAACCTTGCCAGCTTGGATCCGTGAGGGACTAGAGAAGATGGAACGGGAAAAACAGAAAAAACTTGAGAAAGAAAGGTTAGCAAAAGAACGAGCACAATCTTCAAAACACAAAGAAGATCCAGAAGAAGTACATGAAGAAACTGATGGCCCCAGATTGCCGCACAAAAGTAAATTTGTAAGTACATGCACATGCTACCAAAGGTGCTATTACTGTAATTTTCTGCAGGAAATATGCCTATTGTCAAGAAAATCTGTCCAGTTTGACGTATTAATGAAACTACTAATGGAAAATACAGTTGTGTGTAAAATCGGCATAATGTTAAGATGGCGACTTTGGCAGGTTCATGTATTTTGGCTCTGCAGCTCAACATTTTTACTCTCCAATAGCAAAAAAATCAGCAAAACAGATATAGTTTGTGAGACCTATCAGTCCACTCTATTGACCATTCAGCTATTTTGTAGCCCACTAGTTACAAACAGGAAAAACAAGAGATATGCACACTTGTTTTTGTCCAAGTAATACTGATGTGCTCCTCTGTTATGCACAAAGTGCATGCTTGTTTTGGAGCTGTTGATCACCTGCCTGCTTTGGTGAGTACTATTTACAGAATGTGCCTTTTATAAAGGGGTTGTGAATTATTTTTTTAAATACCAAATGACTATCTGTTAATCAATTTCTACTAAATGTTTTGAATCTTAAAAATCAATATTACTCTGGTTTATGGTGTTTAGGACAGTGATGATGATGAGGAGGAGTATGAAACTACTGAAACCAAAATTATTGACAAGCCAAGCCGAAGTCCTTCTCCTGTCACTCAAGAGGAACAGAGTGAGCCAGAAATGACTGAAGAAGAAAAGGAATTTCAAATGGTATGTTGTAATCTTAATTTTTGATTTAATTTCTAATTTGTTTAATCCATGGGAATTGTGTTTGCTGAACCGTGCCGACTGGCAAGTGACATAAATTGTAAATGTTTTGATTGTAAATTACAATTCTGTTAGGAATGGGGGAGCAGGGCAGGTACAGTACAGACAAAGAAAGCCTGTCAGCAAGAGTTTAAATCTGTGGAATTGATACATGTACAACATTTGTTCTTATCAACCAGGAAAGACGTTATTCACACACAGATAAGAAGTTGGGTGTTATTTTCAGTTGACAACCAAAGCATTTACAGTGCTCCCTCCCTGCATTCTATTATTTGACATTATTGAGTGGGGAAATAATGCACTTGCCTCCTGCTCCACTTCCCCAAATTATCTCCATTTTGCCTATATCATTAATTGAATACTGTTGTTAATTGAGAAACATTAATTTTAGATATAAGATAAAATTTACCCCCAAAATTATGCAGTAAAATTAATCTAATTATGTATCCTTAATTCATAGCCCTGGTCAATAAGAACACTATATTGTGGTAATGCACACAAATAGTGAATTTAGTGGAATTTTGATTATTAGTAGGTGGGGGTGGGGTTAGGTGGCTTCATTATGGCTGATTATTATAACTGTTATGATTATGACTTAATTATGACTATTTGTGGGACATTACTGTGTGCAATTGGCTGGTGCATTTCGTACACAAATATATGGTCGATTTACAGTATATTCTGTGAAGCGCTTTGAGATGTCTAGAAGATGTTAAAAAAGCTATATGAAATGCAAAGATTATTATTATATAACAATAATCAGCCAATAATCAGCCATAATGATAATAATCCCTCAAGACAAAAATAATAATAAATTGGTCACTTCAATCGACAACTGTTTGTGGGACACTTTGAGGTATATTCTGTGAAGCGCTTTGCGAAATCTAGAACAGTGGTTCTCAACCCTTTTCAGTAATGTACCCCTTGTTAATTTCAACATTATCGTGTACCCCCGCCCAACTACACACACACACACACCTTCATTCCACTTGCATTTTATGACCAAGCTTTTCTTATATAACAAAACAACTAGCTCATAAAAACGAGGGGAATAACAATTAAATATATAATTTGGAAGACTATAAAACGCTAAATAAGAGAGCTAAATAAATCAATGTACTGCCACCTATACCCCCTGGAAATAATTTTGCATCCCCTGGGGTACATGTACCCCTGGTTGAGAACCACTAATCTCGAAGACATGAAAACTGGTATATCAAATATAATAATAATAATTATTAAGATTTAAAAGTTTATAGGCTTACATTGTTAGTGATATATTCTTATTTTACAGACATTTTTCATGCAGCTGTTGTTTCTATAGCTTGAGTATGAATTTGTAACAAAACTTTCAAAATTTGTTTTGCAGCATTCTGGATGTTGCTGCCCAATACTTTCATTTGAAATGGTTCCTAACCACATAAAGATTTCTCCAAGCACCAAAATGCAATTATTATATAGGCATATGCAGCTGCTCATTTTCACCAGCATTGGCCCACTATCAGTGTACATCCGGCACCCTCGGGACCTGGTCAATGCTGGTTAAATTGTGTGCCGGATATTCGGCTGAAAACACACACAACAAAATGTTATGCACTTTTCCGGATAAATTCCGGTTAATCGAATGCAGACTTGTTTTTTTGAAGTACCGTTTATACAGAAGTTACGGTTGATAGGGTGCCAAATAAACAAGCTTTTACTGTAGTTTGGCAGGAAGGAATATTTTGTCAGGAAACTGGAGGAATTTCCTTCTCTTTAAAAAAAATCCATGACCGTTTGTGCGCAATTGGCTGCCGCTTTTCGCCCACAAATATACAGTTAATTCATTTTACAGTATATTCTGTGAAGCACTTTGAGAAGTCTAGAAGACGCGCAAATCGCTATATCAAATGTAAAGATTATTATTATTTTGAAGTTGCATAAATCAACCCACTTTGGGCTACAATTGGGAGGGATTGTTGCAAATTAACATTCAGCAAAAAGTTTTATGAATTATCATAGGAACTGGGTTATGGGAACAAGAAAATTCATAGGCTCATTAGAGAACCCTTTTCAAAAACTAAGGTTAAGAATTATTTTTAATACAGAATAGATAACTATTATTTGTTTGTACTGGAGCTGGTGTTTTTAATGTAAATACTGAAATCCATTCCTTACATTCCTGATCGACACAAAAGTTACCAAAAATATATAACTTAAATCAATTAGATAAAGGCAGCTTCCTTAGTAAAAAAAAAGTTCCTTCAGCAATTGGTCATATACAAAGATTATTCTTAAAATTGTGTTAATGTTTTAAATATTTACCAAGTTAAACAGCATAGAGAAAAATGGCTGGTTTGAAACTGGAATCATTTTTCACCTCTTGTACCTACTCATATAGCTAGCCTAAAGACCAAATTGTAGATACACCGTATTACATTATTCATGGATAATTTCTATCAAATGCTCACATTGGGGTATCATATGTGATATTAGTAGATCAGTAATCACAACAAATAGTAAAGTTAGTAGTGGGAAATAGGCAGTGATTTTGCCTGTAGCCTTATCTTGCACTTTGTTAGTTTTGAGATTTGTGATAAATTGTTTACCAATCCAGCATTTCATAAACTCAAGGTGCAATTAATGCACTCAATCAGATTTGAAACATTCCAATATAAGTGAATTCGGAGGAAAAGACGTTAAATCATCTCTTGTTCACAACATAGAATTGAGATGCATAGGTGGGGTGCACAGTACAATAATTGTTGGCGTTATCATCCTTGTGATAATCTGTAATTCTATTTGTATTCTCATTCACATGGTGCTAAGTGAAATGGTAAATGCCATTTTATTATTGATTGCAGATGATAATGATGAAAATGCTGCTTACTGAGGTCCTTCTGGAAGTGACCAATGAGGAAATCTATAATGTTGCTAGAGAAGCTCACCGAAAAGCCACTAAAGGTATCGTTGTTTATATCAGATTTCAGATTTTACTATTTATTTAAAGTGAAAATGCATAACGTAACTAAAACTGAAGAAAGCTAGTATGTAGACTGGCCTTTGTTTCCCCTATTGGACTATTTTCCCTCTCTGACTAAATATGTTTTGGAATTTCAATTGTCTTATGGCTGAAAGTAAAGTTAAATGTTTTTGATATGTTTTTGCCTTTTTAAAACAAAATTGCATTTGTTTCTAGGAAAATAGGATTTATTGTTCCTAAATGTGATGAGTTTTTCCCATTATATTACACAAGGTACAATGATTTGATTTATCGTGTTTCTGGAGATTAATGAGTTTGAATACATGTTTTCTGAAAATAGAGTGTGATTTATAAAAAAAAAGATTTATTTAGACATTTTCCCACAACATAAAAAGTAGTAAAAATAATCTAATGATTTTAAATATCTTCTGATACTTAAAACTGTTTGAAACAGTACTTTTTCTCCGCAATAGAAGTGGCTATTATCAAGGATTTCAGAAGAAACATCTTCCCTTTTCGAGCTTCTAGTTCAGAGGGAGATTAGAAATGTTATAAGAATGAGCAAATTGAATGGAATCCATTGTTGAAATGGATCAGGGTATGTTGAAATGGATC
Organism: Hydrolagus colliei; assembly: GCA_035084275.1. Lineage (NCBI taxonomy): Eukaryota > Metazoa > Chordata > Chondrichthyes > Chimaeriformes > Chimaeridae > Hydrolagus > Hydrolagus colliei. Next base: position 45,991,072 of record CM068744.1, on the reverse strand, counting down.
AGGGTATGTAGAAACATCCCAAAAGTAAATCATTGGTTGAGGCAAACTTCAATCATAAATGTGCAAGACTGCTTTGTCAGCATAAGGAGATTTTTTGAACCATAAAGCATAGGATCTTGAAGAACATAAATGGGAACAAAAACAAACACAAATAATAAAATTACATTTATAGAATGCCTTTCATGTCGGGAAGACGTGAAGCAACAGGAAGGGAATGAAGACTCAAATCTCACAGAAAATGTTTCACTCTTTTCCATTTTTAAATTTAGGCTACCATATCATTGCTGATATAGCAATATCAGTTACATGGTTATAGTTTCTAAATGTTCAAATATCTCTGTAGTTTTGACTCAAAACACCAAAAATGATTAATGGATATCTCTTTACAGGTATCTCAAGAATTGGTGAAATTCTCTTTTAATTTTTTTACACATAAAGTTATGAATATATAATTTTTAGGGGTTTTGCTATTTTTAGTTGCATTTGCAAATTTAAAAGCAAATTGGGAGATGAACCTTTGACACAAACCCAGTGATTTTCAAACTTCACAATTTCACAAACTCCACACTCCTAACAATAAATAATCCCTCAAAAAAACAATAATAAATTGGTTATTTCAATCCACGACTGGGACACTGCTGTGCGCAATTGCTGCTGTGTTTCTCCCAAATATATACAGTCAATTCACTTTACAGTATAGAGTGCGAAGCACTTTGAGATGTCTAGAAGACGTGAAAAGTGCTGCATCAGTGCAAGAAATATAATCATTAATGTATTTTTTCAAACAGTGCTCAGTGATTATTTTTTGTGATCTGTCTCTACTAGTGCACAAATTGCAATTTTATTGTAGATGACAAAATGTGAGTTCACAACATCAATATATGTATTGTCTGTAAATTACTTTAAATGTAAATTAGATAAGACAATAAGACTTTTTAGGCTGTTTGATTTATTGTGGAATTTAAGTTGAGTGACCCTACCTCTTCGGATTCAACATTCACTATCAAGCTGGTATTGATATTTCCTACTGAATTCTGCATACCAAGATGTATTGCTGATTTTAATAAAAAGGCAGTATTTTGCCACATTTTTCAGATTTCGTTTCTTTGAGGATGGCTTATGTTCTATGTGAAGAAACAAAAATATTATCAAAATGACCACAAAAGGGTAACAGTATTTAGTAAATGTGCTGCTGCTTTCTTCGGTGCAGCAAAATCAAAGGGATGATTTTTATTTTTGTCTGCCTACTTCGTAAGAGCTATATGAAACACAGATAATTTGCTCTTCATTAGTTGATGGTGCATTATTAGAGAAGGACACCTTGATATTTCATGCTAGAAACTGCTACCTGATTTTGCTTTTTAGGTTTACGTTTTAATCTAACCTGTTTAATGAAGAACTGTGCTCTTGATGGATCTTTTTGTTTATAATGTTTCTTCTCTTCTTTGCAAAGCAGCTGTAATAGTACAGTTTTGCAATGCCATAGAAAACTCAAAACTTTGAAAAAGTGTTAACATGTTGTTCCTGTTGTTGATGTGATACAAAGCTCCTGCAAAGCAGCTGGCACAGTCCAGTGCACTGGCTTCTCTGACTGGACTTGGTAAGTAGCTTCCTTTCTTAGAATAAAGGGCTAATGGGAGAATGGGGTATTTATGCAAGGTTTTGTATTGCATCTGTGTATACTTAATCTCCAACAGGTAACCATTGTGTGCTTAGCCCACTCTTGTGTTCCAGTCTAGTTGTGGATCACTACATCAGTTGTATCGAAAACATTACTTGTACAGTGATCGAACTGTCTTGTTGACATTGCAGAACTTCATCCTAGTCAACGTGAACATTGGCCCTTCTACGCTATGCAACCCGTAACCCCATCTTCACTCCTTGAAAACATTTCTTACACTGATGCTATGATGCATATTTGGTATCAAGTTGTTTTGTTTTCCAGCTAGAAACTGGTGAAAGAAAATGGCACATGGGAGAACCTAAAAACTGAAAACAAAATTTGAAATTTGAGTAAATTATCAAATCACCGGGCAATTGGGAGCTAATCCAATTAGTTGCAATGCAGTTATTCTATTTTTGTCCTTTCTGATAGCGCACTCAGTCACAAGCTCTCTGGTACCACAAACTTGCTTTTGCAGACAAATTTATCGTGGATACTTTGCTAAAGCTTGATGTAATTTCTATTGGGAAAAAAGACATTACTGAAGAAAGAAAGCAGTTCAATGCAAAAAAAATCCTGTCCGGGATCTATTCACGTAACAATCCTGCTTGTCTGAAACTGGAGAAAATGGACCCCAGTGCAAATGCAATCTCCATTATTTGGGTTGTCATTTTTCACCTTCTCTGGCAAACCAAATTATCACTCACTGCAAGTACCATTTAATTCTTTTGCACTTTATTTAAATTATGCTCTGCATTAGAGGGACTTTTGCGTGCAAGGTCTTGGCAGATCTTAAGAACATCAGCATACAGTTACCTTTCCAAAAGGCTTTCTGATGTTTCAAGTAATGCAAAATGTCAATCATGAAAATGGTCTGCTCTCTCCTTGGGGCATTATTTTTCCTTTGTTAACATGAGCAATTTCAGCCCATCCCCTCAAATTAGTAGAATTACTTGTACAAATTGAATACTTCTCCGATCTGAAATGCAAAAATATTGTTGTGATAAAATTCAGTAGAAATGTGTATTATGGTACAGGCTAATATTTAGATATCTAAGATTTACTTAGCATATCCAACAATATTTAAATTGTAGATTTTCAAGATTTGTGATATATTTTAGTACTGGAGTAAAACATATGCACTTTTTTAAAAAAAATCAGTTGGGGTTGCCTTTTTATTTCCTTTCAATTCTCTTCCCTGGAGGCAATGATAAATTCTCTTGTTCGGTATCACAAATACGGTTGATCATCTGATAACTAACCCAACATTCATCATCTCATATAATGAGATTTTAGACATTGAGTGCTACTGAGCTATTTGGTGTGCGTATTTATTGCTGAGTCCAATTCTATGATCATCAAACTTGCACATAAGTGCAGTTTCCAGTAAGGGACACTAGGTATAAGGAGCAAATCGTTCTGGCTAATTTTCTCTTTCCAACTTTCCACTCCCATCTAGCTAATTCCATATTGAGCCTGAGATTTTCCTGGTGTGTATGGATTAGCATCACAACCCACTTGAGCATTGGGCGAACCTTAAGATAGCATACAGTATATGAATCTCTTCAACTGAAGTACTTAAAAACAACAAGTGGTTCTCAAGAAGAGATTTCCTTAGCCAACTTTTAGCTCAAACTCACAAAATTGCGAAATTTGGTGGCAGAATCCTCTTAAAGTGTCCTCTATTTTAACAATTGTGATGCTACTGCAGATTTAACTTTATAACGTTATTAACCACTGAAAGTTTTTCATTTTTCTTACATGAATTATATTTTAGGAAATATGATATAAAATGTTCAATATTGCAATATGCAAATAGTTCTAATGCTGAAAGACGCTTTTTTAGAATTAATGCAAAATTTAAAATGAACTGTAATAAAATTTGCGAGAAAACAGCACTTTCTTTCCACTGTGAAAGAGACTGGGGTTTGTATGTGCAGGTGGACTGGGCGGGTATGGCTCTGACAGTGAAGATGAAAGAAGTGAAAGAGCCTCAGAATCATCTGATACAGACGATGAAGAACTTCACCGTAGAATTCGACAGAAACAAGAGGCTTTCAGACGCAAAGAGAGAGACCTGCAGCTACTGCTACAACTCCTACAACAGCAACAGCAGGAGAAACAAATTGAAGGTACAATTGCTATCTTAGGCAAGGTGCTATATATTATATTATTATTATTGGGTAGACCCTCCCTCCCCCACTCTTTTATTTTGGAAAACTAGGGAATCCTGAAGAAGTTCTTGTGAGGTATTAATTCTGCCCATTTGAATTTTCAACTGTAGCGGTTCATAGAAATCAGTTCCAATCTTGTCTTTGTCGACATCCACACAGTCACGCTTTCCACAACCATATGAAATGAGTTAGTGTGCTAGTTTCTCTCTACCCCATTCTAAATCTTTACAATATAATTGCATATAGTCTATAATATACGTGCCATTTATATTAGTGTGTCACACTGGGAAGAGCGCTGAATTTTTTCAAAGAGTTGACACAGACACAATGGACTAAATGGTCTCCTGTGCTTTAAAATTGTATGATTCTACAGTGAGCAAATGTATGCTTGCATATTATATTCATCTTTTATAAGTGTGTTTTGTTTTCTCCTATTTTTACCTCATTGAGGCTTACCACAGGCTCAGCTGAACTTCAGATTGGTTGTTTGTTTATATTAGTGTCCCGCGATATGGAATTTTTCCAATATCGATATATTGGTGGGCTCATATCGATATATACCGATATATCGATATCACCAGTTTTTTTTATCCTGTATATGCGCGCACATTCGGGTGTACGCGCGCATTCCGGTGTGCGCACGCATTCCGCTTTGTGTGCTCTGCGCCCAAGAGGTTTGCAATGCCGGCGACAAGGTATGTTGAAAAAGTTTGTATTATACCGTTATAACCGATATATCAATATATCGCCGGACACTATATACCGATGCTTTGTGATATACCAATTTTTTTTATACCGAATTTTTAGATATACCAATATATTCAAATTTCCAATATCGGCATATCGATATGAAAAATTATACAGATATATCGCCGGACACTAGTTTATATTACACCATTCGCTGTATCTCTTATCAATTATTTCTGTATAGTGCTTTAGGGTGTTGATTTTTATATATAAGTTGCTGTGTAACTGCCACAAGTTTTCAAGAAACTGAATTGAACTGGAAATGCTTTTTTATTGCCTAATTTGTTTTCACTCTTTATTTTCTTGTCTCAGATGTAAAACATCAAGTAGAGGGCAAAGTTTTCAGGGAGTTGGACGTTAAAGAACAGAGTAAAGAACATGGTAGCAGTGCAGTTAAACATGAGGGGAAAGAGAAAGATTTTGAAGCCATTACTGAAAAGAAAAGAAATCACAGTGAAACTGAACTCAACCCAGATTTGAGCAAATCCTCTAGTGAGAAAAATACAAAGGAGAAAGCGGCGAGAAACAGAAGTACGTCCAGTAGCAGTAGTGGGAGCAGCAGCAGTGGTACCAGTAGCAGCAGCAGCAGCAGATCAAGGAGCTCCACATCAAGCACCAGTACAGGAAGCAGTAGCAGCTCTTCCCATTCCTTTTCCCCTAAGAGGAAGAAAAAGCGAAGCCGCAGCAGGTCTCCTTCCAACAAAGCTAGGCGAAACAGTAGAAGCCGAAGTTACTCCCGTAGGCGCAGGAGAGAGAGGAGCAGGAGCAGGGATAGACGCAGGAGAAACAGCAGAAATGGGAGTTGGGATAGAGAAAGGCGTAGGAACCGCAGTGGGTCTCGGGATGGGAAGAGCAGAGATAGAATCAGGAGTAGAAGTAAAAGTGATGCCAAGCGCGCTAGTCGCAGTAGGAGCAAGGAAAGACGTAGGACTCCCGAAAGACGTAGGAGTGACAAGAGTGGGATAAGGCATCGAGGAAGCAGTAAGGAAAGGGATAGGAAGAAAGATAGGAGCAAAAGTACAGAGAGGGATAAAAAGAAACGGGAGAAAGAAAAGGATCAGGACAAAAAGAGAGACAAACAGAGAAGCAAGGATAAACAAAAGGAAGATAATGATAATAGTAAATCAAATAGTCAGGATGAGAGTAAGTCAAAGCGAAAAAGGGATTCAGTGAGGACTTATTCACGCAGTGACTCATCTAGTAAGCTTCCACAGCAGTACTCCAGACAAGATAGTGAGTCTAGTAAAAAAAATTCCACAAAAGATGGTAAAAAACACTCCGACACAGAATCTAGTGCAAAGAGCAGCTCTCGTTCTCCGGATAGCAGCAGAGAAAAGAAGTCCAAGAAATCTAAACGCAGTCGCTCAAGATCAGTGGAAAAATCTCAAAGGTCTGGTAAGAAGGCAAGCCGCAAACACAAGTCTAAGTCACGATCAAGGTAGTACACATTTTATACCATTTTTCTTTTATGTGTAAACTTAAACCGCCAATACTGTTAAAATGGCAAGGGCATATTGGTATCTTCTGTATTGTTTCCATTAAGTGATCAAAAACTTAATTTGAAATGCTATGCTTTCAAATAGTTAGCTAATTGTAAAAAAAAAGTTTATATATTAATAGTTTTTTTTCTCTCTTTTTCTCTGCAGGTCGAGAACTCCTAATAACCGTAAGCATTGAGGGGGAAAAATTGTCTGGCATCCTTTGCCATGATGATCTCGAAAAATTCCATGAGTTTTGGAGGATTGTCTCATTATAGAGGCATACGTGACAACTGTGTAGGTGTTTATATGTATATAGGTGTACATTTTTTCAAGTGCTGTCTATAGTTCAGTGCTTGCTTAAGGTTTTATTTGTATTGCAATCTTCCAAGATTATTATTCCCACTGTAAACAGTTTGCTTTCAGCTGTAATGTTTTAACATTAAACTCAACACTGACTGTAGTTTGCTGTCAATAAACTTTTCAGATTGGCTTTGTTAAAATAAATACATTTGCCCTTGTTTGCTGCTGACAATAATACTCCTTGACGCGTAAACCTACCCTCGATCCCTCCAATCTCATCCATAACCGCCCTATCTCAAACCTGCCCTTCATTGAACATGTTGCCAACCATCTCCGTGCGTTCCTCTCCCTCCACACCTTAGTTGAACTCCTCCAGTTCGGCTTTCGCCCTGCCCACAAAACAGACTGCGCTTGTAAAAGTCACAAACGATATCTATCTATGATCAGGGCTCCCTCTGCCTCCTAGTCCTCTTTGAGCTTTCCACCGCCTTTGACACAATTGATCACGCCATCCTCTTCCACTGCCTGTCCTCCGTCATCCACCTCAGTGGGATCGCATTCGACTGGTTCGAGTCCTACCTCACAAACTGATAGCAGTACATCTCTGCAAACAGTTTTTCCTCTCATTCTTACCCGGTCACCTGTGGGATACCACAAGGATCCATCGAACCCAGGGCCTCTCTCGAGGCGAGTGCTCAAAACTATGGGACTTCATTTGACACGGTAGGGTGCTGATTGCATCAGTGACAGGTTATTGCTATGCTGTCGATGTCTTACAAGTTGGATAGAGGAAGAAGAAAAAGTCATTTCAGAATGACTGGACCCTGGAGGGGGTAAATAGGAATAGGAGTAGGTCACCCAGCCCCATGAGCCACTCCACTAGACCATGGCTGATCTGCATATCAAACTCCAACCAATCGGCCTCATCTCACAATCCCGCCAACCCAACAAAAATCCATCCACCTCAGCCCCGAAAAATGTGAATGGATCCATCACTATCCACAGCCTTTGGAGTGGGGGAGAATTCCAGACCTCCACTCACCCGCTGCCAATATGTCCTGATTTCACTCCAAAATTTATTTCATTTTACTGCAGGGGCAGGGGAGTATGGAATTCAAGCACCTGTTCTCAGCGATCAGGAATGGGAATAATATTTGTTGATTTATAATAAAATTTATAAGCCATTCGCAGGCTGCAGGTCATCCAAAACTCTGCAGCCCGTGTACTATCCCGCACCCACCCTCGCCCGTCTCCACTGGCTCCCCATCCTCCAGAGGATCGAGTTCAAGATCCTCGTCCTCACCTTCAAGCCTTACATGGCCTTGCCACGCCCTATTTAACTGATTTACTCTACCCCTATAAGCCCACCCGGACCCTCCGTTCAGCAGGACTTGGTTTGCTCCAAGCCCCCCGCCCGAACCGCCCCACCATCGGAGGCCGGGCCTTCAGTTTCTCCGCTCCCACCCTGTGGAATTCCATCCCCCAATCCCTCTGCCTTGTTTCTTCCCTTTCCTCTTTCAAGGCCGGTTTGAAGACTTTCCTCTTCGACCGCACCTTTTGTTCCCCCCCGAATTTTTCGACCTCCCCTACGTGTTTCACCCCTTCCCGAACATTCCCCTCCCCGCTCGGGTCACACGCCTCCTGTGCAGCGCCTTGGGACGTCCTCCCGACGTGAAAGGCGCTTTATAAGTTTAAGTTGTTGTTGTTGTTGTAGCATTTGATTGTAGTGCTCCATCACCCAGTGTTATGGTTCACATTCCTGTATACCCTCATCCTCAGAGAGATTACGAAGCAGCTTCTGTGTTTGATCCTCTCTGTGCAGTCTATCACACAGTGTGCAGTTAGCAGTCTATCACACTAGAAGACTGTAATAAAGGCTCAGTCTATTAATGTGTCCCCTCCTTCCAGATGGATCATAGAGACTCAAGAAAAGACAGTCAAGAAAACTCAAAAAGGAATTTTATTGCTGTTCAGTGAAACGCACAACCCAAAGCAATGTAAACACGTAACAAAACAAAATGAGATAAATACAACTCCCAAGAAATAACAAACATTAAAATCAGTTAACATCAGCCAGCAGCCACTCAATAATGAATTAGTAAAATCATAAGGAATATCCAATGACAATTTACACCAATTATTGCCTTTATTGTGGCCCAATGACAACCGCTGCCCAATTGCCCAATGAAACAGGTGTGTTTTGCAATCGGATGGGACAACAACCTTGTTGAAACTGAGGCTGAGTCCGACAAGTTGGTGCTAACATTTTTATTCCTCAAATACCATACAAAATTACATTTGTACGGCACCTTTCACGTTGGGCGGACGCCCCAAGGCTCTGGACAGTCAGGGATTTGGATCCGACATGACCCGAAAAGGAGGGTTTTTAGACTCGCCTTGAAGGAGGCGAAGGAGCAAAAGGAAGGGAATGTGGGATGGTGGTCAGGAATTAAACCGATTGTTGTACTTTCACTTTGTTTTTAATCAAAGAAACGAGGATACACAGAATAATATAACATTTTTTAAAGTAGAAAAAAAAATGCCTTTATAAAACACCAGGGCGGTGTGAATCCCCCCCCCCCCCCCCCACTCACCTCCAAAATAAAACTGGCAACAGGTTGGTTTGCAAAATAAAAGCCAGCCCGGAACAAATAATCCCCGGGGTGAATTGTCAAAGAGTGGGTTGCAGTGGGAGTGTAAAAAGTGCAGGACCGTATGTGCAGACTGGCTGGCTGGCAAACTGAGTGAGTGAGTGAGTGGTCGCCGTGTGCAGGCCGGCCATGCTCTCCCCCGCCCGCTGCGCGCTCCGGGCCGCGTTCCGAGGATGGAAGGCGGCGGCGGCGGCCACGAGCAGGTGAGCCCCCCCTTCCCCCCCCATTGGTTATAATGTAAACACCCCGACAGCCCAAAGCCGACACTGGGCTCCAGCCTGGTGTGAACACTCACAGTGTATCCTGTCAAGCGCTCAGAGACCATTGCAAACACACACAGGAGAACAGGTTTAAATGAGGTAACCTGACAACACGTTTGTAATCCCTCACAAAAAACAACAGGAATAACTTGGTCATTTCGATCCACGACGGGACGGTGGGACACTGCGCAATTGGCTGCTGCGTCTCGCCCACAAATATACAGTCAACTCACTTTACGGTAGATGCCGTGAAGCGCTTTGAGACGTCTATAAGACGCGAGCAGCGCTGTAGCAAAATGCAAGGGTTATTATATAAGTGCAGTTAACGCGTCAGGAGTGAAATTGCTCAAGTTGCCAGTGCAGTTCCTGACCCGCGGTGGGTCACACTGCTGCTCTCGGTAACAAGTCAAAGGCACCTGGTGCCTGTGAAACTTCCCCAACAAAGGTCAGCACCTTCAGGAGAAGAGAGAAAACAACAAAATGGCATTTTGAAAAACAAAAAACACCTGATTTTGTATTTTAGTGAATGGGGATATAAAATTAAAACAAATAATGAGCGGTATTCTATAAATATAGGTACTTTTAAAAAATATATATATATATACAGGTATATATACTGTATATCATAATCTACAAAATATCACTTTTTTAATTTGAAACCTACTTCACAGAGACTGAAGTAAACTCCTGGTATCTCGTCACTCCAAGGGAAAAAGGGTGTGTTATCTGGAGTGGTAAGTTAGGCCATGTACTATAGAAAATATAGAAGCCCCAAGGTGCTGTATAAATATAAATAAATAAAGCATTTGTGATATTGACAGCATGATTACTTAATTGGTAATCACAGGTTAAACCAGGGTCGTTAACAGTAGTTTACTGTACACAGCATATAAACAGCATACCCATTACCGCAGTACAGCTTCCTTGTTGAGTTAGCTCTCATTTTATACAGTAAACTGGATAACGCGACCCTGGCTTAATTCATCACTGTCACTTAAATTGTCATGTCAATATTCTGACAGCTTCCCATGCAAACAATTAATAAGAGGTATCGCTTTACTCGACACTCCACTTAAAACTTAGCTTGTTCCGTTGTAGCAATTCTTGTAACTACAATGTAAGATTGATCCGATAACTTGTCCTGTAAGATGACGACTTATATTGCAGAGATCTCCCGCCTAGTCCTGTGACAGGAGAGGATTTTCAGTGAAGGTTGGGTGCACGTGCTCAGATGCATCCCAGAGGCCTCTGGTCCATTAGAGGGGTATAACACGGTCTCCCACCCCACTCTGCCTCCTCTCCTATCCGGTGACTAGTGCAGATGCTTGGCAGAGGTTGGACTCAAATACTCAGATGAGATGTCTGCCCTATGAGGTTGTTGACGAGAGAGTGCGAGGCAGAATGACCTGGTGAAGCGAGGCTAACGCATCACATCGAATAATTTGTCACTGAATCCTTTTCCCTTGGAGTGATGAGTTATAATAATAATTCTTGTATTTGATGTATCAGTATTTCTTCCAAATTTGTTTAAATATATAATTGATTGCATAGATTGTATAACTGGGATATATTCGGAGTGCAATACAATCAGTTCTTGCTTAATGTCATAGTTTGGTTCTTGAAAAGTGTGACTTTAAAGGGAAACGACATTAAGCGAACACATTTTTCCCATAAGAATTATTATATAAACTGGACTTAGATTCATTTGGACATTTTTCATCAAAATTTTCTTTAAAAAATTATAAGTTGAAATACATGTATAGTACATTCATAAATGTAAAATATAAAATATATATAAATATAAATAAATATACATCTCATTTCATTTAGAGAATAATAGTTTTTCTGTTTTTTTTACTACCAGACTCACAACTGTCACTTCCTGGGCGGTTTTGACTCAGAGGAAATAAACAAATAAATCACAATTAAAAAATTAGCGATATCACACCTGCGCACAAACTTAAAATGGCGACGTTAAGACTGAGGTTGGAGGCTGCATAAGAATACTGGACGTTCAGCATCTATAAACACCTATGCTACCAAAAATAGTTTGTTTCCACCTATGACGTAATAGCGAATGTTGTGATGTTAAATTACTGTATATGTTCCCCTATGTATTAGCAACGTAATAACAATAAAGTTGACCAAAGCAACGTTAAGCAAGGTCTACCTGTACTTTCAAAGTGTTTATTTCCTGCTTTTTCAATAGGATATACAACACATCACAGACACAGTACAGTACAACTGTGGATCCTGAGGAACTGAAGAGGTTTCAGGCCCTGTCACAGAAATGGTGGGATGAAAAAGGAGAATTTGCAGCTCTTCATGCTTTAAACGGGCTTCGAGTTCCTTTTATCCGGTACTGTAATGTTTGGGGTTACTTGTCTTAATCCAGTTTTACGTATATCATAATTGTTGACTTCAAGGTGATTCTCTCATTTTTAAAAACAAGCTTGGTGAATATTTTATTGTGGAGATGGAGTAAAGCCAGGTAAAGGATATGTTGTTTACCACACAGGTAAGCTATCTAATCAAACACAGAAGTTGTTTTTTGTTTATAAACATGCTTCCAGGATGACTGGCCATTTAAAATAAAATGACACTTTAATAGAGATCAGAATACACATCATTGTTAAGTTGATACCTGTGAGTCTAAGATATCCAGTGGTGCAGGTGGCAGGGAATGGGGGGAAGTAGGTGGGAAATGGAAATAAATACTAATCTTAACCTTTCACATCTCTGTTCAGCCTAGTGTGAAACTGAATTATATAGATCTGCATTAAATTAGCAGCGAGGAGACTTTACAATTGGTCTCCATGCTCTTGGACCAGGGAGAGTTAACAAATCAACAAGGATTCATGCTAATGATTGCGATCCAGTAGCACATGCTGCCAAGGGTAGGATTGGGCTGAGATGAGCTGTCCCTGACTCCCAATACTCATTGTTTTAGTCTGGTGATCAAGATTGGCTATTTGGTTGAGATATTGATGGGTGGTTGGTGCCATGGAGCCACATTAGCACTTTAAGGATAAAAATGGGGGTGGGCAGAAAAATAACTAATGTATGAATTCAGTGGAGCTCCTGTAGCTCAGTGGTTAGAGCACACACCTTACAAGCGTGAAACCTGTGTTCGAATCCAGGCAGGTCAGGGTGAAACCTTGAGCAAGTTTCCTTATGCCACACGCCTAATAATAATCCCTCAAAAAAAAAGCACAATAATGAAAATTGATCATTTCAATCCACGACTGTTTATGGGACACTGCTGTGCGCAATTGGCTAACACTTTTCCCCCACAAATATACAATCAATTCACTTTACAGTATATTCTGTGAAGCACTTTGAGACAACAACAACAACAAAATTACATTTTGTAAAGCGCCTTTCACGTCAGGAGGATGTCCCAAGGCGCTGGATAGTTACTGCTTCAGACGTTGGGAAGACGTGAAAAGCGCTATATCAAATGCAAGAATTATTATTCTAAACATTCCAAGTGATATAGTGCATGTTCAATAATCATTTAAATATTATTCAACCTATTGGTCGTAAAACAAGATCCTGATTTTTGTTGCGATTGCTCAATTATATTAACTTATTTGTGTGACGAGACGCTTAGTGTTTTACTGTGCTAGAACTTTCAAACTATAAAAGGTAGTTTAAAAATTTTAAGCAACTCTGTCACGACATGATCAGTCAACATTTGAAGCACAGTCCCTCAGTTTTACTTGCATTAAAACCTAGAGTTATTTACTACCAAGGCCGTACGCAGGGGGGGTGCGACGGGTGCGTACGCACCCCCCCAAATTATAAAAGGTCCACATTTTCCGGGGTAGAGAATTGCATTTTTTTAATCAAATTTAAATACCAAGTAAATTTATTGAACATTTGTGCAACAATCAGTTCTTCAAAACTATGTATAAATTATAAATATACATCTTTGAATGATTTAGTATTAATATAAAATTATCGAGTCGCACACCAGAATCGGCGTCTACCCCAAACATACCGCGTCGATAGACCAGTCTATGACGCGGCGAGTCTGTGACTCGTGATTGGATAAACATAGGCGCCAAGACTCAAATCCATCCTCGTTTGGAAATCATCCCGTAAACAGCCACAAGGGGCAGCACCAATTCTGGAGTTAAAATCATCTTTTAATCTGATCACCGTAAGTAAAAATTACTCAAGTTTTGAGAGGTGTGACTGTAATGCTAGCAAACAATGACAACATATGTACAAGCTTCTGAGAAATTAAAGCTTTTGAGAACCCAACGAAAAAGTTATATGTGTCTGGACGGGAATGCCTATCTTTAAAAAAGATACTCATGGACGTAGACCTATGCTTTAGCGCCTATTCCACGTGGTGTGTCAATCGGAAATCATCCCGTATACAGTCACTACATAAAAAGGTAGCACCACTTTGTGGAAGCTGAAATCGTATTTTAATCTGATAAATGTAAGTAAAAATGACTTAAGTTTTGATAGGCGTGTTTCTGAAATATCATGTTTCTTGTTTTGTCTTGATTATCACATTTGATTTATATTATTAAAGATGTATTCCTGTCATTAAAAATTGCTTTTAGAGACGTCCACTGGCATGCAAAAAACATATGACCGCAAAGATAAACAGTGCGACTTTATTTCACGTTCAGGTTTGTACCCAGAGTGAAAAAACATCAATGTCGCACGAATTTGGCATAAAAATAGTTTCACCATCATCTGATCGAGCGAACTCGGGCATTGACAACCACACTTCTCCACTGATCCCTTCTCTCCATTGCAGCCTGACAACTCCTGCCTGCCAATACCCGAATCGCGCCCCAGAGTATCGATGTAGGTTAGGGTCGGTCTACCTCGTGTTCTGTGACCGTGCAATGGTTCCCATAGGATAGTAGCACTATGGACAGTTTCCTCCCGGCTTCTCCAGCTATGTCCGCTAAACCTAAGACGCCTCTGCAGTAATGTCTGTGATACCAGTGTGGTAGTGTACCATATAGCTATTTGTCAGATGCTGTCGCCAGTAAACGTTCAGGGCGTCTCTTAGAAGCCTGGTATATACCTCACGAGTCACCTAATCTCCTGGTCGAGGTTTGCCTAAGTGTCCAGCATTCTGCTCCGTATAGGAGCGACTTTCAGCCCTCGCGTTAATGCACATTCATTATAATATGGAAATCGATATTGGTAGAGCGGTTGACGTATTCGCTTTAAAGCGACCGAGGCGTCTCGAATACGGAACGCTATTAAAGAATTAATTTCCCCTCCCTTATTTTTTCAAGTATTTTTTCGTCAGATCAGTATTGCTTGATGGGTCACTTCCTTTAATTTTGATTATAAATAAATAAATAAAAACTAACTACACTATTGCTCACAGTTCAACGATATTTTCAGGATAATGCTGATAACAGGCTTGTAACACGTGTGAATTAACTGTTTTACACTGATTTTCAGTTTCCGTATATTTTCTTGTCTTTTATAAAATTTGCTTTGCTGGAATATCTGAGCACATAATTCATACTTTACTCTTACATTATTGTTCATTACAGTCCGAAAGAAATTTAGTCTTAGGATAACAATGCAGAACAACTTATTAATTACCGTCAATCCGTTTATGATCATTTTCTCTATACGCATACATTTATCAAGCATTCGTCATTGTACTGCGTTAATTGGATTGTAATTTACTTTATCGTTCGCATTCCTTACATCATCGAGTCAACAATCGTGTTTGCTTTTATCGGCGAACACATTCTACCTTCCCAATTAGACACGGACTACCGGGGAAAATAAAAACACTGAATAAATAATGATGCTCTTAAACACCAAGGGCATGAAACATTTACCTTCATATTGGATCTTCTGAACCGATTAAATAAGACCTCAAACTGTGTAAAACGTCGGAGCCTCGAGGGCCATTGTTGGTCCCATCACTAGCAATTCGCACCCCCCCAAAAAAAATCCTGCGTACGGCCCTGCTACCCATACAATTTTACAAATTGTAACGTTTTTATATAAAGAATTGAATTTACTGCCAGATCTGAAAACAATAATTTTAAGGAGTTAATTTGCTGTACTATCTTTTTCTTTGGTCTGACCTTTAGGGAAGTAATATGCATGGTAATCATTTTGATTTATCTCCAATCTTTCCAGAGATACATTGTTGACCTACAGTGAAAAACAACCATTAGGATGCCCTCTCGATGGAGTTGTGGTCCTAGATGTTGGCTGTGGAGGGGGACTGCTGTGTGAGGTACAGTAATTATATGGTTGTTGACTCCAATTAAATTGCTTTGCGTCTAGGCTTTGGAGAATAAAAATGAGTATAATCTAACACGTTTAGATGAGCTTGATCTGTAGTCCAGTAAAAATTAGTTAAAGCCGAGGCTCACATATGGAGAAGGACTACTTGTGCAGAGTTCTAGAAGGTTGCCAGTTTACTGCAAATCAACACAACAGGAGATGTGGAGGAGGGGACAATTTGGCAAAAGATCATGAGCTTTGTTTTATTTCTTCTGTTCTCTTCCCTCTTCTGAAGGTGCTAACTTGTACTGGGGTACAGTTCCATGACAGCCAACAGCTCAAAGGTACTTCACTAAGTAGTTGCATTCTTTTAGTGTGAGCCTTGACTGCAGAGCTCAGTAAGTTAATTGGTTGGGTGAAGAACGGAGGGAAATGTCAAGCTAGTGTTGTTTATCTAGCCCCACCATCGGCGGCCGGGCTTTCAGCCTCTCTGTCTCCACACTCTGGAACTCCATCCTGCAATTCCTTCGCTTTGCTTCCTCCCTTTCCTCCTTCAAGGCCAGTCTCAAGACCTTCCTCTTCGACCACGCCTTCTGCTCCCCTCTTAACTCTCCCCCCTCTCCTACTCTCCTTCCCCCTACCCGATGCCTTCCCCACCTCCCCCCACCACCCCGCTTGGGTCCCCACCTAACTGTTCAGCGCTTTGGGACATCCTCCCGACGTGAAAGGCGCTCTAAAAATGTAATTTTGTTGTTGTTGTTTCTTATTCAATGTCCACTCGACAGTTCCCAGCAGAGTGCTCAGGATGACGAAACATGTTAATATCCAGTGGTGCTTTTATGGCGAAAAAAACATGTTGTTAGATTTTGCATACATAATGTTGCCAATTGTGTATTTCTGTAAGCAAAGTAGCAATCGTACATAAGATTTGTAAATGAAACATAAAACTGATATTTAGAGGATAATTCCCAGTATATTTTCTATGATCTATGCTTAATTATTTTGTAAGTGGCATATCTTTTGCAGGTGGTTCCAAAGAAACAGTATGATTTTATTTCTAAACGGTTTTCAGGCTTTTGTTGACTCTGTATTTCATTTATTTAGCCGCTGGGCAGACTTGGGGCAAAGGTTACTGGAATTGATCCTTTGGAGGAAAATATTAAAACTGCAACAGTACACAAATCATTTGATCCAGTTCTGAAAGAACACATACAGTATAGTGCCTGCTCCTTGGAGGAATTGGTAATGAAAACAACAGAAAAGTTTGATGCAGTCATAGCATCTGAAGTTGTGGAACATGTGAATGAAGTGGAGACATTCATCAGATGTTGTGCAGAAGTGATAAAGGTATTTTTTTAAAAATAAAAGAATAAAGTATATTCATTGACAGTAAACAAAAAGTTGAGGTACGATCCAATGTGCTTGCACATTGTTCACCTTCAAAATGTGTAGACACTGAACTTTACAGTCAAATACCTGTGAAACACTTTGAGATGTCCATGACATAATAATTATCCTTGCACTTGATTTAATGTCTACCACGTCTTCGAGACATCTCAAAGCGCTTCACAGAATGTACTGTAAAGTGAATTGACTGTATTTTGTGGGTGGAATGTGCTATATTTTATGTGCAAATATTATTTTGTTATATGTTAATCATATCCACTTTTTGGGGTAAGTTTGATCCAAAATTGTTTGTTATGACATGAGGAGTATCCTTTTTGTGAAATGGCATATCATCAACATAGATACTTTCATTGAGAGGATGTGACTTATCCAATGTAATTCAACATTTGTATGATTTATAAATCATAAAAGTAAGGACCTTTTTAGAAATAAGTGCAACCATACGTACCAATAACTTGTCACTGTGTGGTACAGTAATCTACTGAACAACTAGGTTATCCATACATTTTCTTAATATTTTACTTTTTTTCACTTTATACTCTCCCTCCCTTCTAAACTGTTTGTCAATATCTATCCTCCTGTTAATTGGGAGAGGGTGCTGTATGGGTTACAGACTTCACATCTCTGACAGGGTTGCCTATGATAATGTTCCAAGAGTTAATTCCATTTAAACCCAAATGTTCAGCACCATCTTCCCAGAGAAGCTAATTTTTTGGTTAGCTCTTTGGTTAGTTCAGAAGGATTCGGGGAAATTAATGCTTCCCTGGATAATTTCAGATTGAAAAAGTAAATTTGGCTAAAGAAAGGACTTCGAGCTAATTTGATCTCATCCATCCCCAATGCACTTGATACTGGCTTTCCATTACAGCATTAAACAATTTCATAAAATTACTCCAGTGTCCACCCTAAACATCCAGCTGCTCATTGCACTCTGTGTATAGGAATACTTCCTAAACTTGCACTTCATAACCTTTGCCCTCTTGTTATGTCATGTTGCCTTGGTGTTCTTGAAAGCAACTTAACTGAAAGTATCAAAACACTTCACTAAATATACTGTAAAGTGAATCGACTGTATATTTTGTGGACAAAATGTCGCATCCAATTGCGCACAGCAATGTCCCACAAACAGTCATGAATTGATCATTATTTATAATTATTATTGTTCTTAAGCAATTATTACCCCGGAAAAGCAATCCATGTATTGACAAACAACAGGGTTCCTACATATTGCTAGGTAAACAGGTGTGTGGAGTAAGGAAACTTGTCCAAAATTTCATCTTGCCAGGAATCAAACCCAGGTCTCTTGCTTGTGAGGAGAGTGTTCTAACTCCTGAGCTACAGGACTCTATATGTGCTCATATCCTCAACTACGGCTCAACTCCAGCAACTCGCTCCCTCTATGTCAGCCTCCCCAACTCTTCCCTCCAAAAGCTGTGGATCATCCAAAGCTCTGCAGCTCATGTCCACTCCTGCACCAGGCTCCGTGAACCCATCATGACCACCCTTGCCCAGCTCCACTGGCTCTCCATCCTTCAGAGGATAGAATTAAAAATGTGCGTCCTAAATTTCAAGGCCTTCCACAGCCTTACCCCATCCTACCTGTCCACTCCCTCCGTTCAGCAGACTCCTACCTGCTCCATGTCTCTCATCCTACCATCGGCGGCCGAGTTTTCAGCCTCTGTCCCCACCCTTTGGATCTCCGTGGATCAGTCATTGTATATAAGATCCCTTTTAAGACATTTCTCTTCACGGTTGAAGAGTCCTAACTTATTGAGTTGTTTATCATTGCTCATCCTTCTAGAAGTATAATTAAAAGCTCAGATTTGGATTGATATGTAGTATTCAATATAGTAGTATTCGATATGTAGTATTCATCTGAAAAATCATTTCTTAAACTGTTGAACGGGTGTGTTGTATAAATGATGCCTCTTCTATATTTTAAATAGCCTGGAGGATCATTGTTCCTAACAACAATCAATAGAACAACACTATCCTACGCATTTGCCATTGTGGTAGCTGAGATGGTATTAAGAATTGTACCAAGTGGGACACATGAATGGCAAAAGTTCATTTCCCCGGAAGAGCTGGAGAACATTCTGGAGTCCAGTGAGTAAAGTGCATTTTCAGGACTCGTTGTTTTACTGCGAAACACTGACATGGGGTTAGTGGGTCACAGAAGTCGGAGGTGACAAGACTATGGAGGGTTTTGAAGGTAAGAATGGGGGTTTTGTACTTGATTCTCTGAGGGGAGCCAGTGAAGCTGGGCAAGAATGGGGTGTTTGGTTCATGGAGCCTAATGCAGGAGACGACACGACCTGCAGGATTCTGAATAATCTACATCTTGTGGAGGGAAGACCAGTGAGCAGGCAGTTGGCGTGGTCAAGCCGGGATATGATGAAACTATGCAACAGGGTCTGGCAGTCTGTGGTGACAGGCAGTGGCGGAGGTTGGCAATGTTGCAGAGGTGGGGAAAGGTGGAACAGGTCATGGCACAAATGTGAGGTTTGAAGGATCGCTGAGGGTCGAAAAGGACACCTTCAGTGAGGTGAAGAGTGCAGACATGAATAATGATACTGTCCACGGCTGAGTTGAGCAGGCACAGCCGGGAACCCAGCAGGGGGGCTTTGTCTTGCCAACATTAAGTTGGAGGAAGTTGGCTCTTGTACAAGAATTGATGTCAGACAGACAATTCGCTAGGACATCAACTGTACCGGAGTCAAGGGTGGAGGCGGCAAGATAGAGTTGGGTGTCATCCGTATACAGGTGAAAATTGACCCCATGTCTGCGGATGACATCGCTGAGCAGGAGCGTGTATAGATTGAAGAGGAGGAGGTCAGAGGACAGATCCTTGAGGGATGCCACATGTGAAAGTAATGTTACAGGTTTTGCATCCACTCCAGACTGATATATCTGTGAAGAATTATATAAATAAACTGTTTGTAAGACTAGGATTAGTGTTAATTTATGTAATCCCTAAACCAAAATCAGTCCGATTTCAACATTACAAATGTTTATTTTGTTCTTGTCATTTTAACTTACCAGCTATATTATCCTGTTTATTGAAATTTAACATTTAAAAAATTATAAATTGAGAGAACACTAAGATTTGCATTTAGGAGCAGAGCATCTCTTGGAGGAACGTACATTAATATTTGTTAGAAAACAGCTCCATATGTCAATTTTCCTTTTTTCCAATTATCTAAGTATCTTATGTCTATACGGATGGAACAGAACCTGAAAGGACTGAAATCTAAGACCCAACACCAGATGCTTAAAGCCTTTTGTGACAAATCGAGTAAATAAAAAAAAATCTGTTAATAATTTGAGGGATAGATTTCCTTTCAGCTTTTTCATATAAGATACAGGTAAATCTCTATTTAGGATGGGGTTGCGTTCCTGAAAAACTGTTTTCAGATCGAAACATCCTAAATCAAAACGCGATTTCCCACGCGGTCCCATTATATAACCTGAGATACGTTGTTTTCACAAAATATTTGGACCTTAAACCCACTAAGTAACACACAAAAGTGTGTTACTTAGTGGGTTTAAGGTACTTGGTACTTTGTGTGTAACACACAAAAGTGTGTTACCCCAAGTACCCCTTCTGAGAAGGGGTACTTGGGGTACTTGGGGTAACTGTACGGTATTGTACAGTGGCAAACTTTAATAAAGTCCTATGTTTTGATAATCTGCTTGCACCTGTAGCTGTAACACACCTTGAACTTGCCAGTATATTGTCCTTATTCTGTTTTATAGTAGCCACTGTCAATCTAG
Source organism: Hydrolagus colliei (assembly GCA_035084275.1). Lineage (NCBI taxonomy): Eukaryota > Metazoa > Chordata > Chondrichthyes > Chimaeriformes > Chimaeridae > Hydrolagus > Hydrolagus colliei. Next base: position 45,970,381 of record CM068744.1, on the reverse strand, counting down.
CTAGCCCTAAAGCCCTCCCGACGTCCGTACCTTTTTTGCCAGACTCAATGCGCTTTATTACCTTCAATTTAGTATTTAAAGTGATGACTTTGCGGGGTTTCTGGACACTAGCGGTATTACCACTGCTCATTTCACTTACTGCTCTGGTAGAATCACGGTAGAGGCTGTAAATCACTCGAAGTTGCTCGGGAATGTTTGGAAATTACTGTAATACTGACGTGGCGTGGTGTCGCTTCAAAATCAGCTGGCTTTTAAACAGTGACGTAGCGACATGCTATTGGCCAGTTCAAACGCTTGGATATGGATACACTATATCAGGTGCGAGCCCGATTTACCCGCGAATACACTATGGACTGTACCTATGGACAAAAAGGACGTACCATAAACGACTGCGATATTCAAAATATGTATGTAAAAAAAAATTTGTTCGTTAAAACGAAACCAAGTGTCCTATATTGATAAAAAGGTGTTAAAAAATTATGTTCGTTCAATCAAAATGTCCTAAATTGAGTCTTATTTGTAATATTTTTTTTCATAGAATATAAACCAATGAAATATTTGCATTTTTTTCTCTTTATTAAGGCTGCTGATCTTAATTCTAATTTTAACAGGATAATAATGGCATTTCCATTGAAATTCTGAATCCTACCGTTGCTATTTATGCTTTTCAGATGGCTTCACAGTGAAGTGCGTCAATGGAATGCTGTATAATCCCCTTTCAGGTTCCTGGAGCTGGATTACTAATACAAGTGTAAACTATGCCCTGCACGCCATGAAGCAGTTTCCATCGGAACCAGAAAGAGATCAAGGGCAGCACCATGGCACACAACATTCAGAGTCTGGAAATGGCTTCACAGTGTAATTGATGTAAAGGGACCTCGAATTCAGGACACTTACAAGACAAATTCATTTAGTTCTGTCATAAGAGATATATGCTGTGAATCTAAAGTAAAAAAGTGCAGCTGTTAGTTTTTTATTTAAGTGAAGCCCATGTTACAATGATTCTTCTGAGACTGTTTAATTTTGGTATATTATAAAATAATGTTTCCATACCTAGGGTAAACATGCCAATGCCATTGTTACATAATTTGGCGATTGATATACTAGGATTGTTTTAACATAAAATAAATAATTTTGAATTTGTGTATGTTGGAGGATATTATTTAGTATTGTGGCAATTCTGGGATAACATTATAATACAATATGGCTGTTAAATCATATTTTATCCTCTGATTACATTCTCATTTTTTCATGTGTGATGTATTCTGTCATAGAACAGATCTCTTTGCCAATATCTATATTCTTAAGTAAATTAAAAAACAATGCATTAAGCTAGTTTTAAACTATTTTTACATGCACGTTCTGCCCTTCCACTATATATTATCATTGTGCACTAAGTTAGATTTTACAAATCAAGCATCTCAAAATGTTTTGTATGATATCAGATATTATACTTTGGACCAGAAGGCTTTTTTTTGTTATGACTGAAGTGCCAGTCTCTTGCAGTGTATCTTTACAGAATGGTAGATTTAGTCCTGGGTGTTTTGGCAAATCCAATACAATAAAAGATAATATAATTTTGAATGGTGTGTTTGTATTTTTTTTCTATCCAATAATGTTTGGATTGCCCTCGCCTGACTCCCCAATTTACTCATGACCACACATACCTATCTATGACTGCAAATTCACACACATCTGCACTGCAGAGGCTCAAGCCACATGGGGAGTTACCATTATGGACGTGAACATTAACAGGAGGGATTGGTCAGGATGGGAGAAAGGAAATTGGCAGACAGTTATAGTAGATTACTCTTCTTGACATAGAATCATACAGCACAGAATTAGGCCATTCAGCCAATCGTGTCTGCGCCGGCTCTGAAAAGACCAGTGGCCCGCTTTCTCTCCAGAGCCCTGAAATCCTGTCCTCCCCAAATACCCATCTACTTCTATTTTAAAAGTTGTTATTGAATCGGCTTACACAACCTTTTCAGGTAAGGCATTCGAGAGCTGAACAATTCGATGGGTGTAAATTATTTCCCTAACCTCCCCTCTGCTTTTAACAAATATCTTAAATCGGTGTCCTCGGGTTACTGACCCACATGTCAGTGGAAACAGTTTTTCCCGGTTCAACATATCAAACCTCCTCATGATCTTGAAAACCTCTATTAAATCCCTTCTTAATCTCCTCTACTCAAGGGAGAATAATCCTAGAACTCCTAACCTCATAACTAAGGTCCTTCATTCCTGATACTAATCCCAGAACTGAACAATACTCCAACTGAGGTCTAACCAGCATTTTATAAATCTTCATCATAACTTCCCGACTTTTGTATCCTTTGCCCCTATTTTTACAGCTTTCCCTGGTTCATTTACTCCCCTTTAAAATTGTACCATCTAGCTCCTCATTCTTCCTACCAAATGCGACATGAGAAATTTATCTTATAACTGCAAGAAGGAAGTGAATGAAAGGGGAAAGAAAATGCATTTTAAATTGCTGCAGAGACTTGAGCGTGTGCACGCAGCTTGCCAGGCTCTCAATATATTAAGGAGAAAGGGAAGTGAGTCAACAACGTTCCAGGTCCATGACTATTCGTCAGAACTGGGGCATGTTGGGAGGGTAGAGGCTTTTAAGGACTACCAGAGAGGGGAGGCTGGGCAAGGAAGACAAAGGAGAACATGGAGAGAGAGGACAGGAGATGATCAGTTGACGAGATGTTAATGTTGTAAAACCAAAGGGGGGAATTGCAATAAAACTGGAGAGAAGAGATGTTAATAATGCCAAACAGGGTGGGGGGGTTATTGCAATAGAACCAGCAGACTCGAGAGAAAAGATGTGTTTGGGACCCAGATGATGTAATGGCCACAGAAGAGGGTGGGGGAAGGGGAAGCGGAACTATTATCGTCTGAAATTGTTGAAATCAATATTGAGGCCAGAGGGCTGTAAGGTCCCCAGCAGATAGACAAAGTGCTGTTCCTCGAGCTAACGCTGCGGTTAATTGGAACAGCACAGTAGACCGTGGATGGAGAGGTCAGACTGCGACTTGGAAGGAGAGCTGAAGTGGCAAGAAACCGAAAGCTCAGGATTGTGTTTGTGGATAGAAAGCAGGTTTTCAGGAAATTGGGCACCCAATCTGTATTTGTTCTCCACAGCATGAGCAGCGAATGCAATACACTACATTGGTGGTAGTACATGTAAATCACTGTCTCACATGAAAACTGAGCCCTGGACAGTGGTATAGGAGCAGGTAAAAGGGCTGGTATTGCCCCACCTGCACTGACATGAGAAGGTGCCAGGGGAGGAGAGCAACTGTTGGTGGTGATAGAGGAATGAACCAGGGAGTCACAGAAGAAACAAGTCCCTTCAGATTGCTGAGAGGGGAGGGCAGAAGGGAAAGAAATGTTAGGTGGTTGGATCATGCTAGAGGTGCCGGAAATGGTGCGGAATTATTTGTTGCATGTTGACCTCTGCCATCACCCCTTCCCCTCTTCCCAGAAATGTGACAGATTCCCAAGTTGGCCAACTCTGATAGGTAAACAGAGAAGTGTGGAGTAAAGAAACTTACCCAATGTTTCACCCTGCCGGGAATCAAACCAAGGTCTCTTATTTGCAAGGCGAGTGCTCTGACCACTGAACGACAGGACTCTATATGTGCCTATATCTTTGATTATGGCTCAAATATGGCAACTCCCACCCTCCTTGTCGGCCTCCCCAACTCTTCCCTCCAAAAGCTGCAGATCATCCAAAGCTCTATAGCTCGTGTCCTCTCCTGGACCAGGCTCCGCAAACCCATCACCCCCACCCTTGCCAGCTCCACACCAGCAAGCTAGGTTTTGGCTTTGTGAAATGACAGTACCTTGACCAGCACATCAATGAATTTTAATTTTCAAAAAAAAATTGCACAATTCATATTGCTTCAAAGCGACTTCAACGTTTCATATAAGTTGAACACTGTAACCTATAATCAAAGCAGCATCTGTTATACACTGTTTGTCAATTATCTCAGCTGTAGTTTTACAGCAAAGCCAACTCCTTAACCATCCAATGAAGGTGGTTGCAAAGGGCATTTGATAATTTGATGTCTTCTTGCAATAACTATCAAATGTAGGTAAAGGATGCAATAAAAAAACACATTGATAATTATCATGTTGATATTTTTCATCTGCCCTTCAGTGTTAGCCAATATTAATCGGGGCTACTTAGAAGCAAACGTTACTGTATACAGTAATATATATTTATATATAATTGTGTTATATATTTGGTGCTTTAAATATTATATAAACTGGCAGATGTAATGCAACTTTTTTTTGTAGTACAAATAAAAGCCCGTTTATCCGTAACTCGATGAATTGGAACTTTCGTATAATCGGTAGGTACGTCAAAAAAAAATGCCCCATCCGATTAACCGGATGTTTTCCAGCATAATCGCGGTGGCGCATTTAATGAATTGATTGTCGCACGAGAGTACGGTACAGGTATTTTGGCTTGCTGCTAATAGAGCCTTAAAGTCACGCTGCCGGTTTTTTCCCTCGGGTGGCGTCCGCCATTGCAGTAGTTATCGTTAGACTGTACACCTCTACCCCAGCATCATGGCTTCAAACCAGGCATCTAACAGCAAAGGTGATTTTTAGATGAATATTTAGGTGAATAACAAAGGTCTATTATTATGTTATTATTTAGTCTATTACTAATATGGTATGTGTTAAAATAAGTCAATTTTTTTGTGTTGGGTTTTTGGCATCAGATCCGACCAAATATCCGGCACGCCGTTTAACCGGCATTGGCCAGGTCCCCCGGGTGCCAGGATAAACAGACTTTCACTGTACTGAGCTGCGCAAGAGAAAGTTGTGTCCTCAAAATCTGGTCACAATATGCATGAGACCATGAGATAATAATAATCCTTGCATTTGATATTGCACTTCTCACGTCTTTTAGATGTCTCAAAGCACTTCACAGAATATATCGTAGAGTACAATATATTTACAATATATTGTAAAGACTGTTTATTAGTCGGCAGGCAATCGCGCACAGCAGTGCCCCACAAACAGTCGTGGATTGAAGTGACCAAATTATTACTATTTTTGTCTTGAGGAATTATCATCAGGGAGGTGGGGTAAGGAAACTTGCCCATGCCGGAGACTGGAAGCCAGGTCTCTCTTGTAAACCTAACCATGAGAATCTGGAAATCGTTTGCCAGTGTTATATAACTGCCAGCCGCCAGCCAAGAGAAGCGAGGCTCCCTCTGTTAGTCTGTGTGAGAGGTAATGTGGTGTAGTGTGATTTGGGTGGAGGTGCAAACGATATATCTGAGCGAAGAATCAACGTGACATTCAATGACATCATTGAGTAGCTGGAAAGGTGGGGGGGGGGGGGGGAGAGGGAGAGGGATAAGCCAACCCCAAGGAAGACAAAGGCAGTGAGAGGCAGTAGCTCACCGTGCACACAGCAGCCATGAGCAGGCAATAGCTCACTGTACACACAGCAGCCATGAGCAGGCAATAGCTCACTGTACACACAGCAGCCATGAGCAGCCAGTGGGCACCATCTGCAAATAGGCTTCATCTGCAGCTCACAGACCCATCTGCAGCTCGCATGACATCACCGCTAACCGCAGTACTTATATAAAATAAAGAAGATCCCGAGCTCGGCGTCGACACAGCCCGAACATCGAAGAATGTACTGGGGTGTTGGTTTTGCCTCGTCCAGGTCGTGCGTGGTTGATCTGAGCAGGAATCAGAGCTTTTCCCTGGGACCGTGCGGACCTGACGACCACTATTCCTTGTATGGATACATAATCACTTTCCCTTTGCAGGATTATTGCAGCGTCATGTCAGGGCTGGGAGCCGAGTCCTGGTGGAAGAAGACTCTGTGTCTGACCGGGGGAGCCCTGCTAGCGGCTGCCGCATATCTCTTACACGAATTGCTAGCAATCAGGTAACACACCTCTCTCTCTCTCTCTCTCTCTGTTCCTCTCTGTACCGTACTGTACACACACACACCTCACTCACTCACTCTCACTCACTCACACAGCGCCAGAGTGACACTGTGCACACCAGAATCGCGTTGAACATCATTGAATCATTTATAATGCGAAAACACTGTCGATACACGAGAACGCGCTGACCCACAGCGAGGGCTTCAAACGAGCCAGGCTGGCGCCCTGCTGCAGCTTTCCGATGGATCGCAGCGTTCGTTATGATGGGACCGCGTTCCCTACGTTATCGCGTCTAACCCCGTTTTACGCTCGAGTTCAGTTTGTCTTCAGTGATCACGAATGTGTGAGATGCCCCGGGTGGGTGGAGCGGCCACACCGCGCGCCGGGACCCACTGCCCTGACTGCGCGGCAGCCGCGGGGAGCTGTCTCGGTGGGGTCTGCGGGATGTTCTCCGGGCGGCTTGACTTGACCTGTAGTAATAACAGGTAACATTTTTCAGCTGCGAGTGCAGACCAGCCTCACACCTCAGCCACCTCCCTCAGCATTCCCCCAACACAGCCAGCCCCTGATCTGATAACCCCGAGAGCGCTTCCCAGCGTGTGCACCACTGACTCAGTTGCCCATGGCCGCACCTACTCTGCGGTCAGTTGGATGAAATGTACCTTTGTTATATTAAGTCACAGTATTAACACCGTTTCCACATTAGTTCAGGTGAGTAAAAAGACCCGCCTTTTAGCTGGCCATGGAGCAATGCTTTCATTTTGATAAATTCTCTGATAACAACACAAATCCTCAGATCCCATCCCACCCCCCGCACAAAAAAAAGGGTTTAAATTCGTAAATCGAAAACGATCGATTGCCTGATCTACGGGATCGTTTATATGAAAGGGAATGCATTGGGAGTGAAACGTTCTCGCTGTATTTGGAGGAACTTTGAAACGGATATTATTCCTTGGGGAGAAAAGCAAACAGGAAATGATGTGAAGATGGAGTGAATTATTGCACCGAAGTAAGGATGCTGGTTCACTTTGCTGCTGGGTGGGAGTCAGGGCTTATTCTCTGCTCCCTCTGGGTCTCCTTCTGGAGACTAATTCAAGTGCCAGCCCCAATCAGCACTCTCAGCAATAATCACATCATCCAGACCACATGATAGGAACGCCTGTGCTATTGGCACAGCAAAGGAAAATCGTGTTCATTTCATGTCTTTCATTTCAATAATAATCAATAATAATCCTTCCATTTGATCATCAACAACAACTTGCACCTACTCCGCGCCCGAGTAAGTGGGTAGCTTCTCAGAGCGCTTAGCAATGGCGGAGCCTGGCTCCGAGTTGGGGGTGGGGGCGCAGGGGGGCGGGGGTGATGGAAGGTGGATTGCAAACATGGTCAAAGAGGAAGGTTCTAAGGTGGGGAAAATGGGAGAGAGGGTGCACGGCCGGTTTGAGAGTTCCAGAGTTTGGGCACAGTGGCTGAAAGCACGACCTCTGATGATACAGCGCCTAATCATGTTATTGAGACGTCTCAAAGTGCTTCATAGGTTATACTGTATTATAAAGTGCAGTGACTATGTATTTTGTGGGCCAGTTTGTACACAGCAATGTCCCACAAACAGCCCTGGAGCGAGTGAACTTTTTTTATTTGGGGGATTGTTGGCCAAGACACCAGGAAAAAATCCCTTTTCAAATGGTGCCACGGGATCTTTAACATCCACTTGAAAAGACCGTAAAAATGGTGTTTCACATAATAATCCATGCCTTTGATGTAACACTTTTCACATCTGCCAGACGTCTCAAAGCGCTTCATGGAATATACTGTACAGTGACCAATGTTATTTTTTTTCTTGAGAGACTATTATCAAGAAAAATAATCGTCTCCTGTCTCCTGTGGAGCTCCTGTGGCTCAGTGGTTAGAGCACTTGTCTTGCAAGCTGGGGAGACCTGTGTTCGAATCCAGGCAGGTCAGGGAGAAAACTTGGGCAAGTTTCCTTACTCCACATGCCTAATAATAATCTGTCCAAAAAAAACCACAATAATAAAATTGGTCATTTCAATCCACGACTGTGTATGGGACACTGCTGTGCGCAATTGGCTGTCGCGATTCGCCCACAAATATATACAGTCAATTCACTTTACAGTATATTCTTTGAAGTGCTTTGGGACATTGATAAGATGTGGAAAGCGCTATATCAAATGCAAGGATTATTATTATATTATATATCAGACTTTTGGAGTAAAGAAACTTGCTCAAGGTTTCGCGCTGCCTGGAATTGAACCCAGCCAAGTCTCTTACTTGAGTGTTCAAGTGATAATACAAGACCACTGCTGCTTTACCATGGATAATATCTGTAAATGAGGGAAAGGTCAGATTATGTGACATATTAAAGTAGATCATTGGGTGGGTAGAGAACACATATTACAGTATGGTTGAGCTTTATGTTATTATAAAACTTAAACAATTCATCTCTTAACACCTTACATCCAGTCAAACTGTCACACAATGTCCTTCTTGCTTGAGAAATGACCTTGTCCTTATTAATTGTGACCAACCACTCCACTTCCAGTGGAAAGCTAACTCTCAGGTACCTAAAATACTCTGACCGAATGAATGGTGCGTGTCTAGCTGCCACAATGTGCCAATACTTTACAATAAATTCTGTGAAGTGTTTGATCCTTCTCAACAATGTGATAGGTTGTTGCTTCGTCTCCAACCCCCACCTCTCACTGTAGCGACTGTATATTTGTTTTCTGATCCGTGTGAAGTGGTTTGAGACATCTCAAAGACATGATAAGGAGCTATATCAAATGCAAGGATTGTTATTGTCATTAATGGATGAGAATAAAATGGGTTTGCATCAAAATAGAAGAGTGTGACCACACAACCTCAGCCACTTTTGAGGATCTCAACTAGGGTGCTGTTTGGCACACCAAATAGATCTTTAGCAAGGATAAACAACAGGGAGGTACCTGCAAAACACCCTCTTTGAAATTTAAATGGAACGGCAGATCATTGATAGGGAGATATTGGCAGGGAGATATCATTGTTTTTACTTGTCTTGGTAGGCAAGTAAAAAGAAGTCATCATTTGTGTTTTTACTGATGACTAAAATCTTTACCGTAAATGAAAATGTATTCATACTGCAAGCAATTCTTCGATGATTATCAATGTAGAAGAGCCAACAGAGTTATTGATGGTCATGTTCACTGCTGTTATTTGAGTAAGCTGAATCACATGCAAGCATTGTTATTATTGCAATTTATATATGAAATGTTCAAGCTGCAACGTGTGAATGAACTGTGAGATCTTGGACACGGCAGAGCAATCGGCTATACCAGAACTGCATTTGTTTGCAAATACTCGACTGAGCTCAACATATAATTGTTTTCCTTCAGAAAAAATAATAATGTACGACATAATTGTCTCCTGTAGCTCAGTGGTTAGAGCACCCGCCTTACAAGCGTGAGACCCGTGTTCAAATTCAGGCAGATCAGAGCGAAATCTTGGGCAAGTTTCCTTACTCCACACGCCTAATAATAATCCCGCCAAAAAAAAACACAATAATAAAAATTGGTCATTTCAATCCATGGCTGTTTGTGGGACACTGCTGTGTGCAATTGGCTGCGCTTTGAGACATCCTCCCGACGTGAAAGGCGCTATATAAGTGCAATTTTGTTGTTGTTGTTGCCGCGTTTCGTCCACAAGTATACAGTCAATTTACTTTACAGTATATTCTGTGAAGCACTTTCAGACGTCGATAAGGTGTGAAAAGCGCTATATCAAATGCAAGGATTATTACGTCCTCCTGACGTAAAAGGTCCTATATCAATTGTAATTGGTTGTTGTTGTCGAAATAGTAAAGTATTATTTCAATGATAAGTAACTGCCATTGTTATTTTTTGTTTCTCTTTCAGAAAAGAACAAGAAATTGATTCAAAAGACGCTATTATTCTGCACCAGTTCTCCCGACCTGAGAATCGGATACCTAGCTTATCGCCGTTTTGTTTGAAATTGGAAACGTACCTTCGAATGGCAGATTTGCCCTACCAGGTTGGTTTATTTACGAGTTGCTGTTACACTGGATTATGTTGTCATCCTGAGATTACCCATTAAACAGTTGGTACCCATGGTTGATTTTCCTGGATTGGTTTCTCTGGATGGTCAATGGATGAGTTGTGTCGTTCCACATTTAGGTTGCGTAGGCATGATAGATTTTTGAAAAATAGAGGGATTAGGGGATATGGGGATAGGGCAGGTAATCAGAGTTAGGTGAGAAGATCAGCCATGATTTTATTGAATGGCGGAGCAGGCTCGAAGGGCCGATTGGCCTACTCCTACTCCTAATTCTTATGTTCTTATGTTCCCTACTAATAATTTTTCAGTACAATTGTTTACATCCTTTCTGTCAGAACCATTTGCATCTATTTTACTGCAGACCAGCAAAGCCATTCATATAATCAAGAATATTTGCCTAGATATCAGAGCAGAGTGAGTCAGAAATGGTCCAGAGATAACTATCAATCTATCTAAGTGGTAATAGATGCCAAAACACAGGGTTATTCAAGGGACAATCAGAAGCTATAATGGGACCGTTAAAATACTAAAAAGGTGGGCAGAATTGCAATTTTCTCATTCCTAATTTCTCTTATGTTTTTATTTAAAAAAAATTAATTCTGTATTACTTAAAAAGAGGCTTCATTTTGTAAATGAATGTAAAATGTATTTTAAAAAAAAATGAGAAGCTTTTAGGATAAATACTACCCTACCCCTAGTATTGACTGTATGTGGTTTTGAAATTAATACCTTAAAACCTCAGTTACACTGCACCAAGTGCAGCAACATAAGGTGCACGTCTAACCTTTAGACAGTTGGCTGGTTCCCAGAAATTTAGTGCATTTTCAGCTCATAAACTAACATTACAAATAATATTTCAATCACAAACTAATGCAACAAATAATTTCAGGAATAAAACTAGTCAAATATGAATTGACTTTATTACCATGTTAACCATGAACAAATAAAATAAATTCACAAATGTTCTAAAATAAAGAGTAAACTATTTTGAACATTACAACTATTTGCTTTCCTAGTCCTCTTTATCCTGGTTTCTCTCCTCTATAATCTGTTTTATTTTTAGTTTGACGTTTTTAGTGCTGTATCCTATCTTTAGTCTATGTTTTCTATCTTTTTATTTGAAATCTATCCTTACCTTTCTTCTTCTGTTTCCCCATATTTTCTATTCCATTTTGAAAAATTATGCTATTTATGTTTCAAACTATTTTCTTTCATCAGTTGAAAATCGGCTGGTAAGAATCTGAAGACCATCTCCTAGATATAATTCTTTCATGTGAAAATCACACCAGCCAGAATGTTGTAGAGGCCTGTTCCCATGATTAAACTTAGATGGATGAGTAAACTTAGAGTTAGAAGTGGTTACTGTTGCTTACTTACACTGCTGTTGAGTGAAATAAACAGATTGCAACTCATGCAAACTTGAACATATTCACAGGGTTTTGCTTTCCAGTCTCTGACAGCAGGCAAATTATATATGGCACCACAAAAAAATATGAAAATAAATTGGTCATTTCAATCCACGACTGTTTGCGGGACACTACTGTGCACAAACGGCTGCCCCGTTTCGCCCACAAATGTACAGTCAATTCACTTTAGTGTACATTATGTGAACCACTTTGAGACATCTAGAAGACATGAAAAACTATATCAAATGCAAGTATTATTATCATAACAGTCCTCCTATTACAGATACAGAAGTGATGGAAAAAGCCAGTGTAGTTGTTCTAAACGTTAAGGTTTAAGCTAGGTATTTGCACCACATGTAGTGCAAAATTATCTTTTTCAGGTGCCTTACAAAGAGCAACAAACTGCATTTTTGGTACTGATTGGCAATGTTAAAATTAAAAAAAATTATATAAAATAAGATTAACAATTGCATTTGATATTATATCTTTCATGTTTGGGGTATATCAGAAACTACTTTTTATTATATTTATTGGAAACTGCAGTGATTGTGTATTTTATAGGTGAATACAGCAGGTAATTTGACCACATCAATAATATTAATAATAATCCTTGTATTTGATATACCGTTTTTCACCTCTTTTAGACATCTCAAAGCGCTTCACTGTAAATGGAATTGACTGTATATATTTTGTGGGCAAAATCTGGCAGCCAGTTGCGCACAGCAGAGTCCCACAAACCAAAATCATTGGTTAATGATTTAACCAATGACCAATTTATTATTGTTTTTTTTAGGGATTATTATGAGGCATGTGGAGTAAGGAAAATTGCCAAAGGTTTTGCACTGCCTGGAATTAAACCCAGGTTCCTCGCTTGTAAGTCAAGCCTTCTAACCACTGAGCTACAGGACTCCACAATGTCCCACATTAATGAAATCAATGACCAATTTGTTTTATTGTTAGCCAGGATACCAGGATGAATTCTATTTTCTGGATGGTTTGACTCATTGCTATTTTGTTAAGATGAGGTGTGTAGGAAAATTATCTAGTTTCAGTGTGGAGATAACTGAGCCAGACCAATGGTTTAAAACCATTAATTTAAAAATCAATACAATAAAACATTTCATTTGTATTCTGCCTTTCACACCGGGAAGCACTAAAGGCAAGGCACTAAAATATCATGCAATTTGGGACATCCATAAACTTAGCCTTAAATTTTAAACCTGCTTCTATGGTCCTTTAAACCTAATGTTGAAAATTGGCATCCAAAATCTAATTAAAATCTGGGTGATGGTGGGTAGCTCAGTATTTTCTGGTCGGAGCTGGGAAGAAAGGCATCTATTCTTCCTTATTATTTAGCCACCATTCTTCCTATTTGTGTTTTTTCTGGGTGGGAGGCAGCACAATCTGCTCTCAAATCTGTGCCCAGCTTGCACAAGCTCCTGTCCTTGCTGTGTTGAGCAATGTTACAGTATTTTTATTGTTGGCAATGACATTCAGAGCTGACTTTCAAAGCTACAGCTCCCAGCTCCAAACCTCCCACTTGTTTGGAACAGATAAAATCAGCATACAATTCCACATGTACTAACGTTATAAAATATTCAACTCTGTTTTATAAAAGCTGCTATGAAGAAGTCTCCATTTAAATGGATTGAACTACAAATGGAGAGTATTGTTGTAAATCACCAATATCAAAACTGGCTCCATTACAGGCTGACTAATTGAATTATTTGCTGCAGGACCCAGTAAAAATATCCATAAATTCCATTGGGCTTGCATAGTGAATCAGACATGATTTAGTCTAAAAATAAACATGCACTGAACTGTGTTTTTTTAGACCTTGGAAGAACAGAAGGACAGAATACGGAGAATTTGCCAAACACACTTTCTGTCTCAAAAATTAGTTCAGTGCACCTATTCATCCTCCCAGTACGCTGATTAACTAAAGTTGTCCCACCTTCAGGACTGCTGTCCTTTTAATCTTGAGAATGGTAAATATCGAAAAATATTTCATACTTGTTTAAAGGAGCAGTGTTGACTTGTTTTTAAAGATACCCGTCATATGTGATAGAGTGGCAGAACAAATAACCCCACAATAGGAATGGAGAGAATATAGAGAAAGAAAAAGGTAATTTTGCCAATGCTGTCGGCTACTTTTGTGAACCATGTTTGGGTTCTACCCAATCTAGTTATGGGGTGATTCTCCTGTCATTGGTAAATTTGCTGAGGTTGGTAGGAATTTACTAGTTGATGGGGTAACCCATCTTGGCAGTGAGCTCTCACTCTTAGCTCTTAGTATTTCAACCACATTTGTCACTCAAGTTGGCTTGGAGAGGATGTAAGGGAACCAGACTTGTTGGATTACAGCAAAGTAATAATTTTATCTGGGAGGATGAAGAAATCAATCCAATCCATTTACATTGATTTAAGTCATGTCGGGAGGATGTCTCAAAGTGCTTAAACTTTATGCTCATCAAGGTGAGGAGATTATCATTGTTGAAGAACAAAACATTTCTTTGTTTTTGCAACCACCTTCAGTATAAATCAATGGCAGGTCAGGTACAATAATTCAGTTTGCAGAATAAAGCTCCATTTTGATCCAGCACCAGAAGAACCAGCTATCTCTATCACATTGAATGTCATTCCATTCCATTTCTCACAACAGACATCCAAGTGTCAATTTGTATGGAGTTTTATGTTAATGGATCCATTGAGAACTATGTAAACACTGACCTGCAATTTCACAAAAGAGAAATTCATCAAGCAGAAGCAGGATAATTACAACACGTTGTAGTCTTAACTGGTGAAATTCACAATGTGTTAGTTTTATTATGATTTCTGGTTTCCAATTTATCAGATTGAACCTCAAAGCTATCAAAGCCAATAAATAGGTTTGGAGCAAAACACAAGGAGGAAAAGCTAATTTGGAGATTTGGGATTTCAAAGTCTCTGACTGAATTTCTCAAATCAGAATTATTAAAACAAGAAATTTGTTTTGTGATAATCATAAATGTCATCTTATTTCCAATGTATTTAAAAATATAATTTGATCTATTAAATAAATGAAATTAAGATATTAATACTGTATGCAGACCAGTTAAATTATTCTTAAATATGCTTTTTCTAATTCGTTTTAGAATTTCTTTGATGGAAAACTCTCTCCTCAAGGGAAAATGCCATGGATTGAATATAATCACCAAAGAGTATCGGGTACTGAGTTCATTATTGAATTTCTTCAAGAAAAACTGGGAGTTAACCTAAACAGAAACTTGGCGCCGAATGAAAAAGCTGTCTCAAGAGCTATAATAAAAATGGTTGAAGAGCACTTCTATTGGTAAGGTGATGAACAACAACAAAATTATATTTGTATAGCACCGTTCACATCGGGAGGACGTCCCAACGTGCTGGATGTCAATGTTTCAGACCTGCGCTGGGGTCGGGATTGGGGAGTTTTGGAGGGAAGGGGGTTGACCAAAGGCACCGTCAAAGAGCAGGGTTTTGAGACGGGACTTGAAGGTGGCTAGGGAGGGGGCGAGGTAGAGGGATTGCGGGATGGAATTCTGGAGGTTGGGGACAGAGTGGCAGAAGGCTCGCCTGCTGATAGTGGGTTGGGAGACATGGAGAAGGCTGGAGCCCGTTGAGAGGAGGGAGCGGACAGGTTGGCTTTAGGAGTTTGTAGATTTAGGGTGGGGCAAGGCCATGGAGAGCTTTAAAGATGATTTGGTGAAGATATTTTGTTAAGCATAACAGGGTATCCTGTTTGATATGTTGCAAGAATAAGTGTTTTCAATTAGAAGAGAAGAGTTTTAAATTATGACATCAATTGAAAGCCGATTCTAAAGTAAGATAATTCTATGTGCCATTGGCTGCAGCGTTTTGCCCACAAAATGTACAGACAATTCTCTTTACAATTTATCCTGTGAAGTGCTTTGAGATGCCTCAAAGGCTTGATAAGGTGGTATATCAAATGCAAAAAAATATATTTTTATTATATCAGAGTTTTGGATATGTCTTTTCTGAAGATAATATTAACAGTGTGCTTTTTGGCTGAATGAATGACATGACTGTAATTGGAAAAATGTGGCCCAAAAGATCAAGCGCTCTGAGACGCAGTCCGGCACGGATGGCGCTATATAAATCCAAGTTGTTGTTGTTGTACTGGCTGGTTTGATACAGACAACTTCAGCTCAACTTTAAGAAGCTTGACTAAGTAAAGTTGGAGATTTATTTATTTGGTCCAGATATCAGAATCCAAATTTATGATGTATTATGTGATTTTAGATTTTAGTTTACTTTTTAGATTGATTTTTATCTTCTGAATTAGAACTTCTTGTAAGAAATGAATTGATAGCACCCGCAGGTGGCAATTATGAGAAGCTCTCATGTGCTGATGCCAATGATTCTGACTCATATTCTCCCCTCATTATTGCTTTTCAACTGGTGGCATGATGTAGAGATTTATATCAAGCTGCAATAAATAGCTGGTATGAATGTCCTGCAGATTTCAAGTCTTATCAAAAGCCAGTAGGGGCTTATTTGATGCTTATTCTCAGGCTGTATAAATAAATAACTTGTAATTGCTCTTTGTGTAAATCTATGGACTCCATGCGGGTTGGATTATTCTGACTCAAATTTACGATATGATCTTTATGAAGATGAACATGAATCTGAACTTTACATAACAGCCTTCCAGACCCTCGCTGTGGAGTACAGGAAACACCATCTCTAATGATAAAATGAAACAACGGGCAAATTCCTGATTTAACAGTTGGCGACTAAGTCACAATGAAACTCATTTCCCAAATACATCTTGGAGTATTACATCCTCCCAAGAAATTTATTTGCAACTCATTGACCCTCAACATACCACTGTATCTATGAGGTGATGCAAATCATTGTCTTCTGTCCAGGAATAAAGACCCTAATGATCTGACAAGCCAGCGCTCTTCAGTCTTGAAAAGAGACATATTAGGGGGGAACGTTATAGAGGTATATAAGATTTTAAATGGGATTGAGATTGTAAACTCAGAGCAATATCGTGTTGTGCAATGCTGTGTATTAATTAGTTACCTCATTTGCCTACAAATAAAGTCTGTAAACTTTACATTAAATCCTGTGAAGAGCTTTGAGGCATTTTAATGATGTGATAAGGTGCTATATCAGATGCAAGAATTCTTAATGTCACTTAATGCATTTCAGGGTGACATTTCTATAATCGCAGCAGAATTAGAACCATAATATCCAACATCTAAAGGCTATACTAATTTCTAAAACTTTAATCCTTTGCATGACTGGATAAGACCCTGTGCCTTTTCAACAATTTAATGGACATACATCAAGCGGTTATGATCTGCCGAGTTCCGCATGTCCACTGTTGTATTGGGAAAAGCCATTATTTTAATCTGTATTTGTGTCTAAAGCTTGCCAGATTTGTACTTACGTTCCATCATGGCTGCTTAAATTCAATAACCCGATTACATTAACCAGCATTTCAGCGTGTTCTTTTTAGATTTTCCTTTCTGCAATTAAAAAGTTCACTTATCCCCTTCTATTTTTATTTTCATATTCAGCTGGATGTCTGCAGAAAGCCATCAACATGCTAAGCGTATCCAAATCAAACTGAGAACTCCATGCATTCCACAAAATTCCATGCATCTATGCGAACCCCAAAATCCCGTAAAACACTTTGAAGGCTCAATATTAAACACAAAGTTTTTTTTAATATGATTTCTTATGAGTTGGGATATCCTCCCGATGTGAGAGGCACTACTTTACAAATGTAATTTGCTGTTGTTTTTCGTTTTAACATCTTTGATAGACTTGCAAGGGGGTGTTGCTGGCAGAATATCAAGTATAGATAGAATACCATAGAATCCTCCCAACCTCCTAAAGTTTCACTGGTTTTCTAAAATTTTGAATCATCCTAGCTTTGTAATTAATTTTAGAAACTTTTGGGGGTGATTCTCAGATATATAATTTCTTCTTTCCATTAACACAATAACAACAACAACAAAATTACATTTTCATAGTGCCTTTCATGTTGGGAGGACATCCCAAGGTGCTGGACAGACAGTATTCCCAGACCCAAGCTGGGGTAGGGATTGGAGAGGGTGAAGGGCAGTGGGGAAGGAGGGTAATCGAAAGAGCAGAGGCTTGAGTCTTGAAGGAGGCGAGGGATGGAGAGAGGTGGATGGACTGTGGGATGGAGTTCCAGAGGGTGGGGTTAGAATAGCTGAACATTCAAAGACTGAACCATAAAGTTTGAAGGAAGGAGAGGCAGTGGATGAGGATGGAGTGGTCAGACGATGGTGTCGAAGGCAGCAGAGAGGTTAAGGAGGACAAGGAGGCAGAAGGAGCCCTCTCGTAGATGGCCAGAATGTCATTTGTCACTTTGACAGGAGCTGTTTCTGTGCTGTGTGCAGGATAGAAACCTGATTGGAGGGCTTTGTGAAGGGAATGGCGGGAGACGAAGGAGCAAAGCTGGGAAGCGATGACTCATTCCATGATCTTGGAGAGGTTGAAGATGGGGTAGTAATTAGGGGCAGGAATGGATCGAGGGAAGGTTTTTAAGGATGAGAGTGACGATGGCCATTTTTAAAGAGATGGGAACTATGCCATTGGACAGGGGAGGTTGATGATGTCTGTGAGTAGAGGGGCAAGGAGTTGTAAATAGGAGGTAAGGAGAGGGGTAGATATGTAGTCGAGGGAGCAGGTGGTTGGTTTCATGCAGGTTAAAGTGGTGATGAGAAAGGAGTGGGAGACAGGTTCGAAGGTGTGGAGGAAGGGATGGGTAATGCCGGTGTAGAAAGGGCTGATGTTGAGAGGGTAGTAGGTGGAAGAGCAGAGGCAGCAGAGTAGATCCCTGTGACTTTGGATTCAAGGAAATCCAGTATCACCTTACAGTTGGCATTGAAGGTGAGGATGGTGAGGCATGAGAGGGTCGGTGGAGAATGTGGTTGGTGATGGAGAAGAGGAGCCTGGGGTTGTCCTTGGCCTCCAAGATTGTCTCCTTAGAGGAAGAAATCCTTCCCCTTACAATTTGGAATGCAAAATGATCTCCAGGATCAGAATTGTTTCTTGATTTTGTTTGTGATTATTTTCATCAAGTTTCATTGAATTTGTTCACAAAACAAAATTTGTGGTGCTAATTTGTTATTAGCACCACAAATTTTGTTTTGCAAGTATTGTATTTTCCACCCCATTATGCTCATAGGTTGACATTCCGGGGTAGTGCTGGGGGAGTGTTGCATTCTTAGAAGTGCCGCTTTTAGGATGAGATATTCAATTGAAGTCTTCTCTGCCTGTTTAGGTGGGTGTTAAATATCCCGTAACACCTTTCAAAAACAGTACTCTTCAAAAACAGTACTCTTCTGGTCAAGAGGTATTCTGACCAATGATCCCCCAACTGAAATTGGTTACTTACCTCATGGTGTTTGTGGGACATTGCCCTGCGCAAATTGTCTGCTTCATTGAGGTGCTTTGAGATTTCCTCCAGACATGAAAGGTGCATATCAAATGTATGAATCAGTACTATTATTTTTAGCTTGGTGAATTCATATAGTCAAAGCAACCATCGGTTCATAACGGGACAATTCACAAATGGGAAGGTTCATGCCAGTGTTTCTTTTCCGAAAACCATAGGATCCACTTCTGCTGCGTCAAGTTTTTCTTGTGAATCCTTTGTGACTTACTTCCAGTTACCCACAGGATTTCCATTTCGAGAGAGACTCGGAGATAACACTACTGAATCCCATTACAAATCATTCTCCAAAGTGGGCCTGATCCAACAGAAGGGTACAATATAACAATTCAAATTCTTTAACAAGGCTGGCTGTGAAACGATGAGCTTTATGCATTTGAAACAATGCTGAGATAAAAGACCAGTTCTCTGCATGATTAAAATTAATGACTGTGAAACTGACTAAATCAACCAAATTAAATCCTTTTGTTTCTGTTGCTTTCACACTGTAACATTATTTTCTTTTGTCTGTCATTAACCACAAGACATTTGGGCTTTAAATTCTGCTTCCGGGGCTGTGTTTTCTCCAGTTGATCTGAAGTCTGAATTAACCCGCTCTCTGTAAACCTGGCTCATTTGGTGCCACTCTTATCTCTTGAGCTAGAAGCTCGTGGATTCAAGCCTCACCTCACTTGGAACTCATTTAGTCTATGCTGACATGTCAGCATAATTCTGGGGGTGTGCTGCAATGTGAGAAATGCTATCCTTTGGATGAGACATCAAACCTAAGTCCCATCAAGGACATCAAACCAAGGTCAACCAAGGTTAACAGGTCCCACCAAGGAGTTGTTAGTGATCCTAAAGAGAAGGGAATTTTTCGTGGTGTCCTGGCTAACAATCCCTCCAAATAAAATTGGCCATTCACTCCAGGGATCTTTGTGAGATATTGCCGTGTGAAAATGGGCTGCCATGTCCTCTCACAACACAGATACAATTGTACCACTTTAAAGTAGATCCTGTGAAGCAATTTTAAATGTCTTAACAATTGCAAAGGTACTTTATCAAACGCAAGTAATTTTGTTCTGGTTGTTGTAGTGATGGAAATGTAAACACTGACAATATAAAATAACAATAATCCTTGCATTTGATATAACACTTTATTACGTCTTCGGGACATCCCAAAGTGCTTTACAGAATATACTGTTAAGTTAATTGACTGCATATTTTGTGGTCAAAACATGGGAGCCAATTGTGCACAGCAGTGTCCTAAAAACAGTCATGGATTGAGTGATCAATTTTTTAAAAAGTAATTATTTAACTCTGGAAAAGTGACTGACAACCGGGTTCCTATTAACTGCTAGGTAAACAGAGGAGTGTGTAGTAAGGGGTGAGGAAACTTGATGCATTCTGTAAAGAGTAAGGAAACTTGCACAGTGTTTTGCCCTGCCCGGAATTGAACACAAGTCTCTCATTTATGAGGCGAATACTCTTGGAGAGAAGATGCAATTTGATGTAATGTGATCAGTGATTAATTGGAAATTGTTTTCTGATTGTTTGTCAAGCAATATTGAGCCACAGTACTAAAGTATAATCTAGTTGTGTGATGGAAGTAATATTATTTTTAGAGTTAATAATGCAGATTTGGTTCTATTCTTATATTGCCTCTGTCAATTATACCATATTTAAGTGCACTTATCAAGTATGTATTTATTCATGTTGTTTTATTTCTGCATGCAATTGATTAAGGAAATAGAAGAACTGTGTCTAGGAAAATTGAATTTTATCTTAGTCACAGGTCTGGGATTTAAATAACAAGCCTGGTATCCAAGTAACATGTTTGGGATCCAGGTAACAGGCCTACTCTTAAATCCCAATTAAAGAAGGAAGTACAGTATCAGTCTGTAAACCACAGTAACTTCCACACCCTGTAGTTTCCTAGTGGAGCAAAAATAATTGACTACGTTCTCGATGCCCATATCCTTGCTTTCGTTTCTAGTGGGCCTACAATAATGAAAGTAATAATAACCCTTGTCTATAATGTAGCATCTATACACGTTTTCAAGACATCTCAAATTACTGTAATATGCTGTAAAGTGAATTTAACTGTGTGTTTTGTAGGCAATACTATTACACTATATCCTGTAGCGTAGTGGTTAGAACAATTGCCTCGCAAACTAGAGGACTCGGGTTTGATTCCTGGGGCGGGTTAGGGCGAAACGTTAGGTTTTCTTACTTCACAAACACACACCTGTTACTTAGCAGTAAGTAGGAACCCGGTTGTTAGTCGTATGGCGGATCGCTTTCTGGGGGTAATAATCTGTCAAGAAAATAATAATAATGTGGTTACTTAATCCACGACTGTTTGTGGGATACTGCAACCACTGTCACTCCACTTTACAGTCTATTCTGTGAAGTGCTATGAGATGTCTTGGAGATATGATAAGGCACTATATCAAATGCAAGGATTATTATTCTTATATATGTGTGTGCGGTTGAGGAGAGTCAGAAAGTCAACACTGCTCTGAAAGTCAAGATTGCTCTGGATTAGGGTCCAGCGATATATCGATATATCGGTTATATCGATATAATTTTTCATATCGATATGCCAATATCGGAATTTAAAATATATCGAAAAATTTGATATGAAAAAATATATTGGTATATCGTAAATATCGGTATATCGGTATATCGTTTCCGGCGATATATCAGTACATCGGTATTATCGGTATAATGCAATCTTTTCCACCTTACCTTGTCGATGACAACCTCCTGGGCCTAGTCACGGAATGCGCACGTATATCGTAATGCGCACACACATCGGAATGCGCGCGCACACCCAAATGCGCGCATACGTCCGAATGCTCGCGCATGCACAGTATTAAAAAAAACCTGAACTATCGATATATCGGTATATATCTATATGAGCCCACCGATATATCGATATTGGAAAATTTCCACATTGACGGACCCTACTCTGGATACATCTTTTAGGAGGTTGTACGGCTGTTGCTTCTTATGACGTTGAACAGTTTTGCACCAATTGAATAATTATATTAATAAAATTCTGGAAGCTTGAGCATTTACAAAGAGCCACAATAAATGTCAAACTTTAAACAGGTGTTTTTCTATTGATGACAGATTGATCAATAATGATAGGATTTTGACTTAACTGCAATAGTCTCCACGGTTGAAAAGCCCGCTGACATTCACCGCCAAAGCTCACTTGTGAAGAGCAGCTATTTTGGCCAGGTGCTAGAGTGCTGCTGGCACCTTGTGGAATTATTTTGCGTTGAGTTAAGAGTGTAATGAGGAGGAAAATCTGAGCACAATCATTAAACTGACAAACAAAATCACATAATTATACCATTATACTCGGTTGGTAGTACTCTCACTCTGAGACAGAGGGCTTTTGGGCTCAAGGCCCATATCAGGATTTGGAACTCATACTCTATGCTGTGACTTCAATGCAGTGCCAGGAGAGAGCTGCATTGTCAGAGGGGCTGTCCTTCACATAGTGTCCGGCGATATATCGATATATCGGTTATATCGGTATAACTTTTCATATCGATATGCTGATATTGGAAATTTAAATATATCGGTATATCCCAAAATTCGGTATAAAAAAATTGATATATCGCAAATTTCAATATATCGTGTCCAGCGATATATCGGTATATCGGTATAATGCGAACTTTTTCATCTTACCTTGTCGCCGGCATTGCAAACCTCCTGGGCCTAGAGCATGGAATGCGCGTGCATATTGGAATGCGCTCGCACATCCGAATGCGCGCGCAGACCGGAATGCGCGCGCACCCCGAATGCACGTGCACCTCAGAATGCACAGGCACCTCAGAGTACGCGCGCATGCGCAGTACAAAAAAACCCAGCGATATTGATATGAGCCCACCGATATATCGATATCGGAAAATTTCCATATCGACGGACCCTACCTTCACATGACTTTAAACCGAGGATTTCTTTTGTATTTCCACAAAATGCGATTCCCTTTAAAGCCAAGTAGAATTTTCCATAAAGAGAAGAACAGGCACAGTGGTGTGGCCTAGTAAATTGGAGCCTGGAGGCAATTTCATGTTGATTTGGATTGTGAACTTGACGTGCTGCTCACTGGTTATCCTATTCCGAGGTTGCTTTCAGTAGAGCAGTGCCAAATGGTGCCAAGGTTCTCCTTCATCTAGGTTATGATATCTGGATACATTGGGTCAAATATCAGTGATTCTTCTTGCGAGTCATGAATAGTACTCAGATCTGATAACATGGTAAGATTTCACAGACTATGGAGTTACCGTGAGTCACCTGTGAGAAGATACAGCAACAACAATTTCTATTTATATGGCACTCTTTACTGTGGACTCCGTCGCAGTTACCAGCAGAATTTCTCATTAGCGATATCGAATATTGGAACGTCCTTTGACGTGAAAGATGCTCTATGAATGTAATTTTGTTGTAGTTGTTGTAGTGATGGAAATGTAAACACTGATAATATAAAATAACAATAATCCTTGCATTTGATATAGCACCTTATCACGTCTTCGGGACATCCCAAACTGCTTTACAGAATATACTGTTAATTGACTGCATATTTTGTGGTCGAAACATGGGAGCCAATTGTGCCCAGCAGTGTCCCCAAAACAGTCGTGGATTGAGTGATGAATTTTTTAAAAAGTAATTATTTACCTCTGGAAAAATGACTGACAACCGGGTTCCTATTAACTGCTAGGTAAACACTGGAGTGTGTAGTAAGGGGTGAGGAAACTTGATGCATTCTGTAGAGTAAAGAGTGAGGAGGAAACTTGCACAATGTTTTGCCCTGCCCGGAATTGAACACAAGTCTCTCATTTATGAGGCGAATACTCCAACGACTGAGCTATAGAACTCTACAGTCGTATTGAGCTATAACACCATTCTGCACCAAATAGATGTTAACCCAGCTCATTTGGTAACACTCCCTCACCAGAGTTAGAGATTGTAGTTTAAGATCTAGTATTCTAGATCAAAACTTTGAGTTGCAGTGCAGTGCTGGAGGTGTGCTGCGTTGCAAGAGGTTCCGTCCCACGGATAAGATGTTAAAATCAAAGTCCTGTTCGCCTGTTCCAGTAGTCATCAAATAACTCTTTGTACGTTTCAAAAGAGAAGAGAGTTTTATCCACTGTACTTGCCAACAATCCTCCAGATAAAAGTGGTAGATAATTGAGACTGAATAGATTTTTCTTTCAAAGTACTGTATCAGCACAGACACAAATGTCTGAAAGGCCTTTTTCCATGCTATACATTTCTGTGATTCTATGGGTTGAATAAGTAATGTGGTTGAGGCCAGGTTGCTGGTTTCATTTAAAGAGCAGCATATTGCTCAACTAGGAGGATGTTTGGCTGGGTATTCTGGAAGCGTGAGATCAAATGGTCATTCTTCATCCGAATTTATCTTGTGGGTTTCCTGCCACTAGCCGTCACCAGTTGAGATGCTATACAGTATATCATATTGTAGAGCATTTTCTAAAACTGGTGAAGACACATAGTGGCAGTTTATGTGTGCTGTGACCAAGTTTGAAATGAATTATTGTGCAAAAGGTGCAAAAGGCAATGCACTAATGTGGTAAAGTTGCAAGCGATGCTGAGACCATGAAAAATAAAACTGCTTGATTTTGCACATCAGCCGGAGTATGAGGGTGATTTTTATCATGCTGTTTTAATAACAGGGAATAAAACTTGTGTTGCGCATTGAATATTTTGATCTGCTCAGTGGTGAAATGAATTGCCGCTCATGCATGCAGTTTCCAACACTGTTGTCAACACTGTTCCCAGGGAAGCTGCTGTCAGCAGCAGGATACTGTGTTGCCTGGAGACCACTGGCCTAGAGGAGGTGACAAGATCCTGCTTTAGTCTACCTCAGCAGCCTCCTGCTAGGTCTACCTCAGCAGCCTCCTGCTAGGTCTGACAACACTTTATTTTCTCTTCACTTGTTACCAAGTTTGGAATTGCTGTATGAAAGATTCCACTTAGCAACATTTCAAAGATTCAACTTAACATAGAGAATTGTATCATTCTTACCACTTCAAATGTATAACAGATGCCTGTTGTTTCTACTTTAATGCGGATCAATTTTCTTTTTCCCCACCGCGATCACAAGGTTCAGTTCACGGAGGCCTCCTTTGGGGCGGAGCTAAAGTTGTTCCTTTGGGGTTGGATTGGGTCCAGCTTCATATTGTTTCACAGTGGAATATCAGAATGGAGTCAATTCTGTACGGCCATCTTAGTTGTCGCATTCCTGATCCAAGGAGTTCCACATTACTTCAATGCACTGTTGGTAATTGACCAGATAATTTAGCTCAACAGCAGGACTTGGAGGAGACTAGTCACTGGAAGCTGGAAATCTACCTGCTTGATGTCTGTCAACCCTGCAAACCAAGTTCCTAATGGGTTAGGTGTTCCTTAGCCTGTAAGACCATTTTGTTGTAAAATTCTAGTTTGTGCATAATTCTTAAATTCAACCCTAAAATCGAAGTTGGTTCTTTTAAGCACTGTGGAAAAACAGCTTCGAAATTTAAAACAAATGTAAATATTTTCACAATTCTGCACCTTTCTAAATATTACAACAAGAATAATAACTTGTATTTCTGTAGCACCCTTCATCCAGATTGACACCTCGGAGCGCTTAAGGTAGAATGATCTTACAGGTAAAGGCTTGTGGACTTTTGTGCCTTTGGCGTCTGTCTGATAATTGCCCTTCACATACCTGAACCTGTGCCCTCTTAATTGGGTGGAGAACAGAAGCCTATTGTTGCCTTGGTCTCCAGGATGATTTGGGAGATTTAGCAGAGGTGAGGGCACAATACACAATACACAATACTGTACAGTGCAGTGAAGTGACTGTGTATTTTACAAGCTAACTAACGCTTCCTAAGACCGTATTTCGGCACACAGAAGGGCAGTTTAACTGTCAATCTGCACAAACTCAAACTGCTGGTTCACTCTTACTTATTCAGCAGATCTTTGCTTTAAGCTTTTAGGACAAATGTTAAAGGTTTAGCAACCTTTCCAAATCTCAGATTCACTTCTCCAACTCCTCACTCGTCTGCTCATTTCACTCCGCTTCAGTCTTGCTGCACTCAATTTTTCTCGTAATGGTTGTTCCCTGACATCTATGGGAAAATGTTACACATTATATTTTAATGTTTCCAAATGTTACAACATTGCAGGACCCTAGCCTATTGTCAGTGGATTGACAACCTCCAGGAGACCCAGAAGATGCTCTCTGTCTCGGGTCCATTCAGCAGCTTCGTGAAGTGGATACTCTGCCACCTAACAAGAGGGATTGTGAAACGCGAAATGTATGGTCAAGGCATTGGTCGCTTTTCAAAGGACGAAATATACATGTTAATGGAAAAGGATATGCGATCCCTCTCGGTCATTTTAGGTGAGATAAAAGATGTTTGAATGCCAAGGACTGACTGCATGTGTACTGTTTGTGTGTGAGGCTGGCTCAGTTGGTAACACTCTCTCCTGAGTCAGAAGGTTCTGGGATCAAATTCCACATTCAGGAGATTAACTCACGAGCTGACAATCCAATGCAGTGCTAGGGTGTGTTGTATTGGTGGAGGTGCCATTGTTCTGATGAGGTATTAAACCAAATTCCTGTCTGCCTGTCCAGGTGAATGCTAAAACTCTCTTCTCTTTTCAGGTTGTGCCATGGGATCTTTAAAGTCTATCTGAAGAAAGCAGATGGGATCTTGGTTTAATGTTTCATCTAACAGGTGGCACTTCTGCCAATGCAGCGATCCCCCAGTATTGCATTGGAGTGTCAGCCTAGACTGCGTAGTCATAGTTCCTTGGAGGTTGGACTGACAAACTTCTGAGTCACAGTGCTATCAACTGAGCCAAACTTTAGCTGAGCATCTAAATGTGAAGCCGAGATGGAGTGAATTAAAATGGCCTGAGTAGTTTCTTTGCATGGATTAAATGACAGGGGATTTTGTCATTTCTAGTTTTTATAGTTATGAGGAATATTGGAGGGTGTTGGGAGAGAACATTGGAGCTGGATTAGATCTGGTGGCTCTTGTGTAGAAAAGCATCATATCGTCCAAATGGACCTTTTCTGTTTGATAACATCCTGCAATTGAATGGCTGCAGATACAGTAGAAGCCTGTTTATCTGGCACCCGCAGGACCTGGCCAATGTGGTTAAAGCGCCTGCTGGATATTCGGGCGGCCTGCGGCCGAAAACCCACTACAAGCATATTAAAGTTCTTTTAACACACACCATACACACCAGACTAGGTGATAGTATTGTGTTGGTGCTTGTTGTTGGGGCTGCTCTCTTGCACTTCTCACCTTTACTAGTTGAGGTTTGCAGTCCAGCGATTCTTTTTTCAATGGGGGATGCCAGGCGGGTGAGGGAGGCAGCAGCGCGATTTTAAAGTTGCGCGACTTCACTCGCTGCAAGCCGAAGCCCTAGAACTCTACTAGCGACAAACCGAAATACTGCACCTGTGCGACAGTGTGGGTTATCGGCTAGCGTTATCGGCTTGCCGCTTGTTTGACTTTGAAGTCATACGTGCTCCGTTTTTTTCACCAGCTTGGCGTGCTCCATTTTGGGGATAGTCACTGGACTGTAAACCTCAACCGCAGCATCATAGCTTCAAGCGCAGCATCTACCAGCGGGGGTAGGGGGCGCGGGAGAGTGGTTTTGACTGTGAGTCCAAATATACTATTCTGTTATTATTTATGCATTTACAAATGCTCCACTGCTATTGTTCTGGATAAATTCCGGTTTATCGAATGGGGACTTTTTTTTTGGCGTGGCAGTTATACGGAAGTGCCGGTGCATTGAGTCACGGACAAACGGGCTTCTACTGTCCATGGAACATTACTGATTTCTGCCAAATCAATAATAGGAAAGTAAAAGGCAAGAGTGAAAGGCTTTCCGATATTAAATGCATGAACATCGGAAAGGGAGTCAATTAGTTCTGCTCACATACTCACATCCTATTGCTCCTTTATACTTGTGACATGGATAGAGACCAATGCCCAATGTTTCCCGGAGCCTCTCAGCGAGGGAGTTGCGAAGAACACAGGAAATGTTAAAGATGAAGTGGAGAAAAAGAAAGTTAACTTGATCTGGCCTGATGTTTACAGGTGATAAAAAATACATAATGGGCCCAAGACCGTCCACAGTGGATGCAGCTGTGTTTGGACACTTGGCTCAGGCAATGTGGACTCTTCCAGGAACTCTGCCGGAAAGACTGATCAAAGGTAAGATCTGGTCAACAACGAAGAGCAACAAAGTGCATTCATATAGCACCTTTCACCTCAGTTTGATGTTTTGATGTTTTTTGTTATCTTTTGGGCATTATAATAGAGTGGGCGAAAAATGCGATGTTTCACATAGGATTTGATTTGATAATTAACAATGTACATTTTTCTTAAGTGCTACATGCTTGTAGGATGCAATAAATGCAAATTGTTGTTGCTTCTTATGAGTTTTGATGTTATAACAACCCCCCTGAAAGCCACTAGATCCAACACAGTGCTTGGGTTTGAAGCTGCTGCTAGCCACTATCTTTGGTTTCACTTATGGCCTATTGTGGCCTTGTGGTAGTTTGTTCCCAAAGGAGCTGAGCTCAAAACCAGATGGTAATCATTGACTGAAATTACAATGTTTCATAACAAGTTCACTGTTACTTTCAGATTTTTACATTGCTTTTTTAGAATGTAGAGTATGCATTTGCTGTGTTTCAATATTGCTGTCATTATTTCATTACAACATACAGTACATTATTTTATTATAACATGCTTAATTTTATTTTACAACAACAACAAAATTACATTTATAGAGCGCCTTTCATGTCAGGAGGACGTCCCAATGTGTTGAACAATCAAGGGTTGGGACCCAAGCACAGGGAAGGGACAGGATAGCGGGGAGGGGAGCGAGAGAGGTGGGAGGGTGGCTGAAGGCATGATTGAAAAGGAAGGTCTTGAGACCAGCCATGAAGGAGGCAAGGGAGAAAGTGAGGCAGAAGGAACTGTGCGATTGAGTTCCAGAGTGTGAGGGCAGAGAGGCTGAAAGCCCGGCCATCGATGGTAGTGTGGATCGGGCGGGAGACATGGAGCAGACAGGAGCCCACCGAATGGAAAGGGCGGGCATGCTGGTAGCAAGTCAGCAGGTTGGAGAGGTAGGAAGGGGCAAGGCCGTGGATGGCATTGAAAGTGTGGACATGGATCTTGAATTCAATCCTTTAGGGGATGGGGAGCCGGGCAAGGGTGGGAGTGATGTGGTCGCGGAGCTTGGTGCGGGAGAGGACACGAGCTGCAGAGTTTTGGATGATCTACAGCTTGTGAAGGGAAGAGCTTGGAAGCCCGACGAGGAGGAAGTATCCATAGTCAAGCCTCGATGTGACAAATGCATGGGTGAGGGTTTCTTCAGCTTGAGGGCTGAGGCAGTGTCTGAACCTGGCAATGTTACAGAAGTATTGAAAGGCAGTGCTGGTCATGGTGCGGATGCGGGAGAGAAAGTACAGCTCAAGGTCAAACAAAACACCCAGGTTCCTGACTGGCTTCAAGAGATGGAGTGTGCAGGCGTAGATGCTGATGCTGCCAGTGCCTAAGGTGCAGACGCGAGCTAATCAAGAAGGCCTCAGTCTTGCTGATGTTCAACTGGAGAAAGTTATCCCTCATCCAGGATTCGATGTCAGACAGGCAGTCAGTCAGGACGCCGGTAGTCTTGTAGTTGAGGGTGGAAGCCGAAATATAGAATTTGGTGTCTTCTACGTACAAGTGGGAATTTACCCAATGTCTGCAGATGATGTCACCAAGAGGGAGCATGTAGAGCTTGAAGAGGAGGGAACCAAGGACAGAACCATCTGGAAGAAAAGCTGTTGGCGGAAACAAAATGGAGACGGTGTGAAAGATAGGATCAGAACCTAATAAGGACAGAACCTTGAAGGTTGAGGTGGGAGGAGAGGCGGTGGAGCAGAATTGAATGGTCAACGGTATCCAAGGCAGCTGTGGGCAGCATGGAAGCCGATTGGAGGGGCTTGTGGAGGGAGTGGAATGAAAGAAAGAGCAAAGCTGGGAAGCAACGACTTTTTCAAGGACCTTGGACAGAAAAGGGAAGTTGGAGATGGGCTGGTATTTGGAGAGCTGTCATGCGTCAAGGGAAGATGTCTTCAGAGTGGGGGTCATAGTGGCTGTTTGAGGGGGGTGGGAAGGGTGCCGGATGACATGGAGAGGCTGATGGTGTCGGCGAGTAGTAGACCTAGGAGGTGGAGCTGGGAGGTAAGGAGGGGGTTGGGGATGGGGTCCAGGGAGCAGGTGGTGACCGTCATGGTGGATATGGTGGTGATGACAGAGGAGGGGAGACACGTTCGAAGATGTGGAAGGAGGGCTGAGTAGAAGTCGGAGTGTGGGAAGGAGGTGGGGAGGGGGTGGAAGTTCGAAGGGTGGTGACATCTGAATGTATGCCGTTGATTTTGGACTTGGGGAAGTTGCCTTGGGTTGCCCTTCGCCTCCAGGATTATCCTGGAATAGAAGGACGATTTGGCGGAGGCCAGATTTGATGTAAGTTTTGATGTGGTCCAGCCAGATGTGCCGGGTTTTAATGGGTAAGTTATTAAATAATGATTGTTCCATTCAAACATACAACATATATGACCAAAAACTACAAAAACTGGGCCTCTCTTTCTGTGTTACAAACATTCTTTTTGCCAATATAATTTTTTTCAAGTTTTTTTAAAAGAAACAATAAAATTAATTCGTAAATAATATAATCCAAGGTTAATAAAATATTTATAGAGCATGTTCGGCTAATATTAAAGGAAGGAGATTAGACGTGAAGTTCTTCTGCGTTGCATACAAATTACACAGTCACTCCACATATTAACAAAGTGCCACATGAGAGACATATTAGGAAATTAAAGGCCCATGGCGTAAAAGGGACAGTGGCAGCGTGGATCCACAACTGGCTGCGAGACAGAAAGCAGAGAGTTGTAGTGAGCGGCTGTTTTTCAGACTGGAGGGAAGTGAGCAGTGGTGTGCCACAGGGATCGGTTTTGGGACCATTGCTCTTTGTAATCTACATCAATGATCTGGACTTGGGTGTACGGAGTACAGTTTCCAAGTTTGCAGATGACACTAAGTTAGGGAGAATAGTAAATAGTGAGGAGGATAGTAGCCATCTGCAAGAGGATATAGACAAATTGGTAAAGTGGGCAGACACATGGCAGATGAAGTTTAATGCAGAGAAGTGTGAGGTGATGCATTTTGGGAGAAGAAATGAAGGGAGGCAATATAGGCTAGATAGTACAATTTTAAATGGTGTGGAGGAACAGAGAGACCTGGGGATTTGTGTTAGTGACTCGTTGAAGGTGGCAGGACAGGTAGACAAGGCTGTTAAGAAGGCATATGGGATACTAGGCTTTATAAATTGGGGTATAGAGTACAAAAGTCAGGAAGTGCTGACTAACCTCTATAAAACTTTGGTGAGGCCTCAGCTGGAATATTGTGTTCAATTCTGGTCACCACACTACAGAAAGGATGTGAAGACATTGGAAAGGGTACAAAGAAGATTTACTAGGATGGTGCCAGGATTGAGGGACTTCCGCTATGAGGAGAGGCTAGATAGGCTAGGGTTATTCTCTCTGGAGCAGAGAAGATTGAGGGGAGACCTAATAGAGGTTTATAAGATCATGAGGGGTTTCGACAGGGCAAATAGAGAAAAACTATTTCCACTCGTGGGCGAATCTGTGACTCGTGGTCACAGATTTAAAATAGTTTCAAGGCGAAGTAGAGGGGAGCTGAGGAGAAATTTTTTCACTCAGCGAGTTGTTCGAATCTGGAATGCAATGCCTGAAAAGGTGGTGGAGGCTGATTCGATAACAACTTTTAAAAGGGAATTAGATCTTTATTTAGGGAGAACAGGTCTATTAGGCTATGGGGAGCGGGCAGGGCAGTGGGATTGAATCGCTCTTTTCAAAGAGCCGGCACAGACTAGATGGGCCGAATGGCCTCCTTTTGTGCCGTAAAATTCTTTGAATCTATGAATCTATATATTAAATGTTGTGAAGGAGTTTGAGAGGTCCTTCCAACATGAAAGACCCCATATCAAATGCAAGGATTCTTATTATTATATCAAGATATTGCACATGAGGGGCACTATACAAATGCAATTTGTTGATGTTGTTTGGCCCTAAGATATGGAGATGAAATCAGCTAAAGTTCCTTTTCCTGAAGCCTACCCAGCAAGCTTTACTGAAAAGTGCAAGTGTGTGGACACCGAATGACGAGAAGATCAAGCTTGGTTGTGATACTTTCCTTGGCTAGCTGACAATTACTGCCAGGGCTGATATGAATGATGGCCGTTTAGACAAGGAAACCTAGGATGCCAGGCATTGCACAGGAAAGTACACCAACAAATGGGAAAATTAGTCAAATGCCTGCAGGAGGGGGAAAGGTTAAAGTTGTTGAGAGAAAATATGGATGTATAATTTATAATGTAAAATTATTTCAATCAAGAAGATAGATTTTAAAGTATTGTGACTGAATTTCTATAAACCTGTCTAAAAGCTTAAATTTGTGTGCATTCCCATCGACAAAGCACAAGAGAGCATCGAAATAGCACCCTCTCCAGGTAGGATGAGGATGGCATTTATATTTGGGTACCTTTTATGTTTACTATAAGAATATTATCACGATCAGAATCTCGTTCCCCACCACTTTTCAAATGCCCTCTTTGTCGGTCTCCCCAGCTCTACCTTGCACAGGATCCAACTGATCCCAAACTCCGCCACCTGCATACTCACCTGTAGGAAATTCTGAACCCGCATCACAGAGCTGTAGCCAGGCTCCACTGACTTGCTATCGCCAAACAGATCGATTTCAAGATCCTCACACTTGTTTGTGCCACCCTACCTCACCGACCTGCTTACCCACTAACTCAATATCTACTGCCTGTGCTTGACTGGCTCCAGCCATCGTCATATTCCTTGTGCCCGTTGCTCCATCATCGATGGTGGCTGCGCTTTTGGTGACTACAAAACTCCGAAACACACTTTCTCTATCCCTCTGTCTTGCCCCTCCCTTACCATTTTCAGGACACACTGGAAGACATTTTTATTTGATTGTTCCGATTGTTGCAACCCCCACTGCCGCTTTGCATTGTGCTCTGCCACTGGCAAGCTCTCTGGGACACCACCCTGCATATGGCAAACTGTATAAATGCAAGTTGCTGTTGTTTATCCTTGACAGTGAGTGTAGCAGTCTGTCAAACTATATGGGGCACCATATGCATACACACTCAGACCCAAAGCACTGTACAGTAGAGTGCAGTGCTGATAACACAGCCTCTTATATTCACAGTAATGGAAACAATGACCTCCAGTGGTGAAGTTTTCTCAGGTAATCAGAATCTGGTTTATGAAGTTCTCAGTCTGGCTGCACGGTGGTGCTGTGAGGCAGGGCAGTTTAGAAAATATGTCCAATTAGATAAATACATCAATGTAAATCTATTAAATTGTGTACATGTAGCACTCGAAGCGCTCTGAGATGCCATTCGGCGTGGTGGGTGCCATATAAATGCAAGTTGTTGTTGCTGTACATATTACATCGCTTCATGTTTTAGGGCTGATATTCATCACATTTTCTTCCATTGCAACTATGCATAGGGTAACATGAACAACGTGTACTTCTTACTAACAGCGGTATCCCATCTGATCATCATTATTGTTCTCTTCTTATTGCAAAAAATGAATGGATGCAAAATGAGCTTTGTACATGTATTCCTGTAGTAAGCAGTTTGGAACATGGACAGATGTGATCCTATCACTGCATCTTGAGTTAATAACCTGTGAGCCATTGTTACTCTGAGTTCATCCAGCTCAGCACAGACTAGTAATTGAATACTGTATATAAATGTCTGGCAGCAGAATGTATTGTTACCCACTCAACGCTCAGTTGAAGCTCATGCCATTGAGGATCTTTATCAATTATACAAATGTTTTCTGTGATCAGTTTGTAATTAGGAAGTGACTATATTTTTTTCCTACCTATTTCAGGTGAGCTACTTAATCTTGCCTTGTACTGTGAAAGGATCAAGAGGAAGTTCTGGCCAGAGTGGAATGAAGAGAGTGAAGATGCCTCATATGAAAATGAGGATGAATCCAGTGAAGACAGTCTGACTCCCACACCACTCCAAGATTTCAGCTACTATTCCCGCACAGAAACATTTGATGAAGAAATGACGGAGAACAGTGTTTCCTTTTCACAGACTCCAGACACCGATTACACGGGACACTCATTCTTTGATTCAGACATGGATATGGATGACTACACAGATAATGAGCAAGGCAAATGAAATGGAACTGAAGAAAGTTTTATGTTTCGGGAGTGGGGTGGTGGGGTGGGGGGGGTGCGTTGGTAAGCATTATGTATGATCTACACGTTACACAGTAAACAGATTTAATGTGGAGATTACGAGAGATCACTCAATGCAGGTATTGTTATTTGGATCAATGTGATGATGTTGAGCAGTGTTGAGTTAAGACAAATATTCCTTTATGCCAATAAAGCCTATTCTTCTGTAATGTACTTGATTGAGGTATACAGTAAAGTAAAGTTAATGCAATAGGACATTCATTTATAATGGTCACTACCATCTGTAGCCTACTGTGCCTAATACTAAAAACAGCATCTAGATTCAACATTGTGATTCTTTATAGTTGTTCTGTGTGAACAATTATCATACCTTTAGACAATTCAAAAGTGTGTATACCCAGAAATGCCATTTTATCCAGGATTAATTTCCAGTTTGCCACATTACATTAGAGGCCTTCATGGCTTTAAGTTATAAGATACTGAATGACTCTGTCAAGTGTGCTCAAACAACAAGATTCACTCTGTGGTAAAATAGAGATCAAGGCAGGTTTAATTTATCACACATAATCAATGGCTAATTAATTTGATGAATACTTTGAGTGTGCATAGGAACCACTCAGTGGCCATTGTTGTGTTTACTTCAGTAACAATTGGTTGGGTAGGATTGTATACAAATTTGTTGCCAAGATTTTACACAGTTGAACTGTGTATACATTTATTGAATATGGATGTATCTACAGTGGACTTTCAGTGGATTTTACAATACTTTCAACGATGGGAATGAAATATTTGTTCTTGGCCTGCTTAGTCTTCCTTGGTACTGTATATACTGTACTATCCTCACAATTTGGGATCTTTAAAGAATATGGATTTCAAACAAGGCTACACAAATATTTGGGAACAATTTTTGTTGTACTGTTTCTGTAAAATGTCCGAATCTGACTAAATACTCAAGCCAACCTAACCAGGTAATGTAAAAGCACATGAAATGTATGATAATAAATAATACTGTAATTTGATATTGCACCTTATCACATTGAAATGTCTCAAAGTGTTTTACACACTGAGTTATTTTCAAGTGTGATTGTTGTTATCAAGGCAAACATGGCAACAAATCTGTGCTAGTCATGTCAAACAATAATTGTTTTTTTATAAGGATCATTACCCCCGATAAAGGAATTCACCAATCAACTAACAACTGAATTCCTGTTTACTGCTGGATTCCTGCTAATGATAAACAGAGGCGTGTGAAGCAAGGAAACTTGCCAGCATTTTTGCTCTGCTGGGAATTGAACTCAGGTCTCTAGGCGAGTACTGTAACCACTGAGCTGCAGGACTCCACCAAATCATCAAGTCAGGTTGATGGGATCTCACTTCAACACCACATCTGAAGGACAGATATGAGAAAGCTGCCTATGAACATCATACAGTTTTTAGAAATTGATTTGCTTCTTGAAAGCAAATAAATATGAAGTACCACACCTGTTTACATATTGGCGTAGTGCATTGGTTTAACCAATATGATGTGCCACACTCTTATGAGCAGGTCATGCAATGGCAGTCTAAGGATAGTGCATGGATTGGGAATGCAACACAAATCTGAATGTGATGAATGGAGGGAGGATGCATCCTGATTTATCTATGTGGCTTATTGGACCAGACCTAGTTTCTTACTTGTTGAGATTGGTTCCGACCTTCTCAACCTATCTGACCTGTCCTTAAAACTCTCCGAACCCGTCTGCAATTTTGGTATCAGGTTCGATCCCCAGTTATCCTTTCTCCACCACATCTGGTGTTCATTTATGGTAGCAGCTCAAACACAGCATGATTTCAAATGTGATATGCTTCTTAAATGCCATGATTAATATTCTCAGAACAGTGTGTACTTAGAATAAAGACCTGCTTCAACATTAAATTGAATAGTAAATTGAGCCGCACATTTCAATATCAGGACCAATTAAAAGGCAGTTGTTGTGCTGAAATCATAGATTGTTCAGAATGTTAAGCGTTTGTCTAAACCTTAAAATTATAGTTAAATAAAACATGTTGGTATTGCTTTTTTGAGTGCTACACCATTGAGCATTACGGAATATCATGCGCTTTCTGTGGGATTTTGTTTGACAGGCCTATCCCTGTGAGTTCAGCAATTTTTTATGTTGAAGGGGCTAATAGTAAGCAAAAAGTGATACAGTATAACAACAAGAACAAAATTACATTTGTATAGCGTCTTTCACATGAGGAAGATATCCCAAAGCATTGGACAGACAATATTGTGGAGGGCATGGGTGGGGGGAATGTTGATCAAAAGCACGATGAAAGAGGACGGACTTGAGATGGCTCTTGAAGGAGGCAAGGGATGGGGCGAGGCAGAGGGACTGTGGGCTGGAGTTCCAAAGGGTTGGGGTAGAGTGGCTGAAGGCCCGCGTGCCAATGGTGGAGTGGGAACCTCGGCATCATGTTCGATCAAAAACTTTCCTTCCTCCCCCACATCCGCGCCTTGACCAGCACCGCCTATTTCCATCTACGCAACATTGCCAGGCTCCGTAATTATCTTACCCCCCGCGCTGCCGAAACACTCGTGCACGCATACATCACCTCACGGCTGGACTACGGAAATTCTCTCCTAGTCGGCCTCCCCAGTTCCTCCATTCATAGGCTGCAGGCCATCCGAAACTCTGCAGCCCGTGTCCTATCCCGCACCCGCCTCCGTGACCACATAACCCCCACCCTCGCCCATCTCCACTGGCTCCCCATCCTCCAGAGGATCGAGTTTAAGATCCTCGTCCTCACCTACAAGGCCTTACACGGCCTTGCCCCATCCTACTTAACCGATCTACTCTCCCCCTACACGCCCACCTGCACCCTCCGTTCAACAGGACTTGGCCTGCTCCAAGCCCCCCGCCTGAACCGCCCCACCATCGGAGGCCGGGCCTTCAGTTTCTCCGCTCCCACCTTATGGAATGCCATCCCTCAATCCCTCCGTTTCGTCTCTTCCCTTTCCTCTTTCAAGGCCGGTTTGAAGACTTTCCTCTTCGATCGTGCCTTTTGTTCCACCCCGAACTCTTTTACTTCCCCTTCGTGTTTCACCCCTTCCCAAACACTCCCCTCCCAGCTCGGGTCACACGCCTCATGTGCAGCGCCTTGGGACGTCCTCCCGACGTGAAAGGCGCTCTATAAATGTAAATTGTTGTTGTTGTTGTTGGGCGAGGTGAAGCAGGCTGGAACCCGCCGAGTGCAGGGACCTAACCTTGGCAGAGGGTTAGGATGGGGTTGATATGGTCACGGAGCCTAGTGTGGGTGAGGACACAGGCAGTAATCCTTAAACAGACTTGAATGACATCAACACACTGTAAGAAGTTCTCTGGATTTTCCTTTGAAATTGGTAGACAGATTTCTACATTCAGTACTACTTACAGATTCCAAATTATGCCAGAAGTTAAGAATCTTTCAAAATATTTACTGTTGCACATCCAAGTCTCGCAAATGCCAATGTATATATTCAATGTCTCCTCAATTGTGGCAGGGATCATGGTAACACGAGTAGTCTAGCTTGGGATCTTTGTTATTTATATCATTTCAGCACTGCATCAAAACTATTACCTGAATCTCAAATTAACCATTCAAATATACTTAGCTATATTTTATTGCAAGTACTGTAATAAATGGGTACAAAATGTTTTGCCCTCATGTCTAAAATTGATGTGGATAGAGCTAAACCAAATAACGTTGATTTTGTTTTACCAGCGGACATATTCCTGGGCACCTGAGAGTGCTTTCCAGTTTCTGATAAAATCACTGGAATTTGTGACATTTTCTTGATTAAGTCACTGATTAGCAGCAGACTGTTCAACCAATGATGACTACCACACAATTAGAAGTCTGTTTAAACTGTTGACAGAATTGCAGTAGAGTTGTTTAACTTTCTCCAAGGTGCTGCGGTGAGATTACAAAGTGGTACTGTATATTCCAATGAACTGTGTAAGTTTGGGTCCCCATTCCCTCAAAATATCCCATCTAGTAATAAATGATGATTTACATTTACAATTAAAATGATGGGCATCAATGCAGGTGATCAATATGTACATGGTACAATAATCAATGAATGAATGAATGAATGAATGAATGAATGAATGAATCAATGAATGAATGAATGAATGAATGAATGAATCAATCAATCAATCAATCAACCAAAACTTACATTTATATAGCGCCTTTCACGTCGAGAGGACGACCCAAGGTGCTGTACAGGTAGGTAGGGACAAGAGCAGGGAGGGAGAGGTCGAGGCAGGATGAAGGAAAGTAGGAGAATTGACTGTATATTTGTGGGCGAAACGCGGCAGCCAAATTGTGCACTGCAGTGTCCGATAAACAGTCATTGAAGTGGTGTCAGGAGAAAGGGGGTAATGGCAAACTATTATGGTCAGTTCAGCTCAGTTATTGGCACTCTTTCCTCTGAAGGTGGAGCTTTTTCGCCTCCTAAACAAAGGTCTTCCAAATTAGCTTTCATAAAAACAATGCCTCACTAAATGTTTGACCACCGCACATGATAATGCCTTTATTCCATTTTATTTCCATGGACCATTAAATGCTGAGCACAGTGGAGATATCAGCATTGTACTACTGCACCTTCAGAAGCAAGAGTGCCACCAACTGAGCTAAGCTGATCTCACTTATTGTACCATGTACATATTGGAGTACAATTGTCAGTCATGCAAAAGCAAGGATTATTCTTATTCATTCCCATAATCGTAATATATTGATCAGAATTGTGCAACATCAACTTGAGCCACATTTATATAGGGTATTTGTGTAGGGTAAAGTTTCAGAGAGCTTCATAGGAACGGGGTTGAATATCAAGCTTTGGAGAAACGCAGAGGTGGAGACCAGGATTCCTCTTCTAACTTTCAATGAACACATGACAATTTCTAACTACAGTGTTCGTCCTGTAAATTCACATACATTTTACAAAAAATAAGCCTTATCATAAAACCAGAGCAGGAATCAGATGAAAAAAAGCCCTTTAGCCCTTTGGATTTTATTCTTCCAGAGTACCATCATTATACAAAGCAGGAAGCAGCGCCAGATTCCTCTCTCAAATAGTTTCACCTGCAGTGCAACATTTTGTGCAAGATTTCTAATGCTGCCTCTTTGTAGCTGTTTGTAGCTCCAGTACCTTACAGAAATACTGCAGTAATTTGATTCTCTTTCAAAAAAAATCCCAAAAGTGTATAAATATGTATCACACAGAGACACATTTCCATAAATTGAATTAAATTTTGGTGGGGGCTTTATTCAACGCAAAATCCCAAGCCTACATTTGCAAAAACAATTACTGTCAAGTCAACCTTTATTATGAGAACACATGTACACTATAAGACAAGTTACATTACATCAGCAAAACATAAGCATTTTTGCTAGAGGCCATGTCATTTCCACCCCATCCCCCCAAAAAAAACAGCATGATGTACAGTCAGCCTCCTTTTGCTAGCTTTAAATGTTTCTGATCTTAAACCTGCCTTCACTATTGGTGCAATTTAATGCATTGCTTCTTGATTTCATTCCACTAATATATTCAAAGATAACTTCCATTGTGCCAACTCAATGTTGAAATTGTATTTCTTTTAGGTTAATTATAACCTTTTACTACGTGTCCATTGAGAGACAAGTAATCAGATAGAATAATGTTGATACATCCACTACATGCTGTTGAACAATGCTAAAAGAAGAAAAACTTAATTCATAACATGGTGTAAATATTCATAATGTATTTTAAAATGTAAAACATTCTTTGCATATTAATACTTCTTGAACAATGAACAAAAACACTTTGTGGTATTATTTGTATTCTACTAACACTTTAGGAAGTATTAAAACCTGGTTCAATTTAGTAGCACATGCGTGAATGCTTAAAACAAATAAACACAAGGTTCTGCTTCTTGGAGAATAAATGCAGGTTAATGTTTCTTACAGTTTCAAGCTGTTTCTTAAATGAATCTGAGAGAGGGATGAGTTGTGAGGAATGAGAAGGTACATTCGTGCTGTCTAGTCTCAAAAACAAATGGCTCGGAGAAGTCTTTATTATGCATCATAACATGTTAAATGGGAAGAAAAGATAAATCCAGAACAATACTTGTAAGGAGTATTATATACAGTATATCAAATACTGTACATGCATGGAGTGGATGGAGACTCATGTGTAATATAAACACTGGCACAAACTGGTTTGGCTAAGTGGCCTGTGACCATGATGTATATTCTTTGTAATCAAGTCAGCAAACAAGAGGTATACTGCAATAATGCTGGACCTGTTACCTGTGAGCCAAATTATATCCATCAAGAGTGTCCCCTGAACATTCACTCGAGTTAAGGTAAATTTGTATGATCGGTAGAGTGTTTTCAGTTTTTTCTTGATTGAATATTTGTTGGATGATGGAATAAATCAGGAAATATTGAATCAATAAACTTTATTTTGG
Organism: Hydrolagus colliei; assembly: GCA_035084275.1. NCBI lineage: Eukaryota > Metazoa > Chordata > Chondrichthyes > Chimaeriformes > Chimaeridae > Hydrolagus > Hydrolagus colliei. The sequence continues at coordinate 45,929,665 of CM068744.1, read as the reverse complement.
TAGCCGACCATCAATGTTGGCCCCTACTGGTGCAGTGTAATAAACACTAATACAGGGCAGACACAATCAAATATTTGTTATCAGCAGACAGAAGGGTTACTATGAATGATGTAAGAGCCATGGATTTAGGATTAAGAAACAGCCTGATTCTGTAAGAAATGTTACTCTACATGAAAAACGCTATATAAATGCAAGTTATTTTATTGGAAATATGGTAGAGTTGGTATTATGGAAGGATAAGCTCAAATGGTTGAAGTGCCTGCTTTCTCCGAACCTTACATGCAATCTTGTGAAATGTGACCTGCTCACTTCTAATTTACAGTTCATTAATACTGTGCTAAATCCTTCTAATAATAATCTTTACATTTGCCTTTGATGTCGGAAGGATGTCCCAAAGAGATTCACAGGATATACAACAACAACTTTGATTTATATAGCGCCCTCCACACCAGACGGCCTCTTAGAAAGTATTGAAAAGTACAGTGATAGTATGTTTTGCAAATGAGCAAGGCAGTCAATTTGTGCATTGAATGACCTACAACAATGAGAAGTGAATGACCAATTTTATTTGGAGTCCTGTAATTTAGTGGTTAGAGCACTAATCTTGTGAGTGAGAGGACCTGGATTCGATTCCAGGGCACAACATTTGGCAAGTTCCCTTACTCCACACATCTCTGTTTACTGAGCAGTAAGCAGGAACCTGTTTTTTAGTTGATTGGCGGATCGTTTTTCCGGGGATGATAATCCCTTAAAATTATCATTTGGTTATTCAATCCCCGACTATTTAGTGGAACACTCCTGTGCACAATTGCCTGCTGAGTTTCACCTCCAAATTATATAATCAATTCAATTTACAGTATATTCTGTGAGTATATTCTGTGAAATGCTTTGAGATGTCTCAAAGACATGATAACAACAACAAAATTACATTACATACTTTGTGGAGCTCCTGTGGCTTAGTGGTTAGAGCACTTGTCTTGCAAGCTGGGGAGACCTGTGTTCGAATCCAGGCAGGTCAGGGCGAAACCAAGTTTCCTTACTCCACATGCCTAATAATAATCCGTCCAAAAAAAATACAATAATAAAATTGGTCATTTCAATCCAGGACTGTTTGTGGGACACTGCTGTGTGCAATTGGTTGCCGCGATTCGCCCACAAATATACAGTCAATTCACTTTACAGTATATTCTGTGAAGCGCTTTGGTACGTCAATAAGATGTGAAAAGCGCTATATCAAATGCAAGAATTATTATTATTTATAGAGCGCCTTTCACATTGGGAGGACGTCCCTTCATTGATAAGGCACTGTATCAAATGCAAGGTTTATTATTTGGAGCATTATTTGGGGAATGTTGGCTAGAACACCGGGAGAAACTTCTTTTTAAAAGCACCTTTTACAACCTCCTGAACAGGCAGATGGCTAAATGCCTCACCCAAAGCACTATTTTGAACTGAAGAATGTCAAGTTGAAGGTACATTCTAGATATAGTAATTCTTAATGAGATAAATGAGAAAGGGATCTAGATGTTCAGTTTCATAATACTTAAAAAAGTAGCACATAGGTGCAGAAGGTCATCCTAGTCTACATGAATTCCTATAACCTATATATCCTATATATTCTATAGTCTATAGTGGAGTCCTGTAGCTCAGTGGTTAGAGCACCCGCCCTACAAGCGTGAGACCTGTGTTTGAATCCAGGCAGGGCGTAATCTTGGGCAAGTTTCCTTACTCCACATGCCTAATAATAATCCCTCTAAACAAATAACCTATAATAAATTTGTCATATCAATCCACGATTGTTTGTGGGACACTGTTGTGTGCAATTGGTTGCCACATTTATCCCGCAAATATAATTCACTGTACAGAATGTTCTGTGAAGCATTTTGAGATGTCTAGAAGACGTAAAAGGTGCTATATGAAATGCAAGGATTGTTATTATTATTAATTCAAAGTCCTGATATAATACTGAACAACATAATACTAAGGATAATACAATATGGATCACTATCTTCATCAGATGCATTATGGTCTAAGCAGTAAGAAGAATTATTTTGTTGGTTATCCCAAGTTTGTAATAACATGGTTAGCTATATTTTAGTGTGGTTTCTAGAATTAAAATGTTTGAGATCTGTTCAAGGTGAACATACACACACAAGATGCAGCGGCTGTTCCCAGTCCTGTCACATGAGGGCACCAGATCCCAATGTCAGTGTAGACAGTTTGCACTAATATTTTTTTCACTGATAAACTAACCTAACAAGTTGGATGTTAATACCTGGGAAGGTCAGTTTTTATTTGGCATCAGAAAGTATCTCTTATACACATGCATGTTACTAACTTTTGAATATATAGGTCAGACAGCTTGGATGTTGATTTTACCAGCCAGAAGCAGAAAGTAACCTAGGATTTGTCTATCTGCCATTTGCTAAAATATATTTTATTATGTAAAACATAGCTGTAAATTAAAACTTACAAAGGGCAGAATGCAACACTTAATTGAGCTTTTAAAAAAGAAACTTTAATTCTCCCCTGTCCCTAATTCCCTCCCTACCTTTAAAGCCACCTTCATTTCTTTCCAATTGCATTTGCTCACTTTTACTGTCCCCCCACTCCACCACTCCACCACTAACCTTCTTCAGCTCACTCCAGCAGTGTGATGCTCTTTGAGGCATCCTCGTGAATGTGAAAGGTGTTTTATAAATAAAGATTCTTGTTGTAATCACTGAAAATTTGCATAATCCTATTTGGAGTAAGATGACCACGCTTTCGGTCAAATGTATAAAGTGCTTTAAAATGTGGTCTGAATGAAAAAGTTGACAAATGAATGCAAATTGTTTTGGAAAGGGAGAGTGGCTTGCAATTTCTGTGTATGTTCTCTCTGCTTGACGGTTTGAGTGACAAAAACAAAGGTTGATGTTTCAGCTTTGATGTTTCAAAAGCAAGTGTCAATGGTCCAGATCTAACTATTGGAGGCATCTGAAATGCAAGTTCAAACTTCCCAAAGAAAGATTCAGAATTTTCATCAATATCGATAGATGCAGAGAGGGAGTCGTCCCTCACTCCCCACATTTCATTCCAATGGTATCTTTCCTAAAATGGACCAACGAAAACCAAACTTTGAAAACTTGCCATCAAGAACTCCAGTGGGAATGTCGGCCAAGATTGGCAGTTGAACTTCCCAGGCTGGGTGGCTGACAACACTGTAGATATTGAGTAGTTGGAGTGAAGGTTCCAGTATCTCATGAAAAGAATGTTAATCAGTGTGTGGGCACCGCTCTATCTTGCTGTCCATGCATCACACTGTAATTTAATATGTCCAGGGCATGCAATACTTCAGAAGGAAGTGTCGAGCAAATGCTAAGGAAGATTGAATAGATTCGCAGTACATCTGATGTCCATGTAGACAGGGTATTAGTGTGTGTCTTGCCAAGATAAGACAGATGAGGACAGAAGATTAGGACAGCGAGGTCATAGAATGAAACTCATTATTGTAACCTCATTAAGGAGAACAGTTTAAAACTGCTATATTCGGGTCTCTTGCATTCACAGTCAGTCCTGTGTATGTGAACAGCTCATAAATGAACTGTTGTGTTTTTTTTAAAAAAAATTACAATTTCAACATCTAGAGCTATTCTATACCTGTTGACTGTGCAGTCTTGTTAACAGCAATCTTTTTCACATTTTAAATATGATTGCATTCTTCAGCACGGTATGGTTGGTGATTCAGCATGCTGTGGAGAGGTAGGAAATCAGTACATATTGTAATTCACTATGTGGTGAACTTCTAATCATAACTGTAATGCCAGACAGGGGGAGAAGATATTTCTTTTTTTGCCCATTTTCTCATACCTTTTTTTAACCTCCTCTTGTGAAGGCACTCCCACCTGCTGGGTAGAATTCCATCCTCCAACCCCTTTGACTCACCCTCCTCCTTTCCAATCTTCAGGTCGTGCTTGAAGACCTTTCTCTTCGACCGCACTTATAGTAAACTTCCCCTTCCCTCTAGCTCGGCGTTGAGCTCCGCCATTGTAAAGCGCTTTGAGATGCTGCATGGTGTGGAGGGCTCTATATAAATGCAAGTTTTTTGTTGTTCTTGGGTACTGGACAAACAGTACTTTTGTTTGCATAACAACCTGTCCAAATAGCCACTCTTCTAAATCAAACATTGAGGTTTCAATAGGGTAGTGTCCATGGAGAGTGTTATAGCTGAGCCTGAGGTGACCAAAAGCGTAGTTGAACAGGAAAGTCTTCAGGCATAGGGCTAGAGATTTCAGCAAAGTGGCTTAAACCATGGCTGCCAACGGTGAAGTGAAGGGGACAAGAAGTCTTGAACTGGCTGAGAGAAGACAGGACTTTTTGTAGCCCAGGGACACTAATTACAATTGTACTAATCCAATATCTGCCTTGTTTGAGATCAGCTAATTAACCACCAATTCACTTGTAAATCTTGGGCTGTACATTAGTAATACACTGGGCAGCACCTTTACTCATATAAATCAAAAATTCAAAAACACTCCAAAGTGATAATGCTGATAGTGAATTCCCCAAATCACCTTGCTCTGTCTGAGTAATATCAATAGCAAGGACTCAGAATCAACCAACCTCTTTGAAGCTCCACTGGCCAAAACCTTTAGATAGGATCTGATCCTGTTGCTATCACTTGTTTTTCCTTCTTTTACCTGTCAAACCATTTCTGACTCTGGCTTGTTCAGTGCTAGGCTATTTCCATAAGCCTCAGCTCTTCAACCTCACATGAGGAAACCTAGAAACAATCAACTCCATGTGGGGTCTAACATATTGAGATTTTCAGAACTATTCATAATTAGGAAACCTCACTCGGTCACTGACTTGACGGAGTCAGAAATGAGATTGGAGTCCTGGAGGGACAACTGCAACCTGCTATTTGTTAATTCGTTTTGTGAATCTCATTGTATAGTCCAAATGATCTAGCCTATCAGTCTTTTTATTCATTATACCACCTTGTCAGTCTATTAATTGATTGTTGAAAAGATTTCAATGTTTGCACCACACGCAGTGCAGTTATCATCGAAAACTTCATCTTAATATGACACCAAGAGCCTGTGAGCAGTGACTTTCACTCCTGCCCTGTTGGTCTTTCACTTTCTCCTTCATAATAACAAGAGTCAAAACAATTAAGAGAGCAGCAGGATTAGATTTTATGTTTCTTCTTCGTAAAAGAAAATCTGATTATCTCCAGTAGTGTGACAGGAAAAGGGAATTACTTTGGTGGTAAATATAAGTGATACTTGGGGGTTTGATTTGAGTTTGGGGGAAGAATTGATATGTGCTGTGTGTGTAGCTAATTATGCGGTAGTTTAGTTGGAGCTGAATGCCATCCTGTGGTGCCCATATGTCTGACTGGTACTCCAGTGAAATAGTTATCAGCCCTAACCTCTGAAATTCCTTCCTTCTCTCCAACTCCTCCCCTCTCTATCTTTCCTTAATTCCCTCCTTAAGCGTATCTCGTTGACTGTGTTTATGATCACTTTCCAGTTCCCCTCACCCTTACGCAGCGCCTGACCCCATGATTGTTAATTGCTCATAGATGCTATCTTACTATACAAATACAAGTTGTTGTTGTTAATCTCAATGTGAAGTTTGATTGGAACATTGATTACTTGACCTCTGGGACTTGGCTTTGATGAAGCTCAGCTTGATGGGTTGTATGCCTTACCTTTATGGCAATTGTAAGAACCCTACATAAATAAGTTGAGGCAATCGCAGGATAAAGCTGATCACAAAGTGGCGTTAACAACTGCACTTTGCGATGAGATTTTTGCAATCCACTTGTTTGCAGCATACTTTACTGTCAGCTGTTGGTGTCAGAGGAAGTGCACCTCTTTTTGCTGACTAAATAAATGTCTCATATTAATGTTATTATGTATGTGATCCCATATCCACTGAGGATATAATACCATATGTTTGGTGTATAGAGCTATAGAAATTTAAAGGATAGAAGAAGCCCATTTCGCTAATTGTTTCTTTGCTGGCTCTATAAAAGAACAATTCATTCAATTCCATTTACCTGTCTCTTCCCCATGCTCCTGCACATTGCTGTTTATTAGATATCTGTCTAGTATCAGCCTGGCTCAGGTTGTCACATTTGGGCCTCCAAGTCAGAGGTTGTGATTTCAAGCCCTACATTGTGACTTTGATTACAGTTAAGTCTGATACACCACAACAATGCTCAGGGTACTAAAGTTGGAGGTGCTGTCCCTTGGATAAGACATTAAACCAAGGTCCCTTTTGCCTGTTCAGGAGGATGTCAAAGACCCCATGACATAATTCAAATAGAGAAAGGAATTTCTCCTGGTATACTGGCCAAAATTCTCCCAGATAAAATTGGTCATTCACCTAATGTTATTTATGGGACAGCGGTGTACACAAATTAGCTGCTGTGTTTGGCTGCAGACCACACTCATTATACTTTTCAGTAAATCCTGTGAAGTGCTTTGAGATGTCCTCCTAATGTGAATGGCACTGTATCAAATGCAAGAATTATTATCTAGTTCACTCTTGAAAACTAATGTAGATCATACCTCACCACTGCTTCCGGCAGGACATTCCAAATCTTAATAACCCTATGTTAAAAAAAATGCTCCATAATCTCCCTCTTTGCTCCTTTGATAATTATCTTAAATTGATGCCCTCTAGTCACTGACTCATGGACCAGTGAAAATAATTTCTCCCTATCCATTCTATCAAAATCCCTCATAATTTTAAAGACCTCTGTCAGGTCCCTCCTCAACCATCACTGCTAATCAAAATAAGTCCAGTTCTTTTAGTATCTGCTCGTAGGTGAAACCACTCATCCCTAATCAGTCCTTGTGAACCTATCTTATTCATAGCAATTCTCTGCAGATGGTAGAGCACTGTGGATATTCAGGTTCCTATCAATTCGGAGTTGTTTCCACAATTCCCTTTGTTTGTTTGCCAGTTCTGTCAGTTCCACATAGTTGTTAGGATGGAGCCAGTTCATAAAATACTGTTAGGACTGGAGTTCTCTACCTGAAACCATAGCTAAGTCAGAATCCTTATTCGCTTTTAAGAGGGAATTAAATAAAATATCTGAAAAAGCGAAATTCAAAAATGTATAATAATAATAATCATAGTCCTTGCATTTGATATAGCATCTTATCATGTGTTCCAGATGTCTCAAAGTGCTTCACAGAATATACTGTAAAGTGAATTGATTGTATATTTTTCTGGGCGAAATGCGGCAGCAGTGTCCGGCAAACAGTTGTGGATTGAGTGACAGAGATGTGTGGAGTAAGGAAACTTGGCCAACCTTTCGCTCTTCTTGGGATTTGAACCCAGGTCCTCTTGCTTGCGAGGCAAGTGCTCTAACCACTAAACTACAGGATTCCATATGGAGAAATTGTGGGAGAATGGGACTAAGCTCTTTCAGGGAACTAACACAGGCAATGAAGGTCTGAATAATTTTCTGTCCTGAAAATTTCTATGGCTCTGTTGTACAGACAGGGTAATGACATCAAACCAGCCCTATAGCTTAGTGGTTTTAGCACTTGCCTTACAAGCGTGAGACCTGTGTTTCGAATCCAATGAAGTCAGGGTGAAACCTTGGGCAACTTTCCTTACTCCACACGCCTAATAATAATCCCTCCCCCCAAAAAAGCAATAATAAATTGGCCTTTTTGAATCCATGGCTGTTTGTGGGTCACTGCTGTGCCTAATTGCCTTTTCGCCCAAAGTATATTCTGTGAAGTGCTTTGAGACATCTAGAAGATGCAAAAAGCACTATATCAAATGCAAGTATTATTATTATTACCACATTTGTGGCATTGCCACTCATGATGATATTGTCCCATGTACACATGCAGGGTCTACACAGATGTCTGTCTATGTGGAAATCCCAGCTTGGTACCAGAACTATTATACATTTCAAGCAACTACACGTGGTGTGTGTGACTGGAAGCCTTTCATGCTTGTTTTGATTGAAATAATGTGAGTACAGTACTTTCTTTTTTAAAAAATGAGTATAAATTAGTTGGGCCGAATGGCTGCGTCACTTCATATGAACCCTATGAGGAAAAACAATGAGCAGGTGAAATTTAAAAATGTTAACTTTATATTACGCGGTATGTGATTTAATGTTAAAATAAGGAGCATTAAGTAGACATTACAGCATTTTTATTCAAACGGTTTGTTTCAGCAGCTCTATAGTGTGAGAGATTAAATTCAACAAAAATAGTGAGCCCGGAAAAACTTGTTTCTCAGGACCTATCATAGGCCAATAATTAAATGTTACTAAAAACATATGAGGTGATCAGGAAGCCTAGACTTCAGCAAAGATGATTTTAGTGGATGGATGATTCAGGTCCAAGGAGAATGTGGATTTAGTTCTACTTTAACCCCAGGACACAATTCCTCTACTGAAAAAGTTAGAAGTCATTCCAAAGTCTACAAGGTACATTTCACATAAATTTTGACTGAAAAAAATAGTGGGCAAGCGAAGAGGGTAATGGGGTGAAAAGGTTTGTGCTACTACCTAATGGTAGTTATTAAATAGTTGATAACTAAAACAAGAAACTCTAAACTAAGTAAAGTCTAATTCTAATAAGTCTCGTAGCTAATTCTGCCCTTGGTCCCTTTCAATCCAAGATTATGCAGAACTGTGGAAAATTCTTCAATCTAATCTTTTTTTGCAAGCAGCTGTTCTGTTTGACTTACAAATTTAGACTCTTTTAGCCTGACTCATTTGGTAGTACTCTAAGTCAGACTTTTGTGGATTCAAGCCTCATATTGGGGCTTTGAACTCACATGGACCGGTTAAACTCCAAAGCAATGGAAACTCTGACGTATTGCCCGTCTCCAGCAATACCTTGCCCCAAAAGCTGCTGAAACTCTAATTTGTCATCTCGCAACTGGACTGCGCAAATGCTTCTCGCTGGTCTCTCCTCCACCACAATCCATCAGATCCAGCTCATTTAGAACTCTGCCGCCCGCGTTCTCACTCGCACCAAACTTCATTCCCCTAATACCCCAGTACTTGCCAGACTTCACTGGCTCCCTGTCCCAGAGAGGATCGATTTCAAGATTTCAAGATCCTAATTCTTGTCTTCAAATCTCTCCATTCCTCTGCACCCTCTCTGACCTCCTGTCTCCCCAAATCAGCACCTGTTGCCTTCACTCCTCCAGTTCTTGTCTCCTCCTTGTCCCCCAAATCCTCCACTTCACCATCAGCGGCCGTGCCTTCAACCACTACGGCCCGAAGCTCTAGAACTCCCTTCCTCACTCCCTTCGCTTCACTCTCTTTCTTCCTAGTATCAGGTCTTGGCTAAAAACCTTTCTTTTTGACCGTGCCTTCAGTCACCTTTTTCCCCCTGGCCATGGCTCAGGCCTGGGATCCATTATTATGAAGTGTTCTGAGATGCTGTCCGGTCTGGAGGGCGCTTTATAAATCAATGTTGTTGTTGTTGTTGTTGTTGTTGATGATGTGGCTGTGCTGCACTATTGGAGGTGTGTCCTTTGACTCAGACATTAAACCAAGGTCCTGAGTGCTTGTTCTCTTTTCAAAGAGTTGTTAAAGATTCAGTTGCACTATTTGAAAAGGGAAAATAATTTCTCCAGTTTTTTGGATAACATCCCCCAAAAACAAATTAACCATTGTGATTGTCTGTGAGACATTGCTCTGAGCGAATTCATAGCTGTGTTCTCTAACAAAATACAGTGATTACACCTCACAGTATATTCTGTGAATTGCTTTTAGATATCCTTCTGAGATGAAAGGACCTATGATAAATGGAACTACAGTATTATTATTTAAGAGATCGCCAAAATTCTCTGTTATCTTAAATATTAAACCCACGGATTTAAGGCTAAGATTATTCAAAATTTGGGGTGTCAAGGGCTTTGAGGAGGAATCTGGGGGAGGGGCAAAGAGGCATATTAAATATTGTATGGTTGTTCTTAGGTCCGATTTCCCAGCTGTTTGGTAGCAAATGAGAAAGTAGTGGACAGAAGGGAATGTATCTGAAAGAGAAAGGCAGAGATTGAAAGAAAGAAAGAGTGAATGAGACACGTACAGAAGAGAAAAAAAGCAGCTTTCAGAATGAACTGTGTAGACAGAAGGCTTATTTTCTGAAAGAAGCTGTGTTTACAGCAGGTCAGCTGTGGAACACACTGTGCATACAATAGAAGTGAAAGGGGTTAGTTTTAAACCCAGGTCAAAGAGGGTGAGTTGAACTCACGGTTTTGCTAATCTTTGTAAAACATTCTGGAGGTCTATGAGTTCAGGTAATGAACTTTTGAACAGTTCTGAAATCCATTTTTATAAAAAATTTGGGAAAGAGACATTAGAATATTGGATTAATTATTATTAATTCTTACAATAATATATTAAGTATTCTCAGGATATAGTGAACCAAGTTAATACTGTATAATGTTAACACAAGCTCACAAGATAAATATCATGAGTTCCAGATACCTGCGTTTAGATACTGGTGTCTAATTTGTGATATTCAAATTTGTTGTGCCTATTGTGACTTTCAATTGTGAAAATCAAAAGTCTTTTAAATGATGAAAACTAGCGAAGTGCATAAAGAAATAAAGAATTGTATGGAGGGCTTGGGTGTGATTTCTATTATTGGATGTATCATCAGGAGCAGGCACTGAGCTGAAACAAGGTATTTTTCCAACAAGATTTTGGAGGGAGCTAGGGAGTGAGCAATTTAAAAAGTGATTCAGTGCAGGCTGTTTTGCACCATTTGATTAGCCATTTATAGACCAGCATTAGGAAAATTCTCAAAGCAAGTTCCTTTAAACTGTCAGTTATAGATGGTATGTGGAGACCCGGGAAGAAGGATGTCCCAAGGCGTTGAATATTAACATCACAGCAAAGAGGAATAATAAAAGTCATTTAAATAGTGGACATATCTTCTAATGCCAGTCTTTGGTGTGTATGTACATTTATATATAGAGAGAGCATTCTTAATCGTGGTTTTCACCTCCAGATATGATTTTGAGTTGACCTGATGTCTTGTTACTTAAGAGTTAAAAGCATTATTCTGATAAACTTCAACATCTCTCATCCTTGTCACACAGCGTGCCTGGATGCAGAGAGTGTTACTGATGCCAACATTTTTAATCTACCACTGCTGTGTGAAAGAGGCACACTTCCACTGAAATGTATCAGCGAGGCTTATTAATTTCATGCCAAGTGCTGGAGGCGTGAATGTAGAAAACGCTGTTTGATTTAGGATAATAGGAATCGGGCAGCTGAAGGGCATGGGATAAAGATCAGGAGCCCCAGGTCTCAGGAGGAGGAGCAGGTGCAGGCTTCAAGCAAGGCCTTTGGGCCCATGGGGCAAGGGAGGCTTAAAACAATCTGCACCACCTTTTTTTTCTCTTCTTCTTTGGCTTGTGGTTCTCACAGCTTAACAGCCCGCTGCTCCACAAAGAGCAGTAAACAGTGAAAGCAAAATTAAAAAGGCAACTCCCTCGATACGCAGAGACAAATTAGGGCAAACAAATTACACGGAGTCAACAATAAACAGAGGAGCATCTGGGAACATATTCCTTGGCTATCAAGCATGGATGCTGTACACAGGCTGGTGGAGACTTTGTGCATTTCAAACAGCCAGAGAACTGATCTTTCATGGAGCTCATTAGAAATGCTGGTGATTCCGTTTTAACCCTTTCCTCATCGAATTTGCTTTGGTAGTCGTAGCTAATTTACGATAACTTTTGTCACAGACTGTAACATGAAATGTTCTCTGCGTGTTCTGTTTAACTGTTCAACATTTTCATTCGAATTTCTCACCCCCCTCCTGTGTGAAATTGCCATTGCCAGCAAATACCAGCCTTTTGATGTTCCCCTTTGTTTTGTTTCCTTTTTGAAAAACTCAGTGGAAGAGGCTGAAACCAAAGTTATAAGAATAATCTTTGCATTTGATATAGCAGGCTATCATCTCATTGAGATATTGCAAAGTGCTTTACAGAATATATTGTGAAATGTAGTGACTGTATTATATTTTGTAGGCAAAAAGGCAGCTGATTTTCACTTAGAAATGTCCCACAAACAGCTGTGAAGCAAAAGACCAATTTTATTTGGGGGATTATTGAAAAACTATGCTTTTCTAAAATAGTGCTATGTGATCTTTAATGTCCACCTGAAGAGGCAGACAGGACCTTGGTTTAATGTCTCTTCTCAAAGATAGGACCTCCACCAATGCAGAGCTCCCCAACACTGCAATGACACTGGAATGTCAGTCTAGACTGTGGGTTGAATGTCCCAGTTTAGGGCTTGAGCCAACCAACATCCTTCTGACTCAGAGGCTAGAGTGCTACCAATTGAGTCAAGCAAGTTCAGGTCATGATTCATTACCAATGTTAAAAAGAGTAGGAGAGAAGCTATGGTAAAGCTGCAGTTATATTACAGAAAAAGCCCGTTGATCCAGCACCCAATCAACCGTAACTTCCGTATAACTGGCATCGCAAAAAAAGTCTGCATTCGATTAACTGGAATTTATCCGGAAAAATGCATTGAAAAAATAATATATAATTTTTTGGGGGGTGTTTTCGGCCAAATATCCGGTAGGCGCTTTAACCGGCATTGGCCAGGTCTTGACAGTGCCAGGAAAACGGGCTTTTACTGTATGTCAAATTTGGGTTTTAAAAGCTTTCAAATTGTCTAAGGAATGGAAGACTGAGGGAAATTTCAAAAATCATTCTGATATCCTGGAAATGAATGCATTTGAACAGAAAGGAAGAGTATTAGGTCTAATTTACGCTGATTGCTGAGCATAAACTTTGTTCTCTGACTTTATAATTGGATTTCCCCTCATGAAATCTTAGCAATGAGGTTGAGATTGAAATATTTGATGTGAGTGAAGATTAATTCATAGTGCGGCTACAAAACGGATATAGCGTCAGATACTCTCAGTTGGAATGCTGTCTATACAAGAAGGCTCCTGATTTTTCATCTTCTATTTATGCCACTATTGGAAGCCCCTCGAAGGCCATATAAAGTGAGAAGGTTGTATCTTTTTACAACAGTGGGTTTGTTTGTTTGTTTATTTGAAGGACCATAGTCTAAAAATCAATGAATGGGGACCAATGTGTGTTGTTTTGTAACAGGAGTTACTAATAGGGCTGCAAAATGCAATTAGCAAATCCTGTGTGCCACACTGACCTTTGGTAACTGCACTGCTAACTGCAGACTATTTCCCAATTACTGATTGTAGTCACAGTTTGTGGCTCCGAGTCAATGCAATTCGTACAAATTGTTGCATGGTAGCCCCCAATGTGTGTCAGCGGTTTACGAAGATTGTGTTGAGTTAAGCTAATGGACAAAATTTGCAGGAATTAATCTGCTCGAGGAGGCTGGTGTCATTTCCTGTCCATTTTTTTTCATAAACTGTAGATTTTGATTGTGACAGAAACTTAGCGCTGTCTTCCTTAGTCAGCAATTGTGTTGGAGAATGCACCACCATATGAATGATTGAATTTAGTAATTAAAAGCTATTTCTATGGGATCACCTATTAAGCCACTCAACTTGTTTACAATGGCTTTCACTACAGGATAAACATGCCATTAATCAACTAATAAGAGACATTGATCTCAAGGGATGGATGCTGAGAATGGAATGCAATGAAAAAGCAGTTTACCACAGCTCTTCCTCTAGTCATTCTCCACTAATCACAACTCTTTCTTCCCCCTCCCCCACCACCCCCCATATCAGGCATCCTTAAAAGTGCCCAGTGGCAATTCAGTATAAAAGTATAAAACAAATTGAAACAAAAAATAACAAGAAATATATTATGGTTCTGCTTGCTGTGTCAGTCTGGCTGGACTGAATGACAAGGGAAAAGCTAAGTAAATGGGCTGAAAGGATTTCTCTTGAAAGTAGCCCATACAGACGTACCGGTAATGAACCTACTAGCTTTCTTCTCTAAATTTAAATGGCTCTGGTGATGGCACTGTTGCTTCTAAGTCAGAAAGTTGTGAGTTCAAACCCCATATTGGCACTTTAGCTCATAGTTCAAGTTGACATTTTAGTACAGCTCTGGGTAACCACTGCAATGTTGGTGGTACCATCCTTTGAATAAGACATTAGATAGAGTTCCAGTCTACGTAATTTAAATCTAATGACACTATTCAAAAATAGGAGGGAGTTTGCTCAGTACTTTGGCTCACAGATAATTTGATCATTCATGGCTGTTTATGGGATTTTGCCATGTTTAACTTAAGGAAAGTAGAACCAGAGGACGTAATCTGCAATTGAAGGGGGATAAATTCAGAACAAATCTACGCAAACACTATTTCAGTCAGTGAATCGTGAACCCATGGAACAGGCTCCATAGGGATATGGTTGAAGCAAGAAGTGTTGATTCTTGGACATATGTGCATTTGACCACCAGGAAAGTGGAAGACGAACTAGATGGACTTTGATCTTTTTTTGTCTGGAATTTCGTATGTTCTTATGTTCTTAAGGTACTGCCTTTCATGTCAGAAAAATGTCTCAAAGTGCTTTGTAGGATTCACTGTAAAGTGTAGTTACTGTGGATTTTCCAGGTGTACACTTAAAATAACGGCTGTGTTTGCCCAGAGAAATAATCACTTGTATTGATGCTTAGTTCAAAGTTCCCCAAATTGAATTAAGAGTTTGATTAATTTGTTCAAAAACTTTCAATTATCTGGAAACCTGCAGAACGATAAACATTCTCAAATACCCTCATTTACTTCTCTGCCTTTGCTAATGAGGACTCCTTCAATATGGATGCATGTTTACTGTTTTTGCATTCAATATGATTCCCCTTACATTTATTTACATTATTATTCATTTGTCCAGAACCTCCTAATTGTCAATTACTTTTCTTATTTAGTCACCTGCTCACAAAGTTTGAAATCAGAAACAGATGTGCTAACAGTACATTGTACAGTACAATTTTGATAATCAGACATGCTGAAAGCGGGCAACTCCCTGAAACCAGCAAGATTTGGAAATATATACACTACTGTATTAGATTTTTTTGAGATATCCGGCAAATCTCCTGAAGTTCGGAACAGCTGCTTGTAGTTCCCGGCGCCACTGCTCTGCCATCCAGCGCTGTGGTTGGAGCTCGGGTATTTGTTGGACTTCAGTTCTGTGTTTATAGCACACATGGTGTTCGCGATGGTGCTTTCCCAGCCATTTCTGGGTAGGTTCTAAATACCGGCAAACTCCGAAATCCTGGAGGTGAGTGGGCGGAACTGGGCCGAATTATTGAAGTTTTACTGTATCAGCCTGGCTGAGGTGGTAGCTTGCTTGCCTCTGAGTTTGGGGTTCAGAACCACTTTGGAAGTTGGATCTCATGTAGTCTATGCTGACACTCCAATGAAGATGCTCAGGGTGTGCTGTAATGTTAGAGATGCAGTCCTTCAGATGAGGTGTTATACCAAGGCCCTGTCTGCTTGATAAGGGTAGATATTGAAGATCCCATGTCACTATGTGAAAAGAAAAGAACATTTCTTCTGGTGTCCTGGCCAACAATCTGTCAAATAAAATTGGTCATGCATTTCATGGCTGTTTGTGGGACATTGCTGTGTGCAAATTGTCTCCTGTGTTCAACTGCTAAGCACATGGTCAAACCACTTTAGAGCATATCTTGTGAAGTGCTTTGGGACATCCTCTAGATGTGAAATGTGTAATACCAAATGTAAAGAGTATTAAAAGTGGTGTCCTGGAAAAATTGAATGAAAAGTGTGAACAGTAGAATGTCAAGAACAACCAAACCACTGCCACTCCACAAAATACCCACCAGACAGAATTTGTTTCTTTGAATGTAACATATATATTTTAAAAAAGTTACTTTCTGTTCTACTTTGAATTGATAAGGCAGTTTTCAATCTGGTGAATTTTACATTCATGAGCATCTATTTATAGGTCTTGTGTGTGTAACTTTGTCAAACGCATTCTAAAAACCCACGTAAATTATATTCACCAGATAGCTCTCCTCAAATTTAAATACAGTAGATTGTAATGGTTGAATTAGTTCATTTTAAATGCATATCAAGCATATTTTGTGGTCCGTGCTCTTTAAATGAGTACTAATAACATTTAGTAAGTAATAAATTACACTGGTATGTGGAAAAGGCAGGTAAATTAGACCGAAACCATTGCTTTTTTAAAGAAGCCCAGACCTGATAGGATGAATAGCCTTTTTATGTGCTGTATATTTCTATGTTTCTGTGACTCACTACTATTTTGAATAATGAGATGACATTTGCTGTTGTTGGTTCATTGTTTATGGACCTCCTTGAAAACATTAAGCAGCACCTCAACAATTTTATCGAAGATTCACTTGTTTATTCCAACTGGCCTGGCAGCCTTCAATACATTTAATTCCTTTTAATTTTCTCATAAAAACTGATGTTAAAAAAAATTCTGTGCCAAATACTGGATTTGGAATTTTACCACGAGTTTTCGCTAGGTTTGCCAGGTTCGATTTCAATCATGTCAAAAGAATAAATTGTGCAGTATTTGTTTTGAGGGGTAGAGAAGAAGACAGATTAAATATATCTGGAACTCTTATTCTTTACAATGAAAACAGAAATCTCTGCATTAACTGTCCATTGTTCAGAAAATATATTAAGTTGAATTGTCTTCGGACACTAAAGATCCCATAGTTCTGTTTGAAAAAACAAAGATGTTTCTCTGAAGTCTTAGCCAATAGATAAAATTGGTCCTTCACTTCATGGCTGTTACGGGACATTATTCTGCACAAACTGGCTGCTGGGTTTGTTTATAAATATACAGTCACTATATTTCATAATAAAATCCTGTGAAGCACTTTGAGATGTTGTAATGATGTGATAAGGGTGCTTTATCAAATGCAATGGTTATAACATACCAGAGGTATGCTTGGAGTGAGGCTACCAGGTTTGAGCTGATTAGAGATCACTGCTATATCAAGGGCCAATAGAATTGAATTAATGTGAGATCCTGCGGAGCTATACAATACTGTATTCTTAAATCTACTTCAAATCAAATCAGCTCCCAAATCAACACTGATTTAAGAATATCTATAACTCTACATAATTGTGATTTGTAGGGCTAAATGGTCTTGAGTAATAAGGCTGGGTAGAATTTCAACCTCTGAAGTAACAAAAGATTGTCGGGTAAAATTTGCAATATTGGTTAATGCGATTCCTCAATGAGGAATCCAAGTTACAATATGTGGTTTCCTTCCAGTAACCAGAAGTATGGTAATGTATGACCTCTGCTTCCACATGATCTAATTCAGGAGATCTCCTGTGGTTGAAAACAATTCTGAAAGGATTCCTTATGAAGCATTTTAATTACCGTAATACATACCACAAGTTAGACCCCACTATAATACTGCTCTAGCACTAGTGTAAACTACAGAAAATTGAAAAAAAACTCCTGTGTGTAACACCTTTGTTCAGAAAATTCACCAGGAAGCCAACAAAGAAAAAAATTATAAGCTGAAACATTGTACAAATGTATTTTATTTGCATATTCTAGTAACATGCACATAACCGTGTTGACAAATGTTTCAGGCCGAGCGTCATATTGTGTTTATGAAAATCTATGGGTCGAATGGGTCAAAATCCTTCTGGTGAAAACAGTCTACTATTCTATAACTGGTTGGTCTTGCAGCTTTCTCTAATGTTTTGTAGAGAACTTATGATAACATCATTCCCTTTAGATGGGCAGCCGTTGAGCCACATCAAACTATTTGCAATCATGGGATTAGCTTGCTAGAGGATTCTATGTTATTAATAATCGCTTCCCCCTAACCCATTCAAAGCATCTGATTGCTGAGGAAGCAGTATTTCATTTACTTATAGTTATCATCATACAACGAAAAGAAAGTATAAAAATATGAAAGGCTGTGGAAAACACATGATAGGAAAGCAGAATACCATATATAAAATCTCATAAATTCTCTCACCACCTGGGTGGTTACGCAGAATTACATATAAATAATGAATACAATTGTTTCAAGGTAGCCTTCTGTGTGTGTTTTTTTACCTCACTTAAACATAATTTCAAATCGAACTGTATCTGGAAGCCTGCTTTCTTGATACCAGAGTGTTTCATCTCATGGGAGGATGCTTGAGATGACATACTATGTAAATGGATTCAAAACTCTCCAGAAATTGATTTCATGGCAAAATTACTTTGTAAATGAGAATGAATATCAAAGGTGCGTAAGATAGATGAGCAGTGTTTTAAGACTACAGTGTTCCCTTAATAATGCAATATACTATTTAAATGATTTTTAAATGAGGGCAAGGGTGCTCATTGTAAGCAATAAAGACATTGCTTCCTTCTTCATTGCAAACTGCTCAGTGATGAATAACTGATCAGCAACTGGGGGGAAGCATAAGTAAATGAGCGACTTCAATGATATTGAGGGAATAATTTAACAGCAATGGTAACGGTTACAAAAACATTAGTGCTCTATAAAAACGTTAATACTGTATGTGCAAGGTTTAACTTGTGTCTCCTTCCTCACAAAGAGCTATTCTCAAGGGAGGGTGCTGACACTGGAGTGTCATTGTTCATGCAGTAGCTGCTGTTATTTATCAAAACCTGTTTGCTCCGGCTATGGTTCGGCTGAACCCATGCGGCTACAAGTTATAAGTGCAATGATGTAACATAAACCAGTGCCAGATTCTAGGTACATAACAGTTGCATCCCATGCCTTTCACAGACTAAATAATAATAATAATACTACTACAGTAAAAGCCCGTTTATCCGGCACCCGATCAACCGTAACTTCGGTATAACCGGCATCACAAGAAAAAGGTCTGCATTCAATAAATCGGAAGTTTTTTTTTTGCGTTTTCAGCCAAGTATCCGGCAGGCACTTTAACCGGCATTGGCCAGGTCTCAAGGGTGCCGGATAAACAGGCTTTTACTGTACTTGCACTTGATATAGTGCCGTATCACATTGTTGAGACGTCGCAAAGCACTTCACAGAATATTCTGTAAACTGAATTGACTGTATATTTTGTGGGCAAAACGCAACTAGGCACAGAAGCATCCACAGTTGTGGATCGAATGATCAAATTAGCATTTTGTAAAGGGATTCTAACCAATACATTACAGCAATTCAATTCAACATTCAATGCTTCACTTTGCTGTGAGTTGTACTGATAGCTGACCTGCCTGTGTCACAAACGCTATGTGCAGGGGATAGAATGAGGAGGGAGCGAGGAATGGGTGTGTGTGGAAGGAGGAGAGGGTGGAATAAAGGAGATTTTCCTTAAAAGCTTAAATAAGTTTGGAACACCTTTGCCTCACTTGTCATATGCAAGTGAGGCAAAGATGCAATCACCACAGTGCTGGTTGGCATGGCAAACCTTAGATACAATCCTTTATTTGTTAGCTTGAGGGAATAATTTAACAGCAACTGTAACTGTTATATAATGATACTAGACCCATTTAGCCAGATCCAGAGGATAATTAACAACTAGAAAGAGGTTACCAAGAAGTGTGGTTGAGGCCAGGACACTGGATCCATTTGAAGGTACAGGCCATGATTTTAAAAAAAGCTGAATACAGATGGGCCAAAGGACTTTATGCACCCGAACCTCTCCTGTGAGAGTGTCTTCTACATGTAGCAAATTATGAAATTACACTCTTATGCCTAATATGCCTATGTATATATATATATATATACAGTATATGAATTTCTCAGGGTTTGTATATATTTTACTTAATCTCATAGTGACAGAATAGCAAAAAATGCATTCTTTATGTGTACTGCTTTGGTGACTGTAATTCCCTTTATAATAAATATCATGGAAATAATAGAAAAGAATGATTGGAACTGTGACATCAATTAAAAACCTATCATATTTTCACCTATAAAAATGTATTTAGTGCACTGCAGTGTAATAAAATGCAAATGGTTCATTCAAGTTCAAATCGATATGAAATATTGCAGATGTCTGAATCCACATTCAGCCATTTATATAGTATTTATTTTCTATTGCAACCTTTTAAATCTATCATCTTAGTGAAACCAAGAATATGAAAGTGGAAATTAACCTAGTTTATTCCCATCTTGTATTTCCCATTTATTTGTCCTGTTTATTGTTTGCTTTTCTAAAAATAGGTCTAGAATACTTCATTTTCTTTTTTTCTCTTTTCTATGGATAATGTTTAATGATACCCATAAAACAGACCAACAGCACCTAACTCCGTTGTAAACTTCTCCTAGATCTAGTAGCCAATCTTTCGAAGGTTCTAAGGTGACATTTTCTCATAAAACGTAGTATTTTTCTAAATGACAGTTGAACTGAGCTTTAATATTATTGGTAGAATAAATCATTAGTTTGACTGTGACAATTTACAATGTTAATGATTGTCTATTTGTACATCAGAGGAGAGGGAGGACAATAAAAATGTCAATAACAAACAAGATGCTATCAGCCACTACACCCCAAAATTTGGAATTCCCTCCCTCAACCCCTCTGCCTCCCCCCCCACTCCCCCCACCCCATCTTAAGGTCGTGCCTGAAAACCTTTCTCTTCAACCACGCTTACGGTCACCTTAACCCTCTCCCTGGCTTGGGCTCCGACATTGTTAAGCGCTCTGATACATTGCCTGGCATGGAGGGCGCTTTATTGTTGTTCTTGTTGTTGAGATGAGCCAACACCTTGCCTCACACCATGAATGGGTGCACAGTATAGGCCATGCTTCTGCCACCTAGTTAAGTCCTGTAAAGCACTTTGAGATGTCTTCCTAAAGTGAAAGGTCTTTAAGATTCTGAGGGGGATAGATAATGTATACCGTGATAAGATATTTTATCATGTACTGAACAGCAGAACTGGAGGACACAGCCTGCGATTGAAGGGATTAAATTCAGAACAAAACTGCGGAAACACTACTTAGTGAGCAAATAGTAAACTTATGGACCAAGCTCCCTAGGGAGATGGTGGAAGCAGAAAGTGTAGTTTTTTTCAAGGACCAATTAGACAGATTTCTGCTAGAAAATACAATCTCGGGATACAGTATATATATTTTGGGATACAAAACAACTGCTAGAATAGTGGAAGGTGAACTAGGTGGCCTTTGTTCTTCTTTTGCTCAGCAAATTCTTATGTTCTTATATCAAATGTAACTATTATTTTTAATAAAAAGTCAGAGAATCTCTGAATTTGAACATTAGGATTAATTCTGTTCCCACAAAACATACAGTCATTCCACCTTATATCCTACACTTTGAGATGACCCCTGTGTTGATATAGCAGTGAAAGCTTCTATACCAAATGTAAGGATTATTATAATTCAGTTGTACAGTATATATGAAATCTAACAAATTAAATGTACGCGGGTATGCTGGAGATGATCCTCCCACCAGACATTGTCCTCAATGTTGAAGTCTCTGAAGATGGATCTGCAGTATGTGACAACAACAACAAATTACATTTGTAAAGTGATTTTCACATCGGGAGGACGTCCCAAGGCGCTGAACAGTTCGACTTGCAGATAGTATAGCATTATTTGTCTGACTTGCAAATCAGAGGTTTCAACCGGCAGTAAATGGGATACAGGCTTTTTGTTTTTCAGTGTCATGCTAACTTGCGTTGAACACAGAGTATAATCCTTGAGTCTGAAATCAATACTGCTGGCCCATACTCCGGGCATTGACACTGTAATCTGCGGCACTTGCAGTAAGTAAGGTTGCTGCGATGACCTCCATACAGTCAACCTAGCTAATCTGAGGATGATGGAGATGCATCTTGAATCAAATGCAAACCCTATTCATGTAGGAGGAAGAACTTTCATAGTTTGAGCCTTAACTCCAAACTCTGAAGAATGGCCATTTACAATAGTCTGACATTTCCATTCCCTGCTCCATCTACGCTCATGGCCTTTCTGAATGAGATTTCCAATTAGTGCTAATGAGTGCCAAATGATGGGCAGTTTCGTGCTGCATCCTCATGTCTACAGGGAACTGGGATGAGACTAACTATTAACAGCCATCAGAGAGAGCAGGCTTTCATCCCATCTGTCATAACACACATAATTTATTCTCTGAAAAATTTCAACAATTAACAATAAACATTAATTTTAATTTAAATCACTGGGGTAGAAGTGCATTGAAGTTCTTGCTCCATGAGTAAATATGGTTGCCTTAAGAATCTAGTGTTGATTGTGCACCTTATAACTGTGAGCTGCTCACTATCACTGGAGAAGAAAACAAATGCATTTATCTGAAACATTAAAGGAATATGTGATCTACTCTAGGGTGGCCTTTGTTATATCCACACTTTTTAAAAACTCCTTTCTGAATGTGGGTGACATTAGCAGGAGAAGCATTTATTACCTAACTTGTCCTGTAAACATGGTAGTGGGTCCTTCTCTTTAAATCACTGCAGTTCTTGTCATGCTGGGCAGGGAATGCAAAGATTTTGACCAGCGCTGATTAACGAACAGTGCTATATGTCTAAACCAGGATGGTAGGTGACAGGGAGGTGCTGGTGTATCCAAGATATAACTGTTCTTGTTCTCCTGGATGGTGCAGGTCGTAGAAGGTGCTCTATAAATCTAATTTTGTTGTGTTAGATGATTGGCAGATCATTTTTCCAGGGTTAATAATGGTTGAAAAAAATCTAAGAATAATTTGGTCACTCAATCCACAGTTGTTTCTGGGACACTGCTAAGCGCAATTGGTTGCTGAGTTTCGCCCACAAAAGTATAGTCAATTCACTTCACAGTATATTTTGTGATGTGCTTTGAGACATCTCAAAGATGTGATAAGGCGTTATATCAAATGCAAAGATTATTATCTAGCCTTGTTGTAATAATAAGAAAAACCTTATAGTTGATATAATGCTTTGCACATCTTTGAAACGTCTCAAAGCACTTCACAGAGTTCACTGTAAAGGTAATTGACTATATATTTGTGGGTGAAACATGGCAGCCAATTGCGCACAGCAGAGTCCTACAAACAGTCACGGATTGAGTGATCAAATTATTGTTGTGTTTTTGTTCTTGAGGGATTATTATCAGGCGTGTGGAATAAGGAATCCTGCCGGGAATCGAACCCAGGTCTCTGGCTTGCAAGGAAAGTGCTCTAGCCACTGAGCTACAGGACTTCAGAGCAGTTGGTTGAGAATCTGCCAACTACATGATAGGTAGCTCCAATCCAAAAGGATAATGCTTTAATATAACAGAGAGGATTGAAAGTAATGCAGTTAATGTGTTGTACTTGGTCTTTCTGAAGTCATTTGATAAGGGGTCACATTGTAGCAAAATTGAAACACATGCGATGAAAGGGACAATGGCAGAATTGAAATTGGCTGGGAGACAGAAAGCAAAGGTTCATGGTGAATGGTGGTTATTCAGACTGAGGGGAAGTATACTGTGATGTTCCCCCATAATAATAAGAAGAATTCTTGCATTTGATATAGTGCCTGATCACGTCTTCTAATAAAGTGAATTGACTGTGTTATATGTGGGTGAAATGCGGCAGCCATTTGCACACAGCAGTGTCCCACAAACAGTCGTGATTGATGCATGTCAATCGCTTGGACTTGGGCATAATTTAATATAAGAGCAAAATGTTAATGTTTGCAGAAGACACAAAACTTGCGAATATAGTAAACAGTGATGAGGATTGGTAGTATACTGCAGGTGGACACAGACAGACTGGTGAAATAGGCAGACACATAGTAGATGATGTTTAATGCAGAGAAGTGTGAGGTGGTGCATTTTGGGAGGAAAAATTAGGAGAGGCCGTATACAATAAATGGTACAGTTTTAAATGGGGATACAGGAGCAGAGAAACCTGGGCATTCACGGGTCTTTAAGACTGGGCGCATTTAGATATTTGAAGGTTGCAGAATAGGTTGATAGAGCAATTTAAAAAGCATAAGGGATCCTTGACTTTAAAATGGAGGCATAGAGCACAAAAACAAGAAAGTTCTGCTGAACCTTTATACATCACTGGTTAGGTCTTAGATGGTGTATTGTGTCGAATTCTTGGCACCACACTTTAAGAAGGATCTCAAAGCCATGAAGAGGGTGCAGAGGAGATTTATCAGAATTATACCAGGGATGAGGGACTTCAGTTATGTGGAGAAACTAGAGAAGTGGAATTATTCTGCTTAGAGCAGAGAAGGTTAGGAAAGATTTAATGGAGTAGATAGGGAGAAATAGGTGGGTCAGTAACCAGGGGACAAAGATTCAAGATAATTGGCAAAATAACCTGAGGATAGATGAGGAGAATGTTTTTTTGCAAAGAGTTGTTATGATCTGGAATGCACTGCCTGAAAAGGTAGTGGAAACAGATTCAATAACAACTTTCAAAAGGGAATTAGATAGGTAGTTGAAGATGAAAATTTTGCAAGGATATAGGGAAGGAGCAGGGGAGTGAGATTGATTGAGTAGCTTGCTTGTGATGTCCTCAGTGACTAGAGCACTCGCTTTGCAAGCCAGAGACCTGGGTTTGATTCCCGGTAGAGCAAAACCTTTGGCAAGTTTCCTTATTTCATATGCGTACTAATAATCCCTCAAGAATTAAAAAATGTGGTCACTTAATCCACGACTGTTCGTGGGACCCTGCTGTGTACAATTGGCTGCTGTGTTTAGCCCACAAATATACAGTGAATTAACTTTACAATATATTATGTTGAAGTGCTTTGAGACATCTAGAAGATATGAAAAGTGCTATATCAAATGCAAGCATTATTATATATATTATATTTATTTATATATTGTATAGCTCTTGCTTCGAGTTGGCACAGGCACAATGGGTTGAATGGCCTCCTTCTGTGCTGCAATATTCTATGGTTCTATGATATCTGAATATAGAAATGAATATATTGTAGCACTCTTGCATCCCAATATTGAGCGGAGAAGGGGATGGCGGTGGGGTAGGGGAGATTCTGACCAGCACTAAGGCTAGCTGGCTCACCTTTCAGCGCCTTGGGACGTCCTCCCGACGTGAAAGGCGCTCTAAAAATTTAATTTTGCTGTTGTTGTCGTAGAAGGAGTCCAAGGCAAGGAGTCTCAAGTTTGCACAGGAACCAACAGAACACTGCAAATCCGCCACCTCTGAGGTCTTTGGGTAGCATTGATCAATAAGAGGTCTCAGGAGTGAGTGCTAACTGCCAACAGATCTCAGTACCTCTTGGTGGTTTGGAGGGACTCCCCTCCTATAATGGAACAAACCACATTCCTTTGCCTGGGAGAGAATACCCGAGGGAGCTTCTGCTGGCTTATATAAAAACATTATTGTGTTTTAAATGTTAAAAGGAGTCTGGATAAAAAGAAGAGAGGGGGCACGCGTTCCTACATCACTGCATCATTACTCTTTATATGTAGTTGTTGGCAAAATTTTCAATAACTTTTCAGTTTTTGGTTCCAACTATGGCAGGTTTCTATTATTTGCCAAACATACCAACATCCACTCCAATGGTATTGGTGCTGTGTAATGAATTGAACACTTTTTTTTGCATGAGAGTATTTGTAAATATGCAATTTCAAGATGCCAGTATCCTTTTTTTGTTGTTTTACACTTTTCCTCATTCTCTGCCTTTGATTTAAGTTTATTGTTGAGCATTCACATGCTCCCCTTTAATCCGAGGGATGGGACAGTCATTTTCTAAACCTTTCTGTGTTTCTTGCCACTCATTAGAATATCCGGCCAGGAGATGCATTTGGAGACTATTCCTCAGAAAGATTTTCTCTCTTCTCCATGCAACTTGGCTGAATGGCAAACACACGGACCAGGGTAAGCTTAAGTGTAAATGTTAGTCGCTGTTGTCCACTCAGGTTGTCACTCTCCTTATCAAAT
The DNA here is from genome assembly GCA_035084275.1 of Hydrolagus colliei. Lineage (NCBI taxonomy): Eukaryota > Metazoa > Chordata > Chondrichthyes > Chimaeriformes > Chimaeridae > Hydrolagus > Hydrolagus colliei. The sequence goes on along the minus strand of CM068744.1, from coordinate 45,903,858 downwards.
CCCACTTGCTGCAGTTATACAGATTTGGGTTCACAATGAAAAGAAAATCTCCCCTATCCATGGCTTTCAAAGAGGACTTCATTTCAGATAACTTAGCCAACACCAATTCTTTAGCCAGCTTAGCTATGGAGTCTGCTCTTGCCAATTTCGACTGATGATGTCCAGGAGCCTGAGAAAGCAGGAAATTCAGGATGTGCATCACGTCCTTTAGTTAGTGCAGGGATTTAGTATACAGACGAGTATATTGATCATCATATTGGTTATATTGTTCAATATGCCTATTCCCACTCTTACTTTGCCGAATGGGTTAGTGTTCTATTATGTTCATATTGCCTGCGACCATAATTTCTCCTGTTTGGCCTGCAATATGAAGTTGCTCTTTAAGTGCCATTTTATTGTTTTATCTCAATAAGATTTGTTGTGCATTAATTATGTATGTATCTGCACTTCTGCTTCAACTAAATTTCTAAAAGCAATAAAAACACATGCGTTTGAGGTTGATTAGTGTATTTCTTCTAGGATAAACATCTTGAATCACTTAACTGATAAATAGTAAATCCCTGGCTAACGAGACTCCAGGTATCTGGAATTTCATCCATAAAATATACAGTTAATTCACTTTGCCGTATATTCTGTTAAGTGCTTTGAGGCGTCTTGATGACTTAATAGGTCCTGATATCAAATGCAAGGTTTATTTATTATAATTAGAATCTAGTTGCATTGGAAACAAAATCAATTATTTTAAAAAATTCCGCTGACCAAAAACTTCCACAGACCCACATGTAGAATCTCGACTCCCAACTCTCCTAACTCATGCCAATGCCACGCTGAGCAGCCTCACCATCCTCACAGACTGTCACTGTGGCAATTTATGTCAATTTTAATTCGGATTGTTTGAATCCCACAAGAAGAAAATATCTTATTCACTATCTTCTGCTCACAGGATTCAAACAATGATATGCTGCTGCTTTCAGCTAGTTTATCTTAAGTGTAATTAAGAGCCTTAAACAGGGAAAAGCGTTAGAGACATGAGTGCTTAGATGGGAGCACTCGTGTCTGTGGATTAGAAGGATACACGTTTAAATGCTGTGATGAGGACTTTGAGTTCACAGTCTAGGATCCCACTTCGATGCAATGCAGGGGGAAGAGCTGGTGCTGTTGGTGGTTCTGTCCTCTGAATGAAATATTTAAAACCATCTATGGCACTATTTCAAGACAAAAAGAGAGTTTCTCCCAATATACTGACGAAGAATCCACCTGTTATATTTATTACTCACCTCCTAACTGTTTGTGAGACATCGCTGTGATTCACATACAAATGAGTCAGTTAATGCAATGCAATATTGCTAAGGCACGGGAAGAAATGCAAGGATGATGAAAAGGAGATTTATGAGAGGAAGCAATGCAGAGATTTTGGAAGAAAATTCTCTAGGAGAAGATCTGATACCGGATGACTTGGCTGGAAGGATTGAAGACAAGCAGTAAACCGGATTTGAAAGTATGAGAGGAGAGGCAGAAAAATAGGGTTGGAAGATATTATAAGTACGGATAAAATTCATAGAACTCGTAATGTTTAGGTAGTGCTGCTATCAGAGTAAAACGCTCAGCAAATCCACCCCTGTATATTAATTTGGAATACTGTACTAATATATAATTGAACATTATATTGTGAATTTTATGATAAACGTGTATGATGTATTTTCACCCCAATATTGATATAAAAAGGAGATATTGTCCCTAAAATAAACAGAATAGACAGCACACAAAGCCAAACAGTATCAAAAAAGGGCTGTTTATAGAATAAACTATCACAGAGAAAGCAATCTCCCAAAAGTTAAAATCATCCAAAAAAGATCTCTCAAAAGAAAGCCTGATGTGGAATGGGTTTGGTATATCTTCAAAAGACCATCTGTCATGCTGTTCCCCCTCGCTGTTTCCATCGTTCAGGGAATGGTTACATTTGAATTTGGCACGTTTTTTCATTTGTTTACAAACAGACGTATTGCCTGATAAACCAGGCAAACAATAGACTTTTTGGACTAAATAGGAGTGAAATGTTTGCTGCGGGCAGCTCTGGCCTGGGGAAATTCCCAGGTCATGTGATGCACTCCAGGGGCTCCTAAATCCTGCTGCTTCCACGTGCTTGGTGAGCACTCACATCTGCAAGACCGTAAAACTTGCACCCCTCCAAGGAGCTGATTATAGAGAGATTAAGGAAGAGAAAGAAGAATTGCAAGCTAATTAAATGCTGATAAATGAGAAAAAAAACAACGCATCCTAGCAAACAATTCTGGATTAGATATGTGAGGGAAGTCAGGTATTAATCTCTAGTAAATCTGTTGATTTTATTTATATTTCTGGAAGAACAAATCCAACAAAAAGTATTTGTCCTCTATTTTGTATCTTAGGACCTAAAGCGGGGTATTATGCAACAATAATATATTCACTCTAAAGATTTGCATGTTCGAAATTTGCATTAATTGTGTTGCGGTCATGTTTTCCAGGAGTGCAGCTGAATTAGTGTTGGATTAACCCATTCTAGCTGCAAATAAAAACAAAGTAGAACAAACTGACAATTTGCAGGCAATTGTGAAATAAAATTGCTCTCTATTTGTAACAGAGATTTGAGATTGTATGAGGGTAGAGGTGTGATATTTGAAATAGAAAAACAATGAATGGGGAGCCAAAAGGCATTAGGTTTGCTAAGGTAATAGTTTTTGGTTTGGAAAGTGTCAACTTTGGGGAGAGAACTCTGGCAACAGATCAGGTAATCTATAAAATAGCTGATTGATTGGTTGATTGGTTGATTGATTGATTGATTGAGAGATGTGAGTTTGGTACAATGCAGGATTATTTGGTTATTTTTACATAAGGACCAGGTAAATGGAGTACAGGGGTCCAGTTCTACTTCTATGTTCATGAGTGGTACTGATTGTGAGGTGTGAAAGGACTTGCTGTGCTTTGCCTTGTGCTTGTCTGAGTGCTCAGTGCTGGCTAGCCAGTATTCTGGTCCATTTGGTAAATTTAGAAAATTTGTCCTTGTGAATTTATGCATGAAGGTGATCTGATTTTAATAGTCTTAACTTAATTTTTCATTTGCTACATTATATAAACACATGGGAACATAGCAGAACAATGATTATCCTCATCAACAATTTGGAAAAGAAACCAAAGGTGTAGAATAACCTCTGGGGAGAGCAGTGGCAATAACTTAATACAGTATAATGCTTTATTTTAATAAAATAAAGTTGGGGGGGGGAAATAAATCACGAGGTGAAATCAGTATTTCACAACCACAAAGCAATGGGAATCTATCTTGTATTTTATTTTTAGTTTTGTCAGCATAGAATTGCTGTGTACAGCTTGCATATTTTGGCCAGTTTAAATTAGTTTAAACACCCTCTACCTGTAGCTCCAGTAGCTACGAGCATGCAGAAGATATATGAATGTGCAGAAGATAGCTTACAGATTAGGCTGGAACTCCATTGATACTTAAAAGTCTCTGTCATCTGCTTTTTGAACCAGCAAACATGTAACAGATGGTATCTCTGCTGAGGGACACGTATTCCCATATTGCAGGGACTGACATGATTGGACGTATCTGGATGTGTTTATCTTCCTATTCAGGATATCTTGAGGAAATGTGTGTTGCTCTGGTGAAATCCTTTTTGCTGTTTAGGAAAGTTACCTAGTTACTCTGCTGGGTTTCTGGTAATAGTTTCACTATGTGCCTGGGAAGGGAGTGTATTTAAAGTATGTCACTTCATGAAGTTTAATGCAGAGAAGTGTGAGGTGATGCATTTTGGGAGAAGAAATGAAGGGAGGCAATATAGGCTAGATCGTACAATTTTAAATGGTGTGAAGGAACAGAGAGACCTGGGGATTTGTGTTAGTGACTCGTTGATGGTGGCAGGACAGGTAGACAAGGCTGTTAAGAAGGCATATGGGATACTAGGCTTTATAAATAGGGGTATAGAGTACAAAAGTCAGGAAGTGCTGACTAACCTCTATAAGACTTTGGTGAGGCCTCAGCTGGAATACTGTGTTCAATTCTGGTCACCACATTACAGAAAGGATGTGAAGACATTGGAAAGGGTACAAAGAAGATTTACTAGGATGGTGCCAGGATTGAGGGACTTCAGCTATGAGGAGAGGCTAGATAGGCTAGGGTTATTCTCTCTGGAGCAGAGAAGATTGAGGGGAGACCTAATAGAGGTTTATAAAATCATGAGGGGTTTCGACAGGGCAAATAGAGAAAAACTATTTCCACTCGTGGGCGAATCTGTGACTCGTGGTCACAGATTTAAAATAGTTTCAAGGCGAAGTAGAGGGGAGCTGAGGAGAAATTGTTTCACTCAGCGAGTTGTTCGAATCTGGAATGCATTGCCTGAAAAGGTGGTGGAGGCTGATTCGATAACAACTTTTAAAAGGGAATTAGATCTTTATTTAGGGAGAACAGGTCTATTAGGCTATGGGGAGCAGGCAGGGCAGTGGGATTAAATCGCTCTTTTCAAAGAGCCGGCACAGACTAGATGGGCCGAAGGGCCTCCTTTTGTGCCGTAAAATTCTATGAATCTATGAATCTATGAATTCAGATTAGAGAGGACATCACACTTGAGTCAATCCCACCAAGCATTTAAAATTTGCACATGCACACTTCCTACCTCAAGAGTAGTAGATTGCGATCTGTGATCTTAACGCTAATCTCATTATATTACAATTTAAGACTGTGCCAATATTAGCTAAAGCTTAATTTGGAAGTTGGTTTGCCACAATTCTTAGACATTTTAAAAATAATGGCCTTAAGCCAAAGATTGAGAGAAATTTTGGACCTAAGGAGTGAGATTTTCTTCTTAATAAAGGGCAGATTTATCTTACTAAATTTACCCCGGGTGGCATAATACAAATATCAGTGCTACATCAGAAGAAATTCTCCAGCATTTTCTGATGTGTGAAAAAAACACAGAAACACTGGTAATCCACAGCAAGCCAATTAACATGCAAGAGAGAAAGCTAGGCTAATTTATCGACACAACTCTGGTTAAACTTTAACCTTTCTTCTTTGGTTGAGGATTAATCTGCTGTGACTTTACAGCTTTTTTGTTTCAGATTTCCAAGATCCACATTTTTTTCTTTCTGTTATTCGCTGGTAATAATAATCCTTGCATTTGATGTGCTTTTCATAGTCTTCCAGATACCTCAAAGTGCTTCACAGAATATACTGTAAAGTGAATTGACAGTATATTTGTGGGCGAAACACAGTAGCCAATTGCGCACAGCAGTGTCCCACAAACAGTCGTGGATTGAAATGACTGATATCTCCCTTTCTCTTAAACAAAAACAGAAATCGCTGGGAACACTCAGCAGGTCAAGTAGCACCAATGGAGAAAGGAAAGTGAGTCAATGTTTCGGGTCCATGACCCTTTGTCACCGACCATTCCATTCTAGCACTTTTCTAGTTAGGACCACGCTACCCTTCAGGTCTTTGGCTTACAGGATTAGCAAGAGGCAAGTGGGAAGAGTCCCTGCGTCCAGTGACTGGTCTTTTCCATAATGTGGTGACTTTGTTACGTAACTCTCTTGTTAACAAGCTCTTTGTGTGTTCTCTTCTGAAAGTAGGTTTGAAAATACCACATCTTCTCACACTGTTCACCTTAGCCCACTATACCTGATGCTTTCACAGTTGTTTGTTTGACATTGCTGACTGAAGTAGGCCCGTGTAATAACGTTCACTTAATTTCTAATTAATCTCATTCTGAAAACCACTTAGAAACAATTCTTCTGTGTGAAAGATGAGATTATAAAGGCAAGTTGTTACCTGCAGCAGCAGCGATTGGCAGATGACTGATGAAAAACACTTCTGCCACCAACTGGAAAGCCACTTTCTTCCACACAAACATATTCTTGCTTTAGGTTACTGAGGTGTGTAGCCTGCTGTCCCTGTTAAAGGCCACAAGAAAGACACCTTGGTGGCTGTTTCCTGGTCTCAGTGGGCTATTCAGAGATTACTCCTGACATCTCAGATATTGATGGCTGAGCATCGATGGCATCATGTTTCTTGGACCATAAAGTTACAAATATTGTGGATTCCTGCTCTCCTGATGACCTGCTGGGGACCAGCAAAATAAAGGACAGGAGAAGTGCACTGTAGCATCGCTCTGGACGTTGATTTTGTGTAAAGCTGGATCAACTGGGGTTAGTAGAAGCAAAGGGAACGTGCTTGGCATGATGATGACAGATCTATGTGGAATTTTAGGAAAGAAAAGATGAAACAGAAACAAAGAGCTGCTGTCAGACTCCATCCAAGCATCACTCTTGTTATCCTCACTACCACAATCTAACGCGCAGCACAATCTGAGAAGATTTGCTATCAATCACTTCCAATATGATGCTCTTAAAAACTTTTTGTGGCATATGTTTTTGCTCATATTATATACTGTAAGGAATAAAACAGCTGTAGACATGGAGCAGTCACGAGTTCAAGTGTTGCATAGTCAGGAACTGCACAATAAATCCCTCGAATTGAAGGCCTTGATCACTCCCATTATTCAAGCCACATCGGCAACCACCTGAGAATTCAATTATTGCATCTCATTTAATTAATTTAATATAATCTAATCTTTGTTAGGATCACATTAGACTTAAAATCAATGTTTGTCCTAAAGTCCCATTTATGTTAAGCAATCCTATTCAAAATAAATCAATAGGAATTTTGATCAGTCGTTTAAGATCTTGTGGTAAATGAATAGGGTATCCGAATATAATACAAAAATGACAATACAAAATTACATTTGTATAGTGTCTTTCACGTCAGATGTTCCAAGGCGCTAATGATATGTTAGGGGTTAATTCTGAATTATCATTAATTGTACTCCACTAAACCTGCAAAATATAGTCACTCCACTCTACTGTAAAATCCCATTAAATGGTTTGAGATACACTTCTGAAGCAAAAGGTGTATCAAATGCAAGTAATATTATTATTTTGGCATGATTAAAAACAAATTTTATTTTTTGTACAAAAATATAAATAGCATTATTGAATAAAAATGAAAAAATTTAAACTTATGAGATAAAATACATATATAAATGGTGCCAACAAGTTGTGTATTCAAGACCCACATTGGGTCGCTGATCTCATAATCTAGACTGACACTCCAGTGAGGTGCTGGGGAGCTCTGCATTAACATATACCGTCCTTTAGATGAGACATGAAACCAGTGATGACCAACCTATATGGTCACCAACAAAATACATGATGGAATATTTCTTGATTTATATGATAAATCAATCGAGAAAAACCTGAAAGCGCAGGAAGTCCATGTTCAACCTGAAAGATTGAAGATGGACTTCTTGGGTATTTGTGGGACATTCCTGCGTGCAAAATGTCTACCACAGTTTCCTACATTAAATAATAATAAGAATAATAATCCTTCCAGTTGAAATAGCACCTTATCGTGTCTTTGAGATGTTTCAAAGCAGTTTGCTAAACGCAAATCTTGGTTACATTTTACCAGAATTAACTGCAAAGCACTTTGAGACATTGTAAATGCTATACAGATACGCTTTTCTTCTTTCTAAATTTCTAATCACAAGATTACAAGTAAACAACAACGAAATACAACAACGAAATTACATCTGTACAGCGCCTTTCACATACGGAGAAGTATGGTGATTGACTCCCATAGTTGCTGAATTTATTTTATGAGCACTGTTACTATTTTCAAGGTTCCAGATGGTATGCTTTGTGCCAATGAACTAAATACAATATTTACACATGTGCAAAATATTACCCAGTGATGTGGATTGCATGTAATGTTCTGAAAACCATTTAAAATCCTAGTTCCACAGAAACCAAACACAACTGAGTGTGGAACTGGACTGAAATTGGTTTTGTTATTGCATTCTGGTCTCTAGGTTGGAGTGTTGTGGGTTTAAGATAGCATCAGGATTGGAGCTCAGTCTGGGCTTCACTGCATTGTAAAAGATATTCTTCAGGTGGATCCAGGTGGATCTTATAAATCCCATGGGAGTTTTGGAAGAAGTACAGGGAAGTCTGCTTGTATTTGTAACTCCATCATCAAAATTCAACACATCAGTTTAAATTTGGTCAATTAGCTCATTACTGTGGGTGAAACATTGCCGTTGCAAGTTACAGTTATGACATGATTCATTACAATGCAAGTAATATTAATTTATTTTAATGTCTGATCTCGTGACGTGTCTGAGTTTCTGAGGCCATCCGAAAGTGGAACTACATACATCAAGTTGCACCTTTGATGATCCATCTTTTGATAGATGCTCTCAACAGTAACCACTGTTACAGTGACTGAGCAGGAATCACTTCCTTTAGTGGAAAAGTTAAATTTACAAATTTAAAATGGTTAGAGCAGGATCTTTGCCTGGCATCTGCACCCATCAATATCAATGTAAGTGTACCTGAAACTGTTACTGATTTAGTATTAATAACATTTTCTTCCATTCACAAGAGTTAATTTGCTTTGCTGGAGATCTGCAAATAATCCCTTTTTACATTTCCACGAGCGATAACAGAAATGGGTTCCTGTAAGGTCTGAGTGAACTGGATCTCCTGTGATCCAGGTCTCTATGACTTTCCTCTCCTCAGTAACGTGATTGATTCAATGTCAGAGGTGATTGGCTGTCAATAAAATCTGACACTGAACCTGACCTTAGATGATCTCGGAGCACATCAGCGAAGAGTGAGCAGATGGAAATTGATTATACTAATCCCTATACAAATTGTTTGAAAATAAGAACATTGCAAAAGATCAATTTTAGAGTCATTGCCTTTTCAATCAGAGAATAAGTGATTTGTCCCTGCTTAAATAATTATCAGATTTAATCTGCCACGGTATCATAAAACACTGCAATTATCTAAACACTGACAATTTGTCTTGAGTACTTTTCCCCCACTTTCAACACTTGTTATTAAGTTTTGGTTTCTGACAGCTTGTTCCCGACATGAAAAGCGCTATCCAAATGTAATTTTGTTGTTGTTGCTGCTGCTGCTGTTGGATACACCCAGAAAACTGTCACCATGCTTAAGAGTATCTGAACCAAACCACCGAGAGTGTCACATATACTGTATATGGTTTCTGGTAGTGTGGTAGCATCTACAATGCCGTCTCTCTCTACTATGAATATTGGTTTCTTAGAATTCCCATTAACCCAAAGGAAGGTAGCTTGTGTCTTTCCTGTGGATTGAAGTGATGTCATTCTGGTTATTGGAAGGAATGTGGGTGACTTGGTTGCCCTATTAAGGAATACCATAATGAAATACAATGATTTAGACTCCAACATAGGCTAAATATCAATCATTATCTAAAGATAATACTTTATGGAAATTTAGTTTTATGTGATTTTAAATTAGCTTGCATAGCTTATGACTTCAAATATAACCATTATTAGCAATGCAAACCTGCATTTAGAAGTGAGCAAATTGTTTTGCAGACTTTTGTTTAAGATATAATATTCAGTGTACATTCAGTAAATGAGATTCATGTGAATTCAGATGCACGTCTACAGAAAACTAAGCAAAGTGATAAAATAATTATTTTCAATAAACAGAATAATTATTTTTCTAAATGTCAGGGGGCAATGTGACAAAAGGTTCTAAAAATCACCAAACGTTGATGAAAGACTAAATAGTTTGATCTTAATAAATTAGTTCAATTATTTGTATAAGTACGTGTATTTATTAATATATTTCACTATATTAAACAGGTACTCTTTATTGTAGGGTGTTAGACTGCATGGAATAACTTTGGAAATCAGAGCTGAACAACATGCATTTTGTGAAGTGTCATGCTTCAAAACTGTTCTCAGTAGAAATAACCCTAGTAGATTCTCTCAAAGAATTTATTTTGAATACACCAAAGTATTATTTCTACAGACCAGAATAAAAGGTGACAGTTCCTTTTGTTGCTCCACAGCTCTTATTGTATTTGAATATAATGTCGTTTGGATGCCTAGTATTAATATGAAAAGTTGAGACCAGAGAAAAGAAAATCTGGAAAACAGACAGACTTGTCTTTGAAAAGCTTTGCAAGTCAGCCTATTCAGACCAACAAACGGCTAAGTTGTGTTGATTGTTTGTTAAAGGTATGTGAAATAACCAGAGCTCCAATTTTAAGTTTATTTACAAGATGTATTTCTCTTACAATAAATTACGTTTTAAATAGGTAATCTTGAATTTGGTCTTTTTCCATTCACGTTTCTCAGTAATTTATGTTGAGTTAAACTATTGGGATATCACATGGAATACTAAAGGAAGCAAGATGAAATAGGTAAAGCTCTGTCACATAGTTTAGGAGCTCCTTAAATACATGCGCTGTAACTGAAGATAGATTGCCTGATAAGAAATGTTATACCGATGGTCAGGAAAGTACTGAGATGCAAACTAATGAACTCTAAGACCATTAACTGGAAGCTGTCAATTTTTATTCTAAATGCAGAGGCAACAAGGGGCAATGCATATTCCTGAAGTTACACTGTACATTTTGTATCGATTGCATGCCGTCTCTGTGTTGAATCAAAGCTGAAAGTGCATTGCAACTCAATTTTAATCTGAGGTATAGTTTGGGTTGATATAAATCTGCTCCAGGAAGGCTCACTCTCATTTAAATCAATGGCAAATTGACATTTAAGCCTTAATTTTTTAAAATAAGTTTTAAAGGTAGCTGTTGTGAAGGTTATTAATGTTACACTCTTAATAAGTTTACACATCTGGATGTATAGATGCATGATAGACACTATAAAAATCATTGGATTAACACAAATTGATAATTCTTTGGCTAGTTCCATCATTTTTTTTCATGTTTCCAGAATCGAAATCAGCACCATTTGTTACGTAAGCCTTCAAATGGATTAATCACATGTATTGTTTAATTTAACAGATTTGGAGTTGAATGGCTATGAACTTTTGGTCACTTTTGGTAAATTCACTTTACTGTTGTGATTGTATAATGCACTAAGATGAGTTACTTTACCATCAAAGAATCTCTCTGAGGTTTTAGGTATCAGGAGGCCATTCAGCCCATCATGCATGTTCCACTAATTTATTAGGAAATGGCAAATCTTTTCATCTCACCTACTTTTATCCATATCCTTTGATAAATTTACTTCTCAAGTATATATTTGCTCCATTATCTTTTAAACATCCCAATTGATTCTGTCTCTTGAGCCTTCTGGGACAGTTCATTCCACATTGTTACAGCCCAAAACAAAATGTAAGAACAACTATTCCATATTTTTCTTTTCACATTTGTGTATCCATTAAAAGCAGGAAAGACATGCTGAAAAATTGCAGACCACACACAGGAGAAGTCTCGGTATTATCTGGCAGCAATAAAAGGACTTTCTGTTCAAATTTATAACATGGATTGCAGACCAACTATTGATGGAAAATCCCATCTGCATATAACAAGCATTTAACACTCAATAAAAACCTGGGAGACGGGCCATAAATTGAATGACAATTTTTATCTGAGCGATTTAGCCAGGATACCGGGAGAAACTCCCTTCTCTTTAGAAATAGTGCCATGGGAACTTTAATGTCCACCTGAACAGGCAGACAGGACCTCAGTTTATTGTCTATGCAGTATGTTAAAGCTAGAACACATTCAAGGGGTTCAGAGAATGTCATAAACCACAAGAGCAAAGGTAATTGGAAGTTTAATCAAGCATCTAGCAGATCACTCAGCTGGGACCCCATTTCACTTTGCATGTATCCTGCAGCCAACCTTAGAGTACCCTAGTCTACAAAATCATTTTGCCAGTAATAAGTATTTAATTAGATTCTTGAATTTTTATTTTACCTCCTAGGAATTGTGCTTGCTTACATCATGTGACAGAAAAGCAGTTGTACAAGCCAAGTAATGAGAGTTCTTCAACGATATATCATCACTGACAGTCAGCAGAGTGTTGAGAGAATACATTTTACATTGTGTTATCGGGGTATTGTACTTATTATTCAAGCATCATTTCACTAATACAATATGTGAGAACCAAAGAGTTTCTTGATCACTAACTTTTACCATTGTTTGCTAGAAACTATAAAGGCTAACGAAAAGGCACGTGTAGGTCTACTTTTGGATAGTCCCCAAGAAATATTTATTCACAAAAAAATTGACAGCTGGAGCACTTACTAGTTAGGGAGGCAGAGGCCAAGTCAGTCAACTCAGAAAATAATAGCTTTGTGCTGTGTGTGGTGGAGTCCTGTAGCTTGGTGGTTAGAGCATTCACATTACAAGTGAAAGACCTGGGTTCGATTCCTTGCTCCACATGCCCAATAATAATCCCTAAAAAATAATGATAATAATTTGGTTATTCCAATCCACGACTGTTTGTGGGACACTGGTGTGAACAATTGGCTGCCGCATTTCAGCCAAGTACGTACAGTCAATTCACTTTGCAGCATATTCTGTGAAGTGCTTTGAGACGTCTAGAAGACATGAAAAGCGCTATATCAAAGGCAAGGATTCTTATTATAATAGGAAGAGAGTGCATGCAATGGTGAGTATTCAGGAAGGATGAGATCAAATGAACTGAAGGGATTTCTTTATCTGAATCTATTTTGTGATCTTGTGAGTCTAACTTTCACAATTGTTATGCAGAGCTACTCATTAATAAAAGAAGGTGCTTTTTAAAATGGAGCTTCAGGCATCCATCCAGCATAAACTGGATGTGAGCAAGAAATTCTGTTGGTCAGCAAAGTTATTGACCTTGGCAGAATGTGCATATAATGAGGGAAATCCATTCTAAGCAGACATTACCAGGGTCAGATGTCTATCAGTGACCAAGACATTTATCTAAGGGGGGCGGGTAAGAGATAGATAATATCAAAAACCATAAGAGCAAATTTACAATGCTGTGGGGTGGGGGAAGGGGAGGAGAGAATAAATTAATAATTTCCCTGCAATACACTGACAAAAGCTTACAATTCGCAAACATTTATGATTTTTTTCAGTAAGAACATCTGTGATTTCCTGTTAATTTGGAATGACACAGGACTTTAGATTAGCTTCTGGGGTAAATTATACAAACCAAAAGTGACGCATCTGCACTTACCATGGTGTAGGAAGAATTTGGGGGATAGAAGGGGGGAAGGAAGTGTTACTGATTCAGTCCACTGACATGCTTGTTATGGAGCAGTTATACTTGAGATAAAAGAGAACATTTTTAGGTTTGATTTTTATTCAGCAGCTTTTAAATCGAGGTGATATGGAGCAATAAAAAGGAATTCTGTCTCTTTAATTGATGAAAGGTTGTACCTGTCAGCATCTGTATGACTCTCCAGAGATCTGGAGTAAGCCAGCCTGAAGCAGACTGATTTATGAACACCCGCCACAGCAGAATAACCAGCGTCTTTGCAGAGTCTTATTGAAAAATCTGTTACAGTACTTTCTTGTCATTGTCAGGAATTAACAAGCCTGATTCCTAGGAGGTAACATAAAAATTCATTAATCTAATTAAATACTTCTTATTGCCAAAATGACTGCGGAGTAGGAGGTTTGCTGTAGGATAAGTGCAAAGTGAAATGGAGTCCCAGTTGAGAAACAAACAGCAGAGTTGAGCGATCTGCTATACGCTTCATTAAACTTGTAATTACCTATCGGTTCTAACTAGTTCAAACAACATTAAATGGAATTCACAGATGACTTAATGAATTTCACATTTTCAACACTCAGTAATTATACCATCTTGTAGCAAAATAACTGATTAATCTTTAATGTTAAAATTAGTTTTCGAAAAGCTCACATAAGACACCAACTTTTCATTCCAGACTTGTATCTGGATTATGTGCAATAATCTTATAATTGAGCCACGGAGAAATAAAGCAAGTGTTGCTACAGAGCTTTGATACAAATACCCCAGAGGTGGAATTCTCAATGTAGAGCTTTGCATCAGTAACCTGGATTATTTATTTTCAGTTATGTGCTCTCTGAAAAGTAAACTTTAGAAGATAAAATGTAATCCAGATACAGTTTTCATTTTCCTGCAGTAATATTAAATCAAAGAAAACGTTTGAAAGAAAATTGTATGAACGGTTAGGACAAATACTGAAAATTCCAACAAAGGTTTGAAGTGATGGGGAATAATACTACTAATAATCCTTGCATTTGATAAAGCCCTTTTCATGTCTTCTAGATGCGTCAAAGCGCTTCACAGAATATACTGTAAATTGTATATTTTGTGGGAGAAACACGGCAGCCAATTGTGCACAGCAGTACTCCACAAACAGTCATGCATTGAAATGACCGATTTATTATTGCTTTCTTTTTGACGGATTATTATTAGGCATGTAAAGTAAGGAAACTTCCTCCAAGGTTTAGCCCTACCTGGAATTGAACCCTGGTCTCTCACTTGTAAGGCAATTGTTCTAACCACTGAGCTACAGGACTCCTCTACAGGAATGAGAGAAAGGAGAATTAATATGGTAGATACAAGGGAGGAACTCACTAGTGTTATCAGGAAAACAAGCTTTCACATTGCTTTTGAATCATTAAAGCTGAAAGGTTCATTCTCTCGTGTGAGTTGGTGAGTGTAATTTTTCAACTCCAGTTAGAATGTCCTCTTTTAGCTCTGGGACCTAACTCTCAAATCCAGCTCTGACAAAACAAATCAGAATCTCCTTTGATTGGTGTTGAAATTAGAGAAATTAGTTTGGAGGGGACAAGGCAGAGCAGAGCAAGGCCGTGTGTTTAGGGTTGTGGGAGGCCCTTTCAGGATGGATTCTTTGAATCACTTCTTTTTACACAAAGTTTATCAAGCGCAGTAGAAATGCTTTGAGACGTCGATAAGATGTTTAAAGCGCTATATTAAATGCAAGGATTATTCTTATTATTATAGAAGAGACCAGGGTGCTGTACTCATTTAAGAAATGGTTTGAAGCTGTAAAGACTGTAGGGTTGATATTGTGGAAGATTAGATCATGTGGAAAGATTGGTGTTCATAAAACTCTCTTGTTATCTTGGGACAGTCTCTCACTGACATGAAACATCAAAAATCATATTCCTCAATGTTTGTTTAGTCTGTGCCAAAGTATACAGTCATCACACATTACAATACATTCTGTGAACACTTTGAGATGTCCTTCCAATGCAGGGGGTATTGTATCAAATCCAAAGTTTATTATTATTATTCTGCTTTAAAGCTCAGGTGCCAAGGTCTAAAATATAGGATAGCACCATTTTGAAAAGAATAGGAGCAAAGATGTTATGCAGCCAGCGACAGAGGAGATTCCACCATTAGAAGATGATGATGATGCATTTCAAATGCAAGAAGTTGCCTGAGATAACCGATTCATTCTATTTCAAAATTAACATTATCAAAGTCTATTGTAGCAGCAATTTGGTGGTGCTAAATTTGGATTTTGAAAGCCTGTGGAACCACAGAAATTAACAACACAGAAAAACACATTCAAGTCTGTGCTGGCCTTTTCAAAAAGCAATTAATTCAGTCCCCTTACCTGCCTTTCCTCCATACCCCAGCAAATCATTCATTTCAGCTATCTATCTAGTTGCCTTCTGAAAGTTAATATAAATCCTGCCTTGACTACTGCACATCCTCAAAATTCACTGTGTAAACACATTCCACCTAATTCCCATTTTGCTCATAACTCTATGACTTTCTGTGACTTTCTCCTGCCCTGGCTGTTCCCTCCATTCAACAAACACAGGGCTGGTTAATGTTTCCCACTTGATTTGCCCCATCAATAGTGGGTGAGTTTTCAGCATTTGTGATGATCCTGAAAAATGAAATAGAGCTTGGGGGTTGTTTTAGCTTTCAGGGAGATGTGAATGTTACCAATACACTATTCAATATAATTTACGTTTATGTAGCAGCTTTCATGTCAAGAGAATGTCTCAAACTGATTGACTGGACACCCAAGCTGGATGCTATAGCTGAAAAGGCTGGGGAAGGAAAGCACAGTCAAAGAGAGGCAAGTTTTGAGGTTGGCTATAATTGTGGTGAGGAGAGGGGGCATATACCAGCACTTGATAAAGGAATAAAAGTGAACCAATCAAAGGTACAAATGCAATCTGTTGGCTGGATGTATGAATGAGAGAAAAGAACTGGGGTAAAAAAATTAGATTTTTCATAACGGATTTGTTGATGGGATAAGTATAACATTAAATCTCTTACAAGATGTCATTTCATTGCCCCTGCAACTTCAGAGAATTGAAAAAAATGATGTGTGTTTAATTATTCAGTAGTTATAAGGTCACCTTTATTAACTGAAAAATGCCCACATTTTAGTGTCCCAACATTCCACGCCTTCTATATATCCAATCAGGAAAAGTTAATGCTGTTTATTCCTGGATTACAGAAAGAATATGAATCAATCTGAATAGGTTGGCCTGATATAATTTAATATCAAAATATATCTATAACAGTGCCATTTGTACATGGAAATATGAAAATGGCTAGCACAAAAAAACCTGCTAAAATATAATTATCATTGCTGTTGTCAATCCTAGTCTCAAACTATCAGTCATGGGATTGAACCATTCCAGTTTATGTCATTAAATTCTGATCTCCCTCTGATCTCCCTCTGACAGGATGAATAACAAATGTTCTCAATCTTTATTTTCTCTCATGACATTGCTTTAAATCCAACGGACCTATTCAAGACCTCCACAAAATGGAGCTATTTTAAGCCTTAGTTCTGTGGTAAAATTTAAAATAAGGCTTGCTATATCTTCCAGTTGTTGTCAAATCCAGGCTTTGCATTCCAGTTTACAGCTTCGTATTTTTAACTTTCATGCTGGCTTTACTTCTTTAAAGTGAAAATTGTTTGCACTTGATCAGAAAACATAATGAGGTGAAAAATGTGATATATCTTAACAGGTTCAATATGATAATTATCAAATAAAAATGAAAAAAAGTTCACTTAATCCACGATTGTTTGTGGGACACTGCTATGCACAATTGGCTGCTGTGTTTTGCCCACAAAATATACAGTCAATTCACTTTACAATATATTCTGTGAAGCGCTTTGAGAGGTCTCAAAGATGTGATAGGGCACTTTATCAAATGCAAGGATTGTTATATTATTATATATTATTATGAATAATATGTGGAATGTTGGGACACTAAAATGTGGGCATTTTTATACAATATATATTATTATAAATTTAAAGTAAATTTAGAATGGACTTATTTAAATAAAAGTATATTAAGGTGAATTATGTATTTGCTTAAAAAAATACTATTTATGCATTCTCTATGCTTCACCATTCACTCTAATAACATTGCATCTTCGTTTGGGACTGAGAGGGATTTAAAAAAAAAGAAGAATATTTTTCTTTTGTGTCTAACTAAGATAATGGAAGATGTGTTAATGTAATTCATACTAATGGTGTTAGATACTTCAACCTTTGTTATTTCCCAGTGCAATATCCAGAATAGCATTGAGCTTTGAAGAAGATCTTTGAAAAAAAAGTTCTGATCATTTTCTGGTTTGAAATCAAAACAGAATCTACAGAGCCTTTATTTTTAAATGAATTTATTTCTGCTTGTCAATGTAAGCGATGCCAGTGGATCATTCTCTCACAATTTGCACCCACATCAACATCAAACACTTCCCAGTTAGTTGCAGTTATGGTTAACAGCAGAATAAAGCTCTCCCTTAACCTCATCAATAAGTCTCAAACCCTTATGAATACACCAGAGTGACATTTCCATTTCCCACACCAGTTATCTTCAGTGAGCTTATGAATTTAGTTCCAATAACAGTGCAGTGCTGAATTATGGGAGATTTTGTTTCATATACTTTGCGCTCAACAGAAATGGGTTGAAACTGGCCAACATCAATTTACTTATAACTATTACTTTGATATCCTTGATCATCTCTGTCCCGACTGTAATCAGATCTTGTAAGAAGTGGAAGAACAGCGCATCACCTAAATCCTATATTTTCCTGTGCTACATCTACCAAAGCATTTGTGTTTTGCATCAGTGTATTAGTGCTAGGTTTCTTCATCTTTCTTCTGTATTTGCTGACCTTTAGTGGCTTGTGCAGAAATAGCAGTTTACACATTCATTTTGGAGAGCTCAAATGATCTGTATCTAATGGCTGGTTGTGGGACATTGCTATGTGTAAATCAATGATAATAATAATCCTTGCATTTGATATAGCGCTTGTTCATGTCTTCTAGATATCTCAAAGAGCTTCACAGAATATACTGTAAAATGAATTGACTGTATATTTCTGAGAGAAAAGCAACAGCTAATTACGCACAGTAGTGTCACACAAACAGTCATGGATTCAAATGACCAATTTATTATTGTTTTTTTCAAGGGAATATTATCAAGCTTGTGGAGCAAGGAAACTTGCCCAGGGTTTCGCCTTATATGGAATTGAACCCAGGTCTCTTGCTTGCAAGGCGAATGCCACATTTGCCACATGACACAATACAAAATTACATTTCTTTAGTGCTTTTCACATCGTGAGGATGTCCCAAGGCACTGGGTATTACTTCATACAGTTGGGTGTTACATGGCACAGTCATTTCACTTTACAATAAATTCTGTGAAGTGATTTGAAGACACCGTCCTGTGTGGAAGGATTATTGTTGTTTATTGTTGTATTTAGGTATAGTTAAAACCCTGATTATTTTGTTATGTTTATTTTAATTTATTTTTTGTTATATTCATATATATCTTAGTAGTATTTCTAAAGTGTAATATTTTAGCTATATACTTACAATGGAAAATATAGTGAGAAGATTGTTATTGTTAAAGTAAAGACAAATTGCCAAATTGCAATATTGACCTGAACTCCAAGGAAATCTTCTGTTTTAAGTGGTTGTGTGCCTCCTTTCTCTTGCATATGTTTCAGAATGAATGGGAATGTGAAAATGAGAATGACAAACAGCAAACATTCTGGAGTGCACCGTGTTTAACTTTTATAACACGCGTAGCTTTAACTACATGCGATGTCATGCGATGTCATGCGATGTTTCATAAGTTCTTGACACTGGAGTCAATGCTTTTGACTGATATGTCACAAGATACTGATTGAGTATCTGAGCTGATTGACTATCGGTCTCCTATAAATCAGTAATGGACACCAATGACATACTATTTAAAACGTTTTGATTTGAAACAACAGTGATTGTCGTAAACCGTGAGAATCCTTCACTTTTTTTACACAAAGGTTGATAATTTTATGCTCTTATTTTCTATTTCTACCATTGCAGTACAAATTAAATAACCTGCTCACATCTACAATACCCATAGCTCACTTCTTTGTAAAGCTCTGGATCATGAACCCTTTTCAACCTTGTTTCTCCAGTTAAAACAGGTTCAGCTGTGAATCTTTCCTCTCAGCCTAAATCGTTCTCATACTTCTCTCAATTCTTCCTAATACATCAAGGCCTTTTTCAAGATAAGTTACAAAGTCTGTTCATTATTGAATCTTCGTAATACAGGGCTACAATACTACTATACTAAGAATAATTTTACAGTATAGTGAGTGTTTATAGGTGAATATAAAAATTATATTTTATTAATTATATTCAAATAACTTTAGATGCATCCCATTGCACTATTAACTTGGTGATAACAGCTTCATCCTAATTGGGTGAATTGCCTTACCTTCATCCACATTAAACTTCATCTGCTATTCCTCGGCCCATCAACTTAATTTCTGAAAGATGTTATTAATCTCACTTAATGTGATCAGAACGCTTACCTTTTGGTGCCATTAGCAAATGTTTTTACAATGTTAGAAATCGCTTTCTCTTATTATAAAATAAATTATAAAACAATGCAGATTTTAATCTATTATGTTTTTCTTGCTTCAGTTTAGAAGATGGGACTTGCATATTGTTGATGCTTCCCTGTCATTGACATATAGATATGAGTGATATGATAGATGTGAGTGTACTGCAGCAGATTGTATGTTGTTCAACAGCCTTAAACTTGAGTTATTCATCATAGAACATTTTAAAGAATTTATTAAAAGTGAATCTTTCATGTTTCATGTTACCCTTTCTAAGATAGGGAGTGGTGAGAGCACTTGCCTAGCAAGGAAGAGGGCCCAGGTTCGATTTGTGGTAGTGTTTTATAATGTGTTACTTGTGTTAACTAGCATAGGCAATACATTGTTAAACTGTGTAAACTTTAGCCAGTTTTTTTTAAACCAATTTTTTTGAAGAGCCTGAATTGAATTTACCACACGTAAGATCCAGGGGTGAAACCTTAGGCATGTTTCCTTTCTGCACAGGGCTTTCTTTACCCAGCGGTAAGTAGGAACCAGGTTGTTAGTCGATCGCTGAATCACTTTCGGGGGATAATAATCTCTCTCACAAAAGTGTTGCCACTCAATCCATTGTCTCTTCCCGCAGGCCCCTGAGGCCCTCATCCACAACACATCCAAGTACAACTACGCAAGCTTCCTGTTTGTCGACCTCCACAACTCTTCCTTCCACAGGCTCCATATCATCCAGAACTCTGCAGCCCATGTCCTCTCACACACCAGGCTCCATGACCCTATCATCTCTATCCTTGCCGAGCTCCACTAGCTTCCCATCACTCAGAGGCCATAGTTTAAGATCCTGGTCGTCACTTTCAAAGTCCCTCACAGCCTTGCTCTCCCCTACTCCTGTGACATCCTAACCACCTACCAACATGTCTGCTCACTGCACTCAGTGAGCTCCGGCATGCTTCAGGCTCTCCCCTGTTCAGGTGTAGATTCCTGACTGCCCAGTGCCTTAGGTTGTCCTCCTGAGATGAAAGCACTCTACAAATGTAATTTGTTGTTGTTTGTGGGATAGTGCTGTGCCAATTGGCTGCTGCATTTCCTCATCCTCCTCGACGTCTTCGATACAGTGGACCACTCAATCCTCCTCCACTGCATCTCCTCCCACCTCAACTTTAAAGGTTCTGTCCTTAACTGGTTCCGGTCCTATCTTTTACACTGTCTCCACTTTGTGCCTGCCAATGGCTTTTCCTCCAGCCACCGCACTGTCTCTTGTGGCATTCCTCAAGGCGCTGCCTTGGTCCCCTCCTCTTCACCCTCTACATGTATACTAATGACACCCAACTCTATCTCTCCGCTTCCACCCTCGACTCCAGGTCTACCGGTGTCCTGACTGCTTGCCTGTCTGACATTGAATCCTGTCTGACATCTAGTCCTCCGCACCTCATTCACTGGCAGCATTAGCATCCAAGGCTGCACTCTCCATCTCTCGAAGCCAGCCAGTAACCTGGGTGTCTTGTTTGTCCTTGAAGTGTTCTTCCTACCCCACATCTGCACCATGACCAATACTGCCTTCCACCACCTCTGCAACATTGCCAGATTCTGCCACTGCCTCACCCCTCAGGCTACTGAAAACCCATGTACATGCATTCGTCATATCAAGGCTTGACTATGGAAACTCCCTCCTTGTCGGCCTTCCCGGTTCTTCCGTTCATGAACTGCAGATCATGCAGAACTCTGCAGCTTGTGTCCTCTCCCACACCAAGCTCCGCGACCACATCATCCGACTCTTGCCCGGCTTCATTGGCTCTCCATCCCCCAGAGGATCAAATTCAAGATCCTCATCCTCACTTTCAAGGCCATTCATGGCGTTAACCCCTCCTATCTCTCCGACCTGCTGTCTCCCTTTGAACCTACCCGCCCCCTCCACTCAACGGGCTCCGGTCTGCTCCATGTCCTCCCGCCCGACCCGCCCTACCATTGGTGGCCGGGCTTTCAGCCTCTCTGCCCCTATCTCTGGAACTCCATCCCACAGTTCCTTTGCCTCGCTTCCTCCAATGCCTCCTTCAAGGCCTGTCTCAAGACCCTCCTCTTCGCTTGTGCCTTCTGCTGCCTTCCCAACTCTCTCCCTCCCCTCCTAACTCTCACCCACCCTGCCCCTCCCCCTTGCTCAGGTCCTGACCTGACTGTTCAGCACCTTGTGACGTCCACCTGACGTAAAATGTAATTTTGTTGTTGTTGTTACATTTCGCCCACTAAGGTGCATATCAAATGCAAGTGCTAATTGTTAGCACTGGATTTTACATGGTTGTGTGCCTTGCAACAAAACTACCTACCAAAAGGCAGATACTGTACTAACTACACAGACCAATAGTTAAGAACTTAAACAAGATCCTAAATTTATTTTGCTGAAGTATAAAACGTCACAGTGCTATTTATGTAATATATTCCAATATCAAATCACAACAAATTGATTTGTTTGAACACCTTAGTTAGTGGTTCTTTTAAAGCTGGTTTCAAAGGAGTGAGTTCTGTTGTTAGGGGTATACCTGCTGAAGGTTCAGTCACTTATGGTGGAACAGCAGGAGCAGGTGACTGAGTCCACACCAGGCCTGTGTTTGCTGAGTTGATGGGGCGACCGAAGAGTGGGATAAGAGAAGATCACGGAAATAGAAAGGTTAGGGTCCGCAGGGATTTATAATGATAGTGAGGACTTTGAAGTCAATCTGTTGGGAAACAGTTGAGAAAGTCAGTTGAGCCTGGTGAAGACTGGGGTGATGGCATGCAGAGTTTAGTGGAGGTGAGACTGTGGATGGTGGCGTTTTGAATGACCTGGAGCTTGTGGATGGTGAATCTAGGTCAGATGATGAACTACTTCTTCTCTGACAAATAGCAGAACATTGCTACTCTTAGAATTCTGGTGGCCTTTACATTTACTGAGCAACAATTTGTCAGATTAAATATCTGTTGCACGTAGAGCCATGTGAAAAATGAATCTATTAACAGTTAAAGAGAAATAAGTTGTATTTGTATAGCACCTTCTGCATTGAAATATCTTAAAGCATTTTACAGGACTTATTATCAAATGTAGTGATTTTATTTTGAGCATTAGGAAATCCCAGAAAATACTTCCACCATTATTTATTTCAACAAATCATTAAACTTGAGTTAAATTTTCTCTTTCAAATGAATCCACAACCAACAAATACATTTTTGTTGCCTTAAGTCATGAGTGGGAGCGCTTCATGGACTGTTCAATGGACAAAGTGGCAAGTGGATTAAGTGGGTAATGTACATAATTGTATTATTGTTGCAATGAAGTAACTAAATTGTACAATTGAAAATTGGTGGTGGTAGGGATCCACTGTGCAAAAGTAATTACTATGTGGGGTCCACCGTACCTCTTCCTTTATACTAAACTAAATACCTAAGAACATAAAAGGTTTCTCTTTGAAGTTGCACCCTTACTTTGATTTTTTTAATGAGATTTCCAACCATCATGTATTTTGCTGTAGACATCTTTGCATGAACAATGGCGGGTCAGCCTGTGTAAATTGCTTAGTTCTTTCGCATAATCAATCAGTCCATGTTAACACCACTTAAACTCAGAGTACCCATTGAATACTAAATACCCATTCAATTCATAAGCCATCAAAATTTATAAGACTACAGAACCCAACTTTGATCATAAACAACAAAGAACGCTCTGTATACGGTGATGTCTTAAGAATTGCTGACTCATCTACATCAGTTTACACTGCTGGGTGTCTATTCAATGTAATGTATCAACTGCTCGAGAAGCATTTTTTTTTCTAATCTCTGGTCTCACTTGAGGCTTAATTTATTTTGTACTTTTATCCTCTGGTTGTGCAATCGCAGTTTAAGTCAAATCACTTGCTTAGATTTAAATCATCTACATAATTTGCACTTTAATTTAGGTATACTCTTTCCACAATATAGGCTCATTTTTTAGCTGCTTATCCAATTTTGGCTTGATACAAGCACCTTCTGATAAAGGAAATGGTCAATTGTCATATGCCAGTTCAGCAAATCAGTTTTGTATTCCAAACAACAGTGGAATAAATCTGTGCATGTTTACTTTCGCATACTTTTAATAATAAAGAGCAAACAATTGAATCAAATCAAATCATTTACATCATTTTCTGAGTGCCTTCCGTAGTGACCCATTGACAAAATCATAACATGTTAAAAATAAATAGATTCTAGCCACTGAAGCAACAATAAAGCAATATAAAACTTTAATGTTTCCTAGTGGTGTAATAAAACCCTGCACTTCTTATTGCTGTAGCGGGATGGCACTGCAGAGCTGTGGATCTTTAAGTGCTGTTCTTTTAACACACAGTGCAATAAAAAGTCTCATTGAAAAGTCAAACCCCGTGACCTCTTCTCTATTTAACACTCTACAGTCCAGATTGAATATTTTTTATCGTGAAGTTATCAAAGTTAAATGAACACAATAATAATGATTCTTGTATTTGCTATCACGCCTTATCATGTTGAAAGGGCATCTCAAAGCATTTCACAAGATTTACTGTGAAATGGAGTGACTGTGTATTTGTAGGCGAACGCAGCAGCTCAATGGCACACAGCAATGTCCCACAAACAGACATGAAATTAATGATTAATTTGTTATTAAGGCAATTATTGGTCAGGACACCGAGAGAAATTCCCTTTTCTTTTTGAATATTGCCAAGGGGTCTTTAATGTCGACCTGGACATGCAGATGGGACCTCAGTGCCACCTGAGCCAAGCTGACACTGTTGTGATAATATTGTCTGACATTTTTAATTCCTGGTCATCCGGGTTCATTATTACTCATCACTTAATAAAACTTTTAGTGATCAAATTTCAATCATTAATCTTTCCGTGTGGATGGCATTAGAAAATCCATGATGTGCACTGGTAGCTAAAAACTGCTGTGGAAAATAGAGATCAAAAACACCCACTGGAATCCCTGCAGTATACTACATATTGTTATCAGGCTTCAGAAGATGTCAATAAACCACCCTGGGTTCTCTATTATCCTGTTTGATGTTCCAAACAATTTTTTTAAATTTAGTTTTCAATTCCAAAACTGCTAAAGACCTGTTTTGAGAACATATTTGAATCCACCATTTTTGGAACAATATAAATACTGTATAACACAAACATTCATTGTATAATGCCTCTCACGTTGGGAGGATGTCACTAGGCGCTGGTAATCTTCCTTCTAAACGGAAAGAGTCTCACCAAACATTTGCATTAATAGTCATAATAATAATCCTTCTATCTGGCATAATGCCATTGGACATCCAAAGCCCTTCACAGGATATACTGAAAAATATAATGGGGTGTTTCTCCTGGTGTTTATGGGAGAATAGCAGCAGCTAATTTGCTGTGTTCAACAAATAGCCATGAAGTGAATGATCAATTTTATTTAGAGGATTGTTGGCCACCAGGAGGATACTAGGAGAAACTTCCTTCTTTTTTGAATACTGTGATGGGATTTTTTAAAATATCTATTTGGTGTAAAAATCTACTATTATAATAATGTAGCCAAGTTACACTCCAAACCAATTGTTATTATTGAATTAGCAGTTTAGATTCTATGAGCTCTAAGTCCAGACATGGGTTTGAACCCACAACTTTCTGATTCAGAGGTGATAGTGCTACCAAATTAATCAGACTGATACATAGAGTTAATGATACAATTTGAAGAGTAAAAATAACACACCCTGTGCTCAAATCCAAGTGAAATTCTGAAAGCCTTTTTCCGCTCAATGCCATTAATTCAATATTATCAATGTAAAAACCTTATTTGGTCCTCTTGAATGGGTGTGCTCTATTACTTTACTCTGTAAATCTATGGGTTTAGTCTGTTTTAAGACCACCGCTGATTTACGGCTGTTAAGTCTTGACACAAGCACGCTACAGACTGCTGTAGAATGGCTCAATGTGGCAAATTGGACAGCAGGTACAATGGCGGACATGTTCCTTCAACTAAAACATTCTTTTCAACTATGTCTGCTTTCAGCCATAAGTTTCTCTGGCTTAGGCAAACGTCAGTTGATTATGAAGTTGCTACACCTCCACACATAGTATCATCTTCCTCTACCCAGACACTTTACTGCTATTGATAAGACAGTTCCTCGATTCAAGGAATTATAGTGCTGTATAATGAATTATGGCATAGGACACTAATTCCGATCTGCTAGACCTTGACAAACTACGGGATGTTACTTTCTTCTCAAACCCTCAACTTCCGTAAGAAGATATTTCTAAGAAAAGCTGCACTGAGATGAGACAAGGTCACCTGTTTTGACACGAAAGGGCATCTTTGAAATGTGTCACAAGTTGTATTTCAGGATGTGATGGCCTTACTACTAAATACTTTGGAAAGGATGTTCGTATCTCATGGGTATGTAGTACATTTTCTTTTTTTTAAATGTGCCAATTATGCCTTGATCTCCATAGTTACTCCCTATCCTGTCATGTACGGGACATGTGGAAGGACTTTAAATGTACATCAGTATCTCTTGGATTTGTGCGTCATCCTGGAGCAGTGGTAACACTCTCGCCACCGAATCAGAAGGTTGTGGGTTGAAGGCCTATGTCGTGACTTGGAATCACCTTGTTTAAGATGACACTCCAGTGCTGGGGCTGTTGCATTGTTGGAGGTGCCTTCCCTCAAATGAGATGTTAAACTGAGGTCCCATCTGCCTGTTCAGGTGGATGTTAAAGATCCCATGACACTATTAGAAAAGACAAGGGAGTTTCTCCCGATGTCTGATCCAACAAATCTCCCAAATAAAATTGGTCACTCGCTTCATGGTTATTGGCTAGTGGCCAGTTTTATTTTGTGGGACACTGCCGTTTGCAAATTGCCTGCAGCATTTCACCTACAAAATGCACAGTCAACATACTTTAAGATGTCTTGCTGGCATGATAAAGCACTACATCAAATGCAAGAATTATTATTACTATCAACCCTCAGGTTCTGACAGTGTCAACTTTCCTTCAGGAATCTACTTTACTTTATTTTTATGGATTGTGCACATCACCCCCACCAACTTTCCTGTGAGACCCATAGTGGTTGTAATGGCTTTCTTCCCCTCAATTAGTCCTGTAGCATTGTGTGGTGCTCAAAGAAACGTCAATTTACCTGCCAGGGTTGATGGCATTTCACCAATGGTATTCAGGATGGCCAGTCTTCTGTTGTGATGGCAGGGGTGCAATCCGCTATAGATGGAATAGCTCCTGGCAGCATTGAAGAAGTTATGACCCACAAAGGCATCCTTCTTAACCTGCTTTTTCTCCACCTTCATGAGACTACCTACAACAGCAACAAGAACAAAATTACGTCTCAATTACGCTGAACAGTCAGTGGTCGGGATCCGAGCATGGAGGAGAGGCAGGGTAGGGGGAGCGGAGCGAGAGAGGTGGGAGGGTGGCGGAAGGCATGCTCAAACAGGAAGGTCTTGAGATTGGCCTTGAAGGAGGCAAGGGAGGAAACGAGGTGAAGGGACTGTGGAATGGAGTTCTGCCCGGCCACTGATGGTGGTGCAGGTCGGGCGGGAGCCATGGAGCAGACTGGACCCCACTGAACAGAGGGGGCACAGGCAGTTTGGTAGGGAGTCAACAGATTGGAGAGGTAAGAAGGGGCAAGGCCATGGATAGTCTTGAAAGTGAGGACGAGGATCTTGAATTCGATCCTCTGGGGGTTGGGGAGCCAATGGAGTCGTGTGTGGGTGTGGGTGATTTTTGGATGATCTGCAGCTTGTGGAGGGAAGAGTTGGGGTGGCCGACAAGGAGGGAGTTGCCATAGTCAAGCCTAGATGTGACAAACCTGTGTGTAAAGATTTCATTGGCCTGAGGGGTGAGGCAGTGACAGAGACGGGTGATGTTGTGGAGGTGGTGGAAGGCAGTGCTGGTCATGGCATGGATATGGGGGAGAAAGGACAGCTCAGAATGAAACAAGATACCCAGGTTCCTGACTGAATTGGTGAGGTGAAGTGTGCTTCCGTGGATGCTGATGTCTGAGGTGCAGAGGCGCTGGCGCAAGCCAATCAGGATGGCCTCGGTTTTGCTGACGTTCAGCTGTAGAAAGTTATCTCTTATCCAGGACTTGATGTCTGACAGGCAGTCTGTCAGGACATCAGTAGTCCTGGATGAGAGTGGAGGCAGAGAGGTAGAGTTGGGTGTGATCTGCATACATGTGAAAATTTACCCCATGTCTGTGGATGATGCCACTAAGATGCATGTAGAGATTAGAGAGGGGGGGACCAAGGATAGTGCCCTGAGGAACACTGCATGAGATGGGATTAAATAGTATTTATCCATGCAAGTTTCTATCTAGCTATTAATTATTTTTTTTCTGTTTCTGAATGGATATGGCCATAATATTTTACCTTGATGCAATTCTCCCTGACGTTATAATGAAGGGTTAATATTCTGAAGTCAGAATTGACTGAAGAGAAGGAAGCAGAACACCTTTGATAGGACAGCTGGGTGAAAATGGGGAGTGGTATTAAGTGGTGCCTCAGGGGGTTGTAATGGGACCCCTTCTATTCCTCCTATGAATGACTGGCATTTGCAAACCCAGTTTAAAGATAGTAGAAGTTTCACTAAGGAGAACTGTGGAATCAGATGAGGCAGCAGAAGTCCGACAAAGAAAGCTTGTTCTGATATGCAAATGGGATGGTAACTAGCAAATGAAGTTCAATATTGGTAAATGCAAGGTACCATATATAGGATACAAGCAAATAGGAACAGAAGCACTCCATAGATAGGATAGAATCTGGCAAGGGAAAAGCTGGAATAGATCTAGGAGTGTGAGTTAACTCATCGCTCCCTAGGTCAAGGGAAGCAGGAATAAGACAAACACAATCCTGGGCTATATTGCTAAAGCAGTTTAGTTTAGATCTCTAGATGTCATATTCAGGCTACATATTGCATTTTATTGGATTGTTTGTAAACTTAAGATCTTTTCAATTCATTTAATAGAAACATTTAAAATATACTGATGAATAGCAAAAAAAAGGCTTGTGTACTTTATCACACCAGTAGTTTTCAGAATGCTCATCAGTTGCAATCCAATTGTGTTTTATTATTTAAAATTTATAGATTGTAAATCATAATTCTGAACAACTTTCAGAATCTGAAAGTCAACATAGTCATAGGCTAGTGCTTTGCTCTCCAGACATTTGGCAGACTGCAAAGTTTGGCAAGATTGAAAGTGATTCAAAAGATATATTTTCTCTTGTTGAATCTCAAAATCAGCAAACATTCATTAAAAATTGCAATCAATACAACATGTCTGGTT
This sequence comes from Hydrolagus colliei, assembly GCA_035084275.1. Taxonomy (NCBI): domain Eukaryota; kingdom Metazoa; phylum Chordata; class Chondrichthyes; order Chimaeriformes; family Chimaeridae; genus Hydrolagus; species Hydrolagus colliei. Next base: position 45,874,808 of record CM068744.1, on the reverse strand, counting down.
TGAAATATTACATTTTGCACCCCAATCTATTTGCAAAGAAATCAGAGACACTCATCTTTCAACTTACTTCCATCTCATGCGCACAAGCTTGTAATAAACCAAATACTACTTTGAATATGAAAGAGTGGGGTAGTGATGTAATTCCACTTGTAGCTGAGGCCTTTGCAAATGACAAGGGACAAAGTTATGAGTGGGCTGTGAAAGTCTTGCACTTGAGTGAAATGAACAGTGCATTCCACTCTTCCTGGTATGCAGCCTTTATTTTCTGGAAGAAAAGAAAACCTCCCTTTGCCTTCAGAAAAGAATTGTGATAGTGCTCTGTGCAGTCTGATAATCCAAAGAAAAGACGCAGTGACATCTTCCTGCAGTCTTCACAAAATTCACCATATCTCATGGGTCTGGGAAGCAAAATTATTTAATTCCTCTTGACTGTTCCATTTGTTTTGTAGCCTGTAGCCAAACAAGTCTGTGTTACTTAATAATCGTAATCTTATTTCAAAGAATCTTTTATATACTGTACCAGAAAGATAATTAGATTTTATCACAACACAAATATTAAATACTGTTCTAAAGCAGCAGTAAAAATGGAATCAAACAGAAAGTGAAGGTAGAACATGGCCAGAAAAAGCACTGGAACTGACAAAGGACTATTACAAATAACATTCTAAACATTATTTTAAAATGATACTCCTATAATGTTTGTAATAAAGTGCTCTGAGACGCCGTCCGGCGTGGAGGGCGCTATATAAATTGAAGTTGTTGTTGTTGTAATATCTTTCCAATTGGAAATGCAATTGTTAAATGTTTCAGGTGGTACTGAGTTTTGTTATGGGTATAGTATGGATGTGCTGAAAAGATGCCTTTTCACAAGTTGTTTACGGATTGGTTTCTGCTTCTCCATCCAGTTCTGCTCTCAGACTGGTATCCACACAATTTCTAACTGGAATGATGATAATGTGGTTGAAAAAACCCTTAACACCCCTAAAATAATGCTGCTTTCACTTGTACAGCGCTCCCCGCGCCCCCCACCCCCACCACCCCACCACCACACACACACAAACACACACAGGCTTGCATCTCAGAGCACGTAACAGTGGCAGAGCCTGATTCAGAGTCAGGGATGTGTGAGCTGTAAGCACAAATGAAAAAGTTTTCAGGTGGACTTGAAAAAGGGGAGAGCGGGTAAGGCAGAGGGTTTGAGGAAGAGTGTTCCAGAGTTTTGGAGCGTAATCCGCGACCTCCAATGGTGGAGTGGAGGGTGCGAGGGACAAGCGGGAGGCCGATGCCAATCAGGAGGAGTGAATAGGTCAGAGTCATAGGGTGGGGGCCGAGAATGGTGCAGGGATCTTTGCCTATAACCCATTCACCTAAGTTTTTTGTGTCCGCCCGACATGACAGGTGCTCTATAAATGTAATTTAGTTGTTGTGGTTGTTATTGCTGAATAAAGATGGGTAGAGTGGATTAAATATGGGGGAGGAGAAGAGGTTCCAGTAGACAAAGGTTGAAAGCATCAGTGAGTCAAAAATAGTCATGTTTGTTTTGTACTGCTTCAGTTGTGCCCAGATATTCTGGGGGAAGCTTTGCTGCCCTAGAAACATCAGCATTTAGGAAGTGGCCCCCTTATAGCATGTATTACTACATCCCCTAGTAATCACACAAGAGGGAGGAGTTATCCAAGGCGGAAGCTCAGAGTGATTCACCCCCCCGCCCCCCCCCCCCACCCGCCCCCCCGTAAACTGCATATAAATTGGTTCTGAAAATGTGCTGTGCCTTTTAGAAACCATGTTAGATGGTTCATCTCATTTATCCTGGGGATTGCAGTACCAGCCTTATGAATCTCATGCACAGTATTGCTGAACAACAACTGTGTTTAAAAACTTACAAGCACTTCACGGAGTCAAAAAATCACATTGCATGTTAGAGTACATGGTAATTTCCTTAAGACACAACATTTTGGCAAATGCTATTTATGAAAAGGACAATTATTAACAGATATATATAATCAAGCATTTATAACAACAACTTGGATTTATATAGTGCTCCTCACGCAGGGTAGCATCCCAGAGCGCTTGCTCTAGCGCTTGCATATTTACATAGCGCCCTCCATGTAGGAGAGTGTCTGGCTATAAAACTTGTCTGTCTATATATTATATAACTCAGCTAGCTTGTTTCTGCTTTTAATTGGTAAACATTGGTATTTCTTGAATGATCTTGAGTTTATTTTTAAAAGAACAATTTCAAATACAGTCTCTATGAAACATTTTGAATGTTTCAACAATGTGATAAGACAGTGCCCCCAAAACAGCAGGAAGTCAATAGCCAGTTTTATTTGGGGGTATTGTTGACCAGAGTCAGCCAAGATTGTATGGCATATAAGAAATCAATCACTTGTATGTTAGAAAAGAATCAACAATCACTTTGGCGTCTATCACGCAGCAAGTATTAAACATAGCAATTATTTTGGTTTTGTTTACATTTATATTTTTTTAATTTTAAGTGCTATATCAAAATGCAAGGATTATGAACAGATTATTGTACAATTTTTTGTTTAAGTCTCTGTGAAGGGCAGTTACAGAAAGCTTGCGTGTGATAAATCGCTTCATGCTAAAGATTGATGATTCTTATCTGACGTACAAATTATTGGTTCTTATTTAATGTGGAGTGTAGTCTGATTCTGGACAACAATCCCCAATATAAAATACATTGTGTGATGCCTCTTCATCTATGGTTACCTCTTTGGTGTGATCTTTCATCAGTATAGCCAATGTGATGAATAGCCATAAGCCATAACTAAAACAATCACATTTTCTTTTTCTTTGCTGATCGAACTGATGTAGATTTCTAACACTTTTTAGTTTTACTTCAGATTTCCAGGTATCTTTGCTTAATTTGGTGAACACTAACCTCTTTTTTTAAAAAAAACTAGTAGCCCGTTAACTTAGTTTGGCATTTTGGTTGAAATAATAAAAAATAACAAACACTTAAGAAGAAATATTCATCTAACAAGACACGTACATGCTAATCAGAGGTAGGCAGAATGAATGGAATTTAAACAGTTTGTTTTCAAGATGCTTCCAACAAGCCTCAGGACTAGCAACGTAGATTCAGTGGATAATGTACTGATATAATATTTATTCTTCCTCATTCCATAAAATGCACCATAACATTAACGTACCCAACCTCAGGGGAGAACAACACTGACACATGATTCTCTTTCACGTGCCCTGTGGAATATTAATCTTGACAAAATAATGAAAAGGAATAAGAATGAGAAGAAAATGAGGCTGTTTCCACCTCCAATGTCCTCAACCTCACCTTCCCATTTATGCATACCCTAAACAAAGAAGGCTTTGAATTATGTACAATGTCCTCAGCTTCACCTTCCCATTTATATATACCCTAAATTGTCACGCACAATGCAGTGTTTAAAACAGCACAACTCATACTGAAATTCAGATGAGTTTGGTCTTTCATAATCAACCAGGAAATCTAGCTTATAATTTAGAATTGCTATTATGAAAAGTTTTGCAAATCAAATAATGAAATCATCAGATAAAGGTCAGTATAGAATCATCCAGATAACGGTCAGTATAAAATCATCAATTATCAGTCAGAATAAAATCAAATAACGATCATTATAAAATCATCACATTAGTATGAAATCAGATAAGTCATCTTAATAATCATCAGGTAACGGTCAGTATAAAATCATCAAATGACTGTCAGTGTGAAATAATCAGAGAACAGCCAGTATACAATAACCCAATATTCAAGCTTGCCATTTTTGTTGCAATAAAATAAACTATTGCTGGTTTATTTTCTGGTTGTACTGGTTCTCTAGAATGGATTTATTTTAGTGATTGTTGATAATCCCAAGGTCAGCCAAAGGTCGGGATCTGAACATGTTTGGGAGGGTGGGTTCGGAGTGGGGGGTGTGTGGGCGGTGGGGGACGGACATGAGCAGTGTTGGAATGAGGGAGGGCAGAGAGATAGGGGGCAGCTGAAGGCACAGTCGAAGAGTAATGTCTTGAGTTGGGCCTTGAAAGAGGCAAGGGAGACAGCAAGGTGCAGTGATTGTGGGATGGAGTTCCAAAGAGTGGGAGCAGAGAGGCTGAAAGCCCGGCTGCCAATTGTGGGGCAGGTAGGGACAGGAGACAAGGAGCAGACCAGAGCCTGCTGAATGGAAGGAGTGGACATGTTGAAAGGGGGTCAGCAAGTCAGAGATATAGGAGGGGGGCACGGCCGTGGACAATTGATGACAACAGAAATGGTGATTTGTTGAAAAGACCAGGCTCAATAAGTCAAAAACATTTTGTTGTTTGAACTTCAACTGTCTCTTAAACCCCAACTCCATTCCATGACCAGTTCTGTCTTCCTTCATCTCTGAAACATTGCCTGGCTCTGCCACTACCTCTCCCCTCAGGCCACCGAGACTCTCATCCATGTATTCATCACATCGGGCTTGATTGTTCACTCCTTGATTTTCGGTCTTCCCAACTCGTCCCTCCACAGATTATTAAAAACTGTGAACCTATTCCACCCACCCGGATCCACTAGCTTCCCATTCCTCAGAGGATAGAATTCAAAATCCTCGTCCTTGCCTTCAAAGCCCTCGAGGGCCTTACCCTTCTGTACCTCTATCACCTGCTAACTCCATACCGACCTGTTTGTTCCTTTCATGGGCTCTGGCCTGCTCCATGTTCCCCGACCTGCTTGCCCCTGTATCTGTGGTTGGGCCTTCCGCCTTTATACCCCCACCCTTTGAAACTCAATCTCACAGTCCCTTTCCCTTGTCCTTCTCTTGCCTCCTTTAGTTTCCTATAATCATACCCTTTCAACCTTCCACCCTCCTGATCCCAACCCTCAGCTCAGGTGTAAATCCAGTGCCTTGCCCAGACATGACAGGTGCTGCACAAATGTAATTTGTTGTTGTTGTTCCATACATTCTTATGTTGTTAACCTGAATGCTGATGAAAATGTCTATCATTTTTCTGGTGCTAAGCATGCTGTGATAGCTCACACTATTGTGATGCTCCCTGATTTTGTAGGAGTGAAACATGAAAGGATTGTGGAATGAACACAAGCAGGCTCTTTTGTAAACATAAAAAAGTCAGCTACACCTTGTGATATGCACAACACACATCGAACATAACATTTAAAAAGGTGGTGGTCCGTAACAGAGACAATTGAATATCATGAATATCTTCCACAGACATTTCCATTCTTTGCTTTCCATGATTTTACTTTGTTAGCTTGAACATGCTGCAATCATTATAGAATAGCAAAACACCAATCTAATTCCTCCTTGTTTCTGTATAATTTATCCTAGTGTCATAAATATTTCTAGCTTAGTGAGCCACTACCTACATGTAACATGAAAACACACCTTCTGAGCAGTCCTGTTGTCCCCCTTCATCAACAACCCTATTTAATATGTCAAAACCTCTGAACTTTAAATTCATCTTTTAATCCTCTCATGTCCTCTTTGAAGACCTCTGCAAACTTCCCCCTTTCATTTGTTTTCCTTTAACCTTCATTATGATCCATCTGCTTTTGCTCTTATTGTGTTAGATTGCCAATTTCTTTTGTATTTCATTCGTAGTTCTTTCTTGTCTGCTCTTCATTTGTTTTTCAAAGCCCAATTAATTATTTCAGCCTGTTTAGTATCATAAATGTGGCTGTCAGATTGGGTATTATAATAAGAGGTCTCCACTGTATATGCATCCACGTTTCTGTTCTCATTCTTTCACAATATTCTGCACAATATTACAAAATTAAATTTTCAAGATCTGCTCTGGAAACATTGGTATTGCTGCGTGCATGTACTAAATTGCAAAGGAAATTCAATAAACAAAGTGTGAAAGAATCAGTGAAAGCTTCATTGTGTAGTAAATCATCCTAATACATATGCAGAAGTGAGAGTAGGTAATCTACTTATTTACAAAGCCATGCATGTTTATATATGCCTACTGGCAAAAATGAAAATCAGCATTTGATGCTAGCAAGAAGACAGGCCTCATTACAGAGCGGATTCATGTGACAGTTTGTTAGTTTTATGCCAATATGCACTGAGGGTAGAGTGCGCCTGTTATTCCCCCACCCCCATCTGTCAAATCAGAGTCTGTCCAATGTTGTGCATGCAAAGGAAATGTTTTTTCTCGATCTGGATATTGTGGATCAGATTTTACTAAAGTGAGTTGCAAAAAGCTGAGTATCTAAAAGCCTTTTGTACCGCTGAGAGTTATCATCATCATTCCTTTTTAAACTTACATTATCTTGTTGAACATAAGCATAACATATATACATCAGTAATATATGAGTCTAATTTGTGGCATTTCTTAACAGTATCCTGAACAAGGAATTCAAGTTGTGCAAATGGAGGTTTATTTTGGTAACTGTGTGTACATCATGCCAATCCATGGAAAAAATCTGATCTTCATCAGTCATATAAATGTCTGTATCCATTATTACCTCCTGCTTACTATCTTTAGTTATTTTATTGAGTTAAGCTGTTTAAACGCAGTCTTACTCCCATGTAATGCCAAGTACATTGACCTAATTGGCTGGCTGATTTTACATTTATGAATTGGCTTAAAAATGCAAAATAAATCACTGGAAGCTGAATGCATTCACAGGGTGCAGTGTGATTTCTACATCATTATCTCCTGTGTGATCTTTATTTGGCCAGATGTTACCAATATAAGGGTTTTCCAAGATGACTGATGGAAGTAATAGAATTATAGAAATTACAGCATAGAACCAGGCCAATCGGCCCATTTAGCATTTGCTAGTGAAATATGGGTTAAAAGCTGGAATTTACTGAGGGCGGGCATCCTTCACCATTAGTTTTGCTTCTCTTCACACCAGACTTGTGGAATTGTAAACCACAGGAAATAATAATATCTTATTATATTAGTAATAAGACACTACATCAAATGCAAGGATTTTTACTGTTATCAATAATTGCATTATTCATATTGTTGTTCTTTTTATTATAAAATGCATCTTATCATCCAACAATGGATTATTCAAAAAGGATGATTAACAACAAAAAATTGAATTTATGTATTGTCTTTCATGTCAGGAGGACAATAGAGGAAGTTGTTGTTGTTGTTAAATAGGGAATCTATTTCAGATATCGTAAGTTTCGTGAGAACCAGTGCAGCCGTCACATGGCTGCCAAGAAATATTTTGTGACATAAACAGCGTTTCCCTTGGGATTCTCTGTGTCCCAGAGTCGCAAGACTTCTGTTCCAGTGCAATCTCTGACTATTCTGTGTGATGTACACAGGATTCTCTGGTGAAAACACTATCTATATACAGTTGTGTTTTTACAGCAGCCATGCAGCAGGTACATTGCAGCAGCATGTTTTAGATGCTAGAGTTTCTGCTGACTGTGGGCACTAGTGGATTCTCTATAACATCCTTCCAACGTAAAAGACACTATATCAAATACAGGAATAAGTATTATTATTGTACAGGATTTTTTCAAAAAGCGGACTTGTAATGCAGAGAATTCTAATATAACAATTCAAGCATGCAGTCAAGTGAAGCCTTTGAAGGCAATTCCAATATTAACATTCAAGAAGATCAGGACTGATTTAACAGATGGCCTTGGCTCTAGGGAATGGAAGCTAGAATTTACTAATAATAATAATCCTTGCATTTGATATAGCTCTTTCCATATCATCTAAATTTCGCAAAGTACTTCACAGAATATAGTGTAAAGCAAATTGATTGTTTATATCTGGGCAAAACGCGGCAGTCAATTGCGTACAGCAGTGTCCCAAAAACAGTTGTGGATTGAAAGGACCAATTTTTTTTCTTGAAGGACTATTACTAGGAGTGTGGAGTAAGGAAATTTGCCCAAGGTTTCAATCTACTGGGAATTGAACCCAGATCACTTGCTTGAAAGATGAGTGCTCTAACCCCTGAGCTATAGGACTCCACAATAAAGATAAATGCAAGGTAATGTCCATTGAAACAATACGGCAAAACAAAGGAATAACTATTTTGTGAAGTGGAGAAAGAAATATATATGTTTATTGATGATTCACGGAACACTTCCATTCCTTGTGAAGCTACATGCAACAAAAGCCGCTCACAGCACATGGCATCTAAGGAGTATCTGAATATGTATCGCAAAAATAATTTACTTTCACTCTATATATATCACTGGTAGCACTACAGATTAACTATTTGTGCAATAACAACATCACAACGTCAACTTGCATTTACAAAGCTCTCATTAAGCAGGATAATATCTCAGAATACTGAACAAGTTTGATGCCAAGCTGGGGAGTAACGGGGTGAGTAAGCACAGTCAATGAGGACATTTCAAGGACATTTTGTTGTGGTCAGCTGGGTATCTGGCACATCACCATATTGAAGTGTATCCAAACCAATCTGAGAGTTCTGCCTATGTATTCCACCTACACATTAAGTTTCCTTGTGCCTCGAATGGAATGTACACTGTCTGTAGAGGGTTGTACACCCTGCTTACCTAATTCTGGAAACTGTTAAGTGTAATTTCTCAAGATCCAATGCTTGGCCCTAGAATGTGTGATAGAATACTGCTGGTATTCAACAAATTAAAGCCACAAGCTTCCCACTGCCTGTCCATATATGATCACCCTATGCATTAGAGCTTTGGCTTGCAAAGTTAATGGCAGTCAATATGGAAGAATTCCTGCCTACAGACACCAGTCTGATCCTCCAAGTCCAGTCGATAAAGTTTGTCATCAGCAATAGTGAAGATCCAATTCACTAATACTTGTCCAAAAATTGCCTTCCTGTAAATTCAAGTCCTTTTTTTCTATTGTCTTGATACATCCTAAAGTATTGATCAGGGATTGCTTTTTTAATCCCATTTAAAATTTGATAAACCTTAATCTGGTCCCTATGGTGGACATCCTCCAAATGTGAAAGACAATGCATTACTGTTATTTTTTATTGTTGCTGTTGAAGATCCCTAACTGATCTAATCATTGCTCATGCCTCATTCCTTTAACACTTGGGATCAATGTTCTGTTCTGCTTCAAGAGTAGCCCCAAATATCACAGTGACCAATACTATATCAAGGTGCTGTCAGATCACTATATCATTATGCAGCTCAAGTATAATGTCTGGAAATCTAAACTGAACTGCTTTAGCATCATGTTTGCCTTGTTTATTGTTTGGTTTTCAAGGAGCATCTATGCATACCTACAGCGATTGTTCTCTCTTCCTTGGATTTCCTCTCCCTCTGGCTCTCCACCCACAATGATTTTCATGCAGCCATCAAGCTACTGAATGATCGTCATTCCACCATCCTCAATTCCCTTGCTCCCTGAAATCCAGCATGATTTCCAAACTCCCCCACTCCCCCTTTTGTTTTTTCTTTTTCGTTGGTCACTCCAAATACCCCCTTTCCCTTTACCCTCCCTGTCCCTGGCCCCAGCTCAAGTCTGAAACGATGATTGTCCAGTGCCTTGGGATGTCCTCCTTGACGTGAAAGGCGCTACACAAGTGTAATTTTGTTACTGTTGTTATTGTTTTGAGCAAGAGTCATTTCCTCACACTCAAATCACAAACCTGGACGCTTGAGCACAGATAACAGAAATCCGGCCTCACGATTCACTGCCAGCTGTGGCTCGAGCACCTCCACCTTTCACAGGGCAAAACTGACTTTTACTCCAAAGTCATCTTGTAAGTCATCAAAGATGATGTTTGCCACTGTCCCATCACCGCCTCTCTAGACCCTCTCAAACTCCATCTGTCCTCACATCTGACGCCAAATGCAAAGAGGTCCTAGACTTCATCGCTTCAAAAATCAAAAACATACAATTGACTGCATCGTTACTCCAACGCATTACTCGCCGGTACCCCGAGCTCCAACATCCAAAAGATCCAGCTGATTCAGAAGTCTGCAGCCTGCATACTGACCCGGACCAAACTTCGTACCCTTATTTCATTAGTTCTGGCCAGGCTTCACTGGATCCCCATCACCGAATGGATCAACTTCAAGATCCTAACATGTGTTCAAATCTGCTCACTTCCTGGCACCTCCCGACCTTTTTGACCGCCTTATTCCCGAATCCACCACCCAGCATCTCCGCTTGACTGGCATCAGCCTCCTTGCACCCTTCACCCCACCATCGGAGGTCACGTTTCAGCCACTATGCTCTGAACTCTGGAACACTTGCCCTCAATCTTCCCCCAACACCACGGGGTTTGGAGTCAGGCTCCAACACTGTTAAGGCCTCTGAGATGCTACCTGGTGTGGAGCGCGCTCTAAAAGTGCAAGCTGTCATTGTTATTATTGTTGAGTGGCTGGGATGAAGTACACAATGAGGTAAAAAATGTAGCATACATGCTGAGACACATTGATTATTTCTTAGAGGAACATTTGCTATTTTGAAACTATTTTGGGTAAGGAATTAGTCACGTTTACATTGCATTTAGTATAATGTTCAGAGGGAGATCCTCCCACCACCATTCTCAGTAGTAAAGTCCAAGAAGTTGTTGTATTGAAATTCTGACTCGCAGATCATTATCTTTAATAATAATAATCCTTGCATTTGAATCAGCACTTTTCACGTCTTCTAGGCTTCTCAAAACTCTTCACAGACTATACAGTAAAGTGAATTGACTGTATATTTGTGGGCGAAACGCGGCAGCCAAGTTGCACAGCAGTGACCCACAAACAATCGTGGATTGAAAAGGACCAATTTATTATAGGGTTTTTTGGACAGATTATTATTAGGCATGTGGAGTAAGCAAACCTCCCCAAGGTTTTGCCCTACCTGGATTTGAAACACAGGTCTAATGCTTGAAAGATGAGTGCTCTAACCACTGAGCTACAGGACTCGATTGTCTTTGAGGTTAGCAAGGTGTTTGTATTTTGAATTTTTTGTTTACTAGAAATCCAATAGCCCACAACCTGGCAGTTAAATGTCATAATCCACAAGCTGTTGTGGAACACCATGATTTCTTGGACTTCACTCTTTAGAACAGAATTGAGGTTCCGTGTTTTTTTTCCACAAAGCCCATGTTTTCTTAGTTTAAGGAGCAATGGGGAAAAATATTTGATTTGAAATTAATTAAAAGTGTCCCCTTGCTTTACTGTAATTAAAGCAACATAGGAATTGCTCAACAAAATTTTTTTTTAAAGTCCATCTCAGTTGTTAAATGCTACAATAATTGACATGTTAATTACAATTAATTCTGTATGGATTAGTTAACAAAAAACTGTGGAAAGCTTGGGGAATCATCCATTAATGTGATTATTGTGTGTAATGATTGTTTTTTGAATCTAACATGGTATCTATCCATTTTGTACATCTAAAACAGTCACAAGGGAATTTCCGGGGTTATTGTTTGGCAGGACACTGCAATAAATTTCTCTGTTTGCGTATATTGTTTGGTACTTTTATCATCTATCTAACAGCTCTCAACCAACACTACATTGCAATGGAGGAGGATTCTTCTGAAACTCATAATCAGTGGTCCTGTGGCTGTTGATAGATATATGATACTGGACCTCAAGGAATACCAGTTTTCATGTACACTGCAATGAGTTTTATTGAGCAGTAAATTGCTGAAATGTATGTATTCATACATTGGCATATATTTTATTTCGAGAGAAAATATATAAGAATGATAAACAGATGCTTATTGGGTAAGCCTTTGTTCAGCTGGCTTGGGTCTTCTGCGTTTCGCTCACCCCCTCTGGCCCACCATTGGTGGTGTTCCTTCAACTCTATGCTCTGACTCTATGGAACTCCTTGGCTCAAATACCTTCATCTTGGTCCCCTTCATTGCCTATCGTGAAATCACACCTGAAGACTTTCCTGTTTGAAAGGGCCTTTGGTCACCTCCCCTGTCTTTCCAGCTGAGCGCGAAACCAGGTGCTCTGAAATGCTACCTGTGTGAGAAGCACTATATCAATACAAGTTATTATTGTCGTTAGGCACAATCTAGTGTGACACTAAGATGGATAGGATCATGGCATCTACTACAACAACAACAACAATAAAATTACATTTGTATAGTGCCTTTCATGTCAGGAGGACATCCCATTTATGGTTTGACTCCTGGTCTATGTTGAATTGGCTGATCCCTATTGGATAGCAGTTGGTGTTTTACTGTCGGCCTGGGCTAAGGGAAAGGACAATCAACCCGAGTACCCATTTTGAAATGCAATCCAGTGATCCCTGTTAGAAATTACAGACCGTGTCCTCTCTCAATCAATTGCTGACAGGCTGCATGCTCTCCAGAGTTGAATAGTCCCTTGGCCACTTGATCAGTTTATTGGATGGATGGTTTACTAAGGCCTATGAAAACAATACCACATCACTATGTTACAAAAGAAAACAAGAGGAAAACTGGCAAAAGAATGGTGCACATTCTAAAAAAACCTACCAAATTATAACCCATAATCTTGATATTCTTTGAGAAGCTTTTTCAAAATATCTTCAAAGCTTAACGGTGCTTTGTCTCCCACGATCATATGCCTGCTAAGCTCCCTTTGTGTAGAGAAAGTGAAAAAAAATTGTGATTGTCTCCCTATGACTTAAGGAGGTATTAAAGAAGGATGAGCTAATTCTGTGATCAGTATTGGTTACTGTGCTATTGTTATCCTTGTCATTAACAGCACTGGTCCTCTGTGGCTGAAATGGATAATTCTGTCTGTGCAAAGAGAAGGCACAAGTAGGATTGGAAGTGCATTCTTTAATCTTTCGTTACAAACAATGACTTGCTTCAACACATCCTTAGGCTTAAGAACCAGCTTTAGCTCATTCTGTTTTATTGCATCTAAGCATATTTAATACAGCACACACAAACGTATCATGTCAGAGATAAGCACTTGTTATTTCTGGATTTGGAACCCAGGCAGCATAACTCAGGGATTTCTTTGTCATACTCCTAGACTCTGAAGTCAGGCCTTATACCCAATCTTCTCTAATGTTTTTGAGTAAAACAATACTTTCATTAAATCTTTGGTGCAGGATGATTCATGTTCAGCTCAGGACTCTCATTCCCTTGTCCATCAAATTCTATCCTTTGAAGCGTGATTTATTATTTTGCAATGCACAGTGTAAGTGAAGAAGATTAGAGTTTAGACGAGAAGTGATTTCCCCGTTACGAATTTTCAGCAAGAAAGTGATTAGGTAAGCACAGAAAAACGCACATCCATCACAGAGTTACTGCTCATAAAGAGGTTTAAAAAATCAGCAACAACTCAACATCCATCTTTGATGATTTTCAAGATCTCTGATGCAGCATGAGTCTTTTTATTGTATGGGGTGGATGGAGTGGGGGTGGGGTGGGGGGGGCGGGGGGCGGGGGGGGGGGGGGGGAGAAGAGGGAGGGGACGATTGGAACCATAAAGTACATGCATTCATAAATGTCAAGATTCAATTGCAATCCTATTAGCTGGTGCACAGATATCTCAAGGCATTCGTGGAATACTGATACATTCCTTCCATATATGGTTTACATGGACTGAAATAATTCAAATTGGCATAATTGAGGCATTGGTGACATTGGAAAGGGGTAGTACCAACAGACTTTATGAGGATGTGCCACTTCCTGATGGAGTAGATATCGCATAGGCCTTAGGGAGGAGAGCAATAGCAGGTAGGTAAGTGGGTTTCAGTAGGTAAAGAGTTCTACAATTATATAATTTATCGAATGGTTTGTGCTTGTTTATAATTATTGACCTCAACCATGCCATCATACATAAATAAGTGGAGAGTAATTATTGCCACAGATAGAGACTGAGAGAAATTTCAGGGCCACTCATTCTTGCACAGCTCATAACGGCTCATTTTTCAATAGGTTGGCAGCAGGTCCAGATTGTCCCAAGTATCTTGGTACAATGAAATATTAGGAATGAAAGATAAACTTTCAAAGCAGCAGCAATGGGCATAGGATTGGACTGGGCCAATCTCTGGATGACTTAAAGGTTGGTTAAATACAAACACGTGTCTTTACCGTTCCTTATTTCTCTAAGAATAACAACAAAAACTTGCATTCATATAGTGTCCTTCATACAGGATAGCATCTTTCTACCACTTTGCATATTATACAATCTCACAAAGTTCTCTGCAGACTGTTGTGAACTTTATAGTGCTTTTCAAGGGCATACCACAGCTTTGCACTCAACAATTAACAAACTGCAAAGTTCCTGAGATACACTGAACTCAAAGAGAAATTGAATCATAATTAACAATCTGTTTAGTGTTGAAATTTACCATCAAACAAAATACTTACAAAAGCTCTACAGTACATAATTTTGTGTTTGAAGGAGAAACATGATTTAACATGTCACCTATGCATGGAAATCCCAGAGATAGATTGTTGGAATGGTATGCATACTCTCTCCCTGGAGGGACGCATCCTGCTTACCTAAATCTGGAAAGTATTACGCACAGGTTGGCAAGAGTAAAGGCATGGGGAGCCCAGATTAGGTGTTTGTCCAGCTTGGACCACCCTCCCTACCTGAGCTTTGGCCTGCAGGGTTAACAAGATCTAGCCCATCAATGTGATTTCCCATAACATTATTTCACTGTACCTCCCTTTAGTTCCAATGAACTTTTCTTGTACGTATTTGAAACCCCTTGAGGGAGTAAAATAATGTGATATATGTTTGCGATGTGATCATTATTACTGATGATATTACCGCAGCATTCGAAATGCTGCCCCTGTCAATGAGTTAGTTGTGGCTATAGGTGAACATTCCCTACTTTAATATGACTGGATCTGAAGCCACCATTGCAAGGATACCAGTGTCAATGAAGTTACTGGTCACCCAATCAATTTAATAAAGTTGTGAGTCTGACAACAGTACAGGTGGGATTTCTGGTCAAAACATGACTCGTAACAATGATTAAATCACAAAGTAGCATGTCCCACCATTTGGGTTTGTGCAGTACAGTAGTATGTTCCACAGACTTTCTTTTATAAACAACATCACTGCATCACATATTTGGATACTTTGCATTTGTCTATATAGCAGGTCTAAACTTTTAACATCATGAGCACCTCAGGTTGTATGCTATGACAGTTAAAAAAGAACGTCAAATTTGCAAAATGAAATCTAAATATTATTACAGAGTAACTTTCTATGAATGGAGCTTAATTTTGACTGAAGCAACCAATTTAGATATATTTGAAAAATTAAACTGAATTAATTATTGCTTTAAAAAGACAAAATCAGACTGCGGGTGGGAGCTCAATCAGTTTCAGTCATGATCCAAGTCAGTAACCCTGCATGTTTCAGATTAAAATCTACATGTAAATTCAGGAATCTGAGTTGGCTAATTTGAAGTGGAACTCTTTTAAAAGAGAGAAAATAGACAGAAAAGTTGTACGTTTCAATCAAGATATTGTTATGCACAATGAGCCTACTTGCGTCTTCATGACAACAATAACACATTTTTATATAATTTGTCTTTTTGGCACGCATTTGGAAAACAGAGCTACATTGTCCTCAAAGGCATACCACAAGGAGAAGACAGAAGTAATACTATTACAGTATATTAATTTATTAGAATTCTTTGAATCATTCATTTGAGAAAAGGTATTCATGGCATGAGGAAGTTTTTAAAGATAAGTTTTGGTAAATGTCTTGTTTGGAAGGATTGCGGCAATATTGTGTGACAAAATCTAGGCTATTCACATTTCTTTGCTGTCATTTGAGTTTCTAAATCAGCCTGAGTTCAACAGCATGTGAGTTGGTTCATTTTCAAGCTAAAAAAGCTTCCTTAACATTGGCATTACGTGAACACTATAAATGTTTTTAGTTTGTTAGCTGCCGATTTTACCCCTTCAATTTTCACATTGTCTCTCCAATCACGTGGATAAGTGCTATCAGACAAAACCAAAGTGAAGGAACCAATATAAATACAAATTTTGTTGTTGTTGATATTTGACTCATCTTATTTTCCACTGGGGTATGATATCCATGAGTGTTGGAACCCTCCGGCACCTCACTCAAGTGGTTAAATTGTGAGCCTTGATAGTGAGTTGGCAGGTTAATTGAATGCGGTGGGTATCACAGCTGAGGCAGTCCAACTTTGGTCTCTGGTTAGAATCCAGGATGTGAACCTTGGCTGATTTTCTCCTCCCTAACCCAAGTGCATTGGGGGCTAATTATGATGCCTCAACTGCTGACCTTTTTGAGATCAGACAACAACAGAATTCGAGATTTAAGCCTACAACGTTTTGGTCTTTCTGACCTGGCTCCTTTAGCCGGTCTGCTTTACCTAACATGTTTTCTTTTAACTTTGGAGAAGACAAAACTGGTCAAAATCGTTTTAGTATTCCAACTCAAAACTTTACACTTTACTGAATTTTCTTTGCCTTGTTTACAAATATAATTTACAGAAAATAATCTTCTTTCCACATGAGCTATGGAAGGATTCTGCTTAATGGTCCAAATGACCTCAGTTCGATACTGCGTTCTATTTATGGAGTAGCCTTTTTTGAAAAAAAACAAACAAACAACATAATAAAAGAAAATAATAGAGCTGTGTGGAGTCACATGATATTTATTTTCACGCTGTACTTAGAGAACATGTAGGTACAAAAAGCAAGGGTCATCAGCAATGCATTTTGAATAGCAGCTATCAATTCAGAGGGATGTCCAATAAAACAAATGTAAGAGTTACTGAATGTCTGGTGAGATGGCATGTTAACCAGAACTAGATTTGTTTTAAACAAGATTTGGCAGTGATGGATTTTTGCAACGTACCACAAAGTAGAGAGTAAACATATAATTTACTCCAAAATTAACATTTAGTTCATAAACAGAAATTGGGTTTGGGGGGTAGGTGGGGGAAATGGTTTTGACAGCAGACTTAGTATGAGTGTCAAAACTGCGCTGTATCAGACTGGCATATTGAAAGATGTCAACAAAAGCCTGAAGCAAAATTCGCCAACGTGTGCCTTGCATATCATAGCAATTTTCCTAACCAATCAAAAGGAGAGGCCAAATTCCACAGCACCCACAGCCTTCATTAATCATGTCAATTAAAGCCCCAGTATGCAGCTCTGTGAAAGAAAGTTGGCTGAGCACCCTCATGTATTGGTTTCCGAACATTAATGAGGCCTTTGTAATGAGCTGGCTAGGGCAGGCATGGCTGATTACTGGCAGTTCTTCCCCCTTGCCTGACAGTGGGTTGGGAATTTGCAGCTGGCAGATGCTGGCTCTGTTTAATAACAAGGATGGCAGTGAGGATGCATGAATAAGCGGACAGAGGCTGTCTGTTTCCTGGGCCAATTATTTCTCTCAGACCTCGTGCTTCATGTCCTCACCCTGAACTGGATACAATTGTAGGAATTCAAGCGTCGGGACAATCTGAAGTATGGAACAAATCAAACTTGGATTTGTTTTCACTGATTGGGGTAGGATGGCAGATATATAATAAAATGCAGTATCACTTTAGGTCATGTGAGATCAAGCTGTGGCAATCGATATTTGAAGACATTTGTCTAAGAATTGAATTCTGAATGACCCAGGTACTTTCACCTGCTCTTTTAGAGAAAGGCTTTCTTCATACCTGAAGAAACCATTTCAACAATCTGTTTCCATGTTGTGATGTTCCATGTATTCTTGATACCATTCCATATCATACTTGCTCAGTCCCTGAGTTTGATTCTTATGGGAAAAGTTTCCCTCATTTCTCTTACTGAACACACACTACTTTACTAAATAAAATGCAAGTGTTAACAAAGTACTCCAGAGACAGAATCTCTTAAGTGGTAATACGTCTGTGGATATAAAATTCAGGATGTATTGGTCAAATTTACAGCATTTCTTCATATTAAATACAGTGTATAAGTCATTTAGTTGGTGTTGGATGGTTGGTTGGTTACAGTAATTTCCATTCATGGACATAAAAATCCTTATAATCCTTACATTTGATATCCTTGCATTTTGAAGTAATGCCTTATCAGATCATTGAGACTTCTCAAAGCCCTTTGCACAATTTTACTGTGAAGCATAGTAACTGAATATTTGCAAGTTTGGGTTCAATGTATGTTAGACCTACACTAAAAGTTTATTTAGTTTGTTGTCTTTCCAAAGTTCTTGGATAATGAAAGCTTTAAAGTACTAAGGGCTATTTAACTTTTAAAAGAGGTTACATTTGTGTGGTCAGATTTCGACTCAGAACTGCCTCCTCAACCAGCATTCATCTAGTGACAGAGAATTGGAACAGCAAGACCTCCAATTTCCCAACCTTCATACACAAAGCATATGGCACTGAAGCTTCTAAAAGTCTGGTTCTAGTTGGGGTAATTGTCAACTTCGACTCTACAAGCTTCAAAAACATTATCCTGGGCTTTTCCATATGTAAGCACGACTGTATGTCTGTCTGCTCTGACACTTCAAACCTCCAACAAAATAACCCACCAGCATTGCATGGAGACTTCTCTTCTGTGAAATTACACACAATTGGCAGTTATATCAGTCACCAGTCACTGCTGTTCACAAAGCTTAAAAGATTAAAGTTTCTCACTGCAAAGACTTTGAAACAAAAACATGGACAGCAGGAATTCCACTCCACCAATCAAAATCAACCAATGCAGTTAAATGCTGCTGCCAAGTATCTTCTTAAGGTCAACATTCGGGGTCAAAATGTTCATTCTCCATAAAGGTGCTTTGCAAATACAAGCTGTTGTGGTTGAAATAACACCAAGGTCATCTCTTTCCTCAACACAGATGGAGGCGATCAATCCAATAATGTATGATATGAAGGAAGCAATTCGCTCTCAGTGCTAGTGATAACTATTTAGCTGCTGATTTACAGCGCCTTGGGACATTCTCCTGACATGAAAGGCGCTATACAAGTGTAATTTTGTTGTTGTTGTTGCTGGTGTGGTCAATAAGTTATGTACTGTACTGTATATCCTTTTGGTATTCAACCTTTCAAATAATGTATTATTTTGGAGGGAATGGGAGGTAGAATTTCCTATTCGTGAATGTAAGGGATTTCACTGTGGGTTCAGCATCCAGTACTTCCAGAGTGTGAATAGAACTGTGTATCTTTAGGATAAAAGCTTTTTCCCTGCTGTCATAACATGCTTAACCTCATAATGAAAAAGGGTCACAACAAAAGCTTCTGTTTAATAAGCTATGAAGTGAACTTTAACCTCCAATTCAACAATTTTCACATCAGATTAATACAAAAAGTGTAGTATAAATCAACTGACAGGCATCAACTCAATTTAAAACCTAGTTTGAATTGCAGCCGATTTTAAGTCTTTTAAAAGTAATCTCCCGAATAAAAATTGGTCAATCGCTTCAAGCGCAGTTTGTGAGACATTTATGTACAGTCGTTGGCTGCTGTGTTCTCCCACAAAAAATGCACAGTCACTACATTTTACAGTATATCCTGTGAAGCACATTTACCATTTTAGCATTTATCTCAGCTGTTTGCCCCAGGCACTCACTTAGGACTCTAGACTCCTTCCTGTGTAAGTCCTAAAAGGTAGATCTGAATGTGCCTGAGTATAGTATTGTACAAACTTGTACCTCAGGAAAGCACATTGAATGTATGAATGTGACTCTTTTAGCCTATGTGAGATGGTAAATTTGGTGACAATTATTTTGAATTTTGGACCATTGAGGAAAAAAAATTTAGATAGCCAAAATATACTAGAAGTAGGCTTGATATCAATTAAAATTATTTACAGCAATAAACATGGGGCTCGAAAGTGCACCTCAACAGATTTCATTCAACATTTATTCTTGCCCTTTTTCTTCTATTCTCTCTAAACTGCACTGCCTCAGGCTGCCTGCTGGTATCTCTCCCAGCTGACCATATTTCATAAAAGAATATCAGCAAACTATTGGACCATGGAGGACTTCAGCACTGAGCTTGGCCCTGACCTCAGCTGAAGACTACCTCAGTGCAATTTCAGGGGCACTGGAGAGAGGCATGAATAATGATCAGCAAAAGGGAATGTTGACTGTTTCTTCCCCTCCCCAGCCCCAGGAAAACAAATCCAATTTAGTACCTGTTGCTACCCAGAGAGAGATCAATTAAGTCAGCCAACAACAAAAACAACAAAATTACATTTGTAGAGCTCCTTTCAAGTCGGGGGGGAGTCCCAAAGTGCTGAATAGTGAGTGGTCAGAACTCGAACATGGGGGAGGGAGTGGGATAGGGGTGGGATGAGGGAGGGCAGAGAGGTTGGATGACAGCTGAAGTAATGGTCAAAAATGAGGGTCTTGAGACAAGCCTTGAAATAGGCAAGGGAGGGAGCAAGACAACGAGATTGTGTGATGGAGTTCCAAAGTGTGGGGTCTGAGAGGCCACTGATGGTAAGGCAGCTTGGGCGAGAGACATGGAGCAGGCTGGAGCCTGATGAACAGAGGGAGTGGACAGGTTGACAGTTAGGTCTGTATGGCTAAATGCTATATTGAACAATAATTTTACCCATTTGGACTTCTGGGGAAAATCTTTCCATTTCAATGTCATAAATTTCATTCCAAAACTTTCCTAATATAAACTCAGATGTGGAGCCTCTTGCCATTGTCATACTGCTCATAATTTAAGGATTACTTTGTCATAAACTTAAAGATTACTATTTACGATTACTGCTCCAAACCGATAGATTGTGAAACCTGGAGGCCTGGCATAATATGTCACTAAAAGTGTAACACTATGCAATGTAAAGGGTCTAGTCTAAAAGGTAAAGAATAAGCAAATAAAGCACTGAAACATGAGGTGGTGGGTTGAGGTGGGGTGGGAGTTGGTGGGGGGGAGAGAGATTTTTCGAGATGAAGCTTCTTTTCAAAGAATCATAGAATTTTAGAATACCAAAGGTGGTGATTTGACTCATTGTACTTGCACTGGTTCTCTTAAAGAGCAAACTGTTCAGTACCACTGCCCCACTCTTTCCCCATAAATTTTTTTTACATTTTTCTTTTAAAAATATTTGTCCAGTTCCCTTTAAAAGCAATTATGGATTTGCTTTACCAATAGTGATTTACGAATCACTATTGGTAATATATTGGTTCTCTACTTAATAACCATTTACAGTACTCAAGCATAAACCTCCTCTGTATTTCCACTTCTGTTATTGAAATTACAATTAATACCAGCAGAAGACAAGGCAGAACATCAGATAGTCTAATACAGAAATTTAGAAGAAAAAAAATGGAATGGTAGAAATTTGACACAAAACCAAAAAATATTCATTCACTTTACTCTTTTAACCAGGGAAGAAAGAAAACAGACTCGTGGCTTAATGCCCTTCTGTTCACAAGTCTCCAACTACTAGTGAGATTTATTGTTCTGACAAGTTTCTTCCATCCACTTCCTGAAGATGTTGACACCTGCTGAGGTATGGTCCCACGGTGTCTGGCCACCCTCCAGCACTTCGCCCAAGTGTCCATTCTTCAGATCCTAACCTGGACAGTGAATGTCATCTGAGCATTCAACCATGGAGTTAACTTAATTCTTGTTTTGGTGGATGTCAGCACCTATGCATTTCCTAGCTGGCTGGCATACTAACAGTTTCATGCAGGAGTAGACCATTGTGTGCACATCTAGCCTACACATCCCAATGGATTTCTTTTAACTTCCTGGAACTCAGCTTGCTTCTTTTTGATACTCTTTAGAATTCTGTGTGTCACCATCCATGCTAATTTGTTTCACATGCCGATCATTGTTTTAATAAAATGTAACTCTTGCATTTCCTATTTTCTTTTGGCATCCATATTTTGAAGCTTTGTTTCCAATCAGAAGTGGGTAATCCAACTGAGTTTTCTCTTCCCTAATCCAAAGGGTGCCAAGATCAATTACAGATTCTAACTGCCTTGCCTGAGATTAGTTAACTCAGCATCATCATCCTGCAACCTTCATTGTTGCTCAAGACAGCACTCAGTGGTAGCCTTACCTGCTCGGTTGTCGAGAGCGCCTGGTGAGAGATTTGTAAAGTTAGAAAAAAAGATTGATGCGCTCTTTAACTGTTAGAAATGTAAACATGATAATAGTGGGGCACCTGAGGATTTTTAAATTTAAAACTAAACCAAAGCTATACACTTAATTGTAGCTGCATCTGATATGCTGTGCAAGCAATGCTCCTGCTATCAACACCAAATTGCCACATGCCATAAAGATCAGCAGCGTTCGATTTTGGTGCACTACAAAAGAATTGCTGAATATTAGTGCTGTGGTCCATGGATTTTACAGAAATAACAATAACAGGACAGTTTGTATTCAGGTCAGAATCTGATTTTAAGAACTGGATCAGAATAAATTATGTTGGATGATACATGGTGTCAGTGCTTTCTTATGTTTTCAATGATAGCTTTCTGCATTAAAACTATCTCAGCAAAATAACATTTTGGTTAAATCGTGGAACACTGTCGAGCAACTCTGAATACTGAACTAGAAGGAAGGAGGGAAGCAAGGAAGTGAATTTGATAGTGTCATACCATTTCAAAACATCTCAACGATAATCACTAACAATTGGGGTGGGTATTTTATAAGCAAATGTGTTAGCGCCTTAGGATGTCCTCCTGACACGAAAGACACTATACAAATGTAATTTTGTTGTTGTTGTAGCAATTTGCTCCTAACACAATCTTATAAATAAATAAAATGAATGATATGAATTACCAGTTAATCTGGAACATTTATGGCCAAGAAGCTAGAATAAAGTTTCTCACTTTTTGAATTAACATGGAATTAATATTGTACATTTGAACAGGTAAATGAAACCTTGGTTTTGTGACTTGTCCAAAAGGTGGCACCTCCCAACAAGAGAGCTAGAGGCAAGAATGCCAGGTACTGGGTCAAGCTAACAATAACAACAACACATTTCATTTACATAGCACATTTCACATTGGGAGGATGTTCTAAATACTGAATTGAACAACGCTACAGAAAATTAATACCTGAAAGTACTTGCCAGTGAGGTAACAGGCATGAAGTTGTGCCATGATGACTGAATAGTGAATTTTAAAGAAATCTTTGTTAATTCCTGTCGTAATAGCATACTGTCACAAACAGGTCGCTGGACCAGTGAAGCTTTATTACAGCCTCTAGAGAAGTTCAAGCTTTGATGAGTAAGAAACAGTACTTTGCCAGTTCTATGAATTTGTAATTATGGGAATTCTCTCCACAGATTCTGTGGCTTGTTCAAGAAACAGCTATTAGTCATATATTGAACTAATTTCCTCCTTCATAATCCTGGGAAGTGCCAATGCAATTGGAATAGTTAATAAGTAATAACTTTCAGACCAAGTGGAACAAATCCTTACTACTTCGGGATTAACTAAAATAGGTGGAATAAGCATTACTCCTTAAGTAGCACTGTAATAAGATCTCATTGTATCCTTTCTGTGCTCACACTAACAGAGATTTTGCCCATATTGCTTTATTTTACTAATGTTAACTGACTGGAAGTATTGAAATGACTTTCTATTCAAATAGTAACTATCAAAAAGGAGTTTGATTTTAAAATGGCTAAGAAGCAAAGTTAGTCTCAAAATGTTAAACTCACACGCAATTTAAAAAATAAAAGCTTTATAAAAAATAAGTTTTATATTTTAACAGTTCAATAAGACATTGGATCATTAGGATCATAAAAATTAGGATTATAAAAATGCTTTTCCCAGCTGAAAAAGATTATTTCCAATCTACCTTCAACAATAGGCCCATGAAACATTTTTTCAATTGCTAAAAATATTCTATAATTTATTGGAATTTCTTAATATAATGATCATAATTCTCACATTTGGTGTAGTGCCTTTCATGTCGAGAGGATGTCTCAAAGTGCTATAAAGTGAAGTGCGTGTTGTGTGGACATGCAGCCATCAATTTGCACAAGACAGATAATGGAATAATGAAATTTCTCATCCTAAGTATGGCACTTCAATAAAGCAGTAATCCCTCAGAATTGTATACTTTTGTCAGCCAAGACAATACGAGCTCCAAGTCCCAATGTAGAGTTTGAGCTCACAATCTTCTAACTCAGAAGCAAGAGTGCCACCAATAACGTAGCTTACTGAAGAAGGCAGAGAATATGTTTTAGCCATCAGTATATGACAAACCCCAATTTTTTAACTCAAGGACAATGGCTTTTCCATGCATTAAAGGAGGTGCTGCCTATTAGATGAGAGACTAAACCAATGACCAAGTTGCTCATTCAGGTGTTCAGCAAAGATCCCATTATGCTATTCCAGAAGGAGGAGAATTTCAAACTTATCTTTGCCTCTGTATCCATACCCTATAACCTAAATAAACAGACATCAACTATCTAGTGATTTGCTCCACCATCTGGGTAATAATCCTTAGTTCTGGTGTAGTGCCTTCAACTTTCATCTCAAAGTGCTTCACAAGTAATACCTGTCAAACTCAATGGCTATGTATTTGTAGAGTTTATGTGGCAGCTGTTTGGAACACAACAAGTCTACTATCAGTCAACTTATTTGGACGACTGTTGGTCACAATACAAGGAAAAACTTATTTCTCTTCGTAAACAGGAGAACTGGCAGATGAAAACTTGGCTTAACAGCTCATCCATCCATCGCAGCACTCACCCAGCACTGCACTAAATTAGCAGCCTGGAATATGTGCTCTAAATCCAATGTGGGTGCTTTCAACCACAACCTCCTGGATGGTTTCACTCAAAATCTGCAATGTTTCAGAACATAGATTTAGTCCATTCCATTTAAGAAAATTGAGGCATCGGCCTATCATTTAGCAGGGCACCACCTTGAAAAAGTGAAATCAATATCTGGATAATCAGTAGTCTACTCCATGATCCATGATTTGGAATTCAAAAGGTCCTCTCTGGTCATTATCTTAGTGCAACCATTGGGAAGAGGACAGGAGTTTGATGTGTCTTCAGGACATGTGGTACCTGTCCATCAAGGTTAAACTATTAGCTCAGTGGTTAGAGCACACGCCTTACAAGCATGAAACCTGTAATTGAATCCAGCCAGGTCAGGCTGAAACCTTGGGCAAGTTTCCTTACTTCACATGCCTAATAATAATCCCTCCCAAAAAAAAACACAATAATAAAATTGGTCATTTCAATCCACGACTGTTTGTGGGACACTGCTGTGCGCAATTGGTTGCCACGTTTCGCTTACAAATAAACTGTCAATTCACTTTACAGTACCTTCTGTGAAACGTTTTGAGATGTCTAGAAAAGCGCTACAACAAATTCAAGAATTATTATTATTATTAGGCCTTTGGAACCAACCTAAACCCAAATAGACATTTTTTGTTAATTAGGCCAAGCACAGATCTGAGCATTCACAACAACAAACTTACATTTCTATAGAGTCTTTCACATCGGGAAGACATCTCAAAGCGCTGGATAGTGTTTCAAACCCAAGCTGGGATCGGGATAGGGGAGGGTGGAGGGAAGAGAGGGGATGGGGGCTGACTGATGGCATGATCGAAGAGGAAGGTCTTGAGACAAGTCTTGGGACGTCCTCCCAACTTGAAAGGCGTTCTATAAATGTAATTTTGTTGTTGTTGTTGTTGTTGAAGGAAGCTAGGGAGGGGGCGAGGTGGCGGGATTACGGAATGGAATTCCAATGGTTGGGACCAGAGTAGCTGAAGGCTTGCCCATTGATGGTGGGGCAGGTGGGGTGGGGGACATGGAGCAAACTGGAGCCCTATGAATGGAGGGAGCAGACAAGTTGGTAGGGGGCTAAGAGATCGCAGAGGTATGGTGGGGCAAGGCCATGGAGGGCTTTAAGCATGAGCTCCAGGATCTTGAATTGAATCCTCTGGGTGACGGGAAGCCAGTGGAGTCGGATGAGAATGGGGGTGATACGATCACAGAGCTTGGTGTGAGAAAAGACACAGGCTGCAGAGTTCTAGATGATCTGCAGGCTATGGAGGGAGGAGATGGAGAGGCCAACAGCAGGGTATTGGCAAAGTCAAGCCTGGGACATGATAAAGGCATGAATGAGAATTTCAATGGCCCAAGGGATGAGGTAGTGGCAGAGTCAGGCAATCTTATGGAGGTGAGGGAAGAGCGGGACATGGCATGAGCGTGCCATGGATGAAGGAGGCTTGCTCAGTCCTTGAACATATTGCTCAGTCCTTGAACACATTCAAGACTGAGATTGATAGATTTCAAAAGGATAGAGGGATTTAGGGATTTGGGGATAGGGCAGGTAAATGGAATTATGTTAGAAAATCAATCATTATCTTATTAAATGGCGGAGCAGGCTTGAGGCGCCAAATGGCTTACTCCTGCTACTATTTCCTATGTTCTTATGTTCTTAAAAGACAGTTGAGAATTGAACAAGACATCTTTGTTCCTGACTGGTTTTGTGAGGTGGAGTGTGCATCCATGCAAGTTGATGTTGCCAGTGGCTGAGGTACGGAGTTGCTGGCGTGAGCCAATCAGGAGGGCCTCGGTCTTGTTGACATTCAACTGTAGAAGGTTTGTTCTCCTCCAGAACTATATATGCAATAGGCAGTCTGTCCAGGATAGGACTCTACTGTTCCTGGATTCGAGGGTAGACACAGATAGGGGGCTGGAGGAGCAGCCGTTGGTGACAACAAAGTGGAGATGGTGGGAGAAGTAAGATAATAATAATATTAATCGCATTTGGTATAGCACTTTTCACATCTTCTAGACGTCTCAAAGCACTTCACAGAATACACTGTAAAGTGAATTAACTATATATTTGTGGCTGAAACGCGACAGCCAATTGCGCACAGCATTGTCCCACGGACAGTCGTGGATTGAAATGACCAATTTATTGTTGGTTTTTCGAGAGAATATTATTAGGCAGGTGGAGTAAGGAGACTTTCGAACCAGGCAAGGGCAGTTTGGCAAAGATTGAGCTGAGAGGAGAGGGGTGGGGTCAGCCTGCAAACTCTGAATGGAGCATTGATAACATTTAACTGATCACATTAATGTTTCTTTTTAAAAAAAAATTAAAAACACTGCACTTTTTTGGTGTACTTGGCTGCTGCGTTTTGCTCACAGAATATACAGTCAATTTACTTTGCACCATATTCAGTGAAGCTCTTTGAAACATCTGGAAGACATGTTAAGGTGCTATATCAAATACAAGACTTAGTATTAGAAGCCAAGTCACAGATGTGGAAATGACTCAAATCAGCTATTTGTTTTTTGAAAGCCATGTTGATTGGGTGGTTTAAACCCAGTTACCAATCCATACTTTTAAAGTGTCAGAAAATAAGTAGCTTCATTCTTTTCATTTGAACCATAACATAAGTTTTGTGAGTGTAGCCTAACTCTGCAAAATATTGTCTGTGTCATTGAGATATGACATTGCAGTTGTTATTAGTCTCAATTTCACGCACGTAGCCACATAACACACAGAATGGATTGAATGTGCTAATACTCAACCTCTTGGGCCTCAGTTAAGAGGAGAATAATTAGGAAAGAATAAATAAAAATGAAACACAATAGGTGAATGCAGCATTTTGTTTAGAGTCACAAAATTGCTCCAGTTGAAAAGTGGGTTCTACTTGAATGGCCTAAGCCCCATGATTCATTCATGACTGACATTGTTTTTACCTATCAATAATTCAGCTGTAACTTTGGTGACTGTTTTCCTCTGAATCTAACCTGACACTCAGAAGTACTGCTGTCAGGCAATATTAAAGAATCTTTTGTGAACTTTGGTCACTATTGAGTTGTTATGGCTAGAAATGTTTTTTTGTCCTATGCCCTCTAATGCAGACAAAGCATAGAGTTCTCAGAGGTTAGGGTGCATGATCATTGCTCAGTCAATGTACACAAAGATACTCATATTCATTATTCTCCGTCAATCTTTCAAACCTAATATGCATAATCCTTCAGAAGAGCAATCTAATAGGGATGTAATAAATGTGTTTTCCTCTTTTGTCTATCACGTACGTTTCATTAGGATTTATTCATTAAGAAGCAAACAATTGATTGTTTTTAGGAGACTTAGCAGAGGTGAAAAGGGGAAAGAAAGATTTGTGTGCAATCATTGATCATTCGCTGAAGACATCCAGTCAATATAAGGCTCTTGTCATCAAAGTTAATGACAAACTAGGTTGTAGAGAAAGAACGTGCGTTTTTTCTTATTTTTTCTATCAACTTGAAATGCATTTAAGGTAATATTGTTATGTGGAAAGTCCCACAAACAACAATGACTGATAAATCCGTGGGAGAATTGTTGGTCAGGGCATCAGAAGAAACCTCAACAAAATCTTTAAAACTCACCTGAGGTCAGGCAGACAGTACCTCAGTTTAATATATCATTTGAAGCTCATAACCTCGTACAAGGCAGTGCCTTGGGACAACTCCCGACATGAAATTATATTATACAAATATAATTTTGTTGTTGTTGCTTCCCCAGTACTGTATTTGAATGTCAAACCTGGTACTTTCAGATCCAGAAGCAGATCTTGAACCCACAAACATCTAACATACAGATAATATGTTAACAAATGTGCCAACTGACCACCTGAATCTTCAAGATATTTAATGATCAGATCAAAACTGTATAAGTCACTAGGAAGGCCAAATATGCAATTCCAAATTAGCAATTTGGTCTTGCTCTCTAATTTGCACTGTTTCTTAACAGTGTGCATCACAAGAGATATATGATTCCCCAGATATTGAATAGAATGAAATAAAGTACATACCACATTTCTAACACATGAAATGTGCTGTAGAATTCATTAAGAAACATGTTTACAAATATTAAAAATTAGACTTTCTGTATCCAGTTTTGGACATTCCCTTTCATCAAAAGAAACATTGGATAAAGGTTCAGATAAGAAGGAGAAACAAGTAACAAAGTGAAAAAAGCATATGGGATCCTTGGAATAATAAGTAGAGGCATGGAGTATAAGAGCAAGGCAGTCATGAAGATGTCTAGAAGATGTGAAGTGCGCTACAACAAATGCAATGATTATTATTATGATGATGATGAACCTTTACAAGTCACTGGTTAGGCCTCAGCTGGACTATTGTTTCCAATTCTGGGCACTGTACTTTAGGAAGGCTGTCAGGGCCTTGGAGAGGGCACAGAGAAGATTTATAAGAATTATACCAGAGATGAGGCACTACAATTAAACTAGAGAGGCTGAGATTATTCTCCTTAATGCAATGTACAATAAAAGCCCGTTTATCCGTGACCCAATCAACCGGATTGCTCGACCCCCTCCCGGGGCAATTCCCCATTCCAGCAATCGCGACTATGCTCACTTTGCGCTTGCGCGCAATGCGTGCACATGCGCACTTATTAAATCTACAAACTTGGAGGTTTTTACCAATCTTTTTACCGAGTGTGCTGGAATCTTTATTGGTAAGTAGCCATACAATATTCTGTTACTATTTAATGTATTATTAATATGGTATGTTTTAAAATAAGTGAATTTTTTGTGTTGGGTTTTCGGTAACCTGCTGTCCGATTATCCGGCACAGTCAATTAGTCAACCTCCCGGAGCGTGCTGGATAAAAGAGCTTTTACTCTATTAAACATCACTCCCACCCTCACACGTCTCCACTGACTCCCCATCCCCCAGAGGATCGAATTCAAGATCCTCGTCCTCACTTTCAAGACCATTCATGGCCTTGTCCCTGCTTATCTCTCTGACCTGCTGTCTCCTTATCAACCTGCCCATCCCCTCCATTCAGCGGGCTCTGACCTGCTCCATGTCCCCCGCCTGAACTGCCCTACCATCGGTGGACGTGCTTTCACCCTCTCTGCCCCCACACTCTGGAACTCCATCCCGTAATCCCTTCACCTTGCTTCCTCCCTTTCCTCCTTCAAGCCAGTTCTCCAGACCTTTCTCTTTGACCTTGCCTTTTGCTGCCCTCCTAACTCTCCCCACTTTCCTGCTCTCCTGTTTTATCTTCCTCCTGTTCCTACCCCAACCCTTCCCCCCCTGCTCGGGTCCTGACCTGACTGTTCAGCGCCTTGGGATGTCCTCCCGAAGTGAAAAGCACTCTATAAATGTAATTTTGTTGTTGTTGTTTCAGATTCACTCTGTTGGTTCCTGGGATAAGGGGGTTGACCTACAAGGAGAGATTGAATAAACTAGGCCTATATTCTCTACAACATAGTAGAATTAGAAATGATCTTATTAGAAACCTATAAGATTCTTAAGGCCTTTGACAGGGTAGATGTTGTGAGACTGTGTCCCCTGATTAGAGAATCTAACACTAGTCTCAGGGTTAAAGGTCAGCCTTTTAAAACTGAGTTGAGAAAAAGTTTCTTCACTCAGAGGGTAGTGAATGTATGGAATTCTCTACCACAGTAGGCTGCAGATGCTCAGTCATTGAACATATTCAAGACTGAGATTGACAGTTTTTTTTTAAAAAAAGCTAAAGTGATTAAGGGATATGGGGATAGGGCAGGTAAATGGAATTAGGTTAGAAGATCAGCCATCATCTCATTAAATGGTGGGGCAGGCTGGAGGGACTAAATGGCCTACTCCTGCTCCTAATTCTTATGTTCTTAGCGTAAAGAAGCTTGAGGAGAGATTTCATAGAGATGTTCAAATTTATGAAGGCTTTTGATAGAATAGATAAGGAGAAACTATTTTCTCTGGCGGGTGGTTCAGTAACCAGAGGACGCAGATTTAAGATGAATTGACAAAAGAACCAGAGGGTAGATGAGGAGAACATTTTTTACCCAGAATGTTCTTACGGTCTGGAATGCACAGCCTGAAAGGGTGGAGGAAGCAGATTTGATAGTAGGGAAGGGAATTAGATGGATATTTTAAAAGAAAAAATTACATGGCTATGGGGTAAGAATGGAGAAGTGGTAGTTGGTAGCTCTTTCAAAGAGTATAGGCATAATGGGTCAAATGGCTCCTTCTGTGCTGTAAGATTCTGCGATTGTAGGATTCTATGGATGAGAAATAGATTAAAATATATAGTTCATAACAGATTTGATAACATATTAGCTAATTATAAAATATCATATTTTCATTTCTGTCATATGTTAATTAATGCTGTTAGTCGATTTAGTTTATTTGACATTCAACACATCGACTGGTCCCCAGGTGTAGAAGAAGAACTATGTCCCGTATCTGCCCAATTATGGGAAGTGCATTGGAGTTATCAATAAGCTTTTCTTGACATTAGCATTAGTTTATCCATCACTGTTAGAAAATCTGCCAAGAATCAAAAGAAAAAACAATTGAATACTGCCATAAGCAGTTTGACTTAAACAGAAGTCGCTGGGAAACCTTAGCAGATCAGGCAGAATCATGGAGAAAGGAAAAGTGAGTCAACGTTTCAGGTCCACGACTATGTTATGACGAAGGCGTTCTGATGAAGGATCGTGGACCCGAAATGTTGACTCAATTTTCCTTTCTCCATAGATGCTGCCTGACCTGCTGAGGTTTCCCAACAACTTCTGTTTTTGTTTCAGATTTCCAGCATCTGCAGTATTTTGCATTTTTGTCTGTGTTTAACTTACTTTGTTGTTGCTGACTGTCCTGTTTCCAATTTATTAAAGCATGATCAAAGCTCTTGAAAATCCATTGGTCCTGATTTAATAGCCAGTGATCTAGAATATGTTTTTACTAGATTTATCCAAATCAAAAAATCATTCTGTACATTCTTTTTAATTTAAATCTTGCAAAATCAATTTGGTTGTATCCAATTTTATCTCTTTTTTTGTTTCTCTTTATTTTATTTCTGTTACTTTCTCTTTATTTTATTGCAATGACTTTTTCTCTCTTTTTAAATGGATTTGTTTTCCCTTGCATCCTTTCTCCTCAAACAGCCTAGCTGATAAATGTAACAGTGCAAAATTAAATGTATATTAAGAAATATACAAGAACAAAGGACTTTATTTTCAAAAGGCTTTGAATTTGGTCCCAGTTATGCTGTAAATTGGTGACATATCTTTATGATATATCTCTCACATAGCTTTTGACCTGTAATTTTCTCCACTTAACCCTCCTCATCTCAAGGTTATGACTCACACTGGGGTTCAGTTGGTTGAGCATCAGACCCCTCTTAGTTCATTGAGTAAGCAATTGTTCTTTATGTGTAAGGCTATACATTCTCAACAAGCCATTTGACTGTAGTCATCCACTAGTGTGAATATTTCCATGTTTAACTGCAATGCAACGTGAGTTTCTACATTTGGAGAATGGTTCAGAAAAAGGGTGAATGTGCTCAAATACACCAAATTTTATCCTCTGCCATTTCCAGCACCTCCAGCATGATCCAACCACCAACCACCAAACATATATTTTCCTCCCCTCCCCTTTCAGTATTCCGAAGGGACTGTTCCCTCTGTGACTCCCTGGTTCATTCCTCCATTAGCACCAACAGTTGCTCTGCTCCCCCAGCACCTTCCCATGTTTGTGCAGGAGGTACAATGCCCTTTCACCTCCTCTCATACCACTGTCCAGGGCCCAAAACACAGTTTTCATGTGAGACAGTGATGTACGTGTACTACCACCAATGTAATGTATTGCATTCACTGTTCATGGTAAGGTTTCTACATTAGGGAGACCAAATACAGATTGGGTAACCAATTTGTCGAACACCCATATCCACTACAACCCTGAGCTTCTGGTTTCTTGTCACTTCAACTCTGCTTCCTACATGCAGTCTGATCTCTCCATCCATGGTCTCCTACGCTGTTCCAATGAACTACAGTGTAAGCTCAAGGAACAGCACCTCATCTATCTTACAGGCCTCTGGCCTTAATATTGATTTCAACAATTTCAGACCATAACAGCTCACCTTCCCACTAACCCTCTTCTGTGACCATTACCACATCATCCGGGTTCCAAATACACATTTTCTCTCTGACCTGTCTGTTCTGTTGCAATTCCCCCCCACCCACCCCTCACCCTATTGTTTTGCATTATTAACGCCTGTTTTCTCCTGTTTTGTTCACTATTAACATCTCTTTAACCCATCATCTCCTGTCCTTTACCCCCTTTTCTCCTTTGTTTTGCTTGCCCGGCCTCCCCTCTCTCTATCAGTCCTTAAAAGCCTCTCCCTCCCAACATGTCCCAGTTCTGATAAAGCATCGTGGACCTGAAACATTGACTCACTTTCCACTCTCCATAGATGTTGCCTGACCTGCTGAGTTCCCAGCGCTTTTTGTTTTTGTTTCAGATTTTCATCATCTGCACTCTTTTGCCTTTTGCTTAAATACATACAGTAATTGGTTCTATTATAAAAAATGTGTTGCTAATTTTGAATCATGTCTGAGATCTTGTCCTGAGAGCTCCATAGCTGAAGTTACATTGCTGGCCACATTTTGCTGTCAAGATATTGGCCTAATTCTGTGAAGCAAGAGAGATGATGATAAACAGTCTGACATGATGACGGCACATATAACTTTTGATTTTGTCACTTGCACATCAGAAAGTTGTGCCCTTTACATGTGGTGTTGTATGTGATGTCAATACAATATGTTGCTGCACTGGAAGCAGGACGGCTATTGATGGATGTATCAGTAGTGTCACACACAACCTAAATGGCCAATAGTATAGCATAAGATCTTTAGCATTGCACTACATCAGATGACTACAGCAAATGTTGGCAAGATTCCTCAGGACAAATTAGGTCAGCTGGCTGGTACAGTGTGGTGGTTGATACAAGCATGGTGTAGCTTGAAATTATTCTCTTTATAATATCTGCCCTGAAATAGAAAATCTTATAAGGAAATTGAGTAGGTTATTTGTGTGGGTTGCTTTGGCTCTCAGCCCAATTCAATTGATAGCCTTTTTGCCTCTGGAGTTAGAAGGCAGAAGGTAGTGGATTCAAATCTATTTCACCATTTTGAGCTCAAAATCCAGACTGACACTCCAATGCAATACTGAGGGCGAGCTGCATTGTCACAGGTGCCATCCTTAGGATGAAAATCCTGACTAACTGTTTCATGGATACTGTATTAAAAAACCACGGCACATTTTGAAGATCAGCCTGGTATTTGACACATACAGAAACCCCTCACCATGCTTAAGAGTATCCCAACCAAATAGAGATTACTGTGTAACCACTTACACATGGAAATTCCTGTGTATTGGAATGCGAGAGACACTCTCTCCCTGGAGGCATATATCTCATTTACCTAGAACCAGAGAGTATTAGGTGCAAGTTGGCAACTTGGGGGTTGTGTGTTAGGGATACTGCTGGAATCTAACTAAAACTGCATAGCTTGACATTAAAAGCGGGTGGAAGCTTTTACATTATTTGTCCACGTTGGGCCATCCTACCCATGAGGGCTACGATTTGCAGAATTATCACTTGGTGAGTTGAAAGAATCAGTGACTGGTCTGCTCCTGCAAATCCTGCTAACAAGCCTGGCTAGATGGTCTGTCAGTAACCCTGGAATGCTGGCTCAGGAACTGAACTACCAAGACCACCATGAAGTGTTGGCTTAATTCCAACATTCTGTTGCCAAACATGTCACCTTGGATCCAGTTCAGCTCCAAAGAGACCCCACTTACTTCTCCTCCAAGGAAGAAAGAAAGGAATTTCTCCTGGCTAACATTTCTCCAGATACTAATATGGTCATTTGCTTCATTGATATTTGAGGGACAAAATACAAGCATTGTATTCTACATAAAGCTATGTGAAACATTTTCAGATCTTTTGACATGTTAACGCAGTATATCAAATGCAAGACTATTGAAAACACCACAGAGGGTTGATTTGATTCCAACATTCTAAGGCCAAGCATTCCTTTGGAGCCAACTCAGCTCCAACGAGACTCCTCTTACTTACATCCCAAGTAAGACAGTCATGAGTTGGTAATTTGACATCTGACAAGCACAGATGTGAGTCCTCATGAGAAGGTACTTGCATCTGAAGTGGAATATGTAAGAGGCGATCTCTCTGAGCTAATTGCAAGCCACTTATTTGGTACTGCAATCCTAAAATCAGAAACTATGTAGTGAAATTGTTCCATTAGAAAGCTTTTAAGTCTTGTGCAATAGAAACATACTTTTCTTGATGAGTGATGAAGGAGAATAATTTTTATTGAATTAAGGCAACATGATCTCTGAAGAGATACTGACTGTTGTGGTCTTTGTGAAGGTCAAGGTTATAGGTCTGAGTATTTCAAGTTCCAAATCATTCAACACAGCGCAGAGTTAAAGGACTATCATGGAAAGTGTATAGCTTTCCTTAATCCACACTTTTTGTAAATTTAGACAAGATGTGCTTTCCAAAGTGTTGTAATCTTCCTTCATTCATTAATTTTACACTTAACACAGGTTATCGATCAGGATCAGAACATGTGCTGCTCCTGAGGATGCTATTACATGTGAGCCTCCATTTAAAACATTTCCCGTTGCTACACAGGCTGCCATAGTATCATCACTGAAGCACATTAACAATTAAATAGCTTCAGTGCTGATGTATAGCATTCAAACAGTGTTTTAGGCTCTGAAAATGGATTTTTTTTTAAACAAATTCCCTCAGACTCAGACCCAAGGCCTTAACTACGTACTCGAACAATAGAAATGAAATTGTGGGCAGTGAAAGAGAACAAATTTTGCTTATAGTAACAACCAATGCCTGAAAACCCAATGCTAAAAGAAGAAAATAAGTTACTTGCTGCCACATCCTATAATTTCCAATTAAAACTATCTTGCCTAAGAATTTTTTCAGGATGGCGGTCGATCAATCGGGGTTTTGACAACTGGTAGCATCTTAATCTTTAATACTCCACATCACTAACTCCATTTTAAATTGAATGCCAACAATAGTTTTGGAATGCTTCAAACTTTACCTTTATTAACTACTGTATGACAAAACACAAGTACAAAATAGTTAAAAGCTCTCAAATATAATAGTAAGGAAGTAACATAAAATTTATGCAAAATCTTGGTTGGACCACATTTGGAATATTGTATGCAGTATTTGTTCCCAAACTACAGGAATGATATTATATCACTGGGAGAGAACAGCATAGATTTACTAAAATCATAAAGCTGTCAAGAAGAACATGACAGATTGGAATTTTTTTCCTCTTGAAATAAGGTGTTTGATATGTTTAAGATTAAGTGTTTGATAAAGTGGAAATAAACAGCTTGTTCCCTTCTGTTGAGTACACAACAAGGGGCTTAATGTAAAACTGTCTCTTACAAATCAAAACAGGAGTGTAGGGAGAACTTATTTAGAGAGGGTAGGGTGGTGAGAATGTAGAACTCCTGCCAGAATCTATGGTTGAAGCAGAAAGCATAATAATAATAATAATCCTTTGATTTGACATAGCATTTTTCACGGCTTCTAGACGTCTCAAAGTGCTTCACAGAATATACTGTAAAGTGAACTGACTATATATGCGGGCAAAATGAGGCAGCCAATTGCTCACAGCAGTGTCCCACAAACAGTCATGGATACCAATGACCATTTTTTTTAAAGCAATTATTAGTACAATTAAAAGGAATCCCAATGGACATGTGAGGGAGAAGGGAAAAGAGGATATAAGGGAACAGTTAGAATGGATTAAAATGGTTGAAGCTTTCAGAAGTTGTTTGAATATTTCAGCCAAAATAGTTTCAACACTGTACAGTTTATTTAATCATATGCAAATATGTTCAGAATCTAGTTTGAATATTTATAATAATCTCTGGTTTTAAACATCCTAAAAGAGTATTTGGATATTCAGCAGAAACAGCAAAATAATATTTACCATGATTTTGTACTATTTGCAAAGCAGGGTTTAACTTCAGTTAGCAATATAGAGAAGGATCTGACCCAGGGGAATGAGTTAACCTTTTTTCAAGGTAATATTCATTAACTGTTGTGTCAGCTTTGGCATAATCCAGCATTTCGATTTAGTTTGGGAGATGTGTGCTTGGGTGTGTAACATAGAGAAAAGCAAAAAATATGTACTATTGAATTTTTTTGCTGTGTTTTCTGAAACTTTTGACATATTTGTATTGTTTGGAGATGATTGCACAAAGTTTGACAATATAGTACCAATACAATTGATTTTGCAGTTTTATTCACAATCTTAGTTTCTTCCAAGAGATATAATGATGCCATTATCAGGCCAGGAGACATATCCAAGCGCTCTGGGACACTACACTGTGCGAGGGTGGCTACATAGATGCATGTTGTTTTGTTGTTGCTGGTTTTGTTGTCTCTATTTATTAATAATAACATATTTGCATGTTATATGGCACTTGCCAACCAGGAGGATGTATCAAAGTGCTTCAAGTTATTTTTTGCTACAAAATGCAGTTGCTATTTTGTTGGTAAATCCAATCAATCAATCAATCAATCAACCAATCAATCAATCAATCAACCTTACATTTATATGGAGCCTTTCACATCGAGAGGACGTCCCAAGGCGCTATACAGTTAGGTAGGGACGAGAGCAGGGTAGGAGGAGTCGGGGCAGGATGAAGGAGAGTAGGAGAATTGACTCTGTATTTGTGGGCGAAACGTGGCAGCCAAATTGCACATAGCGGTGTCCCACAAATAGCCATGGAAGTTGGGTCAGGGGAGAAAGGAGGGAAAGAGGGCAAGGGGAGGGGACGGAGTAGGGTGGAAGGAGAGCAGGAAAACTGACTGTATATTTGTGGGCAAAACGTAGCAGCCAAATTGCGCACAACAATCCAGCAGATAATGTGCGCACAGCAATGTCCAACAAACAGTCATGAAGTAAAGTACTAATTTTACCTAAGAAATTGTTGGTCAGGAGAGCAGGAAATATCCCTTCTCCATCCTCCTTGATTTGAAGACAGGGGAGGAAAGTTATGAGGCATTAGGATTTGGGAGGGAGTTCCAGAGAGAAGACCACAGAAACTAAAACATCAAAAAGTAGTTGGGTGACACCAAGATTGAGCTGTAACACTCTGTAGGTTATGGGAGGAAGGGAATAAAAAGACCTGCGTTTTTGTAGTCCAAGGAGACAATGAAGAGAGAGTGGTGGTGAATCTATTAAACATACACCAGCTTTAGGAAGATATATAATAATTCTTGCATTTAAAATCAAGCCTTATCACATCTTCAAGAGGTCCTAAAATACTTCACAGAATATATTGTACTGTAAAGTGAACTGACTGTATGTTTTGTCGGTGAAACGCAGCAGCAAATTGCACACAGCAGAGTCTCACAAAGTGTCATGGATTGAAGTGACCAATTTATTATTTTTTTGAAGGAATTGTTATCCCTGGAAAAGTGATACGCCAATCAACTAATAACTGGGTTCCTACTTACTGCTAGGTAAGCAGAGGTGAGTGGAGTAAAGAAGGCTGCCCAACATTTCACCCTGCCACAAATCTAACCCACGTCTCTCACTTGCGAGGTGAGTGTTCTAACCACTGAGCTGCAGGACTGCACATGTGATAGTAGGGATATATTTGAAGGGAAATAGATGAGGCATGTCCATCATCAATTTTAAAAGTATTCCATTTCAAATTAACGTTTTGTTTGAGGATTTGCCCACAAGCATGTTCCACAAAAAGCTATCATGTGAATGACCAACAGTATCTTAGGGTTTGTTGGCCAGGACACCAGGAGAAAACACCTTCTCTTTTTAAATGGGTCAGAGGATCTTTAATGTCCATCTGAGCAGGCAGACCTCTCTGCTGTCTCCTTGCCAAGGAGTTTGGAGAAGGGAGTTTTTCCTGGTGTCCTGGCTAACAATTCCTCGGATTAAATTGGTCATTCACTTCATGGCTGTTTGTTGGATATTGCTGTGCAAATGACCTCAGTTTAATGTTTCTTCTGAAGGATGACATCTCCAACAATGGAGCACTCCCCCAACACTGGAGTGTCAGTCTAGACTATGTGAATTCAGGTTCTGACATTGATTTAATGCCATTTGTGATCACAAGCAATGTGTTAAAGATAAAGAGTCCAATATTTTCAAATGAACCATCAGCTGTGTAGTGTTTCAGAGGATACTCAGGCAAATAGCTTCCATGCTTTCCATGTATATCCTATTTTTAGCAAAATTGCGTGCTTTTACAAGAAGGAGCTCCACAGAGCAGAAATGACTTTGGTCAAAGCTGTTTGGAATCATTGTTGACAAGAGTATTTTCTGGTGTAGAAACAAACCCTTTGAAAATAATGCAAAGTCTGTGTGCATCCTTGTTGAGTAAGCACAAGGTTCAACAGAGCAAAACAGTGAGCTGCTGATTTAATGACTGTCAGAAACAATTTCTACA
Source organism: Hydrolagus colliei (assembly GCA_035084275.1). Taxonomy (NCBI): domain Eukaryota; kingdom Metazoa; phylum Chordata; class Chondrichthyes; order Chimaeriformes; family Chimaeridae; genus Hydrolagus; species Hydrolagus colliei. Next base: position 45,835,712 of record CM068744.1, on the reverse strand, counting down.
CTGGAAGTGAGGTGAAGCAAAATGTCAAAATATTTGAATACATTTCACTGAGGCCTCTTTGCCTGTTAAATTAGTCACTCAAGGCAGGCAACAGAAGAGGTATATTCTCTCAAGTGATTAAAATGCATGGTATAGGAGTTTCCATTGAATTCTAATCAAATGAATGCCTCACTTTTTCAGCGTTGGAAAAAAGAAACAATAGGAAAGAAAACTACAGATTAATTCAAGCTTTAACATTTTGCAAACTTCAGTGATATTTCTATACTATGACCTAAACTACAAGAACAGTGGGGTGACTAAATTTGATATGATTCTTACCACAACAACAACAACAAAATTACATTTCTAAAGCGTCTTTCACATCAGGAGGATGTCCCAAGGCGTTAGACAGTCATTTTTTCAGACCCAAGCTGGGGACAGGGAGGGTGGAAGGAAAGGGGTAGATTTGGAGTGATCGATGGGACCGTCGAAGAGGAGGATCTTGAGGCAGGATTTGAAGGAGGGCTCGAGGTGGAGGGACTGCGGGATGAAGTTCCAGAGTAGCTGAACCAATCCCTCTCCTCCGGATCAGTCCCTGCCCCCATCAAAACTGCCGTCATCACCCCCCTCCTTAAAAAACCCTCCCTAGATCCCTCAAACCCCAGCCACTACCACCCTATCTCAAACCTGCCCTTCCTCTCAAAAGCACTGGAACGCGTTGTCGCAAACCAACTTCGCACCCACCTCTCCTCCCACTCCCTCTTCGAACCCCTCCAGTCCGGTTTCCGCCCTGCCCACACTACAGAGACTGCGCTTGTGAAAGTCACAAACGACGTCCTCTCTGTCTGTGACCAGGGTTCCCTCTGCCTCCTTATCCTCCTGGACCTATCGGCTGCCTTTGACACAGTCGACCATGCCATCCTCCTCCACCGCCTGTCCTCCGCCATCCACCTCAGTGGGACCGCACTCGCCTGGTTCGAGTCCTACCTCACAAACCGCCAGCAGTACATCTCCACAAACGGTTTTTCCTCCCACACTCACCCAGTTACCTGCGGGGTACCCCAGGGATCCATCCTTGGCCCTCTCCTTTTCCTCATCTACACGCTCCCTCTTGGGGATGTGATCCGCAGACATGGGGCACACTTCCACATGTATGCGGATGACACCCAACTCTATCTCTCCACTTCACTTTGTGACCCCAGTCCCCCGATGTTCTGTCAGCCTGCCTTTCGGACATCAGGGGCTGGATGAGCACAAATTTCTTGCAACTGAATGTTGACAAGACGGAGGCCATACTCCTTGGCTCTCGTCACCGTCTCCATTCGCATGGCTCTCACCTCCTCCAGCTTCCCGGCCTGCCCCTAAAACTCTCTGAACCTGTGCGCAACCTTGGCATCAGGTTCGACCCCCAACTGTCCTTCCTCCCCCACATCTGGTCCGTCACCAGCACTGCCTTCTACCACCTCCGACGGATTGCCCGTCTCCGGCAATACCTCACCTTAAAAGCCGCCGAAAGCTTGGTCCATGCCTTTGTCACCTCTCTGCTGGACTATTGCAACACCCTCCTTGCCGGTCTCCCCTCCACCACAATCCACAAAATCCAGCTTATCCCAAACTCTGCCACCCGCATACTCACCCGCTCTAAGCTTTGCTCCCCCATTACCCCAGTCCTTGCCAGACTTCACTGGCTCCCTATCCCAGAGAGGATCGACTTCAAGATCCTCACCCTTGTTTTCAAATCCCTCCAGTCCTCTGCACCCCCCTATCTCTCTGATCTCCTCTCCCCCCAACCCAGCACCCGCTGCCTTCGCTCCTCTGGGTCTGGCCTCTTCCATGTCCCCCGTGTCCTCCGCTCCACCCTCGGCGGCCGTGCCTTTAGCCACTATGCCCCGAGGCTCTGGAACTCCCTTCCTCACTCGCTTCGCCTCGCCCCCTCTCTTCCCAGTTTCAGGTTACAGTTGAAGACCTTTCTCTTCGACCGAGCTTTTGGTCACCTTCCTGCCCCTGGCTCGATCCCAGGATCCGCTACTGTGAAGCGCTCTGAGACGCCATCTGGCGTGGAGGGTGCTATGTAAATCAAAGTTGTTGTTCTTGTTGTTGTTGAATGCTCACCCGCCAGTGGTGGGTCAAGTGGGTTGGGGGATATGGAGCTGGCTGGAGCGACAATTATCACATCACATACAATGTTTTCCATCTTTTTACAATATATTAAATGTTTCTTTTGATTTGAATTCAGTGGAGTATTAGTTCATTGTATTTGGATTAAATTAATGCACTGAACGGGAGGGTTCAACAATATGTTGGGAATGTCGAACATTGATATGGTTGTTATATGGTCGTGGAGTCCTGTAGCTCAGTGGTTAGAGCACTCGCCTTACAAGCAGGAGACCTGAGTTCAATTCCAGGCAGGGTGAAACCTTGAGCAAGTTTCCTTACTCCACACGCCTAATAATAATCAATAATAAATTAGTCATTTCAATCCACGACTGATTGTGGGACAATGCTGTGTGCAATTGGCTGGTGTGTTTCACCCACATATATACAGTCAATTCACTTTACAGTATACTATGTGAAGCACTTTGAGATTTCTAGAAGACGTGAAAGGCACTATATCAAATGCAAGGATGATTATTATTATTAGATGGAGCTGAATGCACAGGTGAAATACATTGTTCAGTTTTGTTGAGATTTTCGTGCCAAATTTCATTGTTGGCTGTGACATCAGAAACATCAAAGCAGTAGTACAAGAGGGTACCGTTCAGCATTATAGAGGACCATTGCATAGACCAAAAGCCTGTTTGATCTAAACCTCAGTGATCTAGTCAAAACACAAAATCCAGTACTACAGATGCTGGAAATCTGAAACAAAAACAGAAGTTGCTGGGAAAACTCAGCAGGTCAGGCAGCATCTATGGAGAAAGGAAAGTGAGGCAACGTTTCAGTGATCTAGTGTTCCATTGAATGTTCAAAAAAGGATTAGGTGAGCAATTAATGAGTAAGAATTCGAAAGGACGTGGGGGAGGAAGCAGAGAATTGGAATTAGTGCCTGTGTTCAACACTTGCTCCCCATTCTCTGTTGCTCAGCACCCAACCCTATCACAACAGGTTTCTGTAGGTGAGCATCTAGGGAATAGTGACCACAATATCGTTAGATTCAGAATAATTATGGAAAGGGATAAGGAACGATCACAGGTGAGGACACTCAACTGGAAAAGGGCTAATTTCAATGAGTTGAGGTGGGACCTAGCCAAGGTGGATTGGAAAGAAAAATTGGCAGGTAAGACAACTAACGAGCAGTGGGCAGTGTTCAAAGAGGAGATAGTTCAGGCACAGGTCAAAAGCATCCCCACGAAGGTGAAATGTAAGGCATCCAAACCTCCCTGGATGACTAAGGAAATCGGGGCCAAAATAAAACAAAAAAAAAGAGGCTTATGAAAAGTGTCAGGCTCAAAATTCAGAAGGGAACCAAGCAGAATATAGGAAGTGTAGGATAGAACTAAAAAAGGAAGTTAGAGGGGCAAAGAGACTGCATGAAAAACAATTAGCGAGTAAGATTAAGGGGAACCCTAAGGTTTTTTACCAACATATTAAGAGTAAAAGGTTGGTCAAGGATAGGGTGGGGCCAATTAGGGACCTAGGAGGAAATCTCATTGTGGAGGCAGAGGGCATGGCTGATGTACTGAATGAGTACTTCGCCTCTGTCTTCACAAAAGAAAAGGATACAGCCAATGCCATGGTATTAGAGGAGAGGGTAGGAGAAATGGATAATTTCTCCTAATTCCTGAGAAATGGGGCAGAAGGACAAGCCTGGTAACTACAGACCAGTCAGTCTAACGTCGGTAGTGGGCAAACTTCTAGAGTCCATAATCAGGGACAAGGTAGATCTTCACTTAGAAAGATATAGGCTAATAAAGGACAGTCAACATGGATTTGTTAAAGGCAAATCTTGCCTTACAAATCTGATAGAATTTTTTGATGAGGTAACGGAATGGGTGGATAATGGTAGCGCAGTTGATGTAGTTTACATGGACTTTCAAAAGGCATTTGACAAAGTGCCACATGAGAGACTTATTATGAAATTAAAGGCCCATGGCGTAAAAGGGACAGTGGCAGCGTGGATCCACAACTGGCTGCGAGACAGAAAGCAGAGAGTTGTAGTGAGCGGCTGTTTTTCAGATTGGAGGGAAGTGAGCAGTGGTGTGCCACAGGGATCAGTTTTGGGACCATTGCTGTTTGTAATCTACATCAATGATCTGGACTTGGGTGTACGGAGTACAGTTTCCAAGTTTGCAGATGACACTAAGTTAGGGAGAATAGTAAATAGTGAGGAGGATAGTAGCCATCTGCAAGAGGATATAGACAAATTGGTAAAGTGGGCAGACACATGGCAGATGAAGTTTAATGCAGAGAAGTGTGAGGTGATGCATTTTGGGAGAAGAAATGAAGGGAGGCAATATAGGCTAGATAGTACAATTTTAAATGGTGTGAAGGAACAGAGAGACCTGAGGATTTCTGTTAGTGACTCGTTGAAGGTGGCAGGACAGGTAGACAAGGCTGTTAAGAAGGCATATGGGATACTAGGCTTTATAAATAGGGGTATAGAGTACAAAAGTCAGGAAGTGCTGACTAACCTCTATAAAACTTTGGTGAGGCCTCAGCTGGAATACTGTGTTCAATTCTGGTCACCACACTACAGAAAGGATGTGAAGGCATTGGAAAGGGTGCAGCGAAGATTTACTAGGATGGTGCCAGGATTGAGGGACTTCAGCTATGAGGAGAGGCTAGATAGGCTAGGGTTATTCTCTCTGGAGCAGAGAAGATTGAGGGGAGACCTAATAGAGGTTTATAAGATCATGAGGGGTTTCGACAGGGCAAATAGAGAAAAACTATTTCCACTCGTTTAAAATAGTTTCAAGGCGAAGTAGAGGGGAGCTGAGGAGAAATGTTTTCACTCAGCGAGTTGTTCGAATCTGGAATGCATTGCCTGAAAAGGTGGTGGAGGCTGATTCGATAACAACTTTTAAAAGGGAATTAGATCTTTATTTAGGGAGAACAGGTCTATTAGGCTATGGGGAGCGGGCAGGGCAGTGGGATTGAATCGCTCTTTTCAAAGAGCCGGCACAGACTAGATGGGCCGAATGGCCTCCTTTTGTGCCGTAAAATTCTATGAATCTATGAAAATAAAAAACACAGCACTTTAAGATTCCTGCAACCAGGCATGAGGTAAATGACCAATTAATTTGGAATAGTTTTTGCCAATACATTAGGAGAATCTCTCACTTCTCTTTCTGAGAAGGTTGGATCCCATTCTACTTACATGAGTGTAACTGAGCTTCCCATCCTGTCCATCAATATATTTCAAGAGCACACATCAAGAGTAGCAACCTTGATAATGTGAGCTTGTAAAAGGAATTTTCCATTATTGGCAGATATCATCAAACCTGCAATCACCCTTAAGAATTCTTACAGCAGCACTCGTCATATCACTGAACTAGATTCAAATACAGTTGCCAGAGGTTATAGGAAACTTTGTAAGCTAATTTGTAGCACTCTCAACATTTTCTCCTTGTATATAATATTTTATGTCATACTGTACACTCTTCCAAAACCACATTTCTGTGAAAGGGCTCTACAGGTGCTCTCTCTGTTGACTGAAGTTAGATAAACATTGTATTTTATTGAGGACCTAATAATGATTTGTACAGAAGAGAATGAAAGAGAAAATAAGGTATAGATCATAGAATCCTAGAATTATACAGACCAGAAGGAGGTTGTTCGGCTCATTGTCTCTGTGCAAACTCTTTTAAAAGAGCTTTCGAAGCCAATCCCGGCAAGACCCTCATTCTCGCTATGACTAAAGGGATGAATTTCTGAGTGTTGTTGCATTGTAGTGACTTTGACATAATTAGGACTTTGAAATCCTATTTATGTCCAACACCATTGAAACGGCAATGTATAACATTGACCAGAATTTCAGCCCACTGATCTGTACAGATTACTCTGGGTGTGGCCTGACCATCTTGAACATAATGTCTGGAGATCTAAATTCAAATAATTTGACAATGTAGCCCACCAAACTGGTTTGTTTTCTATTTTGCTGCCATGTGTTTGGGAAAATGATAATAATAATAATAACCTCTGCATTTGATATTCTGCCTTATGAGGTCTTCGAGACATCTCACTGCGCTTCACACAATATATTGTAAAGTGGATTTACTTTAATAATAATACATAATCTTAAATTATACACAAAATTACCCCCTTCCAACCCACCTCTCTCCTTTGCTCTCCTCGTTGGTGGTCAAAGGTAGTGGAGAAAGATGACAGCAAGGAGAGTGAATGTTTCTGTGAGCAGCTGGTGGTGAGGGACTACAAAAGTCCTGGCATGTCCCACTCTGACTTAGCACAGCCCGGACGTGTTTTTGTTTTGTGGGTAAAACACTTATCCAGAGCAATGAGTCGGCAAATACCCCCAGATCTTTTTCAACTTCCCTTTTTCAAGATCTATCCAATCTTTAGAGGTCGGTTACAGTTAAATGAACATCAAAGGCATCCAACATAAGTGTTCATTCTTTATTCCCAAACCTCCCTGGCCTCCTTCAAGTCCCACCTCAAAACCCTTCTCTTTGACGATCCCATCGGTCACCACAAATCTCTTCCTTTCCCTCTGCACTCCCCGATCCCAGGTCGGGTCTGAAATGCTGACTGTCCAGTGCTTTGGGATGTCTTCCCGACATGAAAGGCACCATACAAATGTAATTTTGTTGTTGTTGTTCATAGTAAATAATAATAATAATCCTTGCATGTGATATAGTGCTTTTCACATCTTCTAGATGTCCTAAAGTGCTTCACAGAATGTAATGTGAATTAATTGTATGTTTTGTGGATGAAATTTGGCAGCCGATTGCATACAGCAGTGTCCCACAAACAATTGAGATGACCAATTTATTATTTATTTTTAAAGGATTATTATTAGATGTGTGGAGTAAGGAAACTTGCCCAAGGTTTCGCCCTGCCTGGAATCGAACTCAGGTCTCTCATTTGTTGGCTGTTTAATCATGGATGAAGCATCACAGTTGAGTCTTATCCTACCTTTACTTGTGATCCATCCTTTGCCGCTGGGATAAACAACGGACTAATTATGTTTTTTTTGTCAGTCTTATGTGGAAACCTATCACCATCTCCAAAACTGAGAGTTCCATTCATCCCACCTATACTGTACATAGAAATTCCAGAAATATTTATTGGAAATTATTATGTTTCTTCCTTCAGATGATACAAACCTACATTAGTTTCTCCAGTGCCACAAGGGCTGGTGGTAACCATGCACAGACCAGGGATTGAAGTTCATTACCATGCCATGCAGTGCATTCACTCAGTTTTTCAGGGCTTTAAAACACCGATATGTTTTTACAAATAGTGTTCTACTTTATTTGCACTTTACATTGTAGCTGGAATCATGTTGTAAAAGTGCACTAAAATTGACCTTGGTGTCTATTTAAATAAAGAACAATTCTGTTTTACGTTGTAAATAACTGGAGCAAAGTATTTTGTGATCCGTATGGAGACATTTCATGCTGCAAATCAAGGATTGTTCTGAGGTAAATTGGAAGGAAATCGGTATAATGTTACTTATATCCTAAAGGAAAGGTGATTAGTACGATACCTTGACAAATAGTCAAATGCAGAACAATGATTATTATTAAAATGATTACCTCAAACAATTTGTACGTTCTAACATATGTATCCTAGTGCCTCTGTTACATTATTCTACGTTTTTTCTGCTCACAGAAACAACATCATCTTAAGTAATTATTTCCGTTATGTCAGGGACACTTATAGACTCATGAAAAGATTTGAATATGGTACGTTACTCAAACATTGAGATGAGAAGTGGCAGGAAAGTGTGGAGGATGATGCTACAGAAATAAGGCCTATGAATGCAAAAGTGACATTCAGGAATAATTAATCAATATTCTCTGCTGGCAGGCAGTTAATCGATTGAAAAATACAGTTAACATTGCCCTTTATTTGATCTATCATTTTTAAAATGAGGAGACAGGTTTTGGAAGTGCACTTATAATACTTTAAATGAAACTGATTTAAGGCCATTTCACGGTGTAATACATAACTGGTTTGATTTAAGGCATTATTTGATGCATGTATCTGAGATGCAGCAAATTATTTGTAGTTAGTTATTTCTTAAACTGGAACAAATGTCAAGATGTTCTGTGGCTTCAGGCCATGTGCAATCGTGAATGTTCCAACGGACCGTTAGGTGTAAAACATTACACTTGTTTTACAAACACATATCCATAATAGAATTAGGCACCAGATATTAGTGAAATTTCGCAAAGCATTTAATTTTGACAACTAGAAGAATTTAACTATCAATTCTGCTCAACAATTGAAGCATTGCTTCATTGTGTAATTGTTTTTTTAAAAGCCTATCTGTTTAGTTTTTTTAATATTCAAGAGAGCATCTCTCTATTAGAACAATAATAGTTTCTTCTCAAATGTTAAACAGTTTCAGAGAATCTGTTAATAATAGATATGATATCTGATACTTTGATATTTCTGTAAAGAATATTGTTGACATGATTCAGAAAAATGACTGGGAAAAGTTACTGATTCCAGCAATCCAATTGAGCTATACTATTTCAACAATTGCTGTCAAGAATTTTATCTCTTGCACATCTGAATACATTTGATGTGTTAAATATCAAATGTACAATTAAATTAACTTCACTGTAACACTGCTACTCTGCAAGGTATCTTTGAAAACATGCTATTTTTCTAACCAATGTATTTCTCTTAGTTCCCATGCATTAAGGTTGTGGGTTCAAGTCCCTCTCTGAGCTTAACTCACATTATTCTGTCTGACACTCTGATGCAATACAGGTAGTGCATTGCTTATAAAAATAATAATATTAATCCATGCATTTGATATAGTGCTTTTCACATTTTATCGACTTTATTGCAAAGCGCTTCACAGAATATACTGTAAAGTGAATTGACTGTATATTTGTGGGAGAATCTCAGCAGCGAATTGCGCACAGGAGTATCCCACAAACAGTCCTGGATTGAAATGACCAATTTTATTATTGTGGTTTTTTTGGAGGGATTATTATTAGGTGTGTGGAGGTGCCAAAAACATGCTTTGTTGGAGGTGCCATCATTCAAAAGCGATGGTAAACTATGGTGTCTGTTCAGGTGAACAATAAGATCCCATGTCACTATGTGAAAAGAAACAGGAGTTTCCCCCAGAGTCCTGTACAATATTCACACAAATTAGTCACGAATTTCATGGCTGTTTTGGGGAAATTGCTGGGACATTTACAAAACCCACAGTCACTATACCTCACATTCATATCTCATGAAGCTTTTTGAAACACTTGATAAGGTGCTCCAGCAAGTGCAAAGATTATTATCTTCCTGAATGATAGATTATATCTGCATTATATCTGCAAAATAAAAGACTGGATATTTTGGGAGTTTTATATTAAAAAGGGAGAATATTTGATGCATAAACAAGGTAAATCTTGAGGAACTGGGCCAATATCTGCTACTGATTTGTGTTGTCTTCCCTTGATAACATCAGAAATTATCATAGAGTTATCAAAAAGTGCCAGTAAACTCAGACCACTCATTGAGTGCAAGCAAGATGTAAACCCAGACAACTTTGCTCACTGAAAACAGTTGGCCCACCTTCTAATCATGCATGTGTGCAAATACTGCACTCACACACATATTAACTCATCTCCTGCTGCTGATTTCCTTGTCTTACCGGTAGTAAACAGGTGTTCCAAAGCTTTTCTGGTCTATCTAGAACTTTGGAGATGACAGAGTGATTTGAAGATATATTACAGACATTTTAACATAGTTTACCTTGCTCCAGAAAAGGACAATGTTCACAATGATGAAATGTTCCCTCTGTACTTTTTCACCTCTTCATTGACATTGACCTCCACATAAGCTTGACCAAAATGCTCTGTGAAAGTGTAAAGCTGTGTCAGTTTGTACTCCAATCTCTTTTGTTTTGAATGAAAGCATCAAATTTTGCATCTGCAGCAAGCATGCAGATGATGTGCATATAGAGAACGCACAGTAAAAAATCAAATGATAAAAAAGTATTCATAGTTTTCTCCAAACTAGATCTGAGGATCATGGGTTTGTGAGTACCCTCTCACCAAATACAAGCAAAATTAAAATCACCAAAAATGACTGTTCTGGAATTACAGGAAGACAAAATTGGTGTATTTTGAAAGTGTGCGATGAAAATAACGTAAAACAATACTTGCCTTAAGATGCAAGATCATGTCAATAGTTACTAAAGAGTTAAATGAGTTTATATTTCAGACCAAACTCCAAATGCACAACAGCTTTCACTGGACTTTGCGCACCAAGACAATATTTTTTCAAGCACATTGAAGAGGAGCTGAGAGGTCTTTTACTTAGATAGTTTGTCAAGGGTTTGGAAAGGGGCACTTAACTGGCTCTGCTGAAGGAGGAATTTCCGAGGAAAGATAAATAGATGAAAGCAACTTGTGGTATCCCATGGAGGTTATCCAAATAAATGGCATTTCCTCATTCCATCCTGTGCTATGAAGAATAAGACTGCCACAGGCTATGGAAGAACAAGTAAAAGATATTAAACGCTATAGGATTTCTGAATCATTTGCACCCTTGGCTATCTTTCAGTGATCCTGCCTGGTTGGCATATGCTGTGTTGCTAGTGGTGGGAATGGTGAATACAGTATGAATTGCATGACAACACACAAACTAGGGATAGGTGGCTTGTTTTGTAGTTTTTGTTAAGTATTAACTAATAATCACGATAGTCTTGGGAATAAAAATAAACACTTGATTACTTCAATCAGTCTCTGAGGTGACTGTGAAGAGGAGAGGAGTGTTGTAGAGCAATCACCCTATCGACAGTAAGCTAAATGAAGTACAAGGGAAAGCAATAATCTTCAATTTGTATGAATTATTGGTTAGATGGCATTTTGAGTTTTCTGTCCGGATTTGTGCACCTCACGTTAGCGAAAATATTAGATATTTAGAGAAGGTGTAGAGGAGCTTTATGAGAATTATTCCAGTGATGAAGGGCAATAGTTATGAGGAGAGGTTGGAGAGGCTGGACCTGTTTTCATTGGAGCAGAGAGACTTGAGGGGGGACTTGACTGTGGTGTACATATTTATGAGGAGTTTGTTCGGAGTAAACAGAGAAAAGTTGTTTCCGTTGACAGGGGAGTCAGTGACTAAGGGACATAATGATAAGAAAGCCAAAAGTACAGGAAAAAGAAAGCATAAGGATTTTTTCATCCAAAGAACTTGGTGTGTGGAACACTATGCTGGTACATTGATGGAGGTGGAGACACCCTGGGGAATCGATAGGCATATGAAACAGAGAGTTTTTAAGGGGAAAAAGTATACGGCAGGCGGTGGACCTGAGTAGTTGCTGTGAACCAGTACAGTCTTGATGGATCAAATGGTCTCCTTTTACATGGCTCCTGTCATTTTTTACCTCTGCCACTCCAGTACCTCAGTTCAGACACTAATAAAGAAAAAAAGAAGAAAGAACAGGTATTTCCATGATGCTGAAACTCAGAATTACTGTCAAAAATAGTTATTTTAGGCAAATGTGGCAGCCATTTTATATGCTGCAAATTCACACTTAAAGCCAGTAGGTGAATAAACAAATCAAAAACAGACATCGCTGGGAACAGTCAGGCAGCATCTATGGAGAAAGGGAAAGTGAGTCAACGTTTTGGGTCCACAACCCTTCGTCAGAAGAGTCAGAAGGTTTCTGACGAAGGGTCATGGACCCGAAACGTTCACTCACTTTTCCTTTCTCCTTAGATGTTGCTTGACCTGCTGAGTGTTCCCAGCGACTACTGTTTTTGTTTCAGATTTCCAGCATCTGCAGTATTTTGTGTTATTTTTGGTGAACAAACCAATTTCTGTGGAGAATTAATGACTAGGACCTGGGAAAAACACTGTCTGCTTTTCAAAATGTCATGAATTTTAAGATCCACCTAAAGAACAGGAAGACTGCTGTCAATGTTAGATGTTTGTTGAAGCCCAAAAGGAATTTAAGGTGAGACACTTTTATTTAGGTTGAATGCCGTAACCGATTTCAAAGTGTTGCACCTGGGGGAAATAAGCAGTGTTTGCATAAATGTATACCTTTTGCCAAATAATGACTGGGAAAATGACTCGGGATAAATAAAATGATACAATAAAATAATTAAAAACCAGTGACGAAATCTCTACATCAATTCCAATTCTATCCAGTTACCGCTACAAGCTGATCAACCACAACAAAATATTGTACAACAAAATTACATTTGTAAAGGTCCTTTCTCGTCAGGAGAACGTCCAAGCGATTGAAATAGTCACAGATGAATTATAATGAGAATGTTTTTCCCATATTGCTTAACTGGCTAACTAGATTCAGATGACAACCTGAGTATGTTGGAGAGGTGAATTGAAACATTTCAGAAATGTTCCCATACAGCATCGAAAGGAATAGGACATGAAATACTGTAGATTTTATAACCCTTACATTTGGATTTAGTGAGTGCATAAGGCAGCAACAGGAACACATCTGGAAGCTTAAGCTTTTACTGCCTTTGAACCATCCCCAACCCCACAGATCCCGGAACCATCCATTGCATGCTGAAATTTGACCAATGAGTTCAGACAGTGCCAATGGTGTTGGAGGTGAGGTTAGCTTTACTCATTAGGCCAGCTGAACCCAGAATTTGTGTCCTTGAATTCTACATACACATTGTGAGCATTCCTTTTTTTAAAATTCGTTTTCTTTAATTCTTTTAAAATGTTGTTTGCAATAATAATGTAAGGTACTCAATTTCTATGGATTTATTGTGTGGGTCCTCAGTCAGGATGCTATATATCATGGAAGGCTTTGAATCTCAAAGTTACGGGACCCCTGCTGTAAAATATACTGACTGTGAATTTTGTGGATGAACCAATTTGTGAACAGCAATATCCCAGACAAACCATGAAGGAAATGACTAATTTTATCTTGGAGATGGCTAATCAGAACATCAGGAGAAAATAATTTCCCTTTTTGAATAGTACCATAGGATCTTTAACATCTACCTGAACAAGCAAACAGGGCCTTGGTTTAATGTCTTGACATTCTGTAGTTTGTATCACAGTTGTGCCTGATTGATGGACCTGAATTTGTGAAAATGTGGGATATTCAGACTCAATGTCTCCTTCACAAAATTAATTGATAAATGGTTGTGAGGAATACTAAATGCTTGGGTACAGGATTTTCAAAATGTTTTCATTGAGGTCTCAGCTCATTTATTCAAATGTAGATGTGAGAGGGGTGTAGCAGAGAACTCTTATCTGTTCCTGTGATCCTGTCCGTCAAGGATTCCCACTTATGTTTAATAAGTGGGAATTGATGGTAGAACCACCCTACCAATTAGTGCTTTGGCTTGCAGGGTTAACAGGAGCTGTATGGGATGACTCCCTGCCCCCAATGGTCTGCCCTTCCAAGTCCTGCTGATGAGCCAGGTTGCCTTCAACACTACATTACTGTGGATCTGCTGCACTACCAAGACTGCCACAGAGGACTGCTGCCTGTGATCCTGAACTCTTCCATTGTTTGACATATGGGCTCCTTTGTTTTATTCTCATTCTGCCAGTATTTAGATCCTCTTTCTCCTCATGATTAATTCTGCTTGTAATGGTTTGATCTTCAAAGTTACATCATATCTAAATTTAACTAAAACTAGATGCTTTAGGCCTAGATGTTTCCTAATTTACACAGTCAAGTTTCAGACTTGTCTTCCCGCTTCACATGCCACTGGGAATTTTACTCAACTGTGACATTTCGCAAAGTCTGAAGCAAGACTGTTTTGGGTTTGTACCAAGGCCCATTACTCAGCGGTCATTCTCCCAATGTTGCTACATTTACAATAATATTAATCTATGTATTTCATAGAATCAAACAGCCCGATGGAGTCAGTTCGGCCCACAATGTCTGTGATGGCTCTTTGAAAGAGCTATCCAATTGGTACCATTCCCCCACTCTTTCCCCATAGCCTTGTAACTTTGTGTTTCCATTTTGAAAGTTTTTATTGAATCTGCTTCTCCCACCCATTCAGACAGTGCATTCCAGATTGTAACAACTCACTGTGTAACAAACTATTCTCCTCGTTTTTTTTCTCCTGATTTGAAGTAGCACCTTTTAATTCAGGACAACTTAGGATTCATTATAAAGTGTAATGATTGTATTTATGCAGACAAACCTGCTCAAAAATGAGTGAGTGCATCAGAACTCTGCTGATTGGCAAATATATTAACTATCGGAGAATGTTGCTCCAGCCCCTACCCCACCAATACCCCCATACCCAAGTTAGGAACTGAAATTCATATTCACCAGATGATGGCACTCCATAAGCTTTATGCTCATACATTTTGACTAGTCATTTGTTTGCATTGGTCTTACATTTTGATTTATAATTAATTTGCAGCATGCTTGTGTTTGCTTGTTATTAAGCTTTGCATTTGATTCCATTCTGCATGTACATACCTCAGAGTCTAACTTGTGTTTTCCTCTCACTCTGCTTGCAGTAGTTTTCCTTTCTACTTTGACTCAGATTAATTTCACTGAGTGCCAGCATTGGGGTCATGTCTTGTCCTATGTTTTCCCACCGTCTTTTTACGGTTGCCTTACATTTCTATTTGTGCTTGATTCTCAGTCTGCTCACATTCAGCTCACATTCCTGCTTCTTTTTTCTCAGTCTGTTCGCATTTGCCTCATATGTCCGTTTGATTTCTTGATCTTATTTTCCTAGCCTTTGGCTCACATTCATACTCAAATTTATTCTCATTACACTCACGTTCATTCTTATTCAGATAGTGTAATTATTCCACTTGACATGCCTCATATCTCAATTCATATTTGACTCTGATTTTGCTTCTGGTAAAATACATCCGACATATGTTATGACATATGTGTGCAACTATTCAGAGAAATACATGCTTGGAAAACATTACAGTGCAATACAGGAGTTCACTAAACTCTCCCATTCTATGATGCTCTGCTTTCCTCGAATGCTAGAAATCCTTGCTGCGATAAGATTACAGCTGTCAATTCGAAGATGTGACTCCACGTGAGAAAATGGATTGAATCTGACTTTCATATGGTTCACGTACATGTGTATCAACAAAGAAAAAGTAATATAACCATTCCGGGGTATTAAAGAGTAAAACTACAGACAGGCCTTCCTGAACTGGAAACATTAAAAAACAGAAATAATCAATGGCTGCCAGTTTTGACAGATGCGAGATGAGTGATGAGAGAGTAACATAATTTTGGCAGTGAGATATCATTTGGGAAGCAACAGCCCGCACCCTGCCTGTGGTACAGTAAGCGGAACAGACACTGACAGATGACATGAGCTCTCGACAGTGATGACTGTTGAAGCTGACAGCTTCACTTGCAGTCAATCAAGAGTGCATTCTGCACTGAAGCTGAACGAAGTGAATTTTTTAACATAACAGATTCCCTTTGCTGTTTTCCAGAACTAGGTTAAATGAAGACAGTTACATAAGCTTGGAGTCAATACCCTGCTCCAAGACATTGGTGGCTCTGAAGCAAGAATCATTAGGACTTGTACATTACCAGACAGAACAATTAAACATGTTATTGTCAAAATGGCAGTAAAATAGCCACAAGTCATGCAAAGTGATTAACCCTCTTCGGCTCAGAAATAGCAAACTCATAACCTCCCTGGTTGGTTTCAAAAAGCATCTTGCAGTCATTTACAGCTTAACAGAGTTGTGTTATCTATTTCAGGGAGTATTGGGGCACACAGGATACTGAACAAGCCACACGGCCAGTCGCCATATGTTATTACAACATTAATTCTCCTCTGGCAGAATTGTGGAAGTGTTGATGCTGGTACCAACGCTAGTCAACATCCTATGCACCTGTTTGAATGTGTGTTCCTTTGATTCAATTCTATAAACTGTCTTTTGTAATGTGCCAAAATAGTTGCCTTGTCATTAGGATTCAACTTCATTGTAAATTATAGCTTTGTATAACAACTTAAATCAGACATTTGAGAACTTGACTTTAGCAGTGAGGCAAAACAGCAGCCTCACCACTTAACCCATACATTGTAGGAAAGAGTTAATGTCACTGCCTTAAAAATGCTGTTGGTGATGGCGAGTAAAGAGCTCTCTTCACTATCCTCAAAGAACAGCAGAGCAACCTCTGTCGCACCAAAATGAGATTTCCTTTTCTCACATAAGCCACTAGAGACCCCCTCTCAGAGCGAGATTGTGATTGCCAGTTCAGGAGCAGTGTTAGGAGCAGAAGCTAGCTTGAGACTTCACAGGCTCAATTCATATAAGAACCCTTGCACCCACCAGAGAAAAGAGACTTTCAGGCAACTGAGCAAGATTTAATCAGGCCAATGATGCTGATCACCTACATCACACATTGCTCCCCAAGGATGTTAAATATATAATTATTTGTATCCGCAGGTTTTTATTATTTGAAGAGGTGCACTTATGGAATTTTTCTTAAAGTGCTGGCCATGTTTGTTGATACTAAGTATATAAGAGTTCCAGGTTAAACAATGGAGAGGATGGAAAATAGTTGAAGAGGTGACAGTCCAGCTCAATTAATAACACTCACACATGTTCGACAGAAGAATAGTGCGTTCAAACACTCACACTATGATTGGAAGTTATAACTCCAGGTCAGTGCTGAGGAACAGCTACATTGTGCCACTCCCATTCTTTAAATAGGTACTGTACAGAACTTCATCACATCACATATGGAGTTCTGAGGAAATGTTCACTTGCAACTCGCTTCCATACGCTAGTTTCAAGCAAGATAAACACATTTTAAAAATCAGCGGCTGAGCTCCCACATGGAGCAAAATAAATAAATGTTCCCGTTAAAAATATAAGCTATATTCCCTAATTTCAGTATGGCAAAACCCAAGGTCAAAAAGTGTATCATAAAACAAAACAAAAATTCTTAAGTATTAGTTTTAAATATGGTGATTACAGGTGTTAAAATGTGCAGTCTGTTCCATACTGTCTAATCAGTGGGAATCAGCAGTTGTCTTTATGTACAGCAGTGGTGGGACTTCTCAGATCTGTTCAAGATCATCTTAAGACAACTGACCTTGCAGATGTAGTAGAACACAATAATTATCAAATAAGCAACCAATCTGCAAGAAATGCAATTTTAGTGAGGAGTTTGAGGTATTTGAATTAATGACTATGAGATTCATGCAAAACAAAACCTACTACAATTGTTCTTGAATTGCAATATTTTAGGTTTGTTGTTTGGACGTGTACAGCATACAGCATATAAACATCACTTTGACATTCTCATCAGTGTGCTGCAATGCTTTATTGGGGAGTTTCCCTCCTATTGTTTGACTGTGGGCCAATTTTACAATTAAACATAGTTAAGTAGAGTTAAGGAGTGCTTGGTGGGAAAATTGAATTAAAAGGTTTATTTTTTTACCCCAAACTGAATGTATAGTTGATTTAATAGCAATTGCTGGATAATTGCTCAGAAAATGTCTTACCTTTCTCAGAATAATATTTTCCCATAAAACCTTGAAAAGAACTGCTTTCAGAGAAACTGCAAGGAATGCAGGCCCTAATTCTATGAAGGAGTATTGTTACATAGGCTGAGAAGTAGGACCTCCAAAAGATCGCAGCAATTTCTTCCAGAGACTGGTTGTATTCACTGTTTTTTACTTAATAACACTTTCCCACAGACTTTTATATATTGAACCATTTCTAAGACACTGATTCTTTTGATAACTGTAACAGGCTATGTGCTGAAATGTTAAAGGGGAAGTTCAACTATCATTATAATCATGGACGTGCTGAGAGGCCATTTAGAGCAAAGGTCAAGTGTTGTTTGTGTTTGACTTGCAAGAGACAAAGACCACCTGTTTTTCTGAAGTTTGATGTTCAGTGCTACAGACTTGAACTGGGGTATTGCAGCTATGGATCAGAACTTTCTATTTCAAACATAATTTCTGGTCAAAAAATCCTGTGTTAAGCAACTTAAACCTACCTCAAAACAACAACAACAAAATGCATTTAGATAGCTGCCGTCTGAAGCAGTGACTGTCCAGCGCCTTGGGATGTCCTCTTGACATGAAAGGCACTATCCAAGTGTAATTTTGTTGTTGTTGTTGTTGTTGCCGTCATTCTGCATATAACACCAGAGCTCTTTAGAAAGATAGTGTCAAGGGCTGAGTGGATGGGGAATGGGAGATGAGGTAGGTTTTCAGGTGGGACAGATAGAGACAGAGGGAAGGAGATCTGGAGGTTAGGAGATCAGAATCTGAAGGCTTGCCTACGGATGGTAGCCCAGAGAGAATAGGGAATGTGAAGCCTATGTGAGCTAGCCTATAGAAATAGAAAATCACTATGTACCTCAGTAGCCAGCATTTTTGGTCAGCTAACCAATAAATTTCCTTGAATTAATATTTTAAATATTTGAATATTTCTTCATTTATGGGCTTATTTATTACCTCTCAGTAGTGACTGGAAACAAAACATTGATTTAAAATAGACTCACCTAGATTCTTCCAAATGTTTGGCAGGCCATTTTGTAATGGCCCTGCAGGCTACTTCCGTCTGCCATTGATTTACATAATACAGCATCATAGACAGATTGTAATCTAAAAGGACAATTAACAAACAAGCTTGAAATCTTTCTTGATATTGCAAGCATACATTTTTCCAGGTGCTTATCTTGACAAAATGGAATTCTTCAAATACTTTGAATTTGTACTGGACAGAAATATCTTGCTAGGCGCATGTTTTAGTCGTGGGTAACCATTGCTGACTTTGATTTAGATTCATGATGAATTTTAATCTGCAACCTCAGTGAATTTCTGACAACAATCTGGAATTGTAAGCATCCAAATACCAAATCAGGAGGTGGAAATTCAGTGTGCACAGGGCTCCATGGATTAGCAATATCATGTCCTTGCCTCATCTACCAGAGAAGTGCAAATAGCTTCAGTGAAAATTATTCTGTAAATAATTGAATATACTCTTGCTTATATTTATTACCTGCTGAGCAGCAAAACAGTAAAGGCATAAAAACAAAGCAAGAAATGAGAAAAACCGACATGGACCATCAAGCCGGTTCTTTCCCCAAGATGTGTACAATCTAACCTATCACAGATATTATTCCACCCATTTAATCTCTTGAGGGAATATTCTCCATAAATAAAGGCAGCAGTCAGTCAAGATTCAGAATTAGGAATGTTTGAGTATTGAACGTAAAAAATTCCCTCTGCCTTTCCCTCTCTTCAAGTCCCACCTGAAAATCTTCCTCTCCAACCGTGCTTACTCCGCCCCCCACCCCCCCACCCCCCCGCCACCAACCCGCTCGGAGTCAGGCTCCGCCACCGTTTGGCACTCTGGGATGCTACTCAGCACGGAGGCCGTTATATAAGTGCAAGTTATTGCTGTTGTATCCTATTGTTTTTAGACATCCTCCTGATGTAAAAGGTTCTATATCAAATGCAAGAATTATTGAATAACTCCTAATAACAATCATTTTCATTGCCTTCAGCAATATCAGTATCTCCTGTCCATTTATTTTAGTTTAATGAACCTTGTATAAAATTAGCCAATCATTCGTATTCTGCAACAGTGCCGTAGCTCAGTGGTTAGAACCCTCGCCTTACAAGTGTGAGACCTGAGTTCGATTCCAGGCCAGGGTGAAACCTTGGACAAATTTCCTTACTCCACACACCTGATAATAATTCCTTGAGAGAAACAAAACAATAATAAATTGATAATTTAAATCCATGACTGTATGTAGGACATTGTTGTGTGCAATTGGCTGCCATGTTTCGCCCACAAAATATACAGTCAATTCATTTTACAGTATTTTTTGTAAAGCTCTTTGAGACGTCTTGAAGACATGATAAGGCACGATATCAAATGCAAGGATTATTATTATTATTATTAACACATTACCTATTAGTAATAAATTATAATGATAATCTTTGC
Organism: Hydrolagus colliei; assembly: GCA_035084275.1. Lineage (NCBI taxonomy): Eukaryota > Metazoa > Chordata > Chondrichthyes > Chimaeriformes > Chimaeridae > Hydrolagus > Hydrolagus colliei. The sequence continues at coordinate 45,815,672 of CM068744.1, read as the reverse complement.
ATTTGTTATGGTGCCTTTCATGTTGAGAGGCGCACTCAAGGTGCATCACAGGACATACTGTAAAGTGCGGTGACTATTTTGTAGGCAAATGCCTACAAAAGTGGGTGCAGTGTATTTATATAGCCTTTTTTAAATTAAGGAGTTAACTTTAAAGGTAAGGAAAATATTCCCTTTTTTATTGTTCAAATGGTCATTATACTGTAGAAGAGCAGCTTGTCAAGGCCAGATTGAAAGGTTACTTGAAATCTAATTGTTCATTGCTGAATGAAATGCCTTGTTTCAAACAAGTGAAAAAGAAGAACGTATTCATTTATTTGAAGTTGTAAAATGTTCAAAGAATTGTACATTAACACAATTCCAACTAGTATTTGCCCTCCAATTTTGTAAGATGCCGGTGGCAGTATGGTAGCTGTCCATGACAGCTGACCTAAGGCTGTCTAAGCTAAAACAATGCCAACCTTGTGACACTAAGGCCTTTGTTCCCTAACAATAATGCTCTCTGACTTTTTGAATGTCAGCAATTCAAAAACTCGATGTGTTGGACCATCAAATAAAATGTTTTCTGAGAGAGTTTAGTAATTCAGCAGTAATTATTTGAATCATTCCTGGCATAGGATGCTTTCTAATGAGCTCTTGGCCGTTGTGGATTCCAGAGAGACTGAATGCTCTTTGTGTTGACAAAAAGGCCCCAGCTCACTGGAGAAAAAAATGACTGGACAAATCATTCATCTATGTAAATGCCAGGAGAGAATGGTCAAATACATTTATTACTAGCCTCATTATATTAAGCAAGACCAAATTCATGACTGGCAGGCATTGACGTACTGGCCAAGTATGATTTTTGCCCCTTGCTGGTATTTGAAGAAAAGTAGAAGACATGCCACCAGGGAATGGATCATGGAAGACTGAATGTCATATAGTCAGAATTGTAAAGAAAATTTGATTGACAAACAGTATTCATATGGGTATGTATTTAATTAGCCAACATAATTAAGTGAAACGTAGTATTCAGTCGTTCTAAACAAGCACTGCTGATGCATAGGTATATGATAGTGTTCCTATTTTACATCCAGAATATTTGCAGATATCAACTGCCAATAATAACTTCCCAACATATGTTTGCATTAAATTATAAAACTTGGTAACACTCCCCTAATAGCCCATTTAGCAAAAAACATTTTCTCAGGTAAAACTGTGCAATGTCTCAAATGTATGCTTGTTGGATATCAAATGTCCATCTAGTGATTATCCTCCTGGGGGGTGGGTGGAGAGTTGAGGCAAATGGGTGTCTACTCGGGGCTAAATTGGCTCCTCAGTCATGTGCTTGGCAATGGAATGTTGGAAACAGGTCAACCCTCTGTCGCTGTCTCGGTCGTCCGATTGCTGAGTCAGGCAGCTTTGCAGTTCTCCAGGCATTGCTGGTGACAGACCAGCCAGCTTGGCTTTTGGCAGGATGTCGATTGGCAAACCTGTCTCTGGGGAAAAAGGGTACTTCCCCCTCAGCTCTAGTTAATCCTCCAAATCAAAACCCTTACAGGTAGAATAGCCTGAGCTGGCAAAGCAGCAGGAAGCCAGCAGGAGGGTGCTCAGAATAGCAACTGGTGCATATTTATGTGGTTAAATTCCAACAATACTCCCCACATATACCCTGGGGTCCCCAAGCCTTGGCTTTAGTCAATCTGTCCCTAGTCCTTCCCGGGTTTAGGTACATAAGGTATGTCCCTTTGGGGAGAGAGTGTTCCAGAAACAGGAAATGTTCCAAATGCAAGTGCCACACAATTAATTATCTTTCTTTCTAGCACATTTATTTAACTCAGACAGCCTTCCTTCACTGGAAAAGACTAATAGACTTAATCATTTCTTGACTATTTATGAGACTTTGCCTGTTGCTGCCTCTAAAATTCTAAGTAAAGTGGAACTCTTAGGTTAGTTTGTATATTCTTAAGCAGAGCAATAGATTTTCACATGTGTCATACATTCGCCTAATAAGAAAAGGGTAAATCTAAACTTTACAGACCAGAAAGTTCCAATATTCATGTGCAAATCTGTGCTGAGTTAGATTATCTCAACCCTAAGGTGGCAGCAGAGGAGATTTAATGACTTCAGCTCTCCTGGGCTAGGAAGGAAAAAACATGTGAGGTTTTTCATTCTTTACTTCTATCTAGTAACACTTAATGAAAGGTAGATGTTTGAATATCAGTTGGGAGAAGAATTAGCTCAGTTGTTATGCTTCCATCATCAAAGATACAAAAATGTTTGATGTTTTAACAATGGAGTCTTGAAGATCTCCCACAATACTCACGACAGACATCACACAGGAAACAATGATCAGTACAATTAGTTCTCTCTCCTTCCAACACATTTACCTCGGTCTCATCCGAAGAACAGCACATCCAACAATGCAGTGCACCTTCAACACTTTATGAGAGTGTCCGCTTCTTAGACAATATGGTTTTGAAGTGGGTCTTGAACCCACGTAACACAATTCTGGATGCAATTTTGCTGTCACGTTTACCTACTTGCATAGTCACTTCATTTCATAGTAAATCCTGCAAAGAGCATTGAGATATCCTTCCGACGTGATAAGGCGCTACACCAAATGCAAGGATTATTAACAACAAGATAATTACATTGATAGAGAGCCTTTCAGGTCCGGTGAATGTCTCAAGGCGCTGAACAGTCAGGGGTCGGGACGCGAGCATGGGGGATGGTCAGGGTAGGTGGAAGGGGAGGGAGAGAGGTGGAAGGGCAATAGAAGACACGATCGAAAAGGAGGGTCTTGAGATTCTCCTTAAAGGAGGCAAGGGAGGATGTGAGGCGAAGGAACTGTGGGATGGAGTTCCAGAATGTGGGGGCAGAGATGCTGAAAGCCCGGCCACCGATGGTAAGGCAGATTGGGTGGGAGACCTGGAGCAGACTGGAACCTGCTGAACAGAGGGGGCGGGTAGCTTAGGCAATCAGCAGGTTGGAGAGATAGGAAGGGGCAAGTCCGTGAATGGCCTTGAAAGTGAGGACGAGGATGTTGAATTCCATCCTCTGGGGGATGCGGAGCCCATGGAGCCGGGCGAGAATGGGAGTGATGTGGTCGTGGAGTTTAGTGTGGGAGAGGACACGAACTGCAGAATTCTGGATGATCTGCAGCTTGTGAAGGGAAGAGCCAGGAAAGCCAATGAGGAGGGAGTTTCCATAGTCAAGCCTTGATGTAATGAATTCATGGACGAGAGTTTCAGCAGCCTGAAGGGTGAGGCAGTTGTGGAGTCTGGCCATGTTATGGCGGTGGAGGAAGGCAGTTATTAAACATATTATTAATAATAACCTTTAAGAATCATGCAGAAATCCTATGTTTTAAATTGTGTAACTGTATTATTGTTTTTCACTGAATTTTGGCTACATTGTAAACTTTAAATAGGTAATTTTAAACAAATATACACTTTTACGTATGCAAGAATAATCATTAAATCCAGAGTACACAATGAAAGTAGAATAATGAAGTGAATTAAAGTGCGCAAAATTTGATAGCAATGAACAAAATAATGATAATCTCAAATCTAAATAATATATGCATCAAGTTAACTTTCATGTATTAAAATCGGAATACAAGATATCAACTCAGTGAATGGAGTTTATTGAATTGTAAGGCACCAAGTATTGGGCTGGTTCTAGGCCTTGGTGAGAGCCCCTTGGCCTTGGTGAGAGCCCCTTGGCCTTGGTGAGAGCCCCTCGGCCATGTGTTTTGGTAGCCCAGATTAGAGAGCATAGGGATTGGGCAAGCGGGTGCAGACTTTGAAACTCAGGGGATAGTTCTGGAAATGAGTGTACAGGGAAACCGGTATCGGAGCTGTGGGCATTTGGTGTGGATATGGTTTATAGGCAACATCCGGCCTGCGGGCTGCCAGTTGGGCTACCCTTATCTAAGCCAATAGCCAGGGGTTTCTGAGCACTGTATTGTTGGAAATACATTCTTCAGATGAGATATTAAATCGAGATCCTGGCTGCTTGTTTGGGATCCTTAACATCCATCCAAACGATGACCTCTCCAAAACTCTCCAAACTGCAACTCATTGCACTGGAATCTTAGCATATTTGTATACTGGATTAATTGTAGTTATAATAATAATCCTTGCATTTGATATAGCGCTTTTCACTTCTAGACGTCTCAAAGCGATTCACGGAATATGCTGTAAAGTGAATTGACTGTACAGATGTGTATGTTATACAGTTGTAGTTCATAGGAAACAAAAATGTCTATATGAATTCCTTAATAAGGTATGAAGAAAATTAAAAAAATAAAATTACAGTATTAATTATTTCTTTAAAAATGTTAAAACCTGCAAACTAAATTCAACAGATTTCTACACTACTGAAAATCAATATACAGATTGTTTATTTCATTATTCCAAACTGAAAGATGATTTATGGTAGACACATTTGTTAAAATATTAATAATTTCTTAACAGCAAAATCCAAATGTTATATCCTGACATGTAAGGTACTATACACATATAATTTATTGAAAACAAATGTAATTTGTTGTTGACATAAATTTTATATTGTTTAGTATGATTTTTTTGCTCCTTGAAAATAGTAAACATATAAAGGAAAAGCTCTATATGTAATTCAGTACTTGTTTTGTCAAAATTGGTGTTACACAAACATATGTTTTTAAACAAAATGACTGCAATTTGAAAACATTAGTTTGTGGTTTACATTTTAGGAATCTCTAGGCACAATGTTCAAACAAGACTACCCCAAAAATGGATGGCAAATGCTACAATGATTCAAAATTTGCAATAATAATAAACACTTGATATTGATGTAAAGGCCAACTACAGCAGTATGAACATCATCCAGCAAAGATGACCGAGGAAAAATAACATGACAATAATCTGGGATTCACAAAAACATATACTGTAGATAGAATCGTAATCTGTAACAAACCAGTTACAGTATTATCATAAAGAACCAAATAGACTATACATGAAGTATTATTGATGTATCCCAAGTGATATAACGTAAGAAATATAGAATTAGAGAAGATCAGGAAATAGAATGACATAGAATTTCACGGAATAGACAGCACAGAAACAGACCATTTGGCCCAACTGGTCTATGCAGGAGTCGATGCTCCACATGAACCTCCCTGCCCATCCTCAACTAAACCTATCAGCGTAACCATGTACAGTAAAAGTGTTTATCTGGCACCCGATTATCCATGTAACCGGCATCGCAAAAAAAAGGTCCACATTCGATTAACCAGAATTTATCCGGAAAAATGCATTGAAATTTTTTTTTTGCGTTTTCGGCCGTATATCCGGCAGGCACTTTAACTGGTATTGGCCTGGTCCTGAGGGTGCCAGATAAACGGGCTTTTACTGTATTCCTTTATCCTTCATTTGGCTATTTAGCTTCCCCTTAAATGTGTCTATTTTATTTGCCTCAACTACTCCTTGTGGTGCCACGTTCAATATTCCCACCACTATGGGTAAAGATGTTTCTTTGAGTTATTGGTATCTATTACGTTATATTTATGGCCGATGGTTTTCATCTCCCCCACAAGTGGAAACATCTTCTCTATGTCTACCCTAACAAAATCTTTAATAATTTTAAAGACCTTTATCAGGTCACCCCTCTTTTCAAAAGAAGAGTCCATGCTTGTTCAGCGTTTCCTGATAAGCATAACTTTGCAGATTCAGTATATCCTTGTGAAGCTCTGCGGTACCTTCTCCAATTAGATCCTTTCTATAATATGGGGACCAAAACTGTACACAGTACTCCCAAGTGTGGTCTAACCAAGATTCAATATAAATTTAGTGTAACTTCCCTGCTTTACATTTCTATCCCTCTGGAAGTTCAAAGTTTGGGAAATTCAAACAAATTAAGAAACGACAACAGAATTACATTTATATAATAATCCTTGCATTATAATAATAATCCTTGCATTTGATATAGAGCTTTTCACGTCTTTTAGACATCTCAATGCGCTTCACAAAATATACTGTAAAGTGAATTGACAGTATATTTGTGGGTGAAACGCGGCAGCCAATTGTGCAGATCAGTGTCCCAGACAGTTGTGGATTGAAATGACCAATTTATTTTCGTTTTTTTTGGGACGGATTATATAGCACCTTTCACTTCAAGGGGACATCCCAACGTGCTCGACAGGCAGTATTATGGACCCAAGCTAGTGATAGGGATTGGGGATCCAAGCTAGTGATAGGTGGAGAAGGAGGTTGATCAAAAGCATGGTCAAAGAGGAGGGCCTTGAAGGGTGTGAAGGAGGCAAGGGATGGTATGAGGTGTAGAAGGACTGCGGGATGGAGTTCCAGAGGGTAGGGCAAGAGTGGCTGAAGGCGAGGTGAATGCTCTAACCACTGAGCTATAGGACCCAGAATATACTGTAAAGCGCAATTACTTGAACAATATTAATAATATATCATCTTATATTATTTGCAGAATTACCCCTTGTTCTCCCCACACGCCCTGCCCTGTTCTCCCCTGGTGGGGGGTTAGGTGTAGTGCAGAGAGGGGGCAGTGAGGGCTGTGACACAGCAGAGCAGCCCGGGGACTACAACTCCCAGCATGCACCGCTCTGCCTCAGCACATCCCGGATGTGGGTGACATGTTTACAACATGAAGGGGAGACGCAGACGGCGGAGAGTGTGAGTAACACAGACACACACAGTGACACAAACGGCAGAGAGTGTGGGTAACACACAGTGACACACACAGATGGCGGAGAGTGTGGGTAACACAGTGACACACAGTGACACAAACGGCAGAGAGTGTGGGTAACACACAGTGACACACACACACACAGATGGCGGAGAGTGTGAGTAAACACACAGACAGACACACAGTAACACACTGACACACACTGTAACACACACTGTGAGTAACGCACACTGACACAGTAACACACACACTGTGACACTCAGACAGTAACACACAGACACACACAGTAACACACACGGGAGTGTGAGTAACACACACACACAGTAACACTGACACACACAGTAACACACACAGTAACACATACTGACACACACAGTAACACACACAGTAACACACACTGACACACACACACAGTAACACACACTGACACACACACACAGTAACATATACTGACACAGTAACACACACACACAATAACACATATTGACACACACACAGTAACACATACTGACACACACAGTAACACACTGACACACACAGTAACACACACAGTAACACACACTGACACACACACACAGTAACATATACTGACACAGTAACACACAAACACACAATAACACATATTGACACACACACAGTAACACATACTGACACACACAGTAACACACACAGTAACACATACTGACACACACAGTAACACACACAGTAACACATACTGACACACACAGTAACACACACAGTAACACATACTGACACACACAGTAACACACACTGACACAGTAACACACACACACACACTAACACATATTGACACACACACAGTAACACATACTGACACAGTAACACACACATTTTAACACATACTGACACACACAGTAAAACACACTGACACAGTAACACACACAAGCAGACACAGAGAGAAGGTAATGTGAGTGATACACACTGACACAGTACCACCCACACACACACACACACACAGAGGCAGTAACATACACACAGAGATGGCGGAGAATGTGAGTGACACACACACAGAGAGGAGAGTGTGAGTAACACACCCACAGGAGAAGTTGAGCGACAGACTCAGTGATACACACACACAGAATGATACAGAGGTGAGTGTGAGTGACCTGCTGTGATACATAAACACAGGAGAGGAGTGTGGGTAACACACATGGGAGAGAGTGGAAGAGAAAGAAAGGATCAGGTAGGGAGGACGGGAGGGGTAGTGAGAAAGGGATAGAGGGACAGATGAAGAGATGGAGAAAGAAGGAATAGGAGAGAGTAAAGGGCTGCTGATACATGTGGAAACCCCTCACCATGCTTAGGAATTTCCAAACCAAACTGAGAATTTCACATCTATATGTAAATTACACAGCTATACATAGATTTCATGTTAGTAAGTTAATATTCATGCACATTCACTCCCTAGAAGGTAAATTAATTAAGCATCCTGCTTATCTAATCTTCAGTTTAGTTGCAGGACTTTGAACCTTGGGTTCAAAGACCCAAGGCTTGGGGCCTACAGAATGTGCATTTGGTACTGCAAGAGTTTAACCACTAATTCTTCATAGTTGCTATTTAGAGCACTTATTGGCCAGTTTCCCACTGCTTGTCCAGCTGTACCACCCCACCCATTAGGGCTTCATCTTGCAGGGTAAACATGAGCTGAGCAGAGTGGGAAGAATCTCTGCTCCGAGTCATTGCTCTGCCCCTGCAAATCTTTCCTGGCTGGTGTTATCGGCATAGTTACCTCCATCATCTCCAAAATGAAGACCACCACCTGCTCCCTCAATCCCATGACCAGCTCTCTCCTCACCTTCCACTTCCTGGCTCCTCTCCAAACCGACATCATCAACATCTCTTTATCCACTGGCACTGTTCCCACACCCCTAAAAACTCCTTCACCACCTCCATCCTGAAAAAAAATCTTCCCTGGACCCATCCCTACTCTCCAGTCGCCACCCCATCTCCAATCTCCCATTATTTTCTGAGACCCTACTACGAGTCTGCATCCCAGGTTCGCTTTTTTGTTTCTTGCCATTCCCTCTTTGAATCCCTCTAACCCGGTGCTGCCCACAGTACGAAAACAGCCCTGGTCAAAGTCTCCAATGACATTCTAAACCCTGGTTTAATAACATTCAAAACATCTGTGATCAGGGCTTTCTCTGCCTCTCTGCCACCTTTGATGCTGTCAACCACTCCATCCTCCTATAACACCTCTCCTCTCTACTCAATCTTCACGGACCTGCCCTTGCCTGGGTCGAATCTTACCTCTCCCACCGTCTCCACTTTGTCGCTAATAACAGCTTTTTCTCCAGCCCCCACACTGGCGTCCCCCAGGGCTCTGTCCTTGGCCCCCTACTTTTCAACATCTATATGCTCTGTGACATTATCCATAGACATGGGGTTAACTTACACATTTATGCGGATGACACCCAACTCTATCTTTCTGCCTCTACCCTCGACTCCAGGACCTCTGCTGTCCTGACAGACTGCCTGTTGGACATCAAGTCCTGGTTGAGAGCTAACTTTCTACTGTTAAATGGCAACAAGATCGAGACCCTCCTGATTGGATCACACCAGCACCTCCATACCTCAGGCAATGGCAGCATCAACCTCCATGTTTGCACATTCCACTTCACCAAGCCAGTCAGGAAACTAGGAGTCTTGTTTGATCCTCAACTGTCATTTCTCCCCCACATCCGTGCCATGATCCGCTCTGCCTTCCCTCACCTCAGCAACATTGCCTGACTCCACCACAACCTCCTCCTTCAGGCTGTTGAAACATGCCTTCATGATATCCAGGTTTGACAATGCTAATGCCCTGCTTGTTGGCCTCTCCAACTGCTCCCTCCAGAGGCTGCAGATCACCCAGAACTCTGCAGCCTGTGACCTCTCGCACCAAACTCCATGACCCTATCACCCTAATTTCGCCTAACTCCGCAGTCTTCCCATCACCCTGAGGATTCAATTCAAGAACCAGGTGCTCACCATTAAAGCGCTCCATGGCTTCAGCCCACCCTACCACTGCGACCTCCTAACTCCCTACCAACCTGTCCGCTCCCTATGCTCAGTGGGCTTGGATCTAGTTGGAGTTTTGTCACTTAGTGACTGGAACATGTGTACCTAGGATTTGATGCTCTGCATTTACATGGCTTCCAGAATGCAAATGTAGTGGTGCCATGCCTCCCTGCCTGTTGACATTGCCATGCTCTATGTTAGTGACCAGCTGTGATGGTGCCTGGTTGTGAAGGCATCAGCACAATACAATTTAATAACAATGACCTTTATATTTAGTATAGCGCCTTTTACATCAGGACAGTGTCACCAAGCGCTTTGCAGGATATACTGTGATGTGCAGTGATAGTATTTGCGAGTGCACACTGTGCCAATTTGCAGACATGTCTGGCCTACAAACAGTAATGAAGTGATCAATCACTTTTATTTAGGGGATTCTTGGGCAGGATATCGTAAGAATCTACATTCTCTTTCTGAATAGTGTCATGGGATCATTTAATATTGAAGTGAACAGGCAGGTGTCTTGGTTTAATGTCTTATCAGAGGAGCAGCACCTCCCAACAATACAGAATACCCCAGCAATGCATTGGAGTGTCCACTTAGACTGTATGAGTTCTAAATCACAGTGTGGGACTTTAACCAACAACTTTCTTGTAGCAAGATTACTACAAACTGAGTCAGGCTGACACATATTTACATTTATATAGTGCCTTTTACGTCGGGAAGATATCCTGAAGTTCATTCACATTGCTGGACAGAGCTCCTGTGGCTCAGTGGTTAGAGCACTTGTCTTGCAAGCTGGGGAGACCAAGCTGGGGAGACCTGTGTTCGAATCCAGGCAGGTCAGGGCGAAACCTTGGGCAAGTTTCCTTACTCCACACGCCTAATAATAATCCCTCCAAAAAACCACAATAATAAAATTGGTCATTTTCAATCCATGACTGTTTGTGGGACACTGCTGTGCGCAATTGGCTGCCGCGATTCGCCCACAAATATATACAGTCAATTCACTTTACAGTATATTCTGTGAAGCACTTCGGGACGTTGATAAGATATGGAAAGCGCTATATCAAATGCAAGGATTATTATTATTATTATTATTAGACACTAGAGGCATTTTTTGAGATGTGTCTTAAAAGAAGGAGGGTAGGGAGCGAGTCAAAATGTGGGGGGCAGGATGGAGCACTGTACTGCCTAAAATGAGATATACAGTAGAAGCCCGTTTATCCGGCATGCGCGGGACCTGGCCAATGCCGGTTAAAGCGCCTGCCGGATATTTGGGCGGCCCGCGGCTGAAAGCCCACTACAAAAAAATTAAAGTTCTTTTAACACACACCATACACACCAGACTAAGTGATAACATAATAACATAATATTATATTGATACTTATTGTTAAAACTACTTGTATGCACTTCTCATCTTTACTAATTGAGGTTTACAGTCCAGCTATCCTTTTTCAAATGGAGCCAAGCTGGTGAAAAAAACGGCAACGCGATTTTAAAGTTCCGCGACTTTACTAGCTGTAAGCCAAAGCCTTAGACTACTAGAGGCAAACTGAAATACTGCACCTGCGCGACAATGTGGGTTATCGGCTAGCATTATCGGCTTGCCGCTAGTATGACTTTAAAGTCATGCGCTCTCCGTTTTTTTCACTCGCTCCATTTTAAAAAGAATCGCTGGACTATAAACCTCAACCGCAGCTTCATGGCTTCAAGCGCAGCATCTATCAGCAAAGGTAAAAAGCGCAAGAGAATAGTTTTAACAATAAGTACCAAAACAATATTCTATTATTATGTTATTGTTTATGCATTTACAAATGCTCCATTGCTATTGTTCCGGATAAGTTCCAGTTTATCGAATGGGGACTTTTTTTGGTGTGCCGGTTATACGGAAGTGCCGGTACATCGAGTCATGGATAAACGGACTTCTACTGTAATATGTCACAGACCAGTACCTATCTCTTTGGTGTTATTTTGATGAAGACTAATCTTGTTTTATAAAAATAAGTTTTTTTCACTCATCTTTTTGCTGATGTCACACATATTTAAGTGGTTTGGGTCGCGTTTTACTTTTATTTTTCATTCTCACTCTACTATCTCTCAATCCTTATCAAAATGTTGTTGTTGATTGTGGCCTGCAAATGTCAAACTTTTTTTTGTCAGCTTTTAAGTCATTGGTCTTGTTATTGAAGCGCTCTGCGACGCCGTCCGGCGTGGAGGGCGCCATATAAATCGAAGTTGTTGTTGTTATTTGGATTACATTTTTAATCAAATGGCTTCCATTGTTATTCCATCCCCTTAAAATCCTGCATGTTATTTTAATGAATATAGGAATGGTATTCGTTTTTGAAGACAACATTTTTTTTTCCAGTTACGTTTGTGAAACTAATTTCAGTAAATTAATGTGTATACTCCCTATACTATCCAAAAACTTTAAAGCATTCATCAAATAGTTTAGATTTAATGCAGCACAATTTTAGATTCAATGGTTTGGGAAGATAATGAACTGATAACACTGCTGAAAGCTCAATGCCTCTCTTCCACTGGTTTACTTAATTGTGAAAACTGCTTATTATGATCCCCATTCACCAGCCTGCCATGGTCAGTGCAGCTTTGTGAAAAGTGGACAAATAAAGTGAATTGGAAGGGCATTTTCCTTCCAATTCACTTTATTTGCCCGATAAAAGCATTGTTGTAGAAAAGAGTATTATAGAGTTGATAGATTAGAGGTAGGAACGTGGCAGTTTAATGTTCTGAAGCATTATAAAACTGAAAACGTTTTTCTTTGTGGCAGTCCTTTTACAATACCCCTGGATTGTGCGGCTTTGCTAATATTGCTGGTGATTATAGTGCTAACTGGATACCTGTCTTCTGGTGTTCACCAGCTGGTCTCCCATGCTAAACAATGGTCAATATCTGTGTCTTCAGGTCACTGCTATCATTTTGTGTGCTGCAAATGCACAAGAGGCACCACTGACGTCACTTTAGAAATTATGTCAGTGGGGCTTCTTGCGCATAGCCACCTCCTGACGTGAAAAGCACAATAAAAATATAACTTCTTGTTGTTGGCAACTTAGAAGTTGACATATTTTCAGATTTTGTTTTTCAAGGCAGAGATATTGTATCCAGACCATCGAGCTATAACACGATTATAGCGCCTTGGGGCGTCTTCCCAACATGAAAGGTGCTCTATAATTGTATTTTGTTGTTGTGTTATTCTGTAAGTAATGGATGGTGCTACAAATTGTGTTCCAGGATAAACTAATTTTTTTAATGATGAACTGGTGAAATTTACCGAGTGAGGACAGGTGTGTTGAAATGTTCAAAGCTGAAATTCTATATTGTAGCCCTTATTTGGGAATTCGGTGTTCTACTGATACTATATACTGGTACCAATTTCAAGATTACTGTAATAATGTACTGTACTTTTTTTTAGAAAAAAGGCGACTATTGAGTGTACTTGTCTCAACATTGCTGTGATTTTGCTTTCCAATCATAAATTGACTTTTATTACAGCCACCTTTGAACCGTGGAGGTATTATAGTTTACTGCAGTGAGTGGATTGTAATAACCTCCGAGCTTCAACTAAAATGTCAGCAGAAACTGCCAACAGTCATTAGCATTATTATTCAATTTTATTGAGTCTATCTGATTTTAAAAAATTTAAGTACAGGTGATCAATAGTGAGCACAAGGCTGCGTATAATTTCAAAAGCAAAGGTAATTTAACTAAATCAGAAGAATTCAAGAATGAATTGTAATTAAATGATGGAATGGATGCAAAACTGTTCTCAGAAAATAAAAAAGAACATTTGTCATTTTAACCAGAACTGTTTCTGTGCTGTAGGCAGCACTGAAACCCAATTGGAGGGGGTTGTGAAGGGAATGGCGGGAGAGGAGTGAATGAAGCCGGGAAGCAGCAACTTCTCCAGAACCTTAGAAGAGGATGGGGAAGTAGATGAGGTGGTAATTTGAGAGCAAGAATCGATCCAGCAAGAGTTTCTTAAGGATGGGAGTGATGACGGCTGTTTTTAAAGGGGTGGGAACAGTGATAGTGGACAGAGAGAGGTTTTTGATATCTGTGAGTGGAGGGGCAAGGAGGTGGAGCTGGGAGGTAAGAAGAAGGGTAGGGATGGGGTTGAGGGAGTAGGTGGTCTGTTTCATGTGGGTTATAGGGGAGCAGAGAGGAGTGGGAGACAGGTTTGAAGGAGATGGAGAGAGGCTAGTAGATGGTAGTGCAGAGGCAGCTGAGTGAATCCCCTCGACTTTGGATTTGAGAAAGTCCAGTATTCACCTCGCAGATGGCATTGGAGGTGAGGATGGCGAGGAATGAGAGGGTGGGTGGAGGAGCAGGTTGGTGATAGAGAAGAGAAGCGTGTGGTTGTCATTGGCTTCCAAGATTGTTTTGGGGGTAGAACAGGGAAAAAGGACAGTATTTGCTTATTTGCTCAAGGATATTAAATGGTCATGTAGGTCTATATAAGGTCTGTTTCTAGGACATTGCTGTTGGTAGCACATTGCTGCGTGTATAACATTGGTTTCAGCTAGGATAACATTGGATAACAGCTTGGATAACAGCTAATAACAGATTGGATAACAGCTAGGTTTGTCTACAAATATACAGTCACTACATTTCAAGAAAGCACTTTGAGATTTTCGATGTGATATCAACAAACACAAGGACTAATATACTGTTTTGAACATATCTGGAAATGTGTTGTTTTTATTGTGCCTTACCTAATGAATTGGTTGGGAAGGTTGGTTATTTCTTCTGCCCCTTCTTTCCTTCCCCCGTAATTGCTTTAATTGACTTTGGTGGCAGGAACCAAAGTACAAAAATAAATATCATTGCTTCTATTGATGGTTTTACAAGATGTGGAAAAGTAGCAATGTGTGATGCTATTTTTCCTCTAATATATTTGAAACCTGGAAATCTTCTGCCCAGAAGGTGATCATTTAAGTGCATATGCCCTGCTAACTACTTTGTCTATGTTCTTTATTACTCCCAATTTTCCTACTCTCTACCTATATCATTTGAACAAACACAAACATAAAAACAAATCTAATTTGTAGTGTATGTGGAACAAGGAGGCTTTTCTGGGGATGAAACTTGAGTTGAAACTTTTGTAAATGTTTTTCCGGAAATGTTTTTCAGAAAAGTGTACTTGTATTTCAGTTATACTTTGACTTTGTTTTTCTGCTTCTTCCACACAGGATAGAGCCACATTGCACTTGATCAAGAAGAAAAGTTCAGCATTGAGGCAAATCAAGATTACAACTGCTGCTGCTGTGAACACCCAAAGTAACCCCAATGTTTCCCATGATAACACTTTTGACCATGTTTTACTACATTTGTCTTCGGCGTAGAGCCAGATCTGGTACAAGAGGAGAAGCAATGAACAGTCGTCGAGCTATTGAATCAAACAACCGCTCCTTGCCTCTCAGGGTTGAAGTAGTGCAGCATGCTAAAGAGGTGGTGGATTTCAGCTCTCAGTACGGCAGTGAGAACAGCTTGTCCTATACCATGTGGAATTTATCCGGACTGCCCAATGTTTACCCAAGTTCTGGAGACTTCACACAGACTGCTGTGTTTCGGACGTACGGGAAGTGGTGGGAAAAGTGTCCAAGTTCGCCTGGGCCTTTCAGAAGGATCCCTAAAACTTTTCAGAGCCAGGAATACGTTGAGTTGGTATTTGAGGAAGCAGTTTACCCCACGGCTGTTGATGTATTGGAGACGTACCATCCTGGGGCTGTTGTTAGGATCCTGGCTTGTTCAGCAAATCCGTATTCCCAGACTCCTGCATCAGAAATTAGGTAAACATGGCTTTAGAACATCTACTATTGATGAAAGCTAACATGGTTTCCAGGTACAAAGTAAAACACAATCTGTAATTATCTTATTTTCAATAAATAGCACACTCATATTAAGTTAATAGAGTTAAGTTAAGTGTGTCCTAATACAATAACGTTGGATAGATTTCTTTTAGGAAATAATACCTTGGGATACAGTATACAGTTTGGGACATGGGATATGACATGTGCATGCGACTGCCAGTATGGTGGAAAGTAATCTATGGACATTTCGTCTAGCAATGCTTATGTGCTCATGTTCTTAATTTGCATTTATATAGTGTCTTTCATGCAGCATAACATGTTGGAGCATCGTAATAGTTAGACCCAGATTTTCTGTGGGGCTGTGGATTTTGGTATGGCATCTAATATTGAAAGCTCCTGAACTGTCTGAAGTCCAGTACCAGAAATGCATTACTGGTTCAACAGTTTGATGGTAATGCATTGGAACAAGATCAACCTGTGTGATCTATAGTGCATCCAGATTTGGAATCTTAGCAAAATAGAGAATTTCAGTGGTGATGGTTTTTAGGGAGGGGTAAAAAGAGACTTAAGAAGGAAAGGCGATACAGGGAAGTACCTTACAATCTGTATACAGTATCTGGTGAGAGAAAGCAAAGGAATTGAATAAACGTTTGGGAGTTCCACGATTGTGTTGTCTGCTGGTGAGTGTGTTCATTTGCAGCTCCCATTTCCTGATTCTGGGATATTGCGTGTGTGTTGGGGGATGAATTTCTATGATGCGGACACTTAAAATTTCAGTTACTGGGGGTTTTTATAGCAGAAAGAAAATAGCAGTCAAGACAGTTTTCAACCATGTTAATAAAGGTGGAATAAAATTGATTAGAAGAGAATACAGCATATCAAAAGAACTACAGGATGAGTGAGCAGCGAAAGTATTTAAAATATTTAATTATATGTTTTAAGTGGTTTAGAGTTGGTACTGCAATAAAGCCCTCTTGGTGTTCAGTAATTTAATTATAATAATGTTACTTTTTTCCTGTGTTGTGGTGCTTGATCAAAAGCTAGTCTGCTCTCAGAGGCAGAACGTTTTGATACACAACATTCTTCAAGGTTAAGGAGCTGGCTGGACCTGATCCCTTTGTGTTACACATTAATGCAGGGTTCCTGAGAGCTATCCTTGAGCAACATAATGCTTGGAATTAAATTGTTGTCTGTGAGCAATTAAGTACTAAGGAATGCTAGTTTGCAAATTTCACTCCTGTGGTTTTGTACTTCAATCTGATGATAAATCTTATGAATTTAATATGAATATTTACCACATGATTAGTGACCATTGTGATGATTTTTGACATCATTCTCACCTAAATCTTCCATTGCTGTTTATATAGTGGGTTCATGCCCCACACTGCAATTTTGAAATTATAGTTTAGGCTGACATTCCATAGGCTGACAGTCCCCACTGGAGTGTTGCATTGTCAGGGATGCTGTCTTCCAGATGAAGTCCCATAGCATTATTTTAAAAGAGAAGGCAGTTTCTTCTGATGTCCTTGCCATAAACTCCTCAACCCCTAAAAATTGGTCATTCACTTAATGACTGTTTATGGGAAATGTGTATAAATTGGCTTCCGCATTCACGAACAATCTGCTTATAGCAATGCTCCACAAACAGCAATGAAGTGATTGAACTTTTTTTAAAAAAAATTGGAAGATCATTTGGCAGGACATTGGGAGAAATATACTTTTCTTTTCAAAAAATGCCATGGGATCTTTAACATCCACCCGAACAGGCAAGTGGGATCTCGGGTTAAGATCTTATCAGTATTGGCATGTTAGCTATAAGTTCAAATTCCTGACATGGGGCATGAATCTACAACTTTATGACTCAGAGTTGAGTGCCACCAACTGAGCTAGGCTGACACCTATCAGATCATATATTAAATGTAAGGATTATTAGTGTACACCATTTATTTTCATCTTAGCACTGTTATAGATATCATTCATTTGATTCAGTAACTTCTTTCTTGAAATTTCTCTAGTCTGCGGATGACATCCAACTCTACTTTTCCACCTCAAATTGCCATCCCCTCAGGCCCCTGATGTTCTGTCAGCCTGTCTGTCAGACATGAAGAGCTGGATGAGCACAAACTTCCAGCAGCTAAATGTTAACAAGACGGAAACCATACTGTTTGGCTCTCGTTGATGTCTTTAGTCCCACTGCTCTCACCACCTCCACCTACCCGACCTTCCCCAAAAACTCTGAACCGTACCCAATCTAGGCGTCAGGTTTGACCCCCCAATTATCCTTCCTTCCCAGCATCCGGTCCTTCACCAGCACTGGCTTCTTCCATCTCTGCCACATAGCCCGTCTCCGCCAATATCTTACCTCAAAAGTTGCTGAAACTTTTGAGTAGTCCATGTCTCTGTCACCTCTCAGCTGGACTACTCGCCGGTCTCCCCTCTGCCACCATTCACAAAATCCAGCTCATACAGAAATCCGCCACCCGCATTCTCTCTCCTCATAGCAGTACCCGCTGCCCCCTGTATGAGCAGGAGGCAGGGGGCTCCTTGCCCCCCAAATCCTCCACTCCACCATCGGCAGCTGTGCTTTCAGCCACTATTGCCTTGAAACTCTGGAACTACCTCCCTCAATCCCTTCACCTCACCCCCTCCTTTTCCATTTGCAGGTCATGCCTGAAGAGCTTCCTGTTCGACCGCGCCTACAGTCACCTTCCCCCTTCCCCTGGCTCAGTGCCGGGCTCTGCTATTGTGAAGCACTCTGAGACGCTGTCTGATGTGGAGCATGCTATATAAATGCAAGTTGTTGTTGTAGTCCAAAACAACTTGGGATTTTTTTCTCCTGCAAGTGCTTTTTTAAAGCTTCTTGTTTAAACATCCAGTTTATGTACTTTATTTACAAAGCAAGTGAGAGTGAAGAACGATGGTTTATATTGGCTTTCATTATAGACTGATAACTTGCCAACTATAGGTTATTAATTAGAGATGTGGTAAAGGGAATTTGGATGGATGATAGATGGTCTGTTCTTGTCTGCATGTATTATTACTGTATAATTGGGCTTGTCTGGGTTCAATAACCAGTAAATATCACTATTCATAATTTTGGAGGGATACTCCACAATCTGACACCAAGTCGATAAATTTCTATTGACTGAAAATCAACGCCCATTTGTTTGCAGTGAATGACTTGCTAATGGATATCTGAAATTAGAGCTTTCATTGAGGCAGCAGTGGTGCGCTGGTGCTTATTGTATCTGTGTTTTGCGTCCTCCAAGTGCTACAACTATTATTGAATATTCTTTTGAACAAAAAATGTCAATAATATTCAACAAAAATCACCAAAAAATGATTTCTGCCAACCCTAAATACATTAATAGCTAAACTTGTGCACTGAACATCTCGCCATTCCTGTTTTTACTAGATCAAACTTAATTTGATAAACTATTGTGCAACATAATACTGTACATAGATTGGAAGAAATAATTTACTTAATGTCAGGTTAAAGTAATGATTAGTAATCTGAATGCCTTTATTCTTAGTTCATTCTGTACCAGAAAAGTTTTTGAAAGTAGAAGTTTCCAGAATAAGTTAACTGAGATGTAACAAATTTGACTGCGGTGAGGAACAGCTGGAAATAAGTTAAGCCTGCATGCACACAGTAGGAAGCTGAAAAGCTGTAATTAGGTGGTCCTGAACATGAGAGCAGTTTTATATAAAAATAAAAAAAACTGTCTTCTCATTGTCTTATCTGTACAACACTTAATGCTTCATTAACTACGAGACCTTCTGTAGTCCAAACTGAGGTACATTATGGCTGTTCAGTCTAGCCTGAGACATTGGCAAATAAAATGGCTTAAAAGGTTTTTACAATTGTGTGGACTGTATCAATTAGTCTTTCTTTCTGTACCAAAGAGCATTGATGTGAGACAAGTGGAGAAATGTCAGAACGTGTGTGTATTCTCTAAAGAAAAGAATAATCGTTGCCTTTGATAGAGCACCTATAATATTGAAATGTCACAAATGGCTTCACAGGCAATCACTCTTAAGTGTTGAGTCTGTGAATTTATGTATGGAAAGGTCCCCTACAAAAGCCAAAGTTCAATGTTCCTGACAGAGCAGTACATATCAGGCACAAGTCACACTCATCCAGAAATCCAGGACATCTCAACGATCAATGTGCAAGAAAACTTCTCTGTCGGACAATAGTCACAACAATTTAAAGTTAGATTAGATTGGACTGGTTGAAGAAGGTTTCTTCACTCGGTTTCTCTTCCCTCCAGAAAACCCATTACAGTTCTCCAGTCACAACGTCAAGCTGCCCTAGCTCCTTCAAAGTCAGGACATTTCAAAGTGCTTCAAAAGAGTTCCCTAGCTTTGCGGCGTAGTAGCTGAAGGCGCGGCCGCCAATGGTGGAGCCGAGATGGAGCCCTGTAGCTCAGTGGTTAGAGGACTCGCCTTACAAGCGAGAGACCTGGGTTCAGTTCCAGGCAGGGCAAAACCTTGGGCAAGTTTCCTTACTCCACATGCCTAATAATTATCCTTCAAATAATATCCAATTAAATAATTCAAATCCTGGGTTCAGTTCCAGGTAGGGCAAAACCTTGGGCAAGTTTCCTTACTCCACATGCCTAATAATAATCCTTCAAATAATATCTAATTAAATAATTCAAATCCTTATAATAAATTGGTCATTTCAATCCACGACTGTTTGTGGGACACTGCTATGCGCAATTGGCTGCCACTTATCACCCACAAATATAAAGTTAATTCATTTTGCAGTATATATATGATATCATATATCTATATCAAATGCAAGGATTATTATTATTATTCGAGCGACGAGGAAGCTGGAGCCACTGGAGCCGAGGCAGCTGGAGGAGAGAGGAAAGATGGAGTGGGGGGGTGCCAAGACATGGAGGGATTTAAACACTAGAACTGTGTTTAAAACTGAATTGCTCACCAATGATACAACAATTCTCATTCTTTCAATAAAAAATCATTTCCTGTAAATCCTTATATAGACGCAGGACAGGGGAAGGTTATGAAGAGAATTTTGGATAAGAGACAGTTCTGGCAAAATAAAATGCATATATATAGTATATTATTTTGAAATAATTTGATTTATAAAGACTGAGTTTCTCTCCAAATGAGATTTAACAGTAATACTGTGGCATAGTTTGGACTGATCCTTTAACACTTGATTAAAGAAGCTGCTTGCTAGATGTTTAAAAGCACCTAGCATTTAATTTATTTTTTCTTTGAGCTTTAGCTTAAAGTACCTGTGAAATCAGTTCAGGAGGTTGTATAGAAAGGCATTCAATCTTGAAAATCTTGTTGTAGTGTTACTAGATACTCTATGTTAATTGATTGATACTCTTTAGCTTTGACAGCATTATTTTTCTGTTTGCCTACAGGTGGGAGACTCTATGGTCAGGGGATCCTGTAAAAGTGAATGTTTCACAGGCTCGCCAATTTACACCGTGCATTAAACAAATTAACTTCCGTACAAACTTGATTCGCTTGGAACTGAACAGTTCTCTCTTGGACTACTATGCTGAACTGGATGCTGTCATATTACATGGTGTTAAGGACAAGCCGTTGCTTCCTCTACGCAAGCCATCTATGTTAGATCTGGAAGACGACGATGACCAAGGTTTAGAGATCTTGAATGCAGAGTTCAATGAAATAAGCCTGGCTAAATGCACCAAGAATGGCTACTTTGATAATTTACCTTATGAGGTAAGAAGCTTAATACTGTACTGTGCATGCAGAATAATTTAATCTTCAAGGCCCATCTCAAAACTGTCTTCTTTGACCGTGCATTTGGTCATCCTTCCATGTCCACCTCCCTATCTTCCACCGTTCTTGATTCCTGGAGTCCTGTAGCTCAATCGTTAAGAGCACTCACCTCGCAAGCGAGAGACCTGGGTTCAATTCCCGGCAAAGTAAAACGTTGTGCAAGTTTCCTTTGTCCACATGCTTCTGCTTACCTAGCTGTAAATAGGAATCTGTTGTTAGTCGTATGCTGGATTGCTTTTCCAGGTATAATAATTCCTTTAAAAAAGAATAATAAATTGGTCACTCAATCCATGACTGTGTATGGGGCACTGCTGTGCTCAATTGGCTACCGCGTTTTGCTCACAAAGTATAGTCAATTCACTTTACAGTATGCTCTGTGAAGCATTTTGAGACGTCTAGAGGATGCGATAATATGTTATATCAATTGCAAAGATTGATATTTCTATTTATTATTCCAACCCCGAGCTCGGATGCAAACTCTTAACTGTTCAGTGCCTTGGGATGTCATCCTGATATGAAAGGTAGTATATAAATACAAGTTGTTATTGTTAATATTTGGTGTCTGGAGTATTATTTCTTTTTACCATATTTCTTGCCCACCCCATTGCTTTGGCCATGAAAGTGTGTGGCTCTAAATAGTTGTGCTAAATAGTTGTGCTATGAAATGCTATTGGCAGTCTGGGTTCACTCTTTTCATTGAAGAGAAGCAGTTTGTTTTGTTTTTAATCCTTCTCCTTATCACTTTGGAGTTCAGTAACATAATGGATATCATGGCCACTAATGCATGGGATAACTTGTCACCTTCTTAAAGGTTCTAGTAGTGATCCAATTTGATTCTGCTATTCTGGTGTTTAATAACTAGTCATAAGCACAAGTTCATCCAGGTCCCTCTCGTGTTTTTGAAGCCTTTATATATCTGTCCCATAAAAACTGACTTATTTATGAATGTGCATATTATAAACTACACATAAAGTTTACCCTGTATTTTATTTCTCTGGTAAATAGATATCCATGGATTGGAAACTGTTGTATAAACTGCTAAAATTGCACTGGCTACTTACA
Organism: Hydrolagus colliei; assembly: GCA_035084275.1. NCBI lineage: Eukaryota > Metazoa > Chordata > Chondrichthyes > Chimaeriformes > Chimaeridae > Hydrolagus > Hydrolagus colliei. Next base: position 45,793,293 of record CM068744.1, on the reverse strand, counting down.
TTGGACCGCTAGGAGACCAATTCTCTTACTTAGCAAAATGTATCTGATCACACCAAATCATATTGAATCTTGTTCAGATAGATGACTTTTGAAACTTTCATTGGCAGAAGGCGCTGCCACTCCCAGAGCTGAATGGATATGGACATTTGTCAATCTTGCTTGTTCTATCAAAGTAGGTGTAGAAAAAAACAAGCTGTGTTGTAGATTGTCTATTAATTATTTCATTTGTTATACAGTAAAAGCCCGTTTATCCGGCACCCGATCAACTGTAACTTCCGTATAACCGGCATCGCAAAAAAAAGGTCTGCATTCGATTAACTGGAATTTATCCAGAAAAATGCATTGAAATTAATTAATTTTTTTTAATGTGTTTTCGGCCGAATATCCAGCACGCGCTTTAACCGGCATTGGCCAGATCCCGAGGATGCCGGATAAATAGTCTTTTACTGCAGCACCTTTCTTACAGTGACTATTTTTGTAGTTAACCAGTTTAAACACAATACAGCTCCACAAATAGCCATGTAGTGAATGATCAATTTTATCAGAGGGCTTATAACCTGGACTCTAGGCGAAATGCTCTTCTCTTTGCAAATAGTACCATGGGATCTTTAACTTCCATCTGAACAGGCAGATAGCGTTTTAGTTTAATGGCTCATCCAGACGACGGCACTTCCAACATTGTCCCCAAGTTGTATGTCAGCATGAAAACTTGGCTTACTATTAGAATTATAATAGTAATCCATGCATTTGATATAGAACCTTATCACGTCTTCAAGATGTCTCAAAGCGCTTGAACCATTATGAAACAATTACAGCTCTAAACGGCCATTTGGCTTACTGAAGTCGTCTGCTTTAATCCCATTCTGCTCTTTCCCCACACAGTTTAATATTGCTTTTCCTCAAGCATTTATCAGAATCCTTTATAAATGCTGTTATGGGCTTGACTTCAACAATGATTTGTGGTAAAGCATTCCGTATTCAAACAACATTCTTTGTGCAATGAAAATATTTTTGTTTTATTTATAACTTCTGCAAACATTTAGGAATTCTGGTATCTATATAATGTATATACCTGTACTAAGATGTTGACCGGTTATTTAAGGCCACCTTTTTAACCTCTGTCGACTGAGCAGTGCTTCTTTTTGACCTTAAGATTAAAGCAACCCTCTGGTGTACAAAGAAAAAAACCCACTGTCAAGCTACAGCCAATTTTTCAGCTGAAATTCCAGTCAAGAGATAGCTCAGAATAAAATATCACCACCAGCATTTTAAAAATGGTTGCATAGTTTGATCTCTGGAAACTAAACCCTGCTTTGGTGACAAGGGATCATGTTAAATTTTACAATTTGAATTATGAACTTTGAAAGAACCATTTTTAATGTTACTAAAGAGCAATCATGTTTCTTTATATGGTAGACTTTTAAAAAGACTACATTTAGGATAGGTAGTAGCTAACTCCGAAATCCGGCAGGTGTGTGAGCTCAACCATGCCAGATTATCGAGGTTTTACTTTAGAGCATTGTTGTGTATATTTGATGGGTTTGTACAGAACTTGGCCACCCTGTGTTTGGCCCAATATCAGAGCAGGAACAATTACTTCCTCAAATAAATAAACTGTACTTAAGTATAATTGTTGCTTTTTTTTGCAATTTTTTTTCGGAGCTACCATTTTCTACTAAATATAATTTAAAATCTAAGTCAATTTATTTCCCTCAAAACAATCAAACCATGTATTTGTACTTGTAAGCGCTCTGAGATGCCATTTGGCGTGGAGAGCGCTATATAAATCAAAGTTGTTGTTGTTGTAGAGAACCAGCTTTGTATTCCAGCTTTGTAGATAGAATATGCAATGAGTACAAATTATTTTTGTTGTGCGTGTGATTTATAAATTAATCAAATTACAGAACCTTAGCATACTGGTGAATTTTTCCTAGGAATATAAGTATTTTACTTCTACATGCATTATGAGATGTTTCACCCTTTTGTTTTTTTTGTATCACTACTTTTAAATCTACTCTATATATGCAATAATATCTGAAAACCCTCTACAGTAAAGTCTAATTTATTCCTATAATTTGTCTGCAGTATTAATGTGTGGTATCAGTTCTACCATCAGAGCATCAATATTGTAATTGAGGTTTAAAAAATGCTTGTCTAAATAAATAAGCTTGCATTTTTTGCTTTTCTCCCTATAGAAATATCATGGTACACAAATAAGGAAAATACACATAACTACTTGTAGAGAACTGGTCATTAGAAATAAAAAAGACAAATCAAATTGATCCCATAGAAATCTATTTGGAGCCATCACTTTAATTGTACTCTGGGGATAGAGGCCTGGCCATTGTTGGTCACTTATGGCTTAGAGTAGAAGGTTATATACTGGTTAGGATTTGCTACTGCAGTGCAATATTTTTATTAATGAGCTCAGTAGTTTCTTTCATCTGGGAGTAACCCTCCTGACTCTTTAAATACAGCAGCATGGTCAATTACAAAGGCAAAGTACATATTTAATTTAAAAAAACAGACTTTATTGCCCAAACCCACAGTCTTAACTAGTTTTGTCTTTCTCTTTGTATATACTTTGTATATTCCAGTCGTATTATTGAAGTATTTTAAGTAGCTACCTGTGCCATCAATAGTATGTGAATAGAACTGTGAAAATGGCTCTATAGTTTTATTTCTGAGCATTTGAAATATGAGAATGCAATATTCTTTTTTTAAAATAGGGTTGTATGAATATTGAACTGTACCCTAGATATTATATTTTCAAAAGTTGTGTTGCAGCACGCTTATTGAGGTTGCTTTCAAGGATGTACAGTACTCTACATTCTCCTGTTGTTACTGTTCACAGGGATTTTTGTGCTGCGTTTTCTAATATTCCTATTCAGTTTTATAACCTGGTTGAACAGACTACAGGTTTATGACTTAAGATTGGTGGGGTTCCCTGTGAAGAACCAACCTGATTTCCCAAGAGAGCTCAGACGCCTGTGCCCAGAATAAGCTGAGATGCTGAAGCTCAGTTATTATGTTGCAATTTAATTTTCGATACTGATGTCCATAATTTTTGCACCAGAGAGGTTTTATTAGTGGAATAAGTGGACTTGGGAAGATTAAAGAACAGTGTTCTCTCTGCACCATACTGCATGATCAGAGATGCTGAATATTTATTAACAAAGCAAGTAATTCAAGTATCATAAGATATCATATCTGGAGGATTGTTGGCCTGGATATCAGGAGAAACTACCTTCTCTCTTCGAATAGTATTGTGGGATCTTTCCCTGAACAGGCAGATGTGACCTCAAATGATTTCATCCACAGGATGTCACCACTGGCAACATAATGCCCCCCACATCCTGCAATAATAGTGTTGGCCTAGACAAAGAACTCCCAAGTAGTTCTGTTTTGGTGCTTGAATCCACAACCTTTGACCTAGTCAAGTGTTCACTCCCATATGAAAACTATGAGAGAAAATGTTTTTAGTAATATAGGCAACAACAACAACAACTTGGATTTATATAGCGCCCTCCACGATCCCGGGGCTGCGCCAGGGGGAGAGGGAATAAGGTGACCAAAAGTGTGGTTGAAAAGAAAAGTCTTTAGGCGCAACCTGAAAATAGGAAAGGCGTAGGGAGTGAGGGAGGGAGTTCCAGAGCCTCGGGGCGTAGTGGCTGAAGGTACGGCTGCCGATAGTGGAACGGAGGATTCAGGGGACAAGGAGGAGGCCAGACCCAGTAAAGCGAAGGCAACGGGTACTGTTGTGAGGAGAGAGGAGGCCAGAGAGATAAGGGGGTGCAGAGGAGTGGAGGGATTTGAAAACAAGAGTGAGGATCTTAAATCGATCTGATCTGAGACAGGGAGCCAGTGAAGCCTGGCAAGGACTGGGGTAATTGGGAAACAAAGTTTGGTTTGGTTGAGAACGCAGGTGGTGAAGTTCTGTATGAGCTGGATTTTATGAATGGTGGTGGAGGGGAGACCAGGAGGACGGCATTGGAATAGTCCAGCCAAGAGGTGACAAAGGCATGGATCAGGGTTTAGGTGGCTTTTTGGGTGAGATATTGGCGGAGACGGGCGATGTGTCAGAGATGGAAGAACGCAGTCTGGTGAGGGACTGGATGTGGGAGAGGAAGGATAATTGAGGGTGGAACCTGATGCTTACGTTGCATACGGGTTCGGAGAGAGGTAACTGGAGTGTGAAGCGGTAAAGATGATCAGTTATTTGGGACTGAGAATAGTACTGATAAAGTGACACAATATATCAAAATTTAATAGAATTGTTTTAATTTTCATTTCTTTTTACTGTTGATTAAGATAGTCTGTTGGTAAATAACGGTTCACTTTGGAACAACTATTTAAATTTGCAGTGGTATATTTGCAATGATTTGCTTAAAGTGTCAAAATTAATTTTAAAATTCGCTTGTTCTTTTCCATCTCTCATACAGACCCCCCAAAAACTTGATTTTGCTTCATTTTGTGCCTTCCTGATCTCACCTGAATTAAGCAGATATTTTCCTAACATGGCTGTAGGCTGTAAATGTTTCTATTGTGACTATGTGACTATGTATGCAAATGGTCTGCGATTGGATGGAAGATTAATGAGGATCAAACTGAACTTCAGGGTTGTGCACTAGTTCAGCAAGTTGAAGTGAAATACCGACAAGGCTGAGGAAGTCTGAGCCAGAAGTCCTGTAGCTCAGTGGTTAGAGCACTCGCCTTATAAGTGTGAGACCTGTAACTGTGTTTGAATCCAGGCAGGTCAGGGCAAAACCTTGGGCAAGTTTCTTTACTCCACATGCCTAATAATAATAATCCCTCCAAAAAACACAATAATAAAATTGGTCATTTCAATCCACTGTTTGTGGGACACTGCTGTGCGTAATTGGCTGCCAAGTTTCGCTCACAAATATACAGTTAATTCACTTTACAGTATATTCTGTGAAGTGCTTTGAGATGTCTAGAAGACGTGAAAAGCTCTATATCAAATTCAAGGATTATTATTATTATTATGTAAGGAGATTTTGGCATGGACTGAGGTGGATGGTTTCTGTCTTATCTATGTTTAGCTATACAGTTAAGGCTTACAGAGGACTTGATGGTCTGCTTGACTTCCAACAACTTACTTCATACATAAGTTTGAAAATATTGAATTGCTAATGTTATGGTCAAATGAAACAATTTTTTTTCTCTAAAATGTTATCTAAAGCCTTGATTCATATAATCATTATATAATTATTCTCTTTGCCTAGGTATAGCATTACGGTAAATTAGATGGGTCCAGTTTCAAACTGAGCTGCATATTCTGCCTCACTTTCCTAAACCACGATATAAATAAACTTTGGGGTATTTATAGTTTGCAATACTGTATATAGATTTTTGTGACTTGCTACAGTTACTGTATAGACTGCTTCTAACCATCAACTTAGGGGGTAAACTGCTTGTATAAATTAAGTTTTAACCTAAGAGAAATTTTGAAGAGAAAATATACAGAGAATTTGAAGCAGGAGAGCACTTGAGGGCTGGAAATTTGTAGAGAAAGAACATTTGTTTATGAAGAGGAAATATTGTAGCCTGGAAATGAGCCGGGGCAGTATTTGCTGTGTTGTGACAACCAAAAATCATTTGATGGATTTGTGCCTTTAAGAAACTAAGATACAACATGGTCTTTCTCAAGTTAGAAAGGAAATGGTCAACAGCTTACCTTTTTTAAAAAAAATAAAGACCATAAGGACATCTGGTCTCTGTTTACACAAAGAATGGAAGTACTGCAAGCTTTAAAACTTTCAAAGTGCAATGAAATTATGCTGCGTAGCAGATCAAAGGCAGAGGGCAGTGTGTTACTTCTATGATTCTGTTTATGAACTTACAGCATTTGATCATCACAGCAAAGGTAGCTGCTGTATTAATTTATTCCTTCGTCCGCAGGAGGTGAAAGGGACACTCTGTGCTTTGACAGCAGAAATCTTCACATTTTGTTCAAGGCAATGAAAGATAATGTCAGTCAAATCTTATTTAAACAAATAATACACTTTATATTTTTTATGAATAAAAAGTAGATTTCTGAAATTGAAGCACTTTGGAATGTCCTCCCTAAGTGAAACACACTTATATCAAATGTAAGGAATATGTATGGGCCCTGAACTCCTCCAATTTTTCTAAATTTTCATACTGGTTAGCAAACCTGCATTGGAAAGAGAGAGAAGGGAAAACAACATCAACAACAAAATTACATTTATAGTGTGCATTTCACGTCGAGAGGACGTCTCAGGGCGCTGGAAAAAGCTGTAGATCATAGCTGTAGAAAAAAAGCTGTCTATCTTATAACCTGGCCAATGGAAAATTGTGCCCAAAATTGTATTCACAGAATCTATGAAAAAAACCCACAGCGCAAACCAGTACAGTATAGGTGAAGTTTGCTCAATGCCTGGACTTTGATAGATTATGTGCAACAGTGGTGGAGCGGCTGCAGTGTCTGTGCACGTGTGTGTCTCTCCTCTATGTGTGTGTGTATGTCTCTCTCTATGGGTGTGTATTTCGCTGTGTGTCTCACCCTTGCGCTGTGTCTGAGTGTGTGTCTTTCTCTCGCTGTGTCTGTGAGTGTATGTCTGTCTTTCTCTCTTGCTGTGTCTGTGAATGCATCTCCCTCAAGTTGTGTGTGTGCCCTGCAGTCAACAAAAACAAAACATTACACTTATATAGCCCGTTTCATGTCAGGAGGACATCCCAAGTTACTGGATTGTCAGGGATCTACACCCAAGCTGGTGGATGATATCAGGAGTGATGGGGAGGGTAGGGAGGGTAGGATGACCAAAGGCATGGTCGAACAGGAGGATCTTGAGACGTGTAGTGAAGAAGGCAAGAGAGGGGGTGAGGCGGATGGATTGGGATGGATTTCCAGAGGGGGAGGCAGGGAGGCTGAAGGCCCATCCGTCAATGGTGGGGCTGGCAAGGCAGGGGAAGTGAAGCAAGCTGGAGCCTGTTGAGTGAAAGGAGCAGACAGGTTGGTAGGGGGTTAGAAGGTCACAGAGGAAGTGAGGAACAAGGCCATGGAGGGTTTTGAAGGTGAGGACCTGGATCTTGAACTATATTCTCTATGTGATGGGAAGCCAATGGAGTTGGGCGAGGATGAGGGTGATAGGGTCATGGAGCCAGGGGCGGGAGAGGACATGGACTGCAAAGTGCTAGATGATCTGCAGGCCTGGAAGGAGGAGTTGGCAAGCAGGGAGTTTGCAAAGTCGAGCCTATGTGTGATGAGCTTGTCTATGTTACCTCTCGGCTGGACTACTAAAATGCCCTCCTCGCTGGTCTGCCCTCCAACACAATCCATAAAATCCAGCTCATATAGAACTCTGCTGCCCGCATTCTCACCCGCACCAAACTTCGTTCCCCCATTACCCCAGTCCTTGCCAGATTTCACTGGCTCTCTATCCCAGAGAGGATCGATTTCAAGATCCTGAAGCTTGTCTTCAAATCCCTCCACTCCTCTGCACCCCCTCATCTCTCTGACCTCCTCCTCAAACCAGCATCCGTTGCCTTCGCTCCACCGGGTCTGGCCTCCTGTGTGTCCCCCGAATCCTCCGCTCTACTATCGGCGGCTGTGCCTTCAGTCACTATGTCCCGAAGCTCTGGAACTCCCTTCCTCACTCCCTTCACCTCGCCCCCTCTCTTCCTAGTTTCAGGTCTCGGCTAAAGAACTTTCTTTTTGACTGCACCTTTGGTCGCCTTTTTCCCCCTACCCCTGGCTCAGCCCCAGGATCCGTTATTGTGAAGCGATCTGAGACGCCGCCTGGAGTACTATATCAATCAAAGTAGCTGTTGTTGTTGAATGCCTGGATGAGGATCTCAGCAGCCTGCAGTGAGAGACAGTGGTGTTCCTCGGCAATGTTGCGAAGGTGGGGACACTGGCAGCAATGCTGGTGTTCAGGGACTTCCAGGCCTTTGAATGTAGTGTTGGGTGGAAATAAATAATTTGGCCCTTTGGGCCTGGGTTGGTATATTTTTATTTAAATGGGCCACCCAGTTTTCGTTAAAGAAAGCATGAATAATTTTTTTTCAACATGCTATGGTATTTCTTATTTCTTCATGCTTAGTTTTTAATTAATGAAGTGCAAAAATATAGCTGAAAAGTAAAATGTGCCTTCCAGTAGTACCAATCAACTCGTGATAATTTTCCACAAAATTTGTAATTTTTGAAAAATATTGGTTTTATTATATTCAATATTTTATTGGCTTATATCTACTTATAACTCAGAATTTTGTTCCTTAAAATGTCCAAGTTCCTTAAATTGTGACAACGGAACATCTGCTGTTCAATTTTAATTCCACCAATGGAGACCGGTTTGCATTTTCTTTCTAAGCTTATCCTGTCTTGCGTTTCAAATTCACCATGGCTAGCCTTGGCCATTTTTTCCTTACTTTTAGTTAATATATCCTGTGAAGTGCTTTGAAATGTGATAAGGCGTTATATCAAATACAAGGCTTATTATTGTCAGCTTAGTTTTCCCACTTAGAAGTCACAGAGTGATTCTACATCATAATGCGTCAGATGTCATATATATATATATATACAATCTACATAAATCCATTTATCATGCTTTGATATCAGTGAAACTGATCTGAATGCAGAAAGGTGAAAACATGCCTCAACCTTTTTGTACCTAATTACCTGTATGCAAAATACACAGATAAAACACACCTTTCTGGCTATGTGGAGTCCTGTAGCTCAGTGTTTACAGTATACTCTGTGAAGCAATTTGAGACATCTAGAAGACCTGAAAAGCTCAATATCAAATGCTAGGATTATTATAATATTCAGTGATGCGCTTTGAGACATTGATAAGACATAAAAAGTGGTATATAAAATGCAATGATTAGTTTACAAGCATCATTTATTTTTTTCTTACAAAGAGTCCATACTAAAAATATACTTCAACAAAATTTTTCGACTTTTGTTTAATTGAAAACAATCTACTGAGTATGAAATCTTGTAGAGCTGAATTGAATTCAAAAACAGTTATGACCCACAATTGACCTATTTTGAATTTATTTGTCAAATGCTCAAACGTTTGTCCATTCAATGAGACAGTGTTTGATTCATACAGTATATTGTGATTGTAGATAAACCAGCATTATAGGGAGTAAGCAGATAATTGCTGATCTGAAGTACTTTTGTTACTGGATTGGGGAGGAATGTGTTTGCCAAGGTTTGCTTGTTAAGTTTCCTTAGGTAAATTTCAAATTCTTATCCCTAATATTACCAGTTTCTCACCTAATATTGTCTTGGACTAAAATACAAAGAAATGAGGAGCATCAGCATCAACATGGGACAGTTGTAATTGGGAGATCTGATTAATATCATGTTTATGTTTGTGATCAGAGAAGAAATGCTGGTTATTTTCTACTGGCTGGTGGAAACAAATTCGACAGTTGGAGATCAGAATATAAAGAAGCTTGAATTTTATTAACCACACAATTAGTTAAAAAAAAGGACAGCATAAGTAGAAAACAACCGATCAGTAATAGTCGCACATTAAAGGTTATTTGTCACTCATGATACACTCTTGAATTAGAACAACCGAATTGCAACTCCCATAATCTTGACGCGACTTAGAACAACCGAATTGCGAGTAACATTATCCTGACGCAATTTACTTATAAAATCGTTCATATAATGTAAGCAAGGTTAAAACATCAATTAACTGTAATCAATGATTGTCGTGTGACTGTAAGCTGGGTGCATGTGGGTGAGTGTGGGGGAAGCCAGGACATTCTGCCCAAGATTCGATTATACTACCAATTCAGCTCTCGCTCTACTCTTTCAACTCTCTCGACAGGATGATATTTTTGTTGCTGTGGTGGTAGCTGCAAGACAGATTGTTCATTCTCTTTCTCTCTCTTTCCCTCCGCTGCCGTAGCCATAGATGCAGGACACTCTCGCTCTTTCTCTCATTTCCTCTGCACAGTGTCTCAGCTGCTATAGCAATAGATTTAGGACATTCTCTCTCTTCAGCCTCGGCACTGTTCTCTTTCCTCCCTTCACAAGGTGTTGGTAGACACCCTTCATCAGGTAGTCGGTTAGTCTGCTTGACGGAAGTTCTCTGCCTCGTCCCTTGCAACTCGTCAGATGATTGACTTGATCAGCTGGATTAGTGATTTGGCTGCTGGTCTCTGAATCCCGACTTAGAGCCTACACAGAGTTTCTGTGCCTAAGTTCTCTTTTTCCTATCCTCCTACTTTTCTACTGAAGAGTTGACCGACTGAAGAGTGAACTGACTGTAGAGTCGACTGACTAAAACCTTCTCTGGTTCCTATTCTTATACCTTTTAGCAGCATTCAGACAATAACCCTTTTCTTCCTACGTGTCCTGATTATTAGTACCTGATTGTGACCTTTTGGGCTTCTTAATTGAATTAACAGGTCAGCATTTCTCATTCTCACTTGAGGACTTCTGACCTGCTAATTCAATGAATTTTAGGAAGAATACCTTTGGCATTCCTTGTGCTCTCCTGCTCAGACAAACTGTTACTCGAACCTATCTCCCTGCACCAACTTCCCTTGTACTCTGTCCTTGAATTAGTCTATCTGTTATTTTTCTGATTACTTTCTCTCTGTTCATTATCCTGCTCTCCTGATATTGTCTGGTCTCACTCAACCAGTCTGCTGAGATCTGCTGACTCAAGTTGTCCCTGGGTCTCACGGCTTGATCAAGGCTTTGATCCAGAATGCTTATGATAACCATTACATCCATTCAAAGGTTACATTGATTTAAACCATAATTTTTAAGGCTCAATAATTATGATTATACCTTCTTAATAATAGTTAGTAAATACACGTTTCGCTGTTAACGCTGGTAAATTGATCAATTGTGGTGGTGCATGCTTATAATGGAGTTTTCCCAGTAAAAATGCAGAACACAAAGTTCAGTGAAAAATGCCTCCTATTTTTTCTATTTCAAATGGTCTACTGAAAAATTATTTTTAAACAAAGCGATTTCCTGATTTTCATATATTTCAATCAGTATATATTGGGGCACTGCATTGCAAATGAAGCAGAACTGTTGCCTCCAGAGGTCCTTACCATTGTCTCCGAGGTGGGTTCTTCAACCTGCTTCTGGAGATAGCAAAGTAAATTATTCCATTGGTGGGGCAGGTCTGCAGCCAGAAAATTAACCTGCAGTTCATAACTTCGAAACTACTGTGCATGTGTGCAGGGGAGCGTGCACAGTTGTTGCCATGTTCCTGCTGGTTCTGTGGATTTTGCCCATGGTGCAAAGAGGGTGCAATTCACAACACTTGCAACTTGGGAATTGCATAAATGGCTCCAGCAGTCCCCTGAAGCACAAATGCAACAACATTTTTGTGATAAAAGGCTGCCAATGATCTGTGCCACACAGCTAAAGGCTGCAACCACACAGGTAGAGAATGTCCTTGTTAAAATCTCCCCATTCCTGTGTGTAGATTTTGTACTAGGGATAACAGTCTGTGGACTCAATCGAAGTTGCTTGCTGCCTAGAAGAAGTTACAAACCTCGTCTTTGAAGCTTTAATTTTCAAGATCTTCACTCTTGTTTTCAAATCCCTCCATTCCTCCACACCCCCTACATCTTTGACCTCCTCTCTTCTCACAATAGTACCCGTTGCCTTCGCTCCTCTGGTTCTGGTGTCCTTGTCTCCCGAATCCTCTGCTGCACCATCGGCGGCTGTGTCTTCAGCCACTAAGCCCCGAGGCTCTGGAACTCTTTTCTTCATTCTCTTTGCCTCGCCCCCTCTCTTCCTACTTTCAGTTCTCGGCTAAAGACCTTTCATTTCGACTGCGCTTTTGGTCACCTTTTCCACTCCCCTAGCTCAGCCCCAGGATGGAGATGCCGTAGCCGGAATGGAGGGTGCTATATAAATCCAAGTTGTTGTTGTTGTAATTTCTTGCAATCTGATCATTTATTTATTTAATAACCCTATTTAGTTCTAATTAGGGATGATTTTTAAAAACACCTAAATGGTGTGCAGAGGTCAGTTTGCAATCAATGTATTAGTGTGAAAATTAGGTGTACAGTAGTTGAGAGCAGGAAGAAAGTGACATTTCAAATGATATCTGGGAAAAGCAAAAGTAATGGGAAAAGTCTGACTGGTATTATTTTAAGATTGAGTTAATTATTAAACTCTGCAGTATTACAACAACAACAATTACATTGATACCCTCACACATAGTAGCATCCCTGAGATATGAATACATTAATGTGCATTAATGTATTGATGTAAGTATTGTACTAATGTAATGTAGGAATATTTTGTAAGCCTGAGTAATGGAGGTAATAAAACAAAAAGTACACTTTTAGTACTAAGTAAATATAGAAGATTTAATTGAATTGATTTACTTTTTAAAGAAAAAAAGTTAAGATTTGAAGAATTGTGAGATTTTTTATTCATTTAAAAAATATAGAGATAAGAAAGTTGCAAAAATTGTTGATTTGATCAGCAGGAAAATAACAATAATTCATCTTGAAACAAAACTTGTTATTGTTATTAAACTTAATATTGTTATTTTCCTGATATTCAATTGTCAATTCCCTTGTAACAAGTAAGAAAAAAATAGTTTGGTGGGGGGTTTTCCCCAGCACCACCCATCCCACCGGAACCTAACCGGTCCCCATGTCCAACTTGCAACAAACCAACCATGAAGGCATCTGCTTAATATTCTACCTTGTTTGACCTATATTTCATCCCATATCATTGTGAATGTGTTGGGAATGTGAAAAATAATGATATTTTATCCTAATTATATTAAAGGCAAAAAGAAAACAAATTTCAATTAACATTGCATGGCTTGTCATTGAAAGCAATGTCTGGCAAGCTGCCTGCTACTTGTTCATCTAGATCCACTGGTCTGGCAAAACAGTGCCCTGTTCCTTAAAATAATTGAGAACGCAAAGCTCACCTGTAATATGAATAATTTCATTAATTTAGTTTTTTAGTCATTACTTTATAATGCTGACTTCTGGCTAAAACCTAGAGAAATAGAAAACTAATCAGAAGAACTATGAAGAAGAAAGGGAAACACATTACATATTTTTTTCTAAAAAAAAATGCTTTCACTTCCAACTTGTGAGCAAGTAGTTTTATTCAGTGTGGTCAGAAACTGAGTAGAATGGTAAGTGACGTGACATACTTATACTCGGTTACACTATCGGATACAATTCAATCCTGGACCAGTAACCAAATTGATGTTGAGTTATGTAACCTCTTATTATCAGGTGATCGACTTTAGTGATCAAATGAAAGCTAATCAGTGATGATGAACTGTTTAATACATTTTATTCTTGGTTTCCAAAAGACTGCTCAAGTGCCCTCCTTTTTCTAAAAAAAAGTTGCATTTAGGTTGTGTAGGATGACTTATGTTTCACCCACAAATATAGTCAATTCACTTGCCAGTATATACTGAGATGCCTAGAAGACATCCCAAAGCGCTATATCAAATGCAAGGATTATTATTATTCCCAGGTTTGGTACAAGGACATGTCTATTGCATTTATCACAATGTTCTACAAAGGGACTGAGTATAGGGGTAGTTCAGTTGCAAAGTGGGGGAATGGCCTCGTCTAGGAATAAGATGGGCCCTGTTAGTTTGTGTTAAAACACGTTAACATATTGATTGTAATAGTTACTCCATTTAAACTATTCTATTACAAGTCATTCTGTTTTGGTTAGAGACTGCCATTTAATTTTGAATTTGTTCAATCTTTCGGATTATTATCAAGTTAAATCTTTTAATTTCTTAAAATGTATAGGTGCATAATGGTGATAACCTCTAGTCTGTCCAGTGTCTCCTTGATGTTAAGTGGCTCCCTGATTTTAATTAAATTCCTTGGCCCCCGGCCTCAGCACTTAATCAGTACAGGAGCTGCGTATTGCTTCGTATACCTGACATATGACTGTAATCGCTTAATTATATATGTAGGGTGAGGTTTTCTTTTAAGAATATTAATTGGTTTTCCAACATCCGTAGCTCTATCGCGGCTGCTATTACTCAGCTGAGGTATCTGCAATAGTAAAAGATTAATGGGGGCATAGGTGGAAAAACATCTTTGACCTTAAGATATGTTTTTTAAAAAAAAAAAATTCACTAGGTGAAAGAACGTCATTGTGGCAACTTGTTTTATTCAAAAATGGGAGATGTCCAAATAAAAGTGGGTGAGTGGCAGGCCCAGCAAATGTGTAGCATGTCGTGTGAGCCATCCTAATAAATGAAAGTCTGAGCATTGCATTGCATTTAGAAGGAGATTATTCTCCCTCGTTGACTTAGGATAAGGGGAGAATTGCTCCAGAAAGTCCTGCTTTTTAAGGGAAGCCACTGTTGTGACAAAAGCAAAATTTATTCATTTCTGTAATTGTCAATTCAGAGTTGTTCTCAACTGCCTGAATGTTGCTTTGTGAGTTGTAGGTGTAAATTGGTAGTTTGGGATCATTTATATTTTAATGTTATTTGTTACAAACTTGATCACAGACATTTTTTATTTCACCTGGGCAAGAATCCACATTGCTCATCATTGGCAACTACTTTATCTAAGGGGAATGCTCTATGCAAAATTAAGACTTCAATTTTAGCAGAATTTATGTAATAATTTGCTATCTTGAAAAATTAACAAGAGGTAAAGTTGCATCAGGTGTGGCTAAGCTAACTGCTTAAAACTACAGTATCAATGTCAAAGTTTTCCTCACAATCACAAGCCGTTTGGTCCATTGTGCCTGAGTTTTCTTTTAAAGTTATGTCCACGTCTGCAGATGATGTAAGCAAACAGCAGCATACAGGTGAGCGAAAAGATTGGATCCAGGTTTGAGCCCTGAGGTACAGTGCAGGTGACCATGTGAGAGTGAAAGGAGAAACTACTGGAAGAGACAAATTGGAGACAGTTGGTCAAGTAGGATCAAGCCTCAATAACCACTTGTGATCATGAATTCCACACCCTTGAATGAAAAGATTCCATCAAACCTCACCCTTGATGGTTCTGCTAAGAATCCTGCTAAGAATCCTGACAGAAGTCTATAACAGTCTTGAAGATTGGTTTGTGCACAGAAATATGCTTTGTAGGAAGCATGATGTAGAGTTCACATCAAATTAAGCTTCTTTGAGCGCAGTTGAATTCTTTTCAATTACTGGTATCTTCTTTCAAGTGTACTTTTCAGTATTATTTGAAATTGAGAACCTAGCAGAATATTTCAGCGTACTTCTTTAAACAAAAGTGTATGTGTATGTGTGAGAAAAGCAGATGAAGATTGGGCTTGGTAGTGTCGTCTCACACAGTTGAACAACCCAATGACACTTACTGGCTAAATTTCTACAAAAAGGATGGCAGGTGGACCAGAAAAATTGGCAAGAAAGAAAGTCCAAGAAAATGATGCTGTAAGTTTAAATAAGTGACTTAACTAATCAGTTCAAATTTGGGTTTTGAAAATGTTATCAGCACTTGGAACAATATGAGGCTACTGACTATGCATTATTTTCAAACCAAGTGAGGTAATACAAAATCCATAAGATTTTTAATTTAAAATCCACATTAGCATGATTATTCTTGTTCATAAACTGTGGCACCCATTCACACAGCACAAAATTTTGTTTTCAGTGAACTGAAGAACGGAACATGACAAGTCGAACTGTTCGGCAGAGTTGGAGGCTGCTGCATATTTTTAGTGCACCCTTGAGGTTTGCCCTTTGCCTAGGTCTGATACAGGCTGTTAGCGCTAACAGATCACCCCAGTGTGAAAAGCCTTAGCCTCTGGGAGCTTAGTTTGACACTTGGTGACTCGCAGGCAGAACGTCACTTCTCAGTGTCACTGATGTGTGAAACTGCAGCAGTGTGTTAACATGATGAAAAGTAGCTAAATCCTGAATGCATTACAGGAAAGGGAAGCACTGAAATGGAAAGAGAATCAGTCAGAAACGCTGGAGTTATTTTGTATGTGTCATGGACTTCACATCCAAATGCTACAATGGCTTTTGGGCCACTATTTTAAATCAGCAGAAAGGTTATTTATACATGTCTCTAATAACATCTATTAGTTGAAACAATGTAAGTAGAGTAATTTTGGAACTCTCTTTCTCCCAATCCCTCCCCCTTGCCCCCTCCCTCCTCACTTTTAAATCCCGAATAAAGATCTTTTTTGTATCATGCTTACGGTCACTTCGCTGCCCCCACCCACCCTGGCTTGGCGCCATTCTCAAACTCTCCAGGAAGCTACCCCTGTGAAGGGTGCTGTATAACATTATTGTGGTTGTTGTAGGGTAAACTGTTGTAGGGCAAAGACAATAGCAATTTACACTTATATAGTGTCTCTCAGTATGGAGAACATACTTTAATAATAATTATAATAATAATCTTTGCATTAGATATAGCACTTTTCACATCTTCTAGACATCTGAAAGAGCTTCACAGAATATACTGTAAAATGAATTGACTGTCTATTTGTGGGCGAAACACAGCAGCTAATTGCGCATTGCAGTGTCCCACAAACGGTCGGGGATTGAAGTGACCAATTTATTATTTTTTTCTTGAGGAATTATTATCGGGTGTGTGGAGGAAGGAAACTTGCCCAAGGTTTCGACCTGCCTGGAATTAAACCCAGGTCTGTCAATGAGTGCTCATTCCACTCAGCTACAGGACTTCACTTTGAAAGGATGTGGAGGTCAAGATTATCTGGAGACTTTTCTGCCTATATTAGAGTTAAACTTCTGGTAGATAAAAGATGAAAGTGTTTACATTATTTTATGTTTTCTTTTATGCTGGTTCAATTGCTTTGAATTATTTTTGTGGAAGGATTACATGTGCCCAAGCACTGTCCAAAAGTACATAAAGAAAATTATTGCTAATAGATAGAACTTGCATGCATAAATATCACTTAATGAACATATTAAACTCTTAACAGGACATTAAGGTTGAGAGATTGTTCTAATAATAATGCATTATTGGCAGGTTAACAGTAACAAGTAAATACAGGGCTACCCACTTATCCTGAACCAGTTTATATCAACATCCCACGTGTGTCGATAACAATTTGCACGTTTTTTAAAAAATCCTAATAGTACATTGTGTTATTTCTGCTTCAGTCGATAAAATTTGCTGTGTTTCTGTGATGTGAACATAAACAGTAGGTCTGTAATATCATTAAAATCATTGTACTGTACCTCACATTTCTGTAGGTTGCTACAAAGCATATCCAGGTATGAAGATTTCATGCAAGTACAAAGATATTTAACAAGACTGCAAGTATTTTGAGAATGAAAATAATGGTTGGTTTACAACAATCACCACAAAGCTAAACCAATACTGTTAATCTGCAGAGGTTCTTGAAAAGTAGATATTCTTTTGTAAGAAAAGCTGTAGGAAGATAATGTTTTCTTTTCACCAAAGGAAAGAATTTCCAAGTCCTTCTACAATTAGATGTCGCTAAACTGCAAGGCAGTTCTAACTACAGATAGATGAGACAATGTCCATGAAAGCTGGTGTTCACTTGAAGTAGTTTATATTTTTGCAAAGCTTCAAGTTATAGATTGCAATTAAGTTCGAGAAGGAGTACTCCTCCAGACCTCAGCCAAAAAGGCTGTGATATATATCATAGCTTCCTTGATATTGCCAGAAGTTATTGCATCTGAGGCTAGCTGCTTCCCTGGACAGAAGCCTGGCCGTTTTGAGCGCTATTGTTGAAAACAACAGCAACAAAATTACATTTGAATAGCATCTTTCAGGTCGGTAAGATGTTTCAAGGCGCAAAACACAGAACACCATCAACCGTGGAGTTGGGTGAAGTGTTGCTGCTTTGAATACTAATCATTGCCACTGGACAGGTTCAGGGGAAAGCAAGCAAACAGAATCAACAAATGTGAAGTGGGTTCCTGTGTGAACGTTTAGATGATAGCAGCTTGTAAAGTGGGACAATAGTTTGATCTATCAAACCTTCTCTTCCAAGAGACTGTGAACTTTATATTGGGAAGGGTTTTCTTCAGCTTATTTAATATTTTAAGGAATTGCAGGTGAAAATACAAAGCTAACCTTCTGAAGCCCCTTGCTTTACTAATCGCTGAAGGTAATCTTGTGAGAATTCAGAATACTTATCTCCATAATAATTGATGAGAAGTCTATTGTGTTCAATAAGATTTCTCTTCATAATTTACAATCAGATTCTTAATTAAACTTTCCTTCCGTTCATTTTAATGGCTTCAGTTTACGAAGTACCTAAATCAATAAAGAGCTGTTTGGCTCTTCAAGCCTAAGCAAAAGTTATAATTCCATAGTCTATAAATGTCTTCATACAATTGCACCTTCCTACCTCTCCAACCTGCTTATTCCCCATGCAGCACCTGCCACCTCTGATCGGTTTGCTCCGACCCCCTGCATGTCCCTTGTCCCCTCTGGTCCACTATTGGTGGCCTTGCTTTCAGTCCCCAAACTCTGGAACTGTTTATCTCAATCTCTCCACCTTGCCCAGTCCTTTCCCATTTTCAGATTATGTCTTGAAACCTTCCTCTTTGACCGTGCCTACTGTCACTTCCTCTCAGCTGATGGAATATTGGAATCAAATCACTAATTTTTGTTGGTCTTGATAGTCTTGTTCCTAAAAGTGTGCCAGCTTGGGTTAGTTGATAGCACTTTCACCTGAGTCAAAAGGTTGGTATTCAAACTCCAGATTGGGACTTGGAACTCAAATAGTCTATTGATGACAGTCCAATACGCTCACGCTGCAAAGCAGGTGTACTGCAATGCCAAAGATGCCAACCTTTGGAGGAGGTGTAAACCAAGCCTGGCTGGTCATTCACTTTGTGGATATTTGTGGGACATAGATGTTTAAAAATTGGCTGCCTCATTTGCTCGTAAAATATAGTTACAGTAAAAGCTTGTTTATCCGGCATCTGATCAACTGTAAATTCCGTTTAACCGGCATCGCAAAAAATAAAGGTCCACATTCGATTAACCAGAATTTATCTGGAAAAATGCATTAAAATAGTTTTTTTAATAATTTTTTTTGGTGCCATTTTCGGTCGAATATCCGGCAGGCGCTTTAACCAGTATTGGCCAGGTCCCAAGGGTGCCAGATAAACGGGCTTTTACTGTACTTTATTTTACAGTAAATGATGTGAAGTGTATGGAGATGTCCACCTCATGTGGAAGCTGCTATTATCTAATTTAAGGTTTATTGTTTTATTATATGGGTGAGAGGTTGATGAGATGTTACAATTTTTACTTGTACAAATAAATAAGTATCCACTTTTGTAAGTTGTGATAAGGCGGCTCATTGTTCACTGTTGAAGTGTTATGCCCAGATAGTGAATTTTCTGACTTGGCTGGTCCCATAGATTCATTTGTTTGTTTTTTTGATGGTAGGGGAGGAAAGTATAATTTCAGAGTGTGTTCTGGTCATTACCAGACCATAGGGCTTATTACTTGTCTCATTGAAAGGCTTGGTTGGCTTGGTCGACAGGGACGGAAAGATTTATTAATCTTCTTAATGTGACTTTTAAAAAAACAACCTGATGGCTTCAATGGCAAATAGATTTACTTAACTTGCTTTATTTACTTGTTACTAGTGTATTGCTTAGTCCGTGAGGGGTTACACAACAACAACAAACAACAACAACATTGATTTATATAGCTCCCTCTACACTGGACGGCGTCTCAGAGCGCTTCACAATAATGGATCCTCGGCCCGAGCCCAGGCCAGGGGGAGAAAGGTGACCAAAGGCTCGGTCGAAGAGAAAGGTCTTTCGCTGAGACCTGAAACTGGGAAGAGAGGGGGAGAGGAGAAGGGAGTGAGAAAATCCATGGAAGGGAAAATCCATCCATACACAAAATCCATGTCCAACCAGTGAGGTAGAGTTGCGGTATACAAAGGGCAAGTGACCACAGCTAGGGAGGGAGAGCTCTGCCAAAATGTTCATTGAACATGGCTTCAAGCAAAATCAGGCGTTAAGATGGCTTCAATGCAAGTATGGTGAGCGCTATAGCTCACAGTCTTGAACATTTAAAAAAATTTCAGTAATTAAACACAGGCTCACAATTAAGATGTTCAGATATCTGAACTTGAAATGATTGATTTGAGATTATGCCTTCATTTCTGTCTTCTCAGAGTGCTTTGGAAATCTCCCTCCACCCACTCCTCCCCTCCACCCCCCACCCTTCATTCCTCAACACAACCTTGTGTATGCTTTCAAAATACAGTAAAAGCCTGTTTATCCGTGACTCAATCAACCGGAACTTCTGTCTAACCGGTACGTTTTTAAAAAAGTCCCCATCCGATTAACCGGATGTTATCCAGCACAATTGCGGTGGCACATTTAATGAATCAATTGTTGCACGAGAGTACTGTGCAGGTATTTCGGCTTGCTGCTAGTAGAAAGTTAAAGTTGCGCTACCGCGTGGCGTTCGCCATTGCAAAAGTTTTCGATAGATTGTACACCTCTACCCCAGCATCATGGCTTCGAACCAGGCATCTACCAGAAATTGTGATTTTTAGGTGAATAACAAAGATCTGTTATTATCTGTTATTATTTAGTCTATTATTAATATGATATGTGTTAAAAGAAGTAAATTTTTTTTGTATTGGGATTTCGGCATTGGATCCAACCGAATATCCGGCATGCCGTTTAACCGGCATTGGCCAGGTCCTGCGGATGCTGAATAAACAGGCTTTTATTGTAAGTCTAAAAATCCCTCTCTTTGACTTTTAAATCTACCATGGATTTGCTTGTATCAGTTTCATATCAGCAACACAAGTGACTAGATTGGTAACACTCTTGCCTCTTGTGTTAGAAGGTTGTGGGTTCAATCAGGACTTCAAAGTCTAAGATGACACTCCAATACAGTGCCTGGGGTGTGCTATACTGTCACCTTTCAAATGAGTCATTACACTGAGATCCCATCTGCCAGTTCAGATGAATGTTAAAGATCCCATGACATGCCTAGAAAAGTAAAGGGATTTCCTTCTGATGGTCAAATTACAAAAAATGTGGTCATTCACTTCAAGGCTGTTTGTAGCATATTGCTCTGTGCAACACCGGCTGGATCATTCACATGCATAATACACAGTCATTACACTCTACAGTAAATCCCATGATGATATTGAGATGTCCTCCCAACATGAAAGGTGCTATATTAAATGCAAGGATTATTGATGTTATTTATAAATACTAAAGGCGAAAATGGTCAACAAAATCTGCTCTGAGACGCCATCCCTTGTGGAGGGCACTATATAAATCAAAGTTGTTGTTGTAATACAGTACATTATCCAACTCCACTATCACTCCTGGTCAGTTACAACTACAACAGTCCTCCCTAGGCTTTCTTCCTACATTTCTTACTTTAACTTCAGTGCTTGTCTGGATACATATTCAGATTTGTTTTTGAAGGTGTCAATCAATGAAGCTTCAACTGTTCATGTGGGAGCTTGCTCACACATTTATTACTTTGGCTGTTGATTGTGGGAAACAATAAATAATTTTGTTTTAAGCTCTATTCCTGCTTTAGGTTTGTTTATTTTGAAGATGTTGTTTTAGATCTGTGCTTGCCATTCATTTAAAATATTCTATTTAGATTTACATTAACTGTACATCTTTAGATTTTAAATACCTGGATCATGTATCCCCTCAGTGATATTTTCTTCAATCATTGCAAAACTTTCCTCATTACTCTCTGTCCTGTAATTATCTTTCTTGCTCTTCTATGAACTGTCTTCAACTAATACACTTTGCCTTTTCGTCCACATTTCCATTCTTCCCTTGGGGACAATCTTATAGTGATACTTGCATTTAATAAAATGTCTTCTCAAATCAAAATGCCTTCAAATGCAAGACAAAAAGAGTTTATTCTAAGTGAATGTTATTATGAGAAATGCTAGCAATATCCTCCAAACAACAAGTTGAGTAGCTAGGTAACCTGAATTATTAATGCTGAATATGGATAATGGAGGAATATTGACTAGCACACATATTTACAACAACAAAATTACACTTGTATAGCATCTTTCGCATCAGGCGGACGTCCCAAGGCACTGAACAGTCATTGTTTCAGACCCAAGCTGGGGTCATTGATGGGGAGGATGGAGGGAAAGGGTGGATTTGGGATGACTGATGATACTGTTGAAGAGGAGGGTCTCGAGGCGGGACATGAAGGAGGCCATGCAGGGGCCGAGGTAGAGGGACTGCGTGATGGAGTTCCAGAGGTTGGGGGCAGCGTGGCTGAAGGCTTACCCGCCAATGGTGTGGTGGGTAGGTCGGGGGATGTGGAGCAGGCTGGGGCCTGCTGAGCGGAGGGGGTGGGCAGGTTAGGAGGTCGCAGATATAGAGTGGGGCGAGGCCGTGGACGGCTTTGAATGAGAGGACTATGATTTTGAATTGAATTCTCTAGGTGATGGGGAGCTAGTGGAGTTGGCGAGAATAGGGGAGATGGGGTTACGCAGCTTGGAGTGGAAGAGGAATTATGGATTATCTGCACCTGTGGAGGGAGGAGTTGGGAAAGCCGACAAGCAGGGCGTTTGTATAGTTGATCCAGGATGTAATGAAGGCATGAATGAGGGTTTCAGCAACCTTGGGGGTAAAGTCGTGGCGGAGTCGGACAATATTGCAGAGGTGAGGGAAGGCAGAACGAGTCACAGCTTGGATGTGGGGGAGGAAAGACTGTTGAGGATCGAACAAGACACCTGGGTTCCTGACTGGCTTGGTGAAGTGGAGGGTGCAACCATCGAGGTTGATGCTGCCAGTGCCTGATGCTTGAAGGTGCTGGCGAGAGCCAATCAGGAGGGCCTCTGTCTTGTTGATATTCAACTGTAGGAAGTTAGCTCTCATCCAGGACTTGATGTCTGACAGGCAGTCTTTCAAGACAGTAGCAGTCCTGGGATTGAGGGTAGAGGTAGAAAGATAGAGTTGGGTGTCATCCGCATACATGTGGAAGTTTATCCCATATCTGCGGATGATGTCATCAAGAGGAGCATGTAGATGTTCAAAGGTAGAGGGGCAAAGACAGAGCCCTAGGGGGGCTCTGATGACAGTGCGGGGGCTGGAAGAGAAGCCTTTGGTGGCGACAAAGTAGAATATACATAAATCCAGTAAAATATACAGAAAGAAATCTTATCATAACACTAAAGTGTTATTATATAGAAAGTGGTCTTTGACAGAGGTGGCTGGACAGATCCCCTCGAGTTTGGATTCGAGGAATTCCAGCATGGCTTGTTAATGGGTTAATGGCTTGTTCAGGAAATCACTAATGTTTTGATAGTGATATTATACTGCAGCCTTTCAATTTTTTTTAATATAGTGACACAGATGTCAATCCTATGGTGTTTTGAGGTTGTCTTCAGTGGTGGATGATTTCTATAATATGAAGAATAGCTTGAAACATAGTTGTTAGTTCTCTGAAGGCACATTTGAACACTAAAACTATTCGTTTTGTATAGAACACAATTTCTAGTGTTTCTCATTGCTGAAAGACCCAATGATGATGTAAATGCATCTTAAAGAAAGTTTCTGTTTCATTTGTTCCCATCGAGAGAAGGAAGCAAACTGAGGAAAAAGAAAAATGAATAGAATGCAAAAGTGAAAGACCAACAGGATGAAAGGGAAATGACAAGAAAATAAAGACAATGAGCCAAAATAGCCAGATCTGTGATTACGAGACCTTTATGCTGGCAGGAAATTCGAAAGAAAGTGAAGTTCTCTATCAAAAAGTAATGAACAATGAGGTCTGAAATTTGCAAAATATTTTTTGCCAACTGAGCCCCAATTTAATTGCTAAACAAGGAAAGTTTGCCTTACTACATCGACTGCATCTGTGGGGTATTTGTGCCAGAATCTTAAGAGTTCCTGTAGACAGGTCTCTAACTCATTATAGATTTTCCCTTGTAATTAGGCAGGCTCCTGACTATTGAAGTGTTCAGTGCTGGTTCCAGATTCTAACAATGGTATTTGACTCTCTGTGGAAAATCACTGGTCCATCTCCAGTTCTGCTGAAGATTCCTGAGAGACACATGCATTTCCAGTTCATGAATACCTGGGAAGTGATTGGCTGGCCTACGTTTAGTTGGTTTCCTATTCAGGCTAGGGTACGCTTACCACTCTTTGTTTTTGAGGATGTGTGGAATTAGGCTATTGATAGGAACACAAGTAGATAGTGCAGTGCTTCTGAGTTTGCAGAAACATTTAATACCTTGAAGCATGGCTTGTTTCGAGCAAACTGATACGTGAAGTTTTAATCAGTTATTGGAGGATATCGATTACTGAATTTGATACCCCAGTGGACCCAATTCAGGATCTTTATCCTTGTGTTCAAATCCCTCCACTGCCTCAACTCACCCTACCTCTGCAACCTGCAATCCTACCAGCCCATCCATTACCTTTGCTCGGTAAACAATGGACTGTTTCATGTTTTCATGCCTTCAGTTTTTCTGCTCCGACCTTATGGAATTCCATCCCCCAATCCCTCCGTCTCGTTTCTTCCCTTTCCTCTTTCAAGGCCGGTTTGAAGACTTTCCTCTTCGACCGTGCCTTTTGTTCCACCCCAAATTTTTCGACCTCCCCTACTTGTCTCACCCCTTCCCGTACACTCCCCTCCCAGCTCGGGTCACACGCCTCCTGTGCAGCGCCTTGGGACGTCCTCCCGACGTGAAAGGCGCATTATAAGTGTAATTTGTTGTTGTTGTTGTTGTTACCCTCCCTGTCCTGCCCCCATCCTCACAGCCACATTTGGGACTCTGTGAAGTGGGTTAAGATTTCCTCCTGCCTAGAAAGACGCTATAAATGTTGTTGCAAAAGTAGTTGTGTTCTCCCAAATACAGCTTATGAGAATTAGGTAGGTATCTAAAGTAGGCTAATCGCAGAATGCATTGTGTGTGTGTGTGTGTGTGTGTGTATGTGTTTGCTTCTATAATCATAAATATTTGAGGTGAGTGGAACAAAGAACTCTATTTATCCAAAAAACAACTACCGTATATCTCCGCGTATAAGGCGCACCCCCGTTTTTGACCTTTTCTTGGTGAAAAAAACGGAAGCATTTTCAATGATATTGCCGGCAGAAGGGAGGAGAGACAGGTAGGTAGGGAGAGAGAGAGGCAGGCAGCCAGACAGCCAGGGAGGGAGAGAGGGAGGGAGGCAGCCAGGCAGCCAGGGAGGGAGAGTGGGAGGCAGGGAGAGAGAGAGGGAGAGAGGCAGGCTGGCAGCCCGAGAGAGAGAGAGGGAGAGAGGCAGGCCGGCAGCCCGGGAGAGAGAGAGGGAGAGAGGCAGGCAGGCACGCAGGCAGGGAGAGAGAGAGGGAGAGAGGCAGGCCGGCAGCCCGGGAGACAGAGAGGGAGAGAGGCAGGCAGGCACGCAGGCAGGGAGAGCGAGAGGGAGAGAGGCAGGCCGGCAGCCCGGGAGAGAGAGAGGGAGAGAGGCAGGCCAGCAGCCCGGGAGAGAGAGAGGGAGAGAGGCAGGCCGGCAGCCTGGGAGAGAGAGAGGGAGAGAGGGAGGCCGGCAGCCTGGGAGAGAGAGAGGGAGAGAGGCAGGCAGGCAGCCTGGGAGAGAGGCAGGGAGAGAGGCAGGCAGGGAGGGAGGGAGGGAGAGCGGCAGAGAGTGAGGCAGGCAGACTGGGTTCAGCAGAAGGTAAGCACAGCCCTGAAGTCCGCTGCTGCTGCCGCTGCCCGGGCGGCCGAGGCCGAAGCCCCGTCACCCGCTCCTCCCAACCCCCGCCGGACAGTGACCAAACCCCGGATGACAGTGCGCCGGCCGCCCCTCCTGTTTACTGTATTTCCGAGGCTCAAAATTGCTTGTACCTGCGTATAGGGCGCACCCCCAACTTTCGAGATCTTCCGACCTGAAAAAAAGTGCGCCTTATACGCGGAGATATACGGTACACTAAAATATTATAACCACTGAGATATTTGATTTGTTCTCTAATATCTAGTTCCAGGTAACACCAGTAGTAACTGCAAAAGGATTTCAGAAGCGCTAACCTTTCCAGACTGTTTCCAGAAGAGTCTAATTTGCAAAATTTGTAAATTGAATAAATTGCATTAATTGCAACTTACAGTTTGCAAATGTTGGAAGTTGTCTGATTTGACGGATAATTGGGAATTCATTGGCTGACAAATAAATTTCAAGATTTACAAATAGCCTTTTTGCTTATGTCGCAAATCAAATAGTTTGTGATAATTGCGAAAGGAAAGTCATAATTAACACAATGAATACAATTGATAAATAACAGTCAAGATAATGATAAGTCACCCCAAACATTAATGGTCATTTGATGACCTAAAAGTGAGACTGGTGATTATTTTTATTTTGTAGTCCCATTATAATATAGAATCTTCTTTTATAAACCCAAAACACTACATTATAACTAGATTGAAATGTATTGCGAATGAGATGCCTAACAAGTTAGTCACATTACTTTTGATCAGCAAATATGGTGAAAATATAAATCATGTAGACCAGAGAGACTAGGATTATTCTCCTTAGATGGGAGAAGATTGAGCAGAGATTGAATAGAAACATTTAAAGTTTTGACAGAGTAGCTAGGGAGAAACTTTCCTTTGGTGGGTGGGTCAGAATTAGATGACACAAATTTAAGATAATTGGCAAGGTGGATTTTGCCAGAGAGACAAGGTGAATTTTTTTTTACCTGGAGAGTTGTTATGGTCTGGAATGAACAACCTGAAAGTTTGTGGAAGCAAATTAGATAATAGCTTTCAAAAGGAAATTAAGTACTTAACAAGGATTTATTTTGCAGGGGTATGGGTTAAGAGCGGGGGAGTGTGACTAGTTGATTGCTCTTTCAAACAGCCGGCGCGGGCATGATGGGCCGAATGTCCTCCTTCTGCGTTGTAAAATTCTATGATTCTATATGTACACAGTGAAACAAATTCAATGAAACCAGCGCCTTGGGACGTCCTCCCGACGTGAACGGCGCTCTATCAATATAATTTTGTTGTTGATTTTGTTGTTGTAATTTGCACTTGTAGAATGAACTACATATTATGATCTCGCCTTACACAGATCATAGTGCAGGATAGTCTTATTCTAAATGCCTTATTGAAAAAGTTTGACACTGCTAATGTGGGTTACTATTTTAACTCTTATTTTCTTCTTGAGAAAAAATCTTACTGTAAACAAAATAATGTGGAACCGGGAGTATTTGCCCCCGAGATTTTTATCCTTGGGGTTGGAGGCATAGAATTTCAGCTACCGTTACACAATATTTGGCTTAAGTTACTGGAAGACTGCATATCTTTAATTCTTGAACAGCAGTTCTCAAAGAATTACATCTCCACCAGAAAGCAAAGGGTTAATGAAAAGAAAGGGTTGGCTCCAGTTGGCTGTGGCTAATGGGCAAGGCTTTTACCTTTCAGAAGAATGTGAAGTCATGACTAGTTATGACAGTAGGTTGATAGTCACAAAGCACTTCTCATCACACTTGCCAGATCTCGGATGTGCATAATTGCCTGAAATGTACTGGGCACTTTATAGACTGTGTCAAGCATTTCCATTTGCTAAAGAGACAAATGCTTATTCTTTATTCATTCAGTCCTTCGTTCTAGTTCTGCATTTGCTTTTTTTTCAATAATACATTATTTTTCTTCCCTCACCCCCCACCCACCTCTCGGGAGTTACTTTATTTCAAATGCTCCACAGTCAATTTGTTGAAGTTGAGCTAAATACAATGTTCTTGTCGGAAACGTTTAGTGAATTTATACTGTACAATTATAAATAAATACAAGTCTTTAAAGTTTTAATTTTACAATTATAATGTCATTATTTTTCAATAAGCCAACCCTGATAGATACACCACACAGCGTGCATGAAGACAACTTCACTGAAAGAATGAAGATTCACAGGAAACTTATTAATTGATTATCCTCAGTGGATTTTCTGGAAATAACAAACTGTTGCATACGTTGTAAGGCAGTGATCCAATTGAGGGGTTCGGGTGACACTTTGAAATGTAGGAGCAGCGTTTGAATGGTTTTAAGTTCGTACCATGAACTCCATGATTGGATTCCTGTTTTGGAATTCATCAAGATGTGTGTTTATCATTTATAATCTACTCACACTAGTGAATTCTCTCATCCTATTTTTCTTGCCCTATTCTTGTTTCTGAAAAAGCAAAGTAACCCAGTGAACATTTACTTATTTTAACTCTACCCTTTGAAAGCCTTTCCTCATGATGGAACACATGGAGTAAATACCAGGTTAATTTCAGCAGTACATTACAAGACAATCTACCATTGTGGATGGAATTGTTTCATTATGCAGCACATCATTTCATTGTGACCATAATTTAAATTATTTTTAAAATTATTTTCTTTTTTTCAATTATTCGAAGTTAGCAGATTGGGCAAATGCTAATAACCCAGTCTTGTGTAACAATCAATAACAACAATAACAAATTGGATCTGTATAGCGCCTTTCATGTCAGGAAGATGTCCCAAAGTTGTGGACAGTGAGGGATTTGGATCCAAGCAGGGAGTTGGGATTGGGGATGTGGAGTGCAGGGAGGGTAGCAGTAGGAGGGGAGTTGAATGTGTGGTCGAAGAGGAGGATATTGAATGTGCTTTGAAGGAGGCAAGGGAAAGAGTAAGATGAAGGGCCTGGGGGATGGAGTTCCAAAGGGCTGGCAGAGAAGCTGAAGGCGATGGTGGAGTGGGCTATGCGTGGGACATGGAGCAGGCTGGAGCTTGCTGAGCAGAGGGAGCGGACAGGTTGATAGGATTAGCAGTTCACAGAGGTAGGAAGGGGCAAGACCATGGAAGGCCTTGAAGGCGAGGATAAGGATTTTGAATCCTCTGGGGGATGGTGAGCCAGTGGAGCCGGGCAAGAGTGGGAAAATAATAATAATAATACTTGCATTTAATATAGCGCTTTTTATATCTTATTGACGTCTCAAAGCGCTTCACAGAATATACTGTAATGCCTGACCTGCTGAGTTTCCCCAGCAACTTCTGTTTTTGTTTCAGATTCCCAGCACCTGTAGTATTTTGTGTTTTGTTTTTGATACTGTAAAGTGAATTGACTGTATATTTGTGGATCAAACGTGGCAGCCAATTGCGCACAGCAGGGTCACGGAGCTTGGTGTGGGAGAGGACATAAGATTCAGAGTTCTGGATTATCTGCAGTTTGCAGAGGGAACAGTTGGGAATGTCGACAAGCAAGGAGTTGGCATAGTGGAGCTTAAATGTAATAAATGTGTGGATGAGTGTTTCAGTGGCCTGAGGGGAGAGGCAATGGCACAGACAGGCAATGTTGCAGCAGCACAGCAGAAGATCTGAATGGAAATAACTTAAAGAGAGATGTCACAGTGATTCTTGTTTTTTTTATTTTAAAAAAACACAAAATCGGGATTGTGCCATGCCAGAATGGGCCGGTGTGATTACTGAGCGGATGTTGACCTAACGGGTCATTCTGTTTTATAAGCTCGCAACCTCTATAATAGCTAATTTCCTGCAGCTGCTCTCGTGTCTAATGCAGTTTATTCTTGTTGCTAAACTATTGACATCATCATAATAGCTTCCTTGTATATTTTTGCTCAGATAATTACATTTAACCTTTCTTTGCCCTGGATAGTTGTTGGGAGGGGGGTGAGAGAGGAAAAATCCTAAGGTTTTTAATGATGCCTGAAGTTAGAACCCGCAGGCAAAATTAAGGCTTACACACAATATTAGTAAGGATTGTAATTAGAAGATAGTGTAGACTTTAGTGGACATGCTTTGTGGGGAAATAAACTAATATCTGTATTTCTGTGCCCCAAATGGCTGCCAGGTTTACCTATAGAATATACAGTCACTACGGTTACAGTGAATCACAGCAAATCCCATGAAGCATTTTGAGACATCTCGAAGACCTGATAGGGCACTGTATTGAAAACAAGGATTATTATTAAGAATTACATCAGATGCAATGGAAACAAAAACAGGTTATTTAGCCCTCCTAATCCGTACTCTCCCCATCCTCCATCCCTCCTAATCCTCTCTGATATATCCCTCTTTCCCTTCTTCCCTGATGCATGCATTTAGTTATTATAATAAGATTCCAATTACAGTAAAAGCCCGTTTATCCGGCACCCGATCAACCGTAACTTCCGTATAACTGGCACCTCAAAAAAAAAGGTCCACTTTCGATTAACTGGAATTTGTTATTGTTGGTGTTATAAGTGCAATTTGTGTTGTTGTTGTTGTTGTAACCAGAATTTATCCGGAAAAATGCTTTTTTGTTGCGTTTTTGGCCGAATATCCAGCACATGCTTTAACCGGCATTGGCCAGGCCCCGAGGGTGCCAGATAAACGGGCTTTTACTGTATTTGATATAGAGTCTTACCATATCGTAAAAACCTCTTAAAATTTTCCAAGAATTTTACTCTTACTTGTAATGAAATAATGATCCTTACATTGATATATTGCTTTCATATCCAGAGAACATCTCATAGAGATTCTCAGATACATTATAGTGACTGTGTATTCTGTAGGTTTGTGTTGTGGGGTGATGGTGTGGGGGGGTGGGGGATGGAGTGATGCGATACATAAGAGTCTGATCTAGGTATGTGACACTGGCAAAGAGGTTCTTGTAAGATATCAGTGTTATCAAATGTCTGCATTGAACTAGCCAGCAGACTTGGTCTGATTGCTTTACCTCACATTATTGTTCACATGGCTAGTCTGTTCGGATGTAGACCAATAAAATATATTTGAATGGTTTTGAAGGCCCAATCTAGACATTATGATGCTAAATGCACATTTATGATAACTAAAGGAAATATCATTGGTGGTTACAGGTGAAAATAAATGTGCTCCTGAGGTAAAAGGAACTACCATAGGATTAATCAATTCATGGAACAGATGCTTTATCAGTGCCACAATGTGCCTGTGATAACAGGTTTATATAGTGTATATCTCCTTAGCAAGGAAGCAGCTGTTCCACACTGCCAACACTTGAGCACAAACAACCACAGTATATGCTTTTGTAAGGACACCTGTACCCTTTCAAAACTACCCACTTCTTGAACAAGTGCAATCTCAATGTAATCCAAATCTTTGGTCTTTAGAAGAACAACATTATGTACCAATTATGTGAAGCCAAGTGTTTTAAGAGGGTCTTGTTTTGTTCTAGTTTATATATACAGTACCTGATCAATAATAACATGCCCTGCTAAATTACACAGGGAGCAATTTCCTTCTCAGTAAGAAAACACATACAGGTACTTGATAAATGTAGACACACACACACAACATCCAAAATCTTATACATGTGTAGATAAATGTACAAGCTTTCCCAACTATTTTCTGCTACACTGTAAATAAAACTTAAGTTATCAAATGAGACTTTTAATTCACAAGTAGTTAGAAATGTTTCTCTATTTGATCAAGAAACAGAGCTTACAAATGTGTTCTATTTGAGAAATAGAAATATATGCTGTCCTAATCCTGTTTTTTCTGTGTATGTTTCTTTTTTTACAGCTAATCCAGTTGATTCTCAGTCACTTGACCATGCCAGACATTTGCAAGTTGTCACAGTGTTGCAAGTCATTGTATCAGCATTGCTACGATCCTCTTCAGTATGTCCAGCTGAGTTTACAGCCTTATTGGGCAGCGATAAATGACAATTCTCTGGAGCACCTAATGTCTCGCTGTGCCCTCCTTCAGCGGTTAAATCTGTCTTGGACTGGGAATAGGGGATTCATCTCTCACCAAGGATTTAACAGGTCAGCAGTGATCTAATTCTGCCTTCTGGGGTAGGGGGGGAGGGGGTTGGGTATGAAGATGTGACAGGGGCTCCCTGTTTCATGATAATTCTTACATTTGATATGTGTTATCATGTTATTGAAAATGCCTCAAAGTGTTTTACAGGATTACTGTACTTTACTCTAGAATGTATTGACTAGTTTTTCAGGTAAATATTAGCAGCTAACATGTTCATAGCAATATCCCACAAACAGCCTTGAAATGAAAGACCAATTGTATCTGGAGGATTTGTTGGCCAGAAAATATAGTGCCATGTGATATTTAACATCCACCTGAAAAGGCAAGACAGGATTTCAGATTCACTTCTCATCTGAAGCACGGAAACTCTGACAATGCAGCACACCCACAGCGCTTCACTGAAGTGTCAGTGTAGACTGTTAGCTCACAGTCCCAACACGGGGCTTGATCCCACAACCTTCTGATTCAGAGGCGAGAGTACTACCAACAAGGTGGCATGTTTAAAATGCGAAAAATCCCTTTCATATTTTGACTTTTTTTATTGTTGTGGTTTGCTGCATGTTTTTAGATCCCGTACTAAAAAATAAAAGGTGTATTATTTTTAATGCCATATATCCAAATTCGTAAATGAGATGAACTCTTTTGTCCTCTGTGCTGTTCATGAATGACTGACTGATAGAAAATATAGCTGACATTTTATCTGGGGATGTAACTTATTAAATAAAGTGCTGGTGTACTTTATAATTTCCATGCTGTTGGGAAAGCCTTTAGTTACAGATTTGTTACTTTTTCTTTTCATATTTACAGATCAGCTGACTTTTCAAATCAAAGCTGAGGAGTTTTAGAAAATTATTAATAAATGTTTGACTGCTTTAATTAAAATGTAAGTTTACCTATCAATGAATAATTCTGGAAACCAGCAGTAGCCGACTTTCTGATCTCCATGTATTAATTCAAAGATTTGCACCTTTCACTTCCAGTGTAACATCTGCTGTTTTTATTGAGTTTAATCCTGACGTTGCCTCTTTATGTGCAGATTCTTGATGCCTGGCGCATACGCTCACAGCTTGACTCCTGCTCTTTGACAAGATTTTAACCCTATGATTGCTGTGCTTCCTGTGCAGATTCATGCAAGTGTGCGGATCTGAGCTGGTGCGTCTGGAGCTGGCCTGCTGCCACTTCCTAAATGAAACTTGCCTCGAGGTTATCGCTCAGATGTGCCCAAACCTCCAGGAGCTGAACCTTTCATCCTGTGATAAACTAAACGCTCAGGCTTTCTGCCATATTGCTAAGATCTCAGGTCTCCAGCGTCTGGTCCTTTACCGCACAAAAATTGAGGTAGGAACTCCTGTGGTGATTGGCATTAACAGAGAATTGTTTAGTGCGATTTGAGTTCTGCATTCCTTTTAATTAAAGAATTCTCAGACTTGCAAAAATGTGCACTAAATGCAACATGATCTATTTCTGAGAACACTTTGTAACGTTAAAAGCTGCTTTGTTGAATAGAACCAAATGGTGTTGTTTGAATCATTCCGCTGCTTTTGGTTGTTTCCTGTCGATTTAAGGTTGCAGTTCAGTCCTGAACTCGCCCACTCTCTTTGGCTCTGCTCCAGAATTAGGATGACTTGCCAGTCACTTATTTTTCTGAGGTTTAGAGGTGTAAGGCCCGAAATGTAATCATCCAAATTTGGAGGCTGGAGACATGCAGTTCTTTAAAGCAAAATTGCTTCCAAATTTTAGAACAAAATATTCTTATGCCCAGGTGCAATTTCAGGTCTGTAGTGCGTAAGAGTGATACAAATCAGTGGTTAACAAATTATCCATTACATATTTCAATTGGTACCAAAATGACATGTTTTGTTAAATATAAAATACTAAACATTTGTCTTACTGCTGCTTCAGCTGCATTGTATTTGTACCATAACGTAACATCTTAAAAAATTGTTTGGAGCACATTGCAAATGAACTCTTAGTGTTTCACAATAAAACAGCTATGGTTTGCTCCGTAGTCTTGCAGTCAGAGTAGATATAATAATAATAATTCTTGCACTTGATCTAGTGCCTTATCACGTCTTCGAGACGTTTCACAGAATATACTGTAAAGTGAATTAAGTGTGATTTTGTGCGCAAAATGGGCAAGAATTGTGAATTGCAGACACCTGAACTTTAATGCACATTATGATTGAGAGTAAATGTTAACACTGACTGATGTCAAGAGCTTTTTCAGTGAAAGACTATAATTCACTTCATTCATAACAAACTACAGTACTGACTGAAAAGATCAGAGCCCAAATTGTTTATGGTCTTTCCATAAAGATTTTGGAACTGATTTTCTGCAGTTCCTTTTTTAGAACTGTGAAAACTGTTTTCCAAATCAGATCGAAGTGAAGAATTTTTGCAAAACTGTACACTTAAATTTAAGACAATCATAGCCTCTTGTGTGTCGCAAATTATAAAAAATAGTGCACCAGGTTGTGACAGGCTGTGCATGGTTTATATTTCGAATTTAGAAAGAAAAGTTAATCGACCTATGTAAAATTAAAATGGCTCTGAGTTCAACCCTGCTGGGTCATTGAAGTGGCCACCAAATTGAGGGAGAAGGGTTGAAGATTGATTCAGTAAACGCTGTTCCCATAAATTTCCAGGTACTCTGTCAATCTTCGCAGATCACCTTCCACCTGGACAAGGAATGCTAAGTGTTGAGTCAGGACATAAGTGGGGACTTGACGGATTGCTTTTCCAGGGATAAAACCCCCCAATAATTTGATCACTCAATCCACGACTGTTTGTGGACACTGCGGTGCACAATTGACTGCCGCGTTTGTGGGCCGTGTTTGGCCCACAAAATGTACAGTCAATTCACTTTACAGTATATTCTGTGAAGCACTTTGGGATGTCTGAAAGATGTGATGATGATATCAAATGGAAGGATTATTATTACTACTGTATTATCAAACCAGGTGAATCATGAACAGAGTTTTTAAGGGGAGGGGTGTATCATAGGTGAGAGTTGCTACAAAATTCTAATCCATGTTTTCATCAAATGTGAGCTAACCAAGTAGCATTGTTGTTTAAGACTGAGCTGCACTGTTAATCAAGTTTCTGTTAACTGTTTATACCAAATGCACAAGACAATGCAACGATCGACACTGCTGTTGTGGTGTGTTCTATTTGGAATATTAAGTGGACACACTGCTGAAAGCATTTTTGTTACATAAAATCCTGTCAGGCTATTGAATGAAAACTTGTAATGTTTTTTTTAAAAAAGCTGAATGACCTGAACACTAACGAGTCTGTTGTACAGAAATTTCTATACTGCTCACTATAGAGCTGCCATTGTGTTCTCTTCAATGTGGAGGTGTGTATACAGAAGTCAATTATCAACAAAGAACATAGGAAATTGGCACCAATGTGCAGCGGAATGAATTCTTGAAATGATTCTGAATACTAAAAGTCATGATCAGAAAATTGCATTATTACTTGTTAAAAGTGGCCATGTTGCCTCTGGGTTCTCTGTTGGAATTTCATTCAGAATTTAAATGTTACTGAAAATAAAAATGATCCGAGAAATCCATAGCCTATCAATTGATACCTGAAAGACAGGGTAACATTCCTGGTATGACCCTCCATTGGAATTTATCTCAAGTGCTATTTATACCACCATCTCTTGATAAAATATTCGATGAAGGAATCCTGAAAAGTTGGTTTTAATGGTGGAGATGCATTTCTATGAGTCTCTTTACAATTGTTTATTAGTCGAGTCGTTGTAGCATAATTGATTTTACAGTGATCAACTTTTAGTCCATCTGAGGACTTCTCACAATGTATATCACAAAAATCCAAGCTATCAAAGTTTGCTGCTGGTGTGAAACTGCGGAGTTATGCAACTAAATGTTGACAGGCTGCCCAAATACTGCCAAGACAATATTCATAACTTTTCACTAAAGTTCTAGACAAATCCAGTGGTGCACAGCAAGCAGAGAAATGAGGGACTGAAATGTGTTAACCAAAGGCACAGCCAAAAAGACACAATAGAAAAGAAAGCATACAAGATCTTGGGATGCCGAGTGAAGAGAATTATAGCGTAAGGCAAAGGAACAGTTATTGAATACGTGAAAGGAACAATTACTGAATACGTTTGCCCCACAAAATACACAGTTACTCCACTTTACAATGTACAGTATTCTGTGAAGCTCTTTGAGATGTCTCAGTCATGTGATAAAGTGCTATATCAAACGTAGCGATTATTATTAAAACACTGCACTAGCATTTCTTAGAGTGGAGCATATAGGATTATTTTCAAGAAGTTTTCATGTTTCTCTGAACGCCTAAGGTTATATTAAAACCTTGAAACCATTTGTTTTCTTTTTAAATTATATGCACATTTGTATCCGTATTTTAACTTTAAATTAAATTTTGCGCCAACAGCAGCTGTCTGTGTGAATGGTGATGGTTGTTGAGCTGCACATTGTCGATGCATGGTGATATTCTCGCAGACGATCAATAACTGTAAAGTCCTTTAGGTCCTTTTGTCAGAGCAAACCTGCAGTTAATTACCAGGAAATACTACACCCAATACATATTTGATTAGTATATGCACCGCATACCAGTATTTCTCCCTTTGTCTGGAACTCCATTCTAGAGTACTTCTGACTTGCTCCCTTTGCACTGCCTTTCAAGCACATCTCAGAATGTACCTCGTTGATTGCACTTTCGAAACATAGAAATCAACAGTGTAGGAAGAGGCCATTCAATCAATTGAGTCCACGTCGCCTCACAAAGCAAGAATATCAATTTATCCCAATTCCCAACCTTGTCCCAGTACCCCTTCAAGCCCGTTCTGTCATATTCCCTCTACTTGAATGGCACACACCAGGCACCGATCTCTGATAACTAAAATGTTCAACGACTCAAACCATATAGGGCACTGCAGCAGAGACTGATCCTGTCATTACTCATGTCCATCCTTTCCAGCAGGATTCATTGGATCGTGATCAGGAACAGAAACCCTGTGACCCATGAATGTCTATAATTTTAGAGCAACTTTGGGATTACTTATCGAAGAATTTACAGCATAGTCTGGCTATGCATTTTGCAGGTAAAGGTGACAGGCACATCTTTGTCCCACAGACAGCCATGAAGCAGATGTTAGGCAGAGTTCTATGTTCAGATACTCACATATGTCATGATGTCTGGTCTTTGAGGCTGTAGATACAAATTTTATGACTGAAAATTTTGTGTTGCACACCCTTGTTTTTACATTTTATTGAAATTGATCTATAACATTCAACAGCAACAAAATTACATTTGTATAGCGGTCTTCAGGTCAGGAGGACGTCCCAAGGCACTGGACAGTCATTATTTCAGACCAGAGCCAGGGTCGGGGGCTGGGGGGGGGGATGGGGTGGAGGGAAAGCGGGGGGATTTGGGAGACATGGGGTCACGAAGCTTGGAGCAAAAGAGGTTACGGGACGCAGATTTATGTATTATCTGCGGACAATGGAGGGAGGAATTGGGAAGGCCGACAAGCAGGGCGTGAGCATAGTCGAGCCAAAACGTGATGAAGGCGTGAAAGAATGTTTCAGCAGCCTGAGGGGTGAGGTAGTGGTGGAATCGAGCAATATTGCGGAGGTGAGGGAAGGTAGAGCGGGTCATGGCTTGGATATGGAGGAGGAAAGACATTTGAGGATCGATCAAGACACCTAGATTACTGACTGGTTTGGTGAACTTGAGGTTGCTACCATGGAGGTTGATGCTACCAGCGTCGGATGCGTGAAAACGCTGGCACGAGCCAATCAGGAGGGCCTCGGTCTTGTGGATATTCAACTGTAAAAAGTTAGCTCTCATCCAAGACTTGATGTCTGACAGGCAGTCTTTCAGGACAGCAGTGGTACTGGAGTTGAGGATAGTAGCAGAAAGATAATGTTGGGTGTCATCCACATACATGTGGAAGTTGACCACGTGTCTGCGTATGATGTCGCCAAGGGGGATCATGTAGATATTGAAAAGTAGAGGGTCACGGAAAGAGCCCTGGGGACTCCACAGGTGACAGTGCGGGGGCTGAGAGAGATGCTATTGGTGGCGACAAAGTGGAGACGGGTGACAAAGGTAGGAGTCGAATAAGGTGAGAGCAGTACCATGAAGATTGAGCAGGGAGGAGAGGCGATGTAGGAGGATGGAGTGGTCAACAGATTTAAACATCCAAAGTGACTGTTAGGCTCACCAGTTGAGTCAAGAGAAGAGTGTCTATTGTCTGGAGAAGCCTGCTGATAATATTTCTTTGTACTTTACCTTACTTTAAGGCACTGGTTGTAGCCACTGGCTACATTTTATAAAACAACCCACTTAATGAATGCATTATTTTAGATTTTGCAGAAGATACTAGATGTTAGGGAACGGCGATATGGGATTTTTCCGGATATGGATATATCGGTTTGCTCATACCTGCTTAAACCGATCTATCGAGTTTTTATACTGCGCATGCGCGTGCATTCGAAGTGCGCGTGCATTGATGGCGCGCGCGCATTTATGGTGCGCGCTCAGTCGCGGTGCGCGCGCATTGACGGTGCGTCCGCACTGACGATGCGCGCGCAGTCGCGGTGCACGCACATTTCGAAATGCGTGCTCTAGGTCCAGAAAGTTTGTAATGTTGGTGTCAAGGTCTGTTGAATTATACGATGTTGTTTGCTCCCTACCTCCCCCTCTCCTTCTCTCCCTCCTCTCCTCTCTCCCTCTCTCCTCTCCCTCCTCCCTGTCTCCTCTCCCTCCTTTCCCCCTCTCCTTCTCTCCCTCCCTCCCTCCCTCCCTCCCTCCCTCCCTCCCTCCCTCCCTCCCTCCCTCCCTCCCTCCCTCCCTCCCTCCCTCCCTCCCTCCCTCCCCTCTCTCCTTCTCTCCCTCCTTTCCCCTCGCTCCTTCTCTCCCTCCTTTCCCCCTCTTCTTCTCTCCCTCCCTCTTCTCTCTTCCTCTCTCCCAACTTTCCCCCTCTCCTTCTCTCCCTCCCTCCCTCGCCTCTCTCCTTCTCTCCCTCCTTTCCCCTCGCTCCTTCTCTCCCTCCTTTCCCCCTCTCATTCTCTCCCTCCCTCTCCTCTCTTCCTCTCTCCTTCTCTCCCAACTTTCCCCCTCTCCTTCTCTCCCTCCATTTCTAAACACAAAATAGAACACACACACACCAAAAACAAAATCTAGAGATTTATTCTCCTCCATTTCTTGCTTGAAAGTAGCATGTAATGTCCACGTGTAAATGAGATCTATTACAATAGAAAAGAGAGAGACAGACAGTCTGACTGTTAGAGTTAGAAGCCAGATTATCTAGTCAGACACACACATAGAAGCAGTGATAATCTGGCTTCTAACTCTCTCACACACAAAAATAACACTTACAGCCACAAAATGCCACTTATTTTTATGTAGTCTGAAGTCTGAATTCATGTCCTTCGCCATTGGCAAGCTCTCCTTTGCTATGCAAAAAGTGACAGCGTTCGTGATACTTTGCCACTTTTTGTCCCCTCTCTGGTACAATGTTCTCCTCTTAAATAAAGCAGGAATTGGTTGAGCTGCACTGGCCCCACTACCTGTCGCTTTCTCCGAAGTGCTGGTTCGACTTCCTGCTGTTGTCGACAATGATTTTGCTCTGAGGGCAGCGCGCTGGGTGGGGTGGTGCTGCTTAATGTGTTGTCGCAGGTTGCTCGTGCTCGAATCAGATGTCTTAACCAAGACCTTGCAAACTGTACATCTATACACACCATTACTGACTGCATTGTTTTCAAAGTAGTCCCATACGGGGCTTCTTTTCCCCATGATGAGAAAGGTAAATTTTCAAACTACAATTTTCAGCGATGCGACTTTGTTAAGACGGCACGACTCACGTCGAGTATACGCAGTAAAGTGTGCACGCGCATCGGATGTGCGCGCCCGTTAATTGTGCGCGCGCACCGAATGTACGCGCATTCCATGCTCTAGATCTAGGAGGTTGCAATGCCGGCGACAAGGTAAGCTGGAAAAGATCGCATTACACTGATAATACCAACAATATTGATATATTGCCAGGAACAATATTAAAAATATATCGATGTATATTTTTTAAATCGAATCTCTCGATATAACAGTTTTTTTAGAATCACCATATCGGCATACCGATCTGAAAATCATATCGGGTTTAATCGAAAAACCGATTAATCGCCGTTCCCTACTAGATGTTAGCTTTTACTTTCAACAACGCCTTTTGGGGGAGCGCCTTTCATTTCAGGAGGACGTCCCAAGGGGATGGACAGTCACTGTGTCCGACCCGAGCTGAGGACGGGTGGGGAGGGAAGGGGAAGTAGGAGTTGCCGATGGGTCCAACAAATTATATAGTGCCTTTCACTTTCGGAGGGTGTGTCCCAAACCACTGCATTGTCGAGGGTTTGCACCTAAGCTGGGGGTAGGATTCGGGAGTCATGGGGGTCATAGATGTGGAAGATGACTGAAGAAGAAGGGCTTGAGATGGATCTTGAAAGAGTCACAGGACAAAGGGACTCTGGGATGGGGGCAGAAAGGCTGAAGGCTCAATCACTGATGCTGAGAGGAGGGAGCCAATGGAGTTGGGTGTAAATGTGGGAATAGGCTTGTTGGACTCAGTGTGGGAAAGCACACAAACTCCAGCGTTCTGATCTAATTGCAGTAAGCGAAGAGCTGGTGTAGTCTAGCCTGGATGTGATAAAATCATGGATAAACATACAGGTAAGCCTCTATTTAGGATGGGGTTGTGTTCCTGAAAAACGGTTCTCAGATCGAAACGTCCTAAATCGAAACGCGATTTCCCATGCAGTCCCATTATATAACCTGAGATGCATTCTTTTCATAACATTTTCGGACCTTAAACCCACTAAATAACATACAAAATAACATACAAAACACACAAAATAACACACATAGGCAAGAAGAGGTACTTGGGGTAACTGTATAGTATTGTACTTTAATACTGGCAAACTTTAATACAGATCTATGTTTTGATAACCTGCTTGTACCTGTAGCTGTAACACACCTTGAACTTGCCAGTATATTGTCCTTATTCTGTTTTATAGTAGCCACCGTCGATCTAGCTAGCCCTAAAGCCCTCCCGACGTCCATACCTTTTTTGCCAGACTCAATGCGCTTTATCACCTCCAATTTAGTATTTAAAGTGATGACTTTGCAAGGTTTCTGGACACTAGCGGTATTACCACTGCTCATTTCACTTACTGCTTTTGGTAGAAACGTGGTAGAGGATGTATATCGCTTGAAGTTGCTCGGGAATGTTCAGAAATAACTGTAATACTGACGTGGCGTGGTGTCGCGGGGGGGGATGGAGAGACGGGGGTGGGGGGGAGAGATGGGGGGGGAGAGACGGGGGATGGGGAGAGACGGGGGGGGGAGACGGGTGGGGAGAGACGGGGGGGGATGTGATAATATACAGACAGGCAGACAGATGGACAGACAGACGGACGGATGTGAGAGAGGAGAGAGACACATACAGAAAAACACAGAGATGGAGAGAGTGAGTGTGAGAGACACAGAGAGAGAGAGATATTTACCTCCTGAGGAGATAGGCCCTGAATGCATGTGCGCGCATGCGCAGTATGGAAACCCCGAAAATATTGATATATCGATATGAGACCATCGATATATCTAAATCGGAAAATTTCCATATCGATGGACCCTAGTATACACTATATCAGGTGCAAGCGCGATTTACCCGCAAATACACTATGGACTGTGCGTATGGACAAAAAGGATGCACCGAAAAAAAAGGATTGCGATATTCAAAATATGTATGCGCATGCGCAAAAAAGAAATTTGTTTGTTAAAATGAAACCAAGTGTCCTATATCGATAAAAAGGTGTTTAAAAAATTATGTTTGTTCAATTGAAACATCCTAAATAAAAGCATCCTTAATCGAGGTTTACCTGTATCAGTGTCCTGGGTGCAGAGGTAATGGGGGCAGGTAATGTCGCTTCCTCCCTGACATCCTTCAAGGCCAGTCTCAAGACCCTCCTCTTCGATCGTGACTTCTGCTGCCCTCCCAACTCTCTCCCTCCCTTCTCCCCCACCCTGCCACTCCCACTTGCTTGGGTCCCGACCTGACTGTTCAGCACCATGGGACGACCTCCAGATGTGAAAGGCGCTCTATAAATGTAATTTTGTTGTTGTTGTGGAAGTAGGGAAAAGGTGAATGTGTTGGGGTTAAAGGACCGTTGAGAGTTGAAAAAGACACTGAGGTTCTGCACTGGCTCTGTGGGATGCTGTGTGCATGTGTGATGATTGATGATGTCAGCATGATCATTTCAGAGTTTTGAACAGCTGTTGACTTGTTTGGTGTAACTGTTGGTAATTTTCTTAAACCTCTGTATGTGTTAGATAAAGCGTCAGTTGATACGTCCAAGAAGAGGGAGGAAGTGTTGTGAATATAAGAGACGCAGGAAATAAGTCTGTTACAGTGCTTCCTTGTGGCGAAGTGAGTTTTATTATTTGAAAAGCGATGTGTTGAGATAAGATGCTCATACTTGGTGGTGAATGTCTATCTTACTGAACTATCTCTGAGTTACTCTGTCTAAAGTTAACCCTTCTCCCATTTTATTTCCGCAGTGGAAGGATTTGATTTATGTACTCATTTGTTTTTGTTCTCAGCCAGTAATTTTACACCTTGGACATATCTTCCCGAATACCGGTATCTTGATTTGTCACAGGAGAATACCTTGTACAGAGAGAATTTCTGCATCTGATTAATCGAGTATAGCAGCACAAGAAAAGGCATTTGCGTTGTATCCAGTACATGTTGGTTAATTTGACATTCAGTGATGTGCTTATCTAAGTCAGTCTCTGGCACCAAATAAAAGAGATGAGCCACCAAATGTAATCATAATGATTCTGTATTATTCTGCTGCTAGAAAAGGATGATTATTGACATAGACCATTTCTTGGCACCTTCTCCCTCAGTGATAAATAGATAAAAGAGGAAAACTCGTTCTGCATTAATACTCGAATAGTGAATAGTAAAAAGTGCAACCTTCTTAGAAAGATGGGATGTCTTAAATGTCTACTCGAAGAGCAGTATAGCATCACTCTTATGCTTTACGTGATGTAATGTGTGACTTCTTAGGTATTTGATGATTGTTGCCTTTTAGGCTCTCTAGTAAACAAATGACTGTATTCAGCTAATTGCCCAGAAATTATCTATAGAAAGTAAGATGACAGCCGGGCCTTTTTTTGCAAGATTCGCAAAACAATCCCACATCTTGACTGTTGCTCTGGATATCAATCTGTTTCGACTTCCACCGAGTTATTGTTCGGACAGAGTTCCAGAAGATCAAATGTGGGTCCCCACTTCTAGGTGGTTAGTTTCTAACCTCAGTAAAAGTAACTGAAAGCAGGAAGATATTGTATCTCATTGTAATGAAGGTAAAATCTGAAGGTGCCACCCTGGACCACATGTACACACTACAGAACAGTTTAATCCCTAATTGTGAGTTTCTTTCCTGGATATTTCTCTGTGGTATGACCATAAGTGGAAAATGCAGCAAGTACAGTATGAATTTAATGGTGCAATGATTTGCTGAATGTTTTATTTATTCAAAAAAACGATCTCATTGAGTTTGTCCCCATCACTTGTTCATCATTGTTTGAACGGTGCACACGTCTTCTGTTTCTGGAAACCGGAGG
The DNA here is from genome assembly GCA_035084275.1 of Hydrolagus colliei. NCBI lineage: Eukaryota > Metazoa > Chordata > Chondrichthyes > Chimaeriformes > Chimaeridae > Hydrolagus > Hydrolagus colliei. The sequence goes on along the minus strand of CM068744.1, from coordinate 45,749,927 downwards.
CAGACACTTTAAAAAACAGCAATGAGCAATGGCAGGGGCTAAAACCCCATTGATTTTACATTTCTGTACTTGAAGGGAAAAAATCAAGATATTTAAGACGAAACTTGATGATTAGGGAGAAGGGAATAGAGGAGAACAGGTGAAGGGGATTAGGAAGGATGGAGGAGTATAATCACTGACACAGATTTATTTGGCCCGTTTCCGATCGGCAATTCTGTGTAAATTTCATCTGCAACTCTGATCCATTGTAGGTTTGGGAACCTCATGTAAGTAACCCTTTCAAGACATCAAGCCAGGAGTGCTTAACTGCCTTGCTCATGAAAAGCGCCTAATAACAACCAAACAAAGCTACCAAATCCAGTTGCAAATTTCACCTTGAAAATTCACCTTGCAACTAAGCAGTATTTAATGCTAAATTGTGCTTCTTTTTATTATTCTGTGCTACATAAACCCAACGCTGTGCAGGGAGTGAAACACAGTAATTCAGTCTGGGTTCTGTGGACGTCATCAGAAACCACTTGATTGAATTATAGCCTTGCAATTCCCTCCCCGGTACAAGTTGTTCTATATGTTATGTACGCACATGCCTCAGCTAAGTTTAACTAGAATAATCTGTTTGGCATTGGTCAGTACCCTTCGATCCTGCCACTCTATGCAATTCACTATTGACAGCTTCCTTAGGCTTTCTGATCTGTGAATGTCACAGTTGCCACTTTACTTCTGGGACAGCGCTGATCCATTCTGTGCTGTAGCGGCCTTCCATGTAACTGGAAGGTCTCAGCATTTTCAAGACTTCTCCCTCAGGACAAAGCGTTCAGAAGCACTCAGATCCTGGTAACTGTGGTTTGTGCAGATTCACATCTAGAGGGAGCTGCATTTTGAGCCTGTAATGATTTGTTTGGCCATGAGCTAATCGATGGCCTGAATACCTTGGGACTCATTAAACTGCATTTGTGGTAGCTGTAACCTAAGTTTAGAGCAGTATTTCGGGAAAAGCAGTGACAGGCTTTAATGCTTAATTGACCTCTTTTCCCTTTGTTTCTGTTTCACATTGCCTCTGATGTGTCCCCTAACGGCAGCAAACAGCACTCCTCAGCATTCTGAACTTCTGCACGGAACTTCAGCACCTCTGCCTCGGCAGCTGTGTCATGGTAAGAACTTGGAGTTGCATGAGCAAATGATTTTCCCTTAAGGTCGACCCTTCTCTTTCTTTCAAATAAAAAGGATTGGCATCTCAACATATCCAGTACCCTGTCCCCTTCTTGTTGCAAATATATACATTTTTTGCACAATAAAGGTTCTTGAGGATTTGCAGAGATGCTATTGCAAAATCGTGACACTGCTTCACATAATTCCATCCGTCTGTTTCTTCGGTTTTCAATCTGACCTGAAGTTACATTATTGTGAGCAAGTTTATTTGCTTTTGGAGTCTTAAGTTACCTGTTCCACTGTTTGGCTTCTTTATGGGAACGTGTTGTGTTTTACATGGCTCTGAATCAAAATTATTTAGTGCAGTGATTAATTTGAAGTTAACTTTAAAACCCTATTCTGTTATTTTTCCAAAATAATGTTAAGGTTCATCAATGTCATTTGGTTTGTGGAGAAAGGCCAACAACAGAGCACATGTATTTATCATTAAAGCCAATCCTGATTATTGCAAATTCCTAGCAAATGCAAGGATGGAATAGCAAGGCAGTTAGCTTGTATCACGCTGTGGCTATAAACTAGCCATAGCTATTCAGGAGGAAATTTATTTTATAATAGAATTTTTGTAATGAGGTTGATTCTGTAAATAACAAACAGCAGAGTTAGCATACACATGTGTTGGGTGACCATGGTATTAATCATTTGGAAGGGCCCCTTCAATGACATCTCTTTATTTGTGTACTTATTTTGTTGAGGGGATAACATTTGTATAAGCAGAACCTTTTGATCTTAAATTGTTTTTTCTGTTTATTTTAAGTTAATTATATATCAATCTGCATTTGATAGTTATTTGATTTGAAGTTAAAAAAAAATTGAAATATGATTAACACATTCAGCTAAAAGCATCTTCTGGGGCTAAATCCACAAGGTGACAAGAGAATCTTTCCTTTTTTTAAAGTTGCCTCAGTAAGAGAGTGTCTCACTACTGCTACATACCATATTTGATGGTTTCTTAAATACTCGCTGAAAGCTGAGATCACAAATACTTTACTTATTGATTTTTTTTAATTGAAATTATATGTGGAAATGCATATCACTTCTTCCATGAAATCTAATCCATAAGAATTGATTTGATATCTAAACTGGAGAGTTGAATACACTTATTCCCATTTTGAGAATCTGCATGGAGGTGTAAGTGCCATTCTTACTAAAAAAAAATGTAGAATTTCTATTTCTATGTCCAGCCTGCTTTTTCTCTTCCATTTCTTAACTGCATGTGCTTTTAACTTTGACATGACATCAAACCAGTACTGCTTATCATGATAAGAGTTTTTTGACCCGGTGCTGAACCCTAAGCACAAATATCATTGTTGTTAGGCCTGCTTCCTCAAAACGCTCCCGTCCCTGTCCTCAACCCTCCACTATTCCCGGTCAACCCTCCTCTCTCTCCGACCGCCCCGACTCCTATCCCTGTCCAGCCTCCCTATCGACAGCACCCACCCTGACTGCTTCACTGAACCCCCCACTCTCGCCACAAGGTCCATTGGTCCCCACCACTGGGGGTCAACCTCTCCTCCCTGATCCATAACCCCACCCTTCCTGTCATCCCTCTCCCTCCGCCTCATCTGTCCTCTCCGCTTCCGTCTGCAAAATGTTCAATCCCTCTCTAATAAGTCACTCACTATCCATGACCTCACCATCGATGAAAATATCGTCATCCTCGCCCCGACTGAAACCTGGGGTACCCGAGGTGAAACCTTACCCCCGATCGAGGCCACACCACCCAGCTAGACCTTTCACCAAACCCCATGGCCTAACTGCCATGATGCAGTGTGACTCTCATCTGTAGATGGGTTTTTGGGGAGGACAAAATTGCTATGGAAAGAAAGCGGGCCAGTGAGACTGAAGTGAGTTGGACAGCTCCTTTTTGAACCGGCACAGATGCGATCGGCCGAATGGCCTCATTCTGTGCTTTATGATTTTATGATCTCCCAGTCCCACCTTGGCCTTTCCCCTTACTCCTCTGGAAGTTTCCCTTCCTTTGAGCACCTTACTTTCTACCACCCCTCCAGACTCTCCCTCAAAATCCTCCTTCTGTATCGTCCCCCCAAGCCCTCCCCCACCTTCCTCTTGGACATCTCTACCCTCCTATCCTCACTCTGCTCTGAACACCTCCTAATCTTAGACAATTTTATCCTCCACTTCAACCCCTCCTACTCTACCTCTGGTGACTTCTCCTCCCTCTTCACCCCCCTTAATCTCTCCCTCCACATCCACTCCGCAACCCATGTCTATGACCACCCTCGTGACCTGGTGATTACCTGGGACCTCAACGTTTTGGACATCACCATCACTGACACAGCCATCTCAGACCACCACTTCATCTCCCTTAACACCTCTATATCCCTTCGCCCTACTCAATTCTCATCACCTAATGCCCATGGAAAAAACCCTCTCCCTCTCTGCTGAACTCCTGCCTCTCTATTCCTTACTAACTGACCTACCCTCTTTGCACTCTTTTCTCCATAAATCCCTCTCCTCCATCCTTGACTCGCTTGCCCCCCCTCACCTCCCGAACCGCCTCATATTCCCGTAAATCCCCCTGGTACACCAGCTATCTTCAAACTCTCAAGGCACTAATGTGAGCCGCCGAATGCGTCTGGACTAAATCCAAACTAACGGTCCATCGGCAGATTTGGCTGGTTCACACTAAGACCTGCCACTCTGCCATTGCCTCTGCCAAGTCCTCTTTCTACCCCAAGTTCATCTTGGAGGCGAAGGATAACCCCAGGCTCCTCTTCCCCACCAGTAACAGTCTCCCTCCGCCCACCTTACCACTCCTTGCCCATCCTCTCATCCAATTCCAACTGCGAGGAGATACTGGACTTCATTGTATCTAAAATTGAGGGCCGCTTCTATCCCATCTACCCCATTATCTCGCCCTCAGGATCTAACCCCCATTTTAAACATTTGACGCTATTTCTCCGTCCACCCTTTCTGCTATCATCCTGAAAATGAAACCCACCACCTGCTCCCTCGACCACATCCCCACCTCTCTCCTCAACTCCCAGCTCCACCTCCCAGCCCCCTTCCTAACTGATATCATCAACCTCTCATTATCCACCGGCACTGTTCCCACCTCTCTAAAAACAGCTGAAAAAACCTTCCCCAGACCCATCCTTACCCTCTAGCTACCACCCCTTCTCCAACCTCCCATTCCTCTCCAAGGTCCTGGAACACGTTGTTGCATCCCAGCTTCGCTCCTTTCTTTCATGCCATTCCCTCTAAGAATCCCTACAATCCGGTTTCCGTTCTGCCCATAGCACGGAGCCAGCCCTGGTCAAAGTCACTAACGACATATTAAACATCTGTGATCAGGGCCCTCTCTGCCTCCTTGACCTCCTTGATCTCTCCGCTGCTGTCGACCACTCCGTCTTCCTACACCAGTTCAATCTTCATGGACCCGCCCTCGCCTGGTTCGACTCTTACCTTTCTCATCGTTTCCACTTTGTCGCTTCTCCATCAGCCCCCGCACTGTCAGCTGTGGTGTCCCCCAGGGCTCTTTCCTTGACCCCCCTTCTTTTCAATATCTACATGACCCCCCTTGGTGACATTATTCGCAGACATGGGGTCAACTTCCACATGTATGCAGATGACACCCAACTCTATCTCTCTGCCTCTACCCTCGATTCTAGGACCATTGCTGTCCTGACAGACTGTCTGTCAGACTTCACATCCTGGATAAGAGCTAACTTTCTACAGTTAAATGTCAACAAGTCCGAGGCCCTTCTGCATTGGCTCGCGCCAGGGCCTTCACACATCAGGCATTGGTAGCATCAACCTCCATGGTTGCACACTCCACCTCACCAAGCCAGTCATGAACCTAGGTGTCTTGTTCGATCCTCAACTGTCTTTCCTCCCCCACATCAAATCCGTGATCTGCTCTGCCTTCCCTCACCTCCGCAACGTTTCCCGATTTCGTCACTACCTTATACCTCAGGCTGCTGAAACTCATTCATGCCTTCATCACATCCAGGCTCGACTACGCCAATGCCCTGCTTGTCGGCCTTCCAAACTTCTCCCTCCATAGACTGCAGATCATCCAGAACTCTGCCCCTAACCTCTGGAATTCCCTCCTTCTACTTCACCGTTTCCCTAGCCTCCTTCAAGTCTCGCCCCAAGACCCTCCTCTTGAACGGTCCCATCATTCACCTCAAATTCCCTCCTTTCCCTACACCCTTTTTGATCCCGACCCCAGCTCAGGTCTGAACCATTGACTGTCCAGCACCTTGGGATGTCCCCCCGACATGAAAAATGCTGAACAAATGTAATTTTGTTGTTGTTATAGTTGTAGGCAGATATTCTACTTGCAGGCGAGCCTGTGACATTGTTATTTGCAATCCATGCCCTCATGTAATTCCTCAGTTTTCATTCAAAAGCATTTAGTTTTACATCACTCGTCGGTTCTAGCAAAGAAAGCCAGTAGTGGTAATGTGATAAAGACATAGAAGGTTGTTAATGGTTGACCTACTACCCTCTAGATTGAAGACTATGACCTTGTGGTTCGTGTAATTGGTGCCAAATGTAAAAAGCTGCGATCCCTAGACCTCTGGAGAAGCAAAAATATCACAGAGAACGGGATTGCCGAGTTAGGAACAGGCTGCCGGCTTTTGGAAGAACTGGATCTCGGATGGTGCTCTACCCTACAGAGCAGTAGCAGCTGCTTTGTGATGCTTGCTCGGAACCTTCCCAACCTGCGCAAGATCTTCTTGACGGCCAATCGGTCAGTTTGCGACACAGACATCGAGGCGTTGGCTGCAAACTGCCCTCTGCTCTACCATGTGGATATATTAGGTAAGAAAACAAAATGTGCTGTAGAATCTTTCAAATGCTCTTCTCAAGTGATTTACACAGTCAACCTTTTTGATCCTTACCTATTGAGTTTTCCCCAAATTGCTTGTTTTGCCCACCATCTTCATTGCTAGTTGAGTGCTCTAACCATCTAATATACAACAAGTTTCTGATGGGATTCCTTTATAAGGAAACCAAGTGAGTGGGGAATCCATCGATTAACCTGAAGCATATAATGCTGGCCCATGGGAACTCTGCTCAGAGCGTAGAGCACATTGGAGCGGAGGTTCTGTGACCAGCATGATGTATTTCTGGTTTCTTTTTTAAGGAATCCTATTATAAATCGCCATATATTAGATCCCTTAGTTTTGCCTGACTGCACTTCACCACTAGAATAGATTTTGATGGCTTATTACAGTCAATCTGGGTATCAAACCAAATATATGATTATGTTGCGATAGGGGTTTCAGGAAAAAAAGACTGCCACTTTTCTATATATTTTTGTTGGACTATTTCTGCATATTCTCCATGGACAAACCAGGAATTCATTACGTCTAATCTTTAACCAGAGCTCTGCTCAATAGAATTAAGCCTATCTGTATTCTTTACAGTTTGTGACATTTTAAATAGTGCTTTGAGATTACAGTATTATTTTAGAACATTGCACTGTTTGGTTATCATCCTTTCTCTTTCTGCTCTCCCCCACCCACTCCCCTCAACATACTAGGGAAAAATATGTTTATTAATTAAATGAACATTATCAGCAAAACTGGTAGTCTCCTGCCCCTAGGCAGCCTCAGCAGCAGCTGTGTGTCAGTGGGGCTTCGATGGAATGAGGCAGAAAATCCGGTTAGCATTGGCAGCCTATCCGCTTCCTGTTAAGTTAGTGGGCTGTGATGTGTATGGAGTGAATTAAAGACTCACCCAGAGACGAGAGAACTGATTCACTCTGACCTGTGTTGGGTTGCATTTCACATATTTCAAGAAGTTGACCCCTTCCAATGAACCTAGTGGGAATGGAAAACAGGCCCTGTTAGGGCCTGTTTTACAAGCATTTATTGGGTTTGATTCAACCTGCAAGTCAGGTGGCAGATAAAGCCTAAGGAAATGTGTACTGAACATTCAAATACAAGTTAAATACTAGACCATTGACATTCTGAGATAACTGGAAGTGGTGGTGGGGAGAAAGAGAAAGGGTCAGTTCATTTTAATTTGAATCCACAAATATATATTTTTAAAACATTCCCATCTCACTCTATAAGGGTATTATTATTTATTGCCCAACTTATTGTGGCAGAAAACTGACAAGAATTTAACTCCGTTTCCAACAGGAAACAATCCAAATTAGCAACTTCTGAATAACCTCTGCATCATCAAACTCTGCAAAGAGGTGAACTCCAGCAGGGTTATATCAATCTGCGGAATAAGAAAACCAGCTTTCAGTAAATTACCTTTTTCAGTTCAGGCATCCGTGTGCAGGGCTGCCCTATTAGTGCTGCATGTGGAATGATTCTGACAATCTTTTTTCTTTCAACAGTTTTATTAGGGAGTTTTCAATAGCCGACTCAGAATAATATCTGTGTGACCTATTCAGGGAAAGCAATACACCCTTATTCCAAAGATGAATATGTTGCACACAATAATGCAGCACATCAAAGAAAACTATTCCACCAGAATGTGTTGTCTTTCAAATAGCACAAATCCAGCCCAAAATCCCTTGAGCTACCCCACCAGTTCTACAATTCGTACAACACAAATCCCTTCAGGTTTGACACAGGAAAGTTATATTTAGCAGAAAAGCTGACCGACTGGTGAAAACCTTAACCGTGTGACAGTTCTGTATAGGTATGTTTTATGATAGGGATCTTAATCTAAGGATAAGTCACCTTTAGTGAACGCTATCCCCCTCCCCCCAATTATGCAATTTTTTTTGCACTGCTGCATTTCTTTTTCCCTCTCTGTCTGCCTCCCCCACTGATTTATTTAAGCTCTTAAAAAAATTATCCTCTCAGATCTCCTTTTTCTTGATTTCTTCTACTCCTCGCTGATCTCCGCTGTTCCACAAGATACAATTGATACAAAACTCCACTACCCAAATCATCACCCACACCAAACTCTGCATCCCTGTCACCTCAAATCTCGCCAGGCTCCACTGGTCCCCAACAAGATTATCACCCATCCTTAGAAGCCCCTTCACATCTTAATACCTCCGTCCTTCTCTGACCTGCCTCGCCTCCCCACTTTGCTCAGCTAGTACAGGCTTTTTGTGTATCACCCGTTCCCTCCACGAAACCATTGGTGGCCATGCCTTCAACCACTATGTCCCAATCTCTGGATATAATAAGGCATATCTCCTCTTTATCCGTCTCCCCGCAAAAAAATCCATGACTGTTTGTGGGACGCTGCTGTGCGCAATTGGCTGCTGTGTTTCGCACACAAATGTACAATCAATTCACTTTACAGTATATTCTGTGAAGCGCTTTGAGACATCGATAAGATGTGAAAAGCACTATATCAAATGCAAGGATTATTATTATCCATCTCCTAAGCCCTTGCCCTCTTTATCTTTAAATCCAACTTATAGACCTATGTCAAGGTGTTGTAGTTTCTGTTTAGCAACTCTCAGACCAGGTAAGTGACCTAATAACTGGTCCTCTGAGAATCCACTCAACAATAACAAATGCAAAACATAAAATTGTTAGAAATAAAATATGTGTAGGTTTCAGACATTCCTGCGTTGTTTTGACAGGTCATTTCTGAGAAACAGTTGTAGCATATTATTCATTTTGTTTATGTTGACATTAAACAGACTACTAAATGTCACATACTTCAAAGATGTGTGCAGGTGAAACTATCTAATTTATTTCAATTTAGTTTAAATGCTCTTTCACAAAATCTCCAGTAAACTGTTTTCTGTCAGCTGCAGTATGAAGTTGGTTAATGTACATCTATTTGTCCTTATTTCTGTCATTCAATGCAGCAAGTGAATTGTTAAAGACAATGCTTTATATTCATGAGATAAATTTCTGATTCCTTAAGAAAAAGAGCTGTTCATTTGGAATTTAACAGGTAAAAATTTAATAAATTTTTCTTACCTTTTAGAAAGTGTTCTTTACAACAACAACAACAACAAAATTACATTTATAGAGCGTCTTTCACTTCGGGAGGATGTCCCATGGCGCTGGGACTTGGTACTGTACTAATAAATTGGTACCAATAAATATTGAAAATCAGCAGCTTCGATTCCAGGAAGAATTCCTTAAATAATATTTTCACTTGAGTAGAAAAGTTTGGTTATAATCTAAAAACAATGAAGACCCAGGAAAAATAACTAACTGCTGGAAAGACAACTCTCCCTGAAATCCCCTGATCGAAGGGTATTATGTGGACAATCATCTAAATTAACAAAATGTGAGGGTTAAAAGGAACAAACACACTAACACCTTTAATTAGAGATTCTGAAGGTTTTATTGAGTGTAATATTTTTCATTGTTTTGCCTGCACCACAAAGAAGAGTTGTAAATCTCTGAACATGTAAACATGTAAAATTACAATTGCAGACCTGTCTATTACACAAAGCTTTTAAAGCTAAGGTAGCATTTATAAAATGCTTCAGAAACATACCTTTCTTTTTGAAATATCAGGCTTGTAATGATTAGTTTGCTGAATTAAAAAGATTAGACATGGTTTATTCTGTGGAATGTTGCATTTTATATTCACTTGCCAACAGCTCAATTCTGTGCAATATCTTTTGGGTAATATAAATGCAAAATGCTTCTCAAGTGATATTGATGTCCTATTGGAAGACAAGTCCATATTTCAAAGCAGAACAGCTGAAAGCCCCTTTGTGACGTGATGACGTGAATTGTCCTTTCCTTACTTATTATTCCACTGCACTGTCTTAGATCATTATACTCATTCTGCTGCAACCTTTTTTCACAGCAGCAAAAAAAAGGCTCATGTTCTTTGTTCATTTCAAGTTCTAGCATTCAGACCTTGAAAATGTATAAAAATAAGAGTTGTTTATCAGTAACATGAAGTTCAAGGAGCGTTGCATGATAGAAAGTTTGAAATGATCCATTTTAAACTTGTCAACATGTCCAAAAAATACAACTCCAAAAGCTTTCATTTTTAGTTTAGTTTCTCACAAAGAAAACTTGTTGCCTCAGACAACACTACTAAATCTATTACTGTGGGTTATTTTTCTCTTTGATTTAATAATAATCATTGTATTTGATATAGCGCTGTTCATGTTTTCTAGACATCTCAAAATACTTCACAGAATATTCTGTACGTGAATTGACAGTATATTTTGTGGGAGAAACGTGGCAGCTAATTATGCACAGCAGTGTCCCACAAACAGAAGTGGATTGAAATGACCAATTTGTCGGGGATTTTGTTTTGAGGGATTATTATTAGGCATATGTAGTAAGGAAACTTGGCCAAAGTTTCCCACTGCCTAGAATCGAACCCAGGTCTCTTGCTTGCGAGGCAAGTGCTCTAACCACTGAGCTACAGGACTCCACAGAACCCTTGGAAGGATTTCTTCCAAGGTTAGGTATAGTGATATAGTGTTCAGAGCCAAGATAGTGTGAGGCAGGTAAGACTTTGCAGCAATTTGGATCACAGCACTTCCCACTCAACTTGAACATCTGGAAACAGCATCGTAGATTTTTCCGTTTCAAATTCAGTTTAACCCAAACTTAAAGAATAAATGCAATATACAAACCACATAATATGAATAATTTTTTTTAGTTTTAAAATTAAGTATCTTAGATGAAATATCAAAATCCATATTGTAATATACCATCAAGATTGAAAACAGATGGAAAGAAAATCAGCCATAATTCATTTTTATGAAAAATATTGCATAGTATTTAAATGTTACTGGAATTGGCAAGAAATATGTATTTTTTTTAACAAAATTGATTGCCTTAGAATAATTCAAAGGAAATCTTCATACTGTACAAATAAATCAACTAATTCACACTAACTCCAGTTGCATGTTGGTCAATGTATCCAACATTCTATGGCTGTCCTCAGCATAAATAAATTTACACTGCCTTTGAGCTTGGGCATGCAGCAATGTTTTACCACTAAACACAATATAGCCAGTTAGCTGAATATAATAATGATAATTATAATAATAATACTTGCATTTGATATAGCTCCTTATCACCTCTTTGAGACTTCTCAAAGCACTTCAAGAGTATACAGGTAACCCCCACTTAACGAAAGGGTTAGGGACTTCGAAACTCCTCGTTAAGCGAAAATTGCATTAAGCAGGCGGGAGGGAGGTCCCTGCTGTGTTTCCGTATATGAAAAAAATCATTCCCAGTAATGCCTTGCGCCTAGCCTAGCGCCTAGCGCTAACATTTCCGGTGTACCAGTGAGGGCATAAGGTAGGTAGCAATGCTATTGAAGGCAGGGAGAGAGAGTTAAAGAGAAAGAGACTGAGACAGAGAGAAAGACTGTGAGTGAGATTGTGACAGCGAGAGACTCAAACAGAGAGAGAGAAAGAGACACAGAAAGAGAGAGAGACAGAGAGACTGGGACAGAGAGAGACAGGGACAGAGAGAGAGAGAAAGAGAGAGAGTGCGACCGAGACAGACAGAGAGAGGGAAAGAGACACAGAGAGAGAGATAGAGAGAGACTGGGACAGAGAGAGACAGACAGACAAAGAGAGAGAGACAGAGGGAGACTGAGACAGAGAGAGAGAGAGACTGAGAAAGAGAGAGGAGAGACAGACAGAGCATCCTACTGCTTAAGCTCCTCCCATACCGCAGCGCTTTCTCTTGGATTAGTTGGCGCTGAAGTAAGTGTGTGTATGTGCGCTTGTGTCGCGGAGGCTGCCGGGAGACAAGAAGCACGCAAGATTTAAACTTTCGTTATAGCGAGCGCAGCCTTCACTAAACACATAGGGGGGTACAAATAGAAACCCTCATTATAGTGAAGTTTGATTAACAGGGTGTTCGGTAAGCCGGGGCTACCTGTATTGTAAAATGAATTGACTGAATATTTTGCGTGCGGTAGGGTTACAATTGAATCAGTGTAGATGTTGCAGACATTAACTGTGTACTTTTTCCGGACTTATTGTTGGCAGCTGTAATGTTTGTGTATCAGATCATCGCATGTCATTATTTAACCTGTTACCTATCTTACTTTATTTTTCTCCAGGAACACGAATGGTGACCCCTGGAGCTTTACGAAAGCTGCTTCAGTCGTGCAAGGAACTCCGCCTGCTAGATATTTCTTTCTGTTCTCAGATTGATACTCGAGTGGTGCAAGAATTCAATGCCAACTTTCCGAAAGTGTCAATTAAAAAGAGTTATACCCAGTGATCCATCTTGCTATTTCCCATTCCCCAGCCTTTAAAATGAATGTGAATTGGCCATAGTTAACTCGGTGCACTGGTTTCATATTTTAGGTACAGAAAAGGAAACTTAATTTCTTTACCATTTGACATTATTCAACTTCAGTTCCTGATCTTGGGACACTACTGAAAGTTGCAGTTGTTTCTGTTATGCAAACTGGGTTGGGGCCGTAAGAATTAAATTATTGATAGTAGTAATAATAATCATTGCATTTGATATAGCCCCTTATCACGTCGTCAAGACATTTCAAAGCGCTTCACTGTGCATGGGTGAAACACGGCAGTCAGTTTGTGCACAGCAACGTCCCACAAACAGCCATGCAGTTAGTGAACAATTTTATTTGAGGGATTGGAGAGCAGCAGGAAAGACTCCTTTCTCTTTGTTCGAATAGTGCCGTGGTAACTTTAGAGTCTAGCTGAACAGGTGAACGAGACATTGTTTTTTAACATCTCATCCAATGGAAGGCAACTCGAGCAATGCAACACTCCCACCCTCCCTCCCCAACACTGCATTGGAGTGTCATCTTAGACTCTGTGATTCCAAGTCCCAATGTGGGGCTTAAACCCATAACTTTCTGACTCAGAAGCACAGTTGCTATCACTGTACCAGGTTGAAACACTATACTGTACTGTAACATGATGGTGTTGTGGAGTGCATGAGTTCAAGTGGAAGTTCGCAAAGAGCCAAACTGGTGGCTCCCTAAAACTCAACAAGGAAATATATCTCTTTTGATAATGTAAATTTGAATGGTTTAGGCCTTAGCTGAATTTGCACCTTACAGTACTTTCTAACAGGGTGTGATACCCTGGACAGGAGGAAGGTAGCTTTCATTTTAAAACCAATAAATTGAACTTTAATATTGAAAGCATATCCCGACCATTAACGCATACACATTTCTAGAGATTTGATGCATGGACAGCATTGAGGGTTTAGATAAATTAATACAAATCAGTCTTCAAATCAGCTTATGTTGATTTTAATCATGATTTTGCTATGATGCACTGTACTTTGCTTGTGCACAGCATTTTCAGGATCTTTTGCTTTCTCTAATACTCCCTTTTCAATTTTCCAACACAATTCACTGTTTGCTGTCGTCAGGACAATAACACTGGTTCTCTGCTCCCAGGCCTGCAATGCTTTATAAACAGCCCAGATGATTAACATGGGTGACTCTTTATTCACTCCCTGCTAGGAAATTCTCTGGTTTCTACTTATTGCCTCCCCTCAGTGGGAAAGATGTTGGTGGGGGGGTTGGCGGGACAGAGATGCGGCATTCCCAATAGCTAATGTAAGTTATTTGGCTACAGTACTGAAGATCCACTTCCCTTGTCTGTTGTAAAAAAAATGCTGGAATAAAATGAATCGGGCTTTGGTTTATAAGCTTCAAGATATTTGATGGTTAATTATGTGGCAAAAACAACAAATTACACTGATATGAGTAACAGGCCACCAGTAGAGCAAATGTGGGGCAAAAAAAAACCTGTCAATTCTATCTTTATCCCCAAAGAGATTGATGTTATGTATGGTTACCTCCCCAGTCTGAAGACCGTCTCCCTTGTGAAATTTCTCTCTCTTTTTCCTTCAGGCCCCTCTGTTATCTTTCCTGACATGTGCCTCAGTGTTAATTTCCCATGAGGTATTCAATATTGCCCCTTGTCTCATTTACGTGCAGTTTTGATGTTCCTCTCTATTGCCCAGTACATTTTTCTGTCAGCAGAACTGATTTGTGTCCGTCGAGGGGCAAACTCAAATTGGTTTGAAATTCCCGTGGATCTCAAAATTAGACTTGCGCTCTTTTATTTATTACTATTTTTGAAGGCCACACAGGATATGCTTTTTTTTTAAAAAAAATAAAGTCAAACTTGCACACTCCTTACTCCTGCATTTTCCACACTTAATCGACAACATCAAAACATTTAAACTTCTCTTTTGTTTTTCCCCCTTACTAATTGTTTCTAGTAAGGGAGAAAAAAATTCTCCTGCATTCAACTTTTTTCCTTCTACTGGAGTATGGACCCATGACTGGTATGGTCAAGAGATTGTTATTTGTATTTGAGCCTTGAGCAGTGAGAGTTGGCAGACTGTTGAGGGTAGAGGGACCATACAGCCAAAACTGATTGTGTCCTCACTCTGGGATCAACAACAAATTACATTTATATAGCACCTTTTACATCTTTTCCACCCCAACAAATTGTATAGAAATCTTTCCTATGCCATGTTAATGATTTATGTCTCATATTTGGCTTTTTTGCATGCTGCTACTTTGTTGTATGGTACTGTATTTAAAATCAGGAAAAATATGGCTGTGCAATTGATTGTTATTGAATTAATACTCTCTGTGATAAAGATAAGTTTACATTTTGGAACCAAATAATGAGCTTGATTTTTACCATTGATGTTTTTTCAAGCTAAACTTGTTATATTTTGAATGCAGGTAGAAAGGAATGCAGAATGAGCTTGGAATTCAGATTGCAGACATAATTAAATGTGTTTTTACTAAGCAATGAAAAATTTACTTCTACAAACTATTCTGCTTGTTTTTAGAATGAAAATAGTTTTCCTTGTTTTATAGTTTTATTACCAATTAAATTATGTTTGCTATGGGACAAGTATTGCTTATAACAAACAAGAATATTACAATAATTATATTAGCATTTATTAAATCAGGAATTAATCAAGACTTTTTTTCAAAAATCATTCGCGATTTGCTTATCATATTTGCTTTAAAAATGCCAGATACTTGAGGTTTATGGTCTTATTTGCAGAATAAACAAGAAATATGTGAAATATGTTCCTTATGTTTTGACAATGTCAAATGCCATATTCAATGCTCAGGTGTTAATTGTATACTTTTTCGTATAAATTAGTTCTATGACATGATTTGAATGTAATGCCTCTTAGTCATTCAGTACACGACAGAATGATATCTCATTTGTGGAATCATGGATAGCTTTGGGTGATCACAAGGCTGTTTTCTGATCATAGTGTTCAGGTGACAACATAACTCTCAGAAAGATTACAGCTTTTTAGATTACTTGCTTATAGCTATTTGTTTTGCAATTTCTACTCTGAATCGCTAATGAGAAAAAGGATGTTATGTTTGATCCTTTTTCGCTGATTAATCTGACAACAGGTAGCCAACATAGTTGTTAACTCTCATTATCACAATATAAGTTTGGATGAAGAAGGCCCATCAGCCAATTGAGTTTGAACTTACATAAAAGACTTGTGACTTCATGACTTGTGAGATTATGGACTTAGATTCAATATTCATTCATTCTCATGCAATGTTATTCTTGATGGTTAATCTCCAGTTTTAATATAATATTTGCATGGTTGCTTAATCTAATAACAAATTTCTCCTTTTCTACATATTGTTTGTGACTATTTATACAACATTGTTTGGAAAATGTCCAAAAATTAGGTGAAGCAATATACTTTGCTACAGGTATTTAGAAAATAAAGAGACTGACAGGAAGATAGGAAAGCTGCATTTTGTCCTGAAACGGCCAACTTTGGGGCAAATTCTGTCATGGTTTCAGTGGGAAAATAAGTATGGATGTTCAAATTAGTCATCTGTTTTTTAAGTTTACATGAAGTATGTTGTCAAGTTAAAATTATTTGTGTTTGTTTATATGTTATTGCAATTGACTCAGTCTTTGAAGTTTACGCGGATTGCTGAAGGACCGAGCATTGGAAAGCAACCTTGGCTATCCCAAAATACTATGCGCTATTGTTTTTCTTTTTATACAAACTTGAGTTTTCATTCTCTTTTACTGAATTTACACAAAGAAAAAATACTTTGGTTAGAATGCAGAATATTTATAGTACTGTATTTTGATTAGCATTCATTTCTTATTTTGCTATCTTAAATACACTTTTGCTTTCTTTGTTGGAGAAGGAATGAAAAAGACATGTGCACATCTGCAACCTACAGTGGAAGAATCCATCCTCCAGACTAGAGCAAGATGCAGTTTAATTCTGTTTGTGTTGGACAAATGGCAGTATTGAATAAATACACTAGAGTTTTTCAAAAAAATGCTCAGGTTTATGAAAATATTATTCTTTTGTCCAACCTCATGAAGTCCCTGCATTGAAGAAGGATTTTGCAGTCAGCCTTTCTTAGAAATAAATCCCCTGAGGTAAAGGACTAACCACAAACATTTTAAAATCTAGCTTATAATTAGGTCCCTTATGGAACCTATAATGTTCAAAACTTTAAATTTCAGAAAATTTACCTTAAATGTTGCCATTAATTTCATTCCATCTGCTCTCAAATGATAATGCAGCAAATCAGTCCAAAGTTGCATCTTTGACCCTGTACCATATGCTGTTTATTAAATGTAAAGTTAACCCTGAGATTGCTAGTTGCTGCAACAACAAAACAAATGACATTTGTTTAGAGCCTTTCACATTGGGAGGACGTCCCAAGGAGCTGGACAGTCAGGGGTTTGGACCCAAGCTGGGATTTGGGATCTGGAGGTTTGGAGGGCAGTGAAGGTAGGGGTCGGAGGATGCCTGAATACATGGTTGAAGAGGAGGATCTTGAGAGGTGCTTTGAATGAGGCAAGTGATGGAAGAAGACAAAGGAACTGAAGGCCCAATCACTGATAATGGGGTGGGCCAGGTGGGGGATGTGGAGCAGACCAGAGCCTGCTGAGTGGAGGGAGCGGAAAAGTTGATTATAGGGTTAGCAGGTCACAGAGGGGCAATGGTGTGGAGGGCCTTGAACGCAAGGATGAGAATTTGGAACTCAATCCTCTGGAGGATGAGGAACCAACAAAGTCAGGTGAGGATGGGGGTGTTAGGGTCACAGAGCCTGGTGAGAGAGAGGACATGACTGGCATATTTATGGATGACTTACAGTTTGTGGAGGGAAGAGTTGAGAAGGCTGACAAGCAGGGAATTGGTGTAGTCGAACCTAGATGTAATAAATGCGGTTTCAGTGGCTTGCAGGGAGAGATAGTGGTGGAACTGGGCGATGGTGCAGAGGTGGGGTAGAATGGACAGTTGAATGTCAGTTGAAATGCCAAGGTTCTGGACTGATACCATGAGGAGACGTGTATTCATGGATGGTGATGCAGCCAATATCTGAGGTGTGACATCTCCGATGGGAGCCAATCAGGAGGGCCTCGGTCTTGTTGATATTCAACTGGTCATTGTTATTCTAGGACAGCATTAGTTGTGAAGTCGAGGATGGAGGCAGAGAGATAGAGTTGGGTGTCATCAGCATACATGTGGAAGTTGATCCTATGTTTGCGGGTCACTTCATCAAGAGGGTGCAGGAATAAACCTCCTTCCACATTTTCAACTCGCAGATTATAGCACTGAAACAACCATTAATATCACAGCAATAGAGCTACTCAATGTGTAATAAGCTATGAACATAAACATTAATATTCTAAATAATGCTGGTCGCCTTCTGTTCCTTTTCCCCATTCTTTGTTAGACGTTTATTATTTTAACTTTGTTTTGTTTTTCGATCCGAACCTCACTGAATCTACTATAACCATTCTTTTAAAAATTAATAGTCACATCTACTTTTTTCTGCTTTCTTGTTCGTGGTCCTTATCCTCCAGTCTAGAGCAAGGAGTGGTTTCTCAAAAGAAATGGGATTTGGTTGTTTTATTGGCTGTTTGTGGGTTCTTTTGGTCAATCTAAAGTGCAGAGTTGACATGGTCACATGATTTGAAAAATCATTGACATGTTCTTATGCCTCAGATTATGAGTGACCCAATTGATAAATATGGACATAGACAGTCAATATAAACCATTTGCTCCTGGAAAACAAACATTTTGAGTGTTAACTAATAAAATGAGTGTTAACTAATAAAATTGGGGCAAGTGAGTAAACTAATAAAATTGGGGGAGATAACTTTGTTCTAAGAATAAAAATCTTAGTCCTGGAAGGATTTATTATCTGGAATAACATTGACCATTGAAATACTCTCGATGAGCATCTCTTGCTTGAACTCAAATCCCTGTCTTGATCAAAATTCTTTGGTTTTTTGCTGAAGTGAAGAATGGAAAACTATTGTGTTCAAATAGGCCCTCATGAGCATGACTTTCGAGTTGC
Organism: Hydrolagus colliei; assembly: GCA_035084275.1. Taxonomy (NCBI): domain Eukaryota; kingdom Metazoa; phylum Chordata; class Chondrichthyes; order Chimaeriformes; family Chimaeridae; genus Hydrolagus; species Hydrolagus colliei. Next base: position 45,731,480 of record CM068744.1, on the reverse strand, counting down.
ATTCATGAAGCCTTGGAGTTGTCCACTGGTTCTCTTGCATTGCTGTCCAAAAGGAAACTGCCATATACAGCGGAGAGAGAACTATGGCAGAAGAGGAAAAGGCTAAAGAGAACCATAATGTCAATTTTTAACAATTCTATTCCTAATCTTTTTCTGGTTAACCAGGTGTGCATATGTGGATAACCAAAAAAAACCTTAAAGAGTATCTGAACTAAACTTAGGGCTTCTTGCATTCCACCAATACTTGGAAATTCCTGAGATTTTTTGGAATGGAATGCACATTTTTTGGAATGGAAGAAACATCCTAAGGCACAGGTTGGCAAGAGTCAAGTTATGTGGACCCCAGAGTGCATATTGTGATATTGCTGGAATCTAACTAGCTAAAAATAAATAGTTTACTGTTCAGAGCAATGACTGGCAAGCTTTCCCACTACTTGTCCAGCCAGGACATCCTACCTGTAAGGGATTTGGCTTGCAAGGTTAATAGGAGCTGAGTGGAAAGATTCTCTGTCCCCAGTGATGTTAAATCTTGGCATTTTTATGAAAACACTTATTGTTGGAATTCCAGAATTTGAATGTCTTGGGCAGTAAAGTGATGACATAAGCCTTCCAAGATTGACTTGGCAGTAAAACACTGCTTTAATTTAGCTATGTTTTTTAAGCAGGACCACTAGGTGGAGCATTTCACAACAGAAAACTAACTTTCCATTCCCTGCTTGTTATCCCATTGGGATGAGCCATGAAGTTGAATGATTGTTTGGATCCTCCCACAGGGGGATTGGAAGCTTGTTTACTTTCTCTTCCAGCTGAAGAGTATATTTGGTGATAAAGAGGGGCAGAAGTATTTTGTGTTACAAGTTGGCATATTTTTCTTTGTCAACAAAAACTTGCACTTATATAGTGCGCTCCACACTGAAAGTGTGACCTCTGAGTGGAGGCACCGGTGGATTGGGGAGTGAGGAGGTAGGGAGGTGTCAGGGAGTGAATGGATTTGAACACGAGCGAGGGGTTCTTGAAGTCGATCCATTCGGTGATGCAGAACCAATGGAGCCTGGCCAGAACTGGTGAGATGTGAGTATGGAGTTTGGTGTGGGTCAGTATGCGGGTGGCAGAGTTCTGAATAAGCTGCATCTTTTGAATGGTGGAGCTGGAAAGACTGGTGAGAAGTGCATTAGAGTAATCCAAGCGGGAGATGACAAATGCATGCATGAGGGATTTGTCTGCATTTGGAGTAAGGTATGGTCAGATGTGGACAATGTGGCAGAGGTGGAATAAGGTGTTCCTGGTCAGGGGCAAGATGTGGGGGAGGAAAGACAGCTGGGGGTCCAACTGGATGCCTAGGTTTCGCACTGCTTTGGTGAGTCTGAGGGAGAGCCCAGAGAGGTTGAAGAGTTTAGATGACAGGTTTCAAGGATTATGGCTTTCCGTCTTGTCCATATTGAGCTCCACGAAGTTTACACTCATCGTTGACAGTGTCGAAAGTGGCAGGGGGTGAATCATGAGAACAGACTTCAGCCGTCTGCGCTTGGGCATCCCGGTTTGTGATTTGAGTAAGTAGAGAGGATTGTTGACCTGGGAGAGCAGATGAGTTGGGAAACCATCCTGGATTTCAGGGAAGCCAGGGAATTGAAGGTTGTGGAGATGGTCATTCAGGTTCCAAGTTTGCAGATGACACTAAATTAGGGAGAATAGTAAATAGTGAGGAGGATAGTAGCCATCTGCAAGAGGATATAGACAAATTGGTAAAGTGGGCAGACACATGGCAGATGAAGTTTAATACAGAGAAGTGTGAGGTGATGCATTATGGGAGAAGAAATGAAGGGAGGCAATATAGGCTAGATAGTACAATTTTAAATGGTGTGAAGGAACAGAGAGACCTGGGGATTTGTGTTAGTGACTCGTTGAAGGTGGCAGGACAGGTAGACAAGGCTGTTAAGAAGGCATATGGGATACTAGGCTTTATAAATAGGGGTATAGAGTACAAAAGACTAACCTCTATAAAACTTTGGTGAGACCTCAGCTGGAATACTGTGTTCAATTCTGGTCACCACACTACAGAAAGGATGTGAAGACATTGGAAAGGGTACAAAGAAGATTTGCTAGGATGTTGCCAGGATTGAGGGATTTCAGCTATGAGGAGAGGCTAGATAGGCTAGGGTTATTCTCTCTGGAGCAGAGAAGATTGAGGGGAGACCTAATAGAGGTTTATAAGATCATGAGGGGTTTCGACAGGGCAAATAGAGAAAAACTATTTCCACTCGTGGGTGAATCTGTGACTCGTGGTCACAGATTTAAAATAGTTTCAAGGCGAAGTAGAGGGGAGCTGAGGAGAAATTGTTTCACTCAGCGAGTTGTTCGAATCTGGAATGCATTGCCTGAAAAGGTGGTGGAGGCTGATTCGATAACAACTTTTAAAAGGGAATTAGATCTTTATCTAGGGAGAACAGGTCTATTAGGCTATGGGGAGCGGGCAGGGCAGTGGGATTGAATCGCTCTTTTCAAAGAGCCAGCACAGACTAGATGGGCCAAATGGCCTCCTTTTGTGCGGTAAAATTCTATGAATCTATGAATCTATGAATCTAGGTGTTTCATAGCTACATCAAGATCTCCGTGGATAGAGAGTCAGAGGGAAAGAATGTCCGAGGAAGAGAGGGCATTCGTGAGGGACTTGGGTGCGCGGGGGAGGGGGGAGGAAGCTTTTTCCAGGGGCGGGAAAAATTATGGAGGGCGTGGAAGACGGGAGGAGGATGGGGGAGGAGAGGAAGAAGAGGATGTGATTCGAGATGTTCTTTTCTGTGATGAACAGGTCATGTGTGATGACGAGGTGGCCATGGTTGTGGGTTGGTGAGTTGAGCTGAACAGACCTTAATTTTAACGTCTCATTAGAAGGATGGTACCTCCGATTATGCAGTTATTGGACACCTGACTCAGATATAATAGTACAGTACTACCAACTGGGCCAGTTGACATCTTTGAAAACACAGAGCAGTGGTGTGAATTTTTTTAAATTTATTGCAGTAAACTGATTAAACAATTACTGCTGTTTTCCATAACATATCCATCTGTTGGTACACAGTAGTGTCCGGCGATATATCAATATATCGGTTATATCGGTATAATTTTTCATATCGATATGCCAATATTGGAAATTCAAATATATCGGTATATCGAAAAATTCAATATGAAAAAAAATCGGTCTATCACAAATATTGGTATATCGTGTCCGGCGATATATCGATATATTGGTTATATCGGTATAAAGCAAACTTTTTCAACTTACCTTGTCGCCGGCATTGCAAACCTCCTGGGCCTAGAGCACGGAATGCGTGCGCATATCGGAATGCGTGCGCACCTCCGAATGTGCGTGCATGCGCAGTCTAAAAAACCCGGCGATATCGATATATCGGTATATATAGATATGAGCCCACTGATATATCGATATCGGAAAATTTCCATATCGACGGACCCTAGTACACAGGATGTAGTAAGCTTGTTTTTTTTAATGAAAAGTATGTATTTCTGAAAGCTTGTTGAAATGCAGTACCATCCTTATTATGATTATTATGATAAAGAAAGTGTAGATGTCTGCAAATAAAAAAATCCACTGAATCCATTTTTAAAAAATCATGTCTTAATAAAAACTTGCAATCCTATCATTTCATTTTTTGGATGCTATTTATTGTCCAATTCTACCTTTATCCACTAAACACTTTGTGTTTCCAATTATTTATAAAGACCTTGGTTTCGCCACCTCCCGCTGCCTGTTTTTTAATGTGTTTTGAGTATGTTTCATTGAATGCAGACAATTTATACACAGTCCAATTGATAGTGGGGGGAATAAACATATTAATGTTGTTTGCTCATCAATAAAGACATGATTAGAATGTGTATTGCCAGTTTAACTAGCCATGTTCAATAATGTTATCCTGATGTGTCTTTTTGAATAATGCCAAAGACACCATGTTTGAGCATTTATGATGAAATAAATATGCAGTTCTACTAATGAAAGCTGTTTAATGTCCCTCTAAACATGCCCTATTCCATGTAGTATACCACGAAGGAGACAAGATTTGCAGTTTTATTCCATAAATATAATTATGTGTGTGTGTGTGTAGTTGAGCAAGCTCAATGGGCTAAATGACCTGTGGTCTTGTGATTTTTTAAATATATTTTAAATGATATATTATTACAGTAAAATAATTGTAAGATAGCTTTGTGTTGGCTACAGTTGTGCAAAAGCCTTCAGCAGTGAATCAATACAAAAAAACCTTAGTGTGAGTTGATTGGAAATCCCATTGAATCAGCACAACTGTGTTCAGCACTTGGCCATCAAACATATACATGTTAAAGTAAAACTATTTTCTCTTTTATTATCATCCTTTTATTCTGTGGAGCAATCATTCTGGTAGTCAGTTGGTCATAATTTTCAGATTTATTTGTGGGAATACCAATTTTTTTATTAAACATAAACTAGACTTAGTCATCAACACCAAACTAATTTAGCAGGATAGAAATGTAAAATGATTAGATAATATCATGAATTACCAGTACTGTACATTCTTTATAAACACAGAAAGCAAAGGTATTTACTGCTTAAGCATTTTCTTCAACCATCATAATTCAACAACAGTATTCTTCATGCAGGCCTATTGCAAACTAATGTGAAGAACTTCATTAAACATTCAGCAAGTTTTAAGTATTAACAGAGGCTTTCTGGAGAAAAATCTCACTATCTGAAGGCTGAAGACAACTTGCAAAACCCAAAACAATTTGTTACCCCAGATTTTCTCTTTTATCTATATAATTTTTAAAAATGCTAGTTTTGTCAAATACTCTGATATCCCATAACCAGTATCAAATGGCATTTAGTCTTATACTATTATTATAGAAGTAGGAGTGTAGCTCTCGATTAATATAAAAACCTTAAGGGCTATCAAAGGACCACCTTTTAAACTTTTTCTTAAAAGTGAAAGTTTAAACATTCATTTGAAATTCACTAGAGTAAAAACCAAGGTTATACAGTGCAGCTATTCACATTGATTCTGTTGTGAAACACCTCCTAGAGGTAGTTTGGCAGTGGAGCTCAAAATGTAATCAATACCACTTAAACGAGAGTTATAATACATTTTTAGCATTGATTCAATGAGGAACCACATCAAATCGATGACAAAAGTGTTGTATAACCATGGAATTAAGTTTCCTCCACCCAAAGGATATGCTTCGATTGTAATTCCAGTACATCAACCTCTACTGCACCAGTGTGATATTTGCATTTCCCACTTCAGGCAGACTTTGTGGCCTCTTTCTTACTGATGTTTCCCAATTGCTGATATATTATGGCTAGTTTAGCTCCGTGTGTGTTTGGGTGCTGGAAACTGAATAGATACTGTCTAAGCTTATTTCACTTCAAACTATTGCAGGTTGCATCTATAGGCACACCAAAATATTTAGGACCAGAAAAGTCCATTGTAATTCAGCTTTTTATTAACATGAAATAAATCTCTCTGGGCTGAGTCAAACTATTGTCATTTAGAGAGGTCAGTTCTGCAGAGATAGTATTTGACCTAAGTGGTAACCAATGAAAACCTCAACAAATATGTATCCATCCCCACATCTCTTTGAACGCACCTTTCCCTCCCTAATCCCAGCAGCATAGTTGATTTTGATGATTTGCTATTATCAAGCTGTATCTATCATATCCTCTGCTAATGTTATAGAGTCGATACTTATTCAGTTAAAATGTTCATATATCCAGTACTTGGGATCTACCTTGATTGGTGTGTAGTGAGATAAGCAGCTACTGCTCAAGCTCTGCACCTCCAACTGGCGAAGCCATCACTCAGTGGGTAGGATGTGTGTCTGAGCTGTGGGCAGGAAGATGGTGACAATGCTCTCATACATTTCATGCTGAGCCCTGCTGCTCACCAGGAAGCTTACAGAGTTTTTCATACCTGCCATGTGCCAAGTCAAACCAACAACTAATGGGTTCTCCTTGGAGTTGAACTGGCTCTGTTCTTGGGGTTGACATGCTTTTCAACGGAACGTCAGAATCAAATCAGTCCTCTGTCGTGGTCTCCGTAGTCTAGTTCCTGAGTCGGGCGGATCCACAGTACTCCAGGACACTGCCAATGACAGTTCAGTCAGCCTGGGTTATCAGTACGTTTGGTGATGCAGATTTTCCCACTGAGCTCCAGCTAACCCTGCAACCAAAATCCCTAGGGTTGTCCTGGCTACATGAGCAACAGGAAGTTTGTCAGAGTGTGTTTTCAATAGCAAGCTCTGTGGTATCAACAGCTTAAACTCCAGAAGTACCCCCGAAGCATACTCTAGGGTGGTCCCTAAGCCTTGATTTTTAACAACTGTGTCTACTGCTATGTGGAATTGGAAAAGCAAGATTCATATCTCTGGGAAGAGAGCATGCAAATGCATTCCATACATGGAAATTTCCATGTGTAGGTGTGATGCATGGATCTTTCAGTTTGGTTTGGATACTGTTAAGAATGTTGATGAGTTTCCCAATGTGTCAGACTGACCAAAATCAAATTGTTCAGTTCAAGGAATTAATAAAAAGCTTCAGCTATTTATTAACTCGTTGAACTTCAGCTGTTTTGTTGAGAGTCTTTCACATACCCACCACTCTGTGTGATGGTAAAAAAAACCCTTCTAATCCTCTGTGGAGTCCTGTAGCTCAGTGGTTAGAGCACTCGCCTTACAAGCGAGGGACCCGGGTTCATTTCCTGGTAGGGCAAAACATTGGGCAAGTTTCCTTACTCCACATTCCTAATAATAATCCCTAAAACAAACAATAATAAATTGGTCACTTCAATCCATGACTGTTTGTGAGACACTGATGTGTGCAATTTGCACCTATACAGTCAATTCACTTTACAGTATATTTGATTAGGTGCTTTGAGATGTCTAGAATAAAAGCTCTATATCAAATGCAAGGGTTATTATTATATAGTTAAGGATCTTAAAAGCACTCGAAGGCACTACAATACAAAATTACATTTGTACAGCCCCTTTCACATCGGGAGGACATCCAAAGACGCTGGAGAGTCAGGGATTTGGAACTGAGCAGGGGAGGGCGGTTCGGGAAAAGGAGGGTGGAGGGCAGTGAGGATAGCAGAGTAGCCAAAGCCATGGTCAAATAGGAAGGTCTTGAGACGTGCCTTGAATGCAGCAAGGAAGGAAGTGAGGTGAAGGGAATGTGGGATGGAGCTCTCAGGCTGAAGGCTCAACCACCAATGGTGAGGCGAGCCGGGCAGAGGACATGGAGCAGGTCTGGGGGAGCAGACAAGTTGTTAAGGGGTTAGCAGGTCACCGAGGTAGGAAGGAGCCAGGCCCCATGTGAAAAGCGCTGTATTGTTATTACAATACAAGTTGTTATTGAACTTCCCCTTGAACCTTTTTTATTTAAACCTTGCTGTTGTTTTGCTCTCACAGTCAAAGTAAAATAGTTTACTTACCTCTATTTCGCATATAATTCAGCACTTTAAATCCTGGAAAGGAAGTGTCCAATCTTTTTTTTCCCCAGTAAAAGTAATCACACCTAATTTATGTTTGCCTTCAAAATACACAGTCACCAGGCTTTCTAGTCAATCCTATGCTGCCCTTTGAAATGTCCTTTTGCTCCGAAAGATGCTATATTAAGTGTAAGCAATATTATTAGTGTAATGTTTCCTTTGCCAACTCTGCAAAGGTAGGACACTCCTGCCTCACATATACTTGAATATACTGGTTCTTGTTCCAATATGTAGCATCTTACATTTGTGTATATTAAAATCCATCTGCCTCTCCTTGACCCATCTGCTGAATTTGTCCAGATCTTCCTGAATGCCATAATTCACCTGCCCATATAACTCTTTCATTCTCTAACCCATTAACCCGTCATTGAGCCAACCCACAAATTATACCGTTTGAATAGTTTATGTCAGGACCAAAAAGTTAAACTCTTCCCCCCTCCCCCCTCCCCACCCCCCCTATCCTCCATCTGACTCTCCTATTGTATGGAATCGGGATTGCTCGTATAAATCGTAGTGTGAGACTATGAAAGGGGCTGAGGTGAAGGAAACAAAAATCCATGGGTTTTATTTTCTGACAGAAAATGTTTCGAAGATTGTCCTCGTGTGTGTTCTTGAGGAGATAAATTTAACTTGGAATAAAATCGCCAGCAATGAAGCACACATAAAGACACACACACACACACACACACACACACACACACACACATATATATATATATATACACATACAACATATCTAATCAGATATGTCCTCTAAAAATAATCCTGAATTTGCATTCATATTTTAATCCAACGTCAGATCGAACCACTCGCCAGTCTCTTGCTTTCTGAGAGAGAAAAGTGGGGGGTTAAACCTACCTGAGATGTGTTATGTGTAAGGTAAGCAGTCAGTTCTCAACAGTATGTCCCCAGCACTCTGATCAGCATTAAAGACAAGGTGTGTTTAGAAACAGTATAGAACTCTTCTCTGACAAGTAACATTTAGAGCAGCTTTGTTCAGATAGTTCTTATAAACCCCAATACAGAAACGTCTGTGAGATCTGGGCAATGCCTCTAGGTACCATTACCGACCAGCTTGTTTCGGATTTGACGGCAGATCTGGAAGGAAATTGTAGAAATCAACAATTTACAACCTTTGCTGACAGCTACGGGGATGAATGTTTTCATCCATCGCGAAGAGAGGTTCGACATTGAAAACCTGCTTTGTCGCTAGAATTGCAACAGTTTTTCCCTCCACCTAAACAAATGTGCAAAATAGAAATATATGTGTGTGTGAGTGTGTGCAAAAAAAATAAGCACAAGATCACTTACTTCACTGACCGATACGGCTCCTTTTTAAAAAAAAACAATGTGAAATTGCTGGAGAGTGAATAGAGACTATTATTGGTTTCAAACTTTGTTTCCCAGACCACCGTTTCACACTGTGTCACACAGCGGAAGGTTAGCTTCACAGGCGCACATTTAAACACAGCGTCATCAGTGAGATCAGGCAGGAAGGCAGGCATTGGGGTCCAAAGCCCAATTATAGGAGATAATGATTCTGTTTTAAACGAAAGTCAAACGTTTTATATATTGATATATATATATGTATATATATATATATATGTGTGTGTGTGTGTGTGTGCTATTTAGTATTCTCTATGGAAAGTGGGAGAGAAAGTGCAAATGTGTTGTCCACTGCCACCCTGAAAGTCACTTTTCAACAGATTCGTTTGAAACTGCAATATGTGAAAGGTGTTAAATGATTGTATTTAGACTGATATCGTCTTATCCCCCCCCCCCCCCCCCCACCCCACCCCAGCACCACCCCACCCCCTGCATAAATAAACCATCCACGCGTGTTTTCAGGAGTGTGTGTTTCCTGGTGCATTGTGAGGATGAGCAGTTTAATTTAACGTGTTTTGGAGGAGCTGGTATAACCCAGAACAAGGCAATGGCAACAGTGCTGTAATAACTGATCTGTGCCTCAACATCAGTCAACACGCTGTGTGTGTCTGTGTGTGTGTGCAGTGTTGGGTACTGCCCACTAAACCTGTACCCGGACATTAATGTGTTAATAATAATAATCCTTACACTTAGAGGTTGAGAATTATTACGATCGCAACATTGACTAAACCGGTTTGGTTCAGACCGAGTTGATCAAAGTTGAGGGAATCAGCTTTAGATTGTGAATTATCCCCCACCGCCCGTGTCACTAACCTCGCCGAGTGTAATTGTTATTGTTATATATTGGCAATCGCTAATAATAATCCTTACGCGATTGCTGATATGAGAATAAATGTTACAGATTTATTGGCAGTGTTATTGCTAATCTAATGTTCCCAATCGCGATGGATGTGAAAGTGTAAATCTGGTAAATTCTCCGGTGTTCTCTGGAGCTACGAGAAGCTGCGACAGACAACAACAACAACAACAGAGATTACACTCGTGTAGCGCCTTTCATGTCAGGGGGGCGTCCCCAGGCGCTGAGACAGACAGGGAGAGACAGACACACACACACACATAGACAGACAGACACACACACACAGATAGACACACACACAGACAGAGACAGACAGACAGTATTTTGGAGATCCCTGGGCGCACTCTGGTTGAACTCTTGTCTTCTTGAAATGATCTCCCCCCCTCCCCCTCCACCCCCCCCCCCCCCCCCCCTTTCCTCCCGCACACGCTTCACTTCAGGCTTTATTGGGACCCATCGAGGAGCAAAGGGAAAGCAGTGTGTGTGAGAGAGAGAGAGAGATCATCGGGCAGACGGTACAGATCTAACATGTTTTGATTGTATACCATCAAAACTGCTGCCAAATCCACTTGATTTTATTCCACAGCCTGTGATCTTGAAGTGCATTTGCTAACGACGGGTGCCCTGTAAATCCACTGTTATTAGCACGATCGTTAATTTTGCGTTTCGTGTGGCAGCAAAACGTATGGGAACATCGTCGAAACCCCCCCCAAACACAGTGCACGATTAAATCAGCGACCCCCACAGCTATTCGGAATATGGGCGTTTTGTACATTGAAATTCGTGAGCAATGGGTTTTACTGCAGCCTGTGTGTGAGAAGCCTCGATACGGGCACAGAGCAAACTGACAAGCTATGGCAATATCAATAATAATAATAATTATAATAATAATCGTTGCATTTGATATAGCGCCTTTCTCACGCCGTTGAGACGCCCCAGAGCGCTTGACAGGTTATATTATAAAGTGCATCGACTGTATACTTTGTGGGCGAAATAAACCAGTGGCCCCCAACATCAATTTTCAGAGACTTGGATATTATTATTTTTTGTTAAGTGAGGACACCTCGCCTTGGGTTTCAGTGTTTGAAGCGAGTGCAGCCCGTGGATGTGTGGCTGCGATTGAGACAACAAGGGTTTCTCGGTTCAGAGAGTTCAGTGACTTTCCTTTCCTGGGTTACAATCAATGCCCCCAAGAGTCACAAATGTCCCTCGGAATGGCGATCTCCAGCATTCAATATCAACAAGGCAATGCCTCCAGGGACAGTCAGATAGCCCTTAATAACCACACGGTGCAACCTCACACAGCGCAGCCACTTTATATATGACACTGACCTTCCCCCTCCTTGTCTCCTTATAGCGTTTTATTTGTACAGTCCAGTCATGAGTGTGTTTTATTGCTTTAAATCAAAACGCTGAGCTCCGCTGTGCATATTTGGCGGCTGTGTTTGCTCGGTCTTGATGTTTCTGGCTTGTTTTTAACAGTCGGAAGTCGGTATGATTTTTGCGTCTTATTTTGCTGCCGGTTTCCTTTCATTTTCATCGGGTTAATTAATTGGCTTTAATTTTTTTTGTGGTGGTAATTGATTGAACTAGAAACTTCAATAGTTTCGTTGTTTTGTGTCTGGGATACCGAGCTCCGTATCCGGGTTTTGTTGTTGTTGTTATTGTTGCGTTCTCTCAGGTCACCTTAGCAAAAAGGTAATTGTTTTGGGGGAAAGTCAGCAAAAACCAAAATAAAACCAATGATGGCTGTTTAATCTGCAGAGTGTTTGAACACCGGGCAGCCACCAAATTGCGGATTCAGCAAGTGGCGACTTAAACTGCGACAACGTTGTATTTGTTGTGACCACTCTGGACATGTGCAACTAAACTACATTTGGCTGTTTTTTGCAATTCCTCTCTCCCTTAAATATCCGTCTGTTGGCGAAGGAGTGACTTTGTGCATCCTATTCATTATTCCTCGTGTGAAGTTCGTGAAGTAAGCCAGTGAAACCTTACAAGTTTGGTGTACGGTATATACTGCACAGTCAATTCACTTTACAGTATATTCTGCAAAGCGCTTTGAGGCGACTCGAAGACGTGATAAGGCGCCTGCCACATCACATGCAAAGGTTAGGATTATTATATTGCCTGGACATATCTGAATGTTTACTTTCCTACCAATGACAGTGTTCATTTAACACAATTAACAAATCTGAGAGCTTGGCTTATTCATTAAAAATAGCTATCAATCTGAAATCGCCATTATTCCTGGCGAGATAATAACCGAATTTAAAGCCTGCTTGTGTTTTTTTTTGTGATGAACATTTGCTGAACTTAAACAAATCCAATCCATCCGTCGATTACATTGTTTGCGCTGCATAATACACTCGCAGAGTCTAGGAAAGTGCACACACACGTTTGTACAACCGGCGAGGTTATTTATTCTTCACGTTGATCAACTTTTTCTCCCACAATGTTTTGCGTTATCTTTTAAATGCGTGCAATTAAAATAACTCGCCACGGCGTCTTATTCCCTCCCCTTTATTGAGAAAAAAAATCTTTCCCGCAGACAGATGTTCCCTGATTTATGCTCTTAACAATTTGACACATTCGCATTTCCTAGCTGCAGTTTGTAATTTTCACGGAAGGGCGCTGTGGGGAACCTTTGCATTTGTAAGGACCGCGAACAGAAAGTTTCGCTTCATCAGAATTCACAATGGCCTTCGAAGAATATCGCATACATTACAATAATTACAGAATGCAAAGCCTCAGTACAAGTTACAAGCGCATGAACAGTTTGAACCAAACAATCCACAAAACGGGAAAGTTGCCTTTTCTTTGGAAAATTCCACATTAAATGATAAAGTCTGAGGATTAATGGCTGCTTCTTAGGATTTGAGAAGTTGCCCTGATTCTGGAACCGTGGGAGAAAAATAAACATTCACGCACTGACACACGCACATTTTATCCGCAGCTTCGCTATTCGTTTCGCATGTGCTGCGATATTTAAAGTGTAAATAGAAACCAACCTTCACCAAAGCAAGAGATGGACATGAATTAATACCCCCCCCCCCCCCCCCCCACCAAAAAGTCCTCCGATCGCAATGTGATCTAATGAGAGGCTGGGGGGAGGGGAACAGACAGACAGTAAGTGTCTAGACTAAGAGACCATTATGATGTATTTTTTACATGTTTCTCCAGCTAAATAAATGACTTACCCATTCGCACCGTGCGGTTGCGGTGTAAGATATTATTTTGTTAGTATCTATCAAGTGGACAGAATTACAGCTGTCAATGCTGTCATGGGTTTGTACCTGGCATTGCTGGGGAAGTGTGTTTGCTTTGCACTCGGGTGTCCTTCCCCTCAGTGTGGAATATGTGAAAGCTCCACACATCTCCCTGCTCTGTGAGTGCAATGTCACTTTCTGATTTAGAAATGGACTGAAACGGTTGTGTTTCGCAGGCCGGCGCTCACACGAGGCACAAACACGCACGAAACAGACAAAAAAAACTTGCAAAAGGCCACGATTGGAACATACTTTAATAAATAGCTTGTTTGGTCAATTCGACTGCGTTTTCTTCCTAGTTCGGCGGCTTACTGCAATGGTGTCTAGTTTTCAGTATTATTGGGAGAGTTTCGGGATGGTATGTTTAACATACACTTTATGTGTGGGGAGGGAGGGGGGGGTGTAAGCTTTTTTGTGCTGCAAATTTAACTAATTCCACAAAGCAGTTATGGAATCAGCGCAATCTGCATTATACACACTTATTATAGATCACTGGGAACGACTGTAAACGAGCAATGGGAATGATGTGCTATTGCCATCAAAAAATCTCGCCTTTAGTGTCGCTTTCCAGCACCTTTAACTTGTGATCCCAATGGAGAGAGGAGTGGGATTCGGGTTGGTTTCCAATCCCCTGTTGTCCGGCAAGTGTAAAGCCGGGCAAAGCTCTGGATGTCCAATCCGTGACTGATAACTCAGCAGATCCACCACCGCTCGGTGTGTGACCGACCGGCCTTGGCGGAAATAAGTCTCACTTTCACTTCGCGTCTCTCGTTCTAACCATTTCAAAGTCGGGCGTTTCAGCGAGAAAGCAAAACCCGGTGCATCTTAAGAAAAGGCAGTATTTTGGTTAGAAAAAAAGTGTTATAAACCGTAATTGGCTAATCTGACTGATGGGGGGCGCCATTGCACCACATTCAGACAACCAGTAGCCGAAGACTGCCAGAGCTCTCTCTCTCTCTCTCTCACACACACATATACAAACGAACTCTTACAACATTTCAGCTCCTATGTGTGTTAAGAAGTTGGCATATGCTTTTGAACGTATTGTTGTTGTTGGAAAAATATTCGAATCGAGTTTTCACTGGAGAAAGAGTGTCTATTTTTGAAGCCACAGATAAACTGCATGCATTTAGCAACTGACACAAAAATGCCATCTACATCACGTTCGCATAAAGTTGCCTGAGTACTTTCAGAAAGTTGCCGGTTATTTAGTGTTTTTTTTACCCAATAAAGTATCTGACAGCAGCTCGGATTATATGGGCTTTCACAATTGTTTCTTCTGATGTAAAAGGCTGTCCCGTTTGTCACAAGCGGATTTATTTTGCTTAGAAAAGAAGATAATGCAGTTTACTGTCTTCTTCGCTGCCTTTAATATGGAGAATGGTCGAATTGTGTTGACTTGGAAAACTGCTCAGATCAAATGCAAAGCTTTCTTTCTTTCCCAGAGAGAGAGAGGGGGGGAGAGAGAGGGGGGGGGGGGGGGGGGGGGGGGGAGGGAGAGAGAGAGGGGTGGGGGGGCGGAGAGTAACCCCCACTTATCTTCATTAAAGAATAATTTATTCTGCACAGCAATTTATCAGTTATAAAATAAGATGACTCTCACATGAAAGACAGCATCGAGAGCGCTCCTTCCACAA